>OY804585.1:95318698-95968698 GCA_963680875.1 Bathymodiolus brooksi
CAATAGCAAAAAGAAGAAGAACAGAAAACACAATAGCAAAAAGAAGAAGAACAGACAACACAATGGCAAAAAGAAGAAGAACAGACAACACAATGACAAAAAGAAGAAGAACAGACAACACAATGGCAAAAAGAAGAAGAACAGACAACACAATGGCAAAAAGAAGAAGAACAGACAACACAATGGCAAAAAGAAGAAGAACAGAAAACACAATGGCAAAAAGAAGAACAGAAAACACAATAGCAAAAAGAAGAAGAACAGACAACATAATGGCAAAAAGAAGAAGAACAGACAACATAATGGCAAAAGAAGAAGAACAGACAACACAATGGGAAAAAGAAGAACAGAAAACACAATAGCAAAAAGAAGAAGAACAGACAACATAATGGCAAAAAGAAGAAGAACAGACAACACAATGGGAAAAAGAAGAACAGAAAACACAATAGCAAAAAGAAGAAGAACAGACAACATAATGGCAAAAAGAAGAAGAACAGACAACACAATGGCAAAAAGAAGAAGAACAGAAAACACAATGGCAAAAAGAAGAAGAACAGAAAACACAATAGCCAAAAGAAGAAGAACAGACAACACAATGTCAAAAAGAAGAAGAACAGACAAGACAATGGCAAAAAGAAGAAGAACAGAAAACACAATAGCCAAAAGAAGAAGAACAGACAACATAATGGCAAAAAGAAGAAGAACAGACAACACAATGGGAAAAAGAAGAACAGAAAACACAATAGCAAAAAGAAGAAGAACAGACAACATAATGGCAAAAAGAAGAAGAACAGACAACACAATGGCAAAAAGAAGAAGAACAGAAAACACAATGGCAAAAAGAAGAAGAACAGAAAACACAATAGCCAAAAGAAGAAGAACAGACAACACAATGTCAAAAAGAAGAAGAACAGACAAGACAATGGCAAAAAGAAGAAGAACCGAAAACACAATAGCCAAAAGAAGAAGAACAGACGACACAATGACCAAAAGAAGAAGAACAGACAACACAATGGCCAAAAGAAGAAGAACTGAAAACACAATAGCCAAAAGAAGAAGAACAGACAACACAATGGCAAAAAGAAGAAGAACAGACAACACAATGGTAAAAAGAAGAAGAACAAATAACACAATGTCAAAAAGAAGAAGAACAGAAAATACAATGGCAAAAAGAAGAAGAACAGAAAACACAATAGCCAAAAGAAGAAGAACAGACAACACAATGGTAAAAAGAAGAAGAACAGAAAACACAATAGCAAAAAGAAGAAGAACAGAAAACACAATAGCAAAAAGAAGAAGAACAGACAACACAATGGCAAAAAGAAGAAGAACAGACAACACAATGACAAAAAGAAGAAGAACAGACAACACAATGGCAAAAAGAAGAAGAACAGACAACACAATGGCAAAAAGAAGAAGAACAGACAACACAATGGCAAAAAGAAGAAGAACAGAAAACACAATAGCCAAAAGAAGAAGAACAGACAACATAATGGCAAAAAGAAGAACAGACAACACAATGGCAAAAAGAAAAAGAACAGACAACACAATGGCAAAAAGAAGAAGAACAGACAACACAATGACAAAAAGAAGAAGAACAGACAACACAATGGCAAAAAGAAGAAGAACAGACAACACAATGACAAAAAGAAGAAGAACAGACAACACAATGGCAAAAAGAAGAAGAACAGACAACACAATGGAAAAAAGAAGAAGAACAGACAACACAATGGCAAAAAGAAGAAGAACAGAAAACACAATAGCCAAAAGAAGAAGAACAGACAACATAATGGCCAAAAGAAGAACAGACAACACAATGGCAAAAAGAAAAAGAACAGACAACACAATGGCAAAAAGAAGAAGAACAGAAAACACAATAGCCAAAAGAAGAAGAACAGACAACACAATGGCCAAAAGAAGAAGAACAGACAACACAATGGCCAAAAGAAGAAGAACAGAAAACACAATGGCCAAAAGAAGAAGAACAGAAAACACAATAACCAAGAGAAGAAGAACAGAAAACACAATAGCCAAAAGAAGAAGAACAGACAACACAATGGCAAAAAGAAGAAGAACAGACAACACATTGGCAAATAAAAAAGAACAGAAAACACAATAGCCAAAAGAAGAAGAACAGAAAACACAATAACCAAGAGAAGAAGAACAGAAAACACAATAGCCAAAAGAAGAAGAACAGACAACACAATGGCAAAAAGAAGAACAGACAACACATTGGCAAATAAAAAAGAACAGAAAACACAATGGCAAAAAGAAGAAGAACAGACAACACAATGGCAAAAAGAAGAAGAACAGACAACACAATGGCAAAAAGAAGAACAGAAAACACAATGGCAAAAAGAAGAACAGAAAACACAATAGCCAAAAGAAGAAGAACAGACAACACAATGGCAAAAAGAAGAAGAACAGACAACACAATGGCAAAAAGAAGAAGAACAGAAAACACAATAGCCAAAAGAAGAAGAACAGACAACACAATAGCCAAAAGAAGAAGAACAAATAACACAATGGCAAAAAGAAGAACAGACAACACAATGGCAAAAAGAAGAAGAACAGACAACACAATGGCCAAAAGAAGAAGAACAGACAACACAATGGCCAAAAGAAAAAATACAAAAGAACAAACAGTGATCTACAAATCTCTACACAGAAAACGAAAGATCGAGTAACACGAACCCCATTACGAACATAAAAGGCTTGATAGACTCAGTTTCACTCCACAGATTGTATCAATATAAACATTTTTGAAAGGCTTGTAACATGTTTCTGTCTCCAAGTACCTTAACAATGACAAATGTCAGATTAGTTCATCTGTGTAGCTAGAATCATCCATTCTGATAATGTGGTTTTCTGTTTCAGCAGGTTTAAGAAAGACAAATCAGAAACAACTTAATGAAGACGAATATGGAAAGGTGAAATGCCAAATAGACACATAATCTGAATTTATGTTGAAATCAAGCTTAAGAGAGAGCAGAAAGAGAAAACGACAATAACATCATTTCCGATAAATTGATAAACACAAATACCACTCTCGGAACAGTTCTAAAGTCCAATAGAACGATCGTAGAAAGAGGCAAAACAAATTAAGATCAAAACTCTTCGTAAAATGATCCGCTCATGCTTTCCACATGTGAATAAATTGATCACATTCATATATTATTATGATATAGATGTTTTTGGTGAAATATCACCCCTTTACCTTGAAATTAGAAGACAACTCTTCAACAAACGTGATGACTTCCCATATCTGATAGTCGACTTGTCATTCATCAGGTACGACTTACCCTTCCGGAGCACCTCCGTAATTTGGTGGGGTTCGTGTTACTCGATCTTTAGTTTTATGTGTATATTTTAGATCATTCTTTGTCCTTTTGTTGGTTTTTTTTTACCATTGTGTTGCCTGTCCTTCTTCGATATACGGATTCTGATTACCTCCCTTTGTTTGGCCATTGTGTTGCCTGTCCTTCTTCGATATACGGATTCTGATTACCCCTTTGGTATCTTCAAACTCTTCTTGATATGTGGTCTTATCAAAATAGTTCATTCAAATAGTATTTCACACCTGTTTTTTCTTGTTTGCACTTAATACCCATTTCTTTCTTGATCAATAATTTAACCAGAATCATTGTACCAAACGTATATACGATAGTCGATAAAAACACATTATCATCTTAAAAAACATTCAGACAAATAACAATAGGTGGAACAGAATAATAAACAGACAGACAAGTATAGATCTATATATACTAAATGGCAGCGTTAGACAAAAAAAACCGTGAGAATCAGACAATACAATGAAATGATATACTGTAGCTAGGTTTATAAATCAAATAGATTTTACGCGTCCATCTTGTGATCCAGCTATTATGCTAATTTTAAATGATAAAAATGTATTGGAAAGGTTTGCCACTTATTTTTCCTACGGATGTAAAAGCAATAAAGTCATTAGTTCTGAAACAGATATATAACAAAATAAAAATAATATACACTACACCGTCATAAATACGATGTATGCCCACAATAATTGAGATCTTCCAGAAAGAATGGACAACACAGAGACTCTGTCTTTTCAATTGCATTTCATTTAAAGTTACATGATCGGTATGTTATTTACTGTTTGTGGAATTACAAAGAAACCATACATAAGCTTAGTATTTTGGTATTGTAATTTTACTTGACAGTTACAAACATTTTACAACAACAGATACAAGCCGATGGAAGCCAAATCTTAACATCAATACATATCAAATAACATATTATAATGATTGCCTCGGTGAAATGAAGAAAAAAAACACACCCGGACGTACACATACACATACATTTCTTTAGTAATGCCTGTACCAAGTCAGGGTTATTACGGTTTTCACAGTTTTCCGGTTGTTGACTGATTTTGTCTGTTAATATACTTTCCCTTTGTAAGATTGTTCGGAGTTCGGTAGTTTTGTTATTACCCTTATTTATTATACACATTTACATAGTAGAAACATAGGATAAAGACATATCTGTATGTATTTGTTCTTCTTTGTTGTATGCACAAGATCGGTAAAGCAGCTTTAAAACAGATTCAATATCCAGTGTTAAAAAAGACAACCAAATTTACAAAAATGGAAACCTGCTCACGCTAGCAATGATATTATTTGTTAGATATATAGTCAATACGGTTGTTTCGAATCATTTCCATTCCGTCAAAATTTTGTTATTTTCGTCCGCCAGATCACGTGATTTCGATGGAATGTAAAGCACTGGACTTCCGGTGTCAATGTACACAACAAAAACTCCAATCGATATGTGCCGTTTTAACGTTCGATCCTCAACATAAAAAAATCTTAATATTTTCTGTAAAAGACAGATATCAGTTAAATTATTTTATTTGTATCAAAGACTTCAATGCAGAGACAATTACTTCTTTAAAATTAAATTTGTTTTCTTTCTTTATTTGCTGCTGTCAGCATCGTGAAAGGAAAACGGTCTGCCTTTATATATTTCTGATATCAGACAGATAGTGAGGTACCGAACACCAGTATTTTTTCAGCCGCTTCCTCGGCGTCTCCATATTACAATTACTTATAATCTACTGCATCTACAACTATGATATGCTGATGTTGTCACAGTAATAGTGTAAACACCGGAAGTCGTCTGTCGAATCTTTCAGACGTCAAGACACGAAAAAGACGGAACATGGCCGGAATTGACATGATTCGAAACAACCGTATTAGATCTATCTAGGAAATGGTGCATCATTATAATGGTAAAATAATTTGTACAATTCAAAATTCAAGTTTTTAAATATTGAAAAATGAAAATAACAAAATACCACACTGTTGTAACAATTCCAAAATCCAAACATAAAACATAAAATCGTAGGACCAGATGTAAAATTGATACCCCTTAGCAAGCACACACTTCATTCCCACTTTCCTGGCTTTGTAGTCACCACAATGAAAGATTGCAGTCCAATAAAATCTAAATGTTCTGGAATTTGTATTTTCCTGTAATAGCATTATCTAAATACTAATAGAAAACGAGAATTCTGATTTCCCCTTTGTTATAGTCAAACTCTTCTTTATTAAGATTCCACCTGCATGGGACTTATGAAAATGCAAAACCAAAGACAAATAAAGAAGAGATTGGATAAAACGGCTAATTTTATATTTACAAAGAAACATCACATTGAACATAAACAACTACACACACTCTTCATTGTAATGGTAACTTTGAAGATTATGTGTAGAGACATTGGTTAGATAATACCTTTTTTAATGTATTCAGCTTGTTACATACAATGTATTTTATTATCAGTTCTTTAGAATATAATGATACAGGCATTTAATGTAGAACAAGGAGATGTCATATCAGCACGCTTTCTCGAGACGAACGCAAATTGGAAACATGATTATCATGTGTAAGTTAACACGAGATTGGTCTATTAAATGTACCATAACAAGTCCCAACACATTTATCCGTTGATTGTGGTTGTGTTGCAAAGCGGTCGTCTGTCTAACGCGAACATATTATCATTTGTTGGTCTTTTGAGGGCAAGTTATTTTTGATGTGCACTAGAATAATACCACAATTTGACCCGTTTACACTTCAATACACCAACAATTTATGGCCTTGCAAGGGGAAATGGTTTTAGACGTTAACACATCTGATGTCGAAATCTTCCCCTTTACACTTCATTTGCATTGTATAAGACGATTTAATCACCCTGACCTATAGTTCACGATCGATATCAAAAACATCCTTCCTCAAATTTACGGAATTTCTTTGAAAAATATTATGAATGTCAAGTCCATCTTCTTAATAATAATCTATTGGAAATTACAGAAATTAACATCATCAATGTCATTGGAAATGTATCCTTGTTGTGATAAGGTATCACATGATAACATTGGTAGTTTATTTCATGATAATGTCACTAGCTTACGATTCCGTGATAAGTCAGAATCAGAACACTGAAGGAAAATTCCAGTACGTTTCCGTTTTATCTCGACATCATATATAATACAGAATAGTTGACCAGAGAAGCACAAAGGGTAAATGGGTCGGTCTAATAAGCAATATATCGGTCTATTATATGTCAGACAGTCAAGCATGCAATCTGACGTTCATTTCTCGATAATACACAAGGAGTTTATATTGACGTTTGGTCAATCACTTTGATCTAAATCCGACAGATTGGAGTGTAACACGGCAAAGTTCAATTTCATATGGTAATATATGGTTAAACCAACATATTGTGCTAAAAGTGTAAATCTTTGTGAAATGCATTCTACATCTAAAAATGAGCGAGTGAGACTGATTGTTGCTTAACGCAAATTCTGCAATTTTTCAGCTATATCAAGGCGACATCTACAAAATGCATTTTTATGAAGATAAATATATTTTCCATTTTGTATATATTATTTTTATGGTATATAAGTTGCAAATTAAAGGAAAGACAACACAATGGCCAAAAGATTATATTATACCTAAATATCATTATTACAAAATAACGTAGGGAATATTTAATTAACATATGCTTTTGTTTTAAATTATAGCTTGCATCTTGAAAGAAGAAAGGTACGACATCAATGTGCAATCTTAAGGAGTATATAGCATGTATTTGATGTATCTAAGATGCAATTATAAATTAAATGTCTTTATCGAAGACAAATTTTCAATAGAAATATAATTAGACATGAACGACCAATTGTATTTTCTAATTAATCGCAAAAAAAAATTCTTTGAGAATATCTATAAAATCTATTCCAGTCAAATTAATTACCGTCAGTCTTAAGATATATACAATAAACAGTACCCATAGGAACCGGGTAGTGTGTTGGCGTTTCTTCATAGAAATAATTACTAATTGGATGCTTAGTAAGACGTATTTAGATCTACGTATTTATCATATATTATTTAAATATGTCCGATATATTCCATAGTTGTATCATCATAATATTATTTAACCATTGTTTAAATACAAAAGAAAAAACGAGTATGCAAACCATAATACTAGTTTAGCACCGCCACTTGTCATTAAAGAGTCTATCCCAGGCTAGGCACGCGAGCGCTCATGTAGGTGTGTTGGGTTTTTTTTGCTTTTCCATTTTTTCACTATTTATCGGTAATTTAATTTTTATTCCATTTATGACACCGAATGATCAACGAAGTGACTCTGATACTATACTTTATCTGTCAGTGTGACGTCAGACTCTTTCCGACGTTACCGATAAAAACAATGACGTACGTCAGTTTTGAAGGTCTCTACAAACCTTTTTACTAGTATTACAGCTCGTCCTATCGAACACACCGCGACCTTCAGGACTGTGGTTATTATATGTTTAACGCTATCTGACAAGACCTTCAGGACTGTGGTTATTATATGTTTAACACTATCTAACAAGACCTTCAGGACTGTGGTTATTATATGTTTAACGCTATCTAACAAGACCTTCAGGACTGTGGTTATTATATGTTTAACGCTATATGACAAGACCTTCAGGACTGTGGTTATTATATGTTTAACACTATCTGACAAGACCTTCAGGACTGGGGTTATTATATGTTTAACACTATATGACAAGACCTTCAGGACTGTGGTTATTATATGTTTAACGCTATCTGACAAGACCTTCAGGACTGTGGTTATTATATGTTTAACGCTATCTAACAAGACCTTCAGGACTGTGGTTATTATATGTTTAACACTATCTGACAAGACCTTCAGGACTGGGGTTATTATATGTTTAACACTATCTGACAAGACCTTCAGGACTGGGGTTATTATATGTTTACGCTATCTAACAAGACCTTCAGGACTGGGGTTATTATATGTTTAACGCTATCTAACAAGACCTTCAGGACTATGGTTATTATATGTTTAACGCTATTTGACAAGACCTTCAGGACTGTGGTTATTATATGTTTAACACTATCTGACAAGACCTTCAGGACTGTGGTTATTATATGTTTAACGCTATCTAACAAGACCTTCAGGACTGTGGTTATTATATGTTTAACGCTATCTGACAAGACCTTCAGGACTGGTGTTATTATATGTTTAACGCTATCTAACAAGACCTTCAGTACTGTGGTTATTATATGTTTAACGCTATCTGACAAGACCTTCAGGACTGGGGTTATTATATGTTTAACGCTATCTAACAAGACCTTCAGGACTGTGGTTATTATATGTTTAACGCTATCTGACAAGACCTTCAGGACTGGGTTATTATATGTTTAACGCTATCTAACAAGACCTTCAGGAGTGGGGTTATTATATGTTTAACACTATCTAACAAGACCTTCAGGACTGTGGTTATTATATGTTTAACGCTATCTGACAAGACCTTCAGGACTGGGGTTATTATATGTTTAACACTATATGACAAGACCTTCAGGACTGTGGTTATTATATGTTTAACGCTATCTGACAAGACCTTCAGGACTGTGGTTATTATATGCTTAACACTATCTAACAAGACCTTCAGGACTGTGGTTATTATATGTTTAACGCTATCTGACAAGACCTTCAGGACTGTGGTTATTATATGTTTAACGCTATCTAACAAGACCTTCAGGACTGTGGTTATTATATGTTTAACGCTATCTGACAAGACCTTCAGGACTGTGGTTATTATATGTTTAACACTATCTGACAAGACCTTCAGGACTGTGGGGTTATTATATGTTTAACGCTATCTGACAAGACCTTCAGGACTGGGGTTATTATATGTTTAACGCTATCTACAAGACCTTCAGGACTGTGGTTATTATATGCTTAACGCTATCTGACAAGACCTTCAGGACTGGGGTTATTATATGTTTAACACTATCTGACAAGACCTTCAGGACTGTGGTTATTATATGTTTAACGCTATCTGACAAGACCTTCAGGACTGGGGTTATTATATGTTTAACGCTATCTGACAAGACCTTCAGGACTGTGGTTATTATATGTTTAACGCTATCTAACAAGACCTTCAGGACTGTGGTTATTATATGTTTAACGCTATCTAACAAGACCTTCAGGACTGGGGTTATTATATGTTTAACGCTATCTGACAAGACCTTCAGGACTGGGGTTATTATATGCTTAACGCTATTTGACAAGACCTTCAGAACTGTGGTTATTATATGTTTAACGCTATCTAACAAGACTTTCAGGACTGTGGTTATTATATGTTTAACGCTCTCTGACAAAACCTTCAGGACTGTGGTTATTATATGATTAACGCTATCTAACAAGACTTTCAGGACTGGGGTTATTATATGTTTAACGCTATCTAACAAGACCTTCAGGACTGTGGTTATTATATGTTAAACGCTATCTGACAAGACTTTCAGGACTGAGGTTATTATATGTTTAACGCTATCTGACAAGACCTTCAGGACTGTGGTTATTATATGTTTAACGCTATCTGACAAGACCTTCAGGACTGGGGTTATTATATGTTTAACGCTATCTGACAAGACCTTCAGGACTGGGGTTATTATATGTTTAACGCTATCTAACAAGACCTTCAGGACTGTGGTTATTATATGTTTAACGCTATCTGACAAGACCTTCAGGACTGGGGTTATTATATGTTTAACGCTATCTAACAAGACCTTCAGTACTGTGGTTATTATATGTTTAACGCTATCTTACAAGACCTTCAGGACTGTGGTTATTATATGTTTAACGCTATCTGACAAGACCTCCAGAACTGGGGTTATTATATGTTTAACGCTATCTGACAAAACGTTCAGGACTGGGGTTATTATATGTTTAACGCTATCTGACAAGACCTTCAGGACTGGGGTTATTATATGTTTAACGCTATCTGACAAGACCTTCAGAACTGTGGTTATTATATGTTTAATGCTATCTGACAAGACCTTCAGGACTGTGGTTATTATATGTTTAACGCTATCTGACAAGACTTTCAGGACTGTGGTTATTATATGTTTAACGCTATCTAACAAGACCTTCAGGACTGTGGTTATTATATGTTTAACGCTATCTGACAAGACCTTCAGGACTGTGGTTATTATATGTTTAACGCTATCTGACAAGACCTTCAGGACTGTGGTTATTATATGTTTAACGCTATCTGACAAGACCTTCAGCACTGTGGTTATTATATGTTTAACGCTATCTGACAAGACCTTCAGGACTGGGGTTATTATATGTTTAACGCTATCTAACAAGACCTTCAGGACTGTGGTTATTATATGTTTAACGCTATCTGACAAGACCTTCAGGACTGTGGTTATTATATGTTTAACGCTATCTGACAAGACCTTCAGGACTGTGGTTATTATATGTTTACCGCTATCTGACAAGACCTTCAGGACTGTGGTTATTATATGTTTAACGCTATCTAACAAGACCTTCAGGACTGGGGTTATTATATGTTTAACGCTATCTGACAAGACCTTCAGGACTGTGGTTATTATATGTTTAACGCTATCTGACAAGACCTTCAGTACTGGGGTTATTATATGTTTAACGCTATCTAACAAGACCTTCAGGACTGTAGTTATTATATGTTTAACGCTATCTAACAAGACCTTCAGGACTGTGGTTATTATATGTTTAACGATATATAACAAGACCTTCAGGACTGTGGTTATTATATGTTTAACGCTATCTGACAAGACCTTCAGTACTGGGGTTATTATATGTTTAACGCTATCTGACAAGACCTTCAGGACTGGGGTTATTATATGTTTAACGCTATCTGACAAGACCTTCAGGACTGGTTATTATATGTTTAACGCTATCTAACAAGACCTTCAGGACTGGGGTTATTATATGTTTAACGCTATCTAACAAGACCTTCGGGACTGTGGTTATTATATGTTTAACGCTATCTGACAAGACCTTCAGGACTGTGGTTATTATATGTTTAACGCTATCTGACAAGACCTTCAGGACTGTGGTTATTATATGTTTAACGCTATCTGACAAGACCTTCAGGACTGTGGTTATTGTATGTTTAATGCTATCTAACAAGACCTTCATGACTGTGGTTATTATATGTTTAACGCTATCTGACAAGACCTTCAGGACTGTGGTTATTATATGTTTAACGCTATCTAACAAGACCTTCAGGACTGTGGTTATTGTATGCTTAACGCTATCTGACAAGACCTTCAGGACTGGGGTTATTATATATTTAACGCTATCTGACAAGACCTTCAGGACTGTGGTTATTATATGTTTAACGCTATCTAACAAGACCTTCGGGACTGTTGTTATTATATGTTTAATGCTATCTGACAAGACCTTCAGGACTGTGGTTATTATATGTTTAACGCTATCTGACAAGACCTTCAGGACTGTGGTTATTATATGTTTAACGCTATCTGACAAGACCTTCAGTACTGTGGTTATTATATGTTTAACGCTATCTGACAAGACCTTCAGGACTGTGGTTATTATATGTTTAATGCTATCTAACAAGACCTTCAGGACTGTGGTTATTATATGTTTAACGCTATCTGACAAGACCTTCAGGACTGTGGTTATTATATGTTTAACGCTATCTAACAAGACCTTCAGGACTGTGGTTATTGTATGCTTAACGCTATCTGACAAGACCTTCAGGACTGGGGTTATTATATATTTAACGCTATCTAACAAGACCTTCTGGACTGTGGTTATTATATGTTTAACGCTATCTGACAAGACCTTCAGGACTGTGGTTATTATATGTTTAACGCTATCTAACAAGACCTTCAGGACTGTGGTTATTATATGTTTAACGCTATCTAACAAGACCTTCAGAACTGTGGTTATTATATGTTTAACGCTATCTGACAAGACCTTCAGGACTGGGGTTATTATATGTTTAACGCTATCTAACAAGACCTTCAGGACTGTGGTTATTATATGTTTAACGCTATCTAACAAGACCTTCAGAACTGTGGTTATTATATGTTTATCGCTATCTAACAAGACCTTCAGGACTGGGGTTATTATATGTTTAACGCTATCTGACAAGACCTTCAGGACTGGGGTTATTATATATTTAACGCTATCTAACAAGACCTTCTGGACTGTGGTTATTATATGTTTAACGCTATCTGACAAGACCTTCAGGACTGTGGTTATTATATGTTTAACGCTATCTAACAAGACCTTCAGGACTGTGGTTATTATATGTTTAACGCTATCTGACAAGACCTTCAGGACTGGGGTTATTATATGTTTAACGCTATCTAACAAGACCTTCAGGACTGGGGTTATTATATGTTTAACGCTATCTGACAAGACCTTCAGGACTGGGGTTATTATATATTTAACGCTATCTAACAAGACCTTCTGGACTGTGGTTATTATATGTTTAACGCTATCTGACAAGACCTTCAGGACTGTGGTTATTATATGTTTAACGCTATCTAACAAGACCTTCAGGACTGTGGTTATTATATGTTTAACGCTATCTGACAAGACCTTCAGGACTGGGGTTATTATATGTTTAACGCTATCTAACAAGACCTTCAGAACTGTGGTTATTATATGTTTAACGCTATCTGACAAGACCTTCAGGACTGTGGTTATTATATGTTTAACGCTATCTGACAAGACCTTCAGGACTGTGGTTATTATATGTTTAACGCTATCTAACAAGACCTTCAGAACTGTGGTTATTATATGTTTAACGCTATCTGACAAGACCTTCAGGACTGTGGTTATTATATGTTTAACGCTATCTAACAAGACCTTCAGGACTGTGGTTATTGTATGCTTAACGCTATCTGACAAGACCTTCAGGACTGGGGTTATTATATATTTAACGCTATCTGACAAGACCTTCAGGACTGGGGTTATTATATGTTTAACGCTATCTGACAAGACATTCAGGACTGTGGTTATTATATGTTTAACGCTATCTGACAAGACCTTCAGGACTGTGGTTATTATATGTTTAACGCTATCTGACAGGACCTTCAGGACTGTGGTTATTATATGTTTAACGATATCTAACAAGACCTTCAGGACTGTGGTTATTATATGTTTAACGCTATCTGACAAGACCTTCAGGACTGTGGTTATTATATGTTTAACGCTATCTGACAAGACCTTCAGGACTGGGGTTATTATATGTTTAACGCTATCTGACAAGACCTTCAGGACTGGGGTTATTATATGTTTAACGCTATCTGACAAGACCTTCAGGACTGCTGTTATTGTATGTTTATCGCTATTTGAGATTGATCCTGAGGCTTTAATTTTCTGTAACCAGTTTTTCTTCACACTGTTAGACGATCAATATTGTTGTGACATCAGTGAAGGAGATTGTTTCTTACTTGTCTATGGTTATTAATCCACGAGGGACTTAAATTCAATAACACTGGTAATTTTGTCCGGTCTGTCAACTCATGCAAATGTTGACAAGGTCACTGTTATCAAACTAAAATACATTACGTGGTGTGTTAGTATAAAACAGAGAAAGCCACGCGACATAACCTCATCCAATAGTTAGATGAGATTAGTTGACGTTCACTCATGGTGTAGTGCCTTATTGTATAATATTGATACAAAAAGTGATTAAGTAATACCGTTGACAATTCAACGCAACAATAATAATATGACAAGCAGACACCAAGACACTAGTCTACAGTAATGTGCTTATGACTGCTAATTTGTATTACACTTCAACTGTATAGGATAGATTCCTAGTGTTAACCATTATCAGACAGACTTTTTGTCGGTTCTAGTCTCAAACTGATGACAATAAATAGTCTGATGATGTAACTGGTAAACCAACATGTTGTCTATCTAGTTTAAGCCCTTTGGATTGCTTGTCTCCAAATATTTTTCTAGTGTTTTGGCTCTCCAATATTGTGACTATGGACGTACCCGATGAAGGTTATTATAGAAACTTGTCGTACACACCTAATTAGATATCTGTTCATCATATATATAGAAATATCAACAATATAAACAGTATTTTTCTATTGTGGGTAATATATTTGGAGAAAGCCAAGTTCCCTACACGCTAAAGACCTCTTTTGCAGGTTTAGAAAAACAGTAGGGTGTCACCAAAGACGAAAATATTCCTCCCTATCATCTATTCATTACTATGCAGCGCCAATCAAAAGTCGTTGACCCATCTCTTCCCTCATTTCTATATAGTGTTTATATATTATTGAACTTGTTCTCGTCCTGAATATATCTGATATCAATCTTCTATTGTTTCGAAATTAACAATAAGGGTAATAACAAAATTACCGAACTCCGAACAATCTTACAAAGGGAAAGTCAAAACTCATAAGTATATAAACAGACAAAATCAGTCAACAACCGGAAAACTGTGAAAACCGTAATGACCCTGACTTGGTACAGGCATTTCTAAAGAAATGGTGGGTTGAATCAGATTTTGTCATTTGCCTTTAAATTTATGTTTTAAATAGATAACTATTTTTATTCTAACCTGGTGAAGATGCAAATCATAATGTCTCTTGTCGAAATATATTCCATCTCTGCAGAAACGATAATAAACGATGGATTTTCATATAGTGAAAATGTATAAAGATAAGGAAGTCAACAAAAGCGTCAACAATATTTTTTTATCAATGTGTGACGTAAAAATGTTTTTGACATTTACTTTCGTAGTTAAAATACTTCAGGTGACTCGGGGTTGTTGATGGAGATGGTTCGCGATAAATTTTCCACCCTCCTCACTGAATTTGGTACTGCTTTGACAACTATTTTACCTGTTTTGTTCCAGTGTTGTTATAAATACTGTTATAGTGACAGCCGGAACCTTTGAGCCGTAATGAAAGGGGGCGGTTTGGCGCCTTAAAATCTGATTCAACCCACCATTTAGAAATGCCTGTACCAAGTCAGGGTCATTACGGTTTTCACAGTTTTCCGGTTGTTGACTGATTTTGTCTGTTTGTATACTTGTGAGTTTTGGCTTTCCCTTTGGGGGATATTTCGGAGTTCGGTAATTTTGTTGTTACCCTTATTTAATTTGACATTTAATTTATTCATTGGCAGATAAGTCAGTTTTAGATCACTATGCTTATCTTAATATCAGCTCAAGGGCTAATAAATGTAAACCCTGCTTTGTATGATGATGGATCATAAATCATTACATTGTGGTATTAAGGGATTGTATAAAATGCATATAAATTCAATATATACTGTATAAGTATACATACAATATTACGTTCAGTCTATATAAAATGCAAATACAGTTCGTATGAAATAATGCATAGAAATACATGGTAATTTGAAATGCATAAGAACTTCAAATGAAATGCATTGTATTATATTGTATAAATGTTAGAGAATAGGCAGGATGAAGAAAAACAAAACAAAATAACGCAAATGAAAATGCGCCCTCCTACAAATAACTGGACATCACTTTTATGCGGAAATCGTAACGGACATCACAGCACGGAATTCAGAACGTAAGGACACATAATAGGACAAACAAAACAACACTTAAAAAGTTATGTTCAATAATCTAACTAATACCAACAAAACAAACAACTCCCTCTCTTGCGAGTCAATAAAAACCAAAGAGAACACAACATATACCGATAGAAATCAACTCCAGACACAAATATATGCGGGGATAAACCAGTAAATGGAATCCCAACCCTCGCCCTCTTTATAATTCGATCCAATACTGAAATAAAAATGTTAACTAACAATAAATAGGCCGCGTAGATATACTTCTACTGAAAATGACAATGCACCATCACAAAGAGATTTTCTTGCAAAATTTGTAAGTCTTCGTTCGGTGTCTCATTCCCAATGTTGTCAATGTCTCTAGACTGTCTCTACTTGATTGTCCCTTCGGTTTTCTCTAACGTTTAATACGCTCCCAAAGGCAGCGTTAATGGTAGAAGTATGAATAGGTACTTAGGCACTTCAAAATCTTCAACAATATGGCTGCCAAACCGGAAATAAATTAAAAGAAAAATCACGTGACCTAAAGCGGAACTCTAGTCGATTTTTTTTCAAATAAAAATGAAACAATGTTCGGTAGCGGATACGAAAACTGTCCGGAGTTTGGAGTTTTAGGTGGTGTTATTTTTAAGCTTGATATTTTGTAAACAGGAAGAAAAATTACTGTTCGCGGGAGCGTTTCAGGTTGCACCTGCCTCATATTATCTACAGCATAAACATGGAGAGTTGGAGAGTTGGGATGCAGTTTACCAGTTTAGCCTCACCACATTGTTGTTCCTGTCCCAAGCCAGGAGCTGGTTGTCATGTCTATTTTATGTTCAATGATTTGAGGTCAGAGGTAGAGGTGATTGCTCGTTTTCTTGATATTGGTTGAATTGTTGACCATCTCTGTTTAAAATTTCTTTGCATAGCAGTACAATAGACAGGTCAATGAATGGTGGTACATAGTAATTAACCTATTACTAACAATGAAAGTAAAGTATATTGGTTAACAAAAATACTCTTAAGATAAAAGAACAAAAGCTGTTAAAACCTCAGTTAAATCGGGTAATTAATTAGTATCAATGTGGATTATTTACGTCATTGCTACACTATTAATTTAATATTCACATAAAAGACAATATTATACCACTAAAGATGGGATATATTCTGGTATATTGGTTGTCCTAACTACATGCTAACATGTCCTCGGCGTAACCCTGAAAATCAATCGTCATTTTAGCCTATTGTTTGCACTATACGTCAACATTGTCGTATCTTACATTATGGTTTCAACAGTTAGCAGGAGAATCTACATATCTTGGTCTAATTTCCGTGTTTTAATTGTAAATACTAATATTTAAGAGTTGAAAGAAACCTGTTAAAACTATAAAATATGTGCGCCGCGATATATATCATTTGTGCAGTACATTTCATTTCGTTATGCTGTCAAAATCTTATTAATAAGCATTTTTGTTAGACAAGTCCATGTTAAAACCCATTTCAACCAATAATATTATCACAATTCCCCTATTTGACCACTAATCGAGTACAAAACATCTAAATTCAAACTGTGTAGCAATGTCATGGTTTAGTCCTGACTTATTCTGTCTACCCTTCGCGCGCACATGGTTTCACCCCCCGGTTTTTGGTTTTGTCCGTATTTGCAAAATATTTGTTTTATTAAATACTGTATAAACCAAAATTTTACACGTGATTTTGTTTTATTATTTTTCTTTTATCTAACGTAAAATGAGATTTCTGGCCCGTACCAGTGCACATATTGAAGCAATCGTATTGTGTGTTAACAAATTAATTTGTGGACTTTCATCACATTTATTTCCATAAAAATATATATTATATCTTTCTCGTTGTGTCGGTGGATATGGCAGACTTTCCGGATGCAATTTGTGTGAAAAGGGAGAAATATTGTTTCAATGATGCACTTTACTATATTATAGAACTCGCTACCCTACCGTACCTCGAACATAACTTAAACATAATAAAGTCAAAGACCTCTCTCTAGTTTGACATAAAGTATCGGATTGCGGAAGTCTGCACTGTAGTTGTCCTTTTAACATCCGTTAAGAAGCACTCATTATCACAGCTAGGAAGGGAAAACAGAGACCCATCAGTCTACATTAGAACAAATA
Organism: Bathymodiolus brooksi; assembly: GCA_963680875.1. Classification (NCBI taxonomy): domain Eukaryota; kingdom Metazoa; phylum Mollusca; class Bivalvia; order Mytilida; family Modiolidae; genus Bathymodiolus; species Bathymodiolus brooksi. The sequence goes on from OY804585.1 coordinate 95,336,747, forward strand.
TTTGCAATCAGTTCAGACGCGCAAAGTTCATAAAGATTAAACAGTTAATGATTACATGGTGACCTTACTTTGTTTAAGTGATAACACAAGTAGGTTAGACATTTATAACCGTTTGTAGCAATGATGTATATCCTACCCGAGGTTGTATATACTACTCAGATTGTCATTATACCTACACTTAAGAATCCTCTTTATGTCAGGTCAGCCAGTAAGAGTTGTCAAAGAGTCAGCATCAAGACAGTCAATACATATTTAAGATATGTGATTTGATCAAATTTCTTTCATAAATGGTACCTGGAATTACTGTAAATACAAATAATGACCAGGTGTGTGTGTCATTGATCTTGTAATAATATCCAGTGTGTGTGTCATTGATCTTGTAATAATATCCAGTGTGTGTGTCATTGATCTTTTAATAATATCCAGTGTGTGTGTGTCATTGATCTTGTAATAATAGCCAGTGTGTGTGTCATTGATCTTGTAATAATATCCAGTGTGTGTGTCATTGATCTTGTAATAATATCCAGTGTGTGTGTCATTGATCTTGTAATAATATCCAGTGTGTGTGTGTCATTGATCTTGTAATAATATCCAGTGTGTGTGTCATTGATCTTGTAATAATATCCAGTGTGTGTGTGTCATTGATCTTGTAATAATATCCAGTGTGTGTGTCATTGACCTTGTTATAATATCCAGTGTGTGTGCCATTGATCTTGTAATAATATCCAGTGTGTGTCATTGACCTTGTAATAATATCCAGTGTGTGTGTCATTGATCTTGTAATAATATTCAGTGTGTGTGTCATTGACCTTGTAATAATATCCAGTGTGTGTGTCATTGATCTTGTAATAATATCCAGTGTGTGTGTGTCATTGATCTTGTAATAATATCCAGTGTGTGTGTCATTGATCTTGTAATACTATCCAGTGTGTGTGTGTCATTGATCTTGTAATAATATCCAGTGTGTGTGTCATTGACCTTGTTATAATATCCAGTATGTGTGTCATTGATCTTGTAATAATATCCAGTGTGTGTCATTGATCTTGTAATAATATCCAGTGTGTGTGTCATTGATCTTGTAATACTATCCAGTGTGTGTGTCATTGACCTTGTAATAATATCCAGTGTGTGTGTCATTGACCTTGTAATAATATCCAGTGTGTGTGTCATTGATCTTGTAATAATATCCAGTGTGTGTGTCATTGATCTTGTAATAATATCCAGTGTGTGTGTCACTGACCTTGTAATAATATCCAGTGTGTGTGTCATTGATCTTGTAATAATATCCAGTGTGTGTGTGTCATTGATCTTGTAATAATATCCAGTGTGTGTGTCATTGATCTTGTAATAATATCCAGTGTGTGTGTGTCATTGATCTTGTAATAATATCCAGTGTGTGTGTGTCATTGATCTTGTAATAATATCCAGTGTGTGTGTCATTGACCTTGTAATAATATCCAGTGTGTGTGTGTCATTGATCTTGTAATAATATCCAGTGTGTGTGTCATTGATCTTGTAATAATATCCAGTGTGTGTGTCATTGACCTTGTAATAATTATACACAGTAAAACATTTCAAGGAGTGATTTGGTTCTTAGCGGTGAAATTACAGAACTTAATTGTATACAATCTCAAGGACACATGGGATGCAAAGCTTAGTGATAATACAATCAATAGGACGAACACATTGAAAAATAAAACAGACAAGACCGAACGTGCATCCAATTTACAACATTAGGATGGTTAAGTTGAAAATAACTACGCATACAAACGTTGGTTGCATTTTATGAAGAAAATTGGGATGCAGAATTTAAAAAAGGACAACGGATCACGCATATAAACTTGTTTAAATGTTAGAATTGGTACGCTATGAGAGTACCACAGGATACAAATAGTGTATACATTGAGATGAACAGTCAACCAACAGAAGTTGTCTACTGTTTATTCTTGATGATTCAAATTAAACCAAATTCACTGGATTATATTTCATCTTACTCTTTGAATCTAACCCCGCCCCATTACACGTTGGTCCAAATCCCACATTTCCCCAGGAGCAATTGCTTGGAAGTACTGATGGCCAGTTATAAGACAAGCTTTTCCTACCTATCCATTAATATCCCAAGATACCTCTTCGAGAACCGCATGATTACCTATTCTGAGTAATTGATATTTGTAATTGTTAATCGTTCAAAGAACACTGTGATCATCAGTTTCCAGAAAATAATTAAGATACAAAGGTAACCAGAAGGTATAATTCTAAGGAGAAAATTACAAACAGTGATCTACAAAATACTACACAGAAAACTAAACACTGTATAACACAAACCTAACTAAAAGTCGAGAGTGAACTCAAGTACTTCGGAAAGGCAAACAGTTCCTGGTTCACTAGTGACGCCCGTCGTGTTACTACTAAACGACACGAATTCCATCTGATATAAAAAAAATCGTGATGCCAGATATTTTAGCTATTTGATAAGTAATAACCTTTGCAAGTTTCAGAGTACAGTAATCAAATTTAAACTGTATATGTTGCATAAATCACAATCCCTTAAATCTCTGTTTTAAAAAGTTTTAGAGACATATTATTACTTAGTGGGTACATATTTATGTGATACTGTGGTAAGCTCTGTATCTTGAAGTTTAACATTTTTCACAGTTTAACGTTGAGTAGCAAATGTAATGTCTCCGCACTGGGCCCATTTCATTAATATGTAGTCTGGCATTCTGGTGATTTATATAGAAATGCAATATAAATGAATCGGAAGGTAAGAAATGCTAATTTCCAATATGTTCAATATCAAATGTTCCCATAGAAGTTCTAATAGACAATACATTCATTGTTATAACAAACAGTCAGATTTCTTTCTGTTTTAATGGGAAAACATTGTTCTATTTAGAATATATTTACACAAATCGGAAAACTGTCATAATTATTCTAATATCTTATTTAGATATTAGATTAACGTGACTTCATTCTCCATAATTTGAAAGCTATCCCTGCAGCGGCTATGTGCCTGCTTCGCTCAAAAGATTGGAAAGTCACATAATAAAGGTCTTTGTGATAAAGAAAACCAAAGGGCGTGAACAGGATAGCCACGTCACCTGTGGTTAATGAACAGGATAGCCACGTCACCTGAGGTTAATGAACAGGATAGCCACGTCACCTGAGGTTAATGAACAGGATAGCCACGTCACCTGAGGTTAATGAACAGGATAGCCACGTCACCTAAGGTTATTGAACAGGATAGCCACGTCACCTGAGGTTAATGAACAGGATAGCCACGTCACCTAAGGTTAATGAACAGGATAGCCACGTCACCTAAGGTTAATGAACAGGATAGCCACGTCACCTAAGGTTAATGAACAGGATAGCCACGTCACCTGAGGTTAATGAACAGGATAGCCACGTCACCTAAGGTTAATGAACAGGATAGCCACGTCACCTAAGGTTAATGAACAGGATAGCCACGTCACCTAAGGTTAATGAACAGGATAGCCACGTCACCTAAGGTTAATGAACAGGATAGCCACGTCACCTAAGGTTAATGAACAGGATAGCCACGTCACCTAAGGTTAATGAACAGGATAGCCACGTCACCTAAGGTTAATGAACAGGATATCCACGTCACCTGAGGTTAATGAACAGGATAGCCACGTCACCTGAGGTTAATGAACAGGATAGCCACGTCACCTAAGGTTAATGAACAGGATAGCCACGTCACCTGAGGTTAATGAACAGGATAGCCACGTCACCTAAGGTTAATGAACAGGATAGCCACGTCACCTAAGGTTAATGAACAGGATAGCCACGTCACCTAAGGTTAATGAACAGGATAGCCACGTCACCTAAGGTTAATGAACAGGATAGCCACGTCACCTAAGGTTAATGAACAGGATAGCCACGTCACCTAAGGTTAATGAACAGGATAGCCACGTCACCTGAGGTTAATGAACAGGATAGCCACGTCACCTGAGGTTAATGAACAGGATAGCCACGTCACCTAAGGTTAATGAACAGGATAGCCACGTCACCTGAGGTTAATGAACAGGATAGCCACGTCACCTAAGGTTAATGAACAGGATAGCCACGTCACCTAAGGTTGATGAACAGGATAGCCACGTCACCTGAGGTTAATGAACAGGATAGCCACGTCACCTAAGGTTAATGAACAGGATAACCACGTCACCTAAGGTTAATGAACAGGATAGCCACGTCACCTAAGGTTAATGAACAGGATAGCCACGTTACCTAAGGTTAATGAACAGGATAGCCACGTCACCTAAGGTTAATGAACAGGATAGCCACGTCACCTAAGGTTAATGAACAGGATAGCCACGTCACCTAAGGTTAATGAACAGGATAGCCACGTCACCTAAGGTTAATGAACAGGATAGCCACGTCACCTAAGGTTATCTATAGTAAAACATAATTCATTTAAATGACTGTATGCTTAACATTCTTCGATCTAGTTTAGAATATTGTATTGGTATTCTTAGGACGAAACAAATGAACTGAATACACATATTTTGAAGAAACATAACAAACTTTAAACCCCAATGCATTTTAAATCTACCTACTTTCTGTATCAATTAAACAGTCAACGAAGACATCAAAATATAATCAAGCCTTTAATGGTTACATTATATCTCAAAATAAAGTATCATCCATTACTGTTGAGTCAAGTCACGTGTTGTTTTTTAACACTTAACACGTCATTATTGTACTTCCGGTAAATGGAGAGAACACGAAAACAGCTTGTTATCCTAATTTTACCTGTATGATATCAAAAGTTAAAACAAGAAGTTTTTCAGAGGATTATTAGGAAATGATGATGACTAAAATTAGTTTTCCATAGTTACTTTTTGTGAAATCAGAAAAATTACTTGAAATCGCAAGTCATAAAAAAATCAATATCACAAATTTTCTATGAATGGAAATTGTCTTATATTAACCATTGCGATGCATCAATCTCAAGAAAGGGTGTGTGAATAATTCATTATTTAAATTTCACAAAAGAAAACATTTTTAAAACAACCATTGTATCTAACGACATTATATGCCTTTGTGTTCATAAACTGAGTAAAAATAATTCCTGTGGCATGTAGACAAACTTAATAAGTACTTTATTGATTCGCGTCAGTGTCGAATTACATTTATTTGACATTGCTCGTAGCATGTGTACTCATGAAAACCGTACTCAGGAACTTGGGAAATGTCGAATATGATCAGGATGGCTTCAACAAAATATATACTACAAACGGAAGGATCTGGGAAATACAAATATACGTCGTTTGATTAATCATAATTTGACACACAATGCATTGTAAAACAAACAATTGTGTTACAGAATAAGATACCAATCAGTTGTCGGACAACTGGCATCATGACTTCAGTAGATATAACCCATCATCATCATCACACGCATTCGAGCCCAGCTGTATGGTAAATCGGTTTTTTTTCCTGGGCGTTTGTAATTTTATTCTATGTGTATACTATTGTTTGTTTTAGGAAAAGACAGTCTAAACAGTGATGGTCAACAAATCCACCTATATCAACAAAATGAACAATCACCTCTCACCTAAACCCATTGAACATAATACAGATCACGACATATGACGTTCGAACTCCAGATTCTAGCTTGGGACAGACACAACGATGTGGCAGGGTTAAATCGAGTAATTGGGCTCCCAACCCTTTCCCCTTGATAATTAGACCACTAACGGCAAACAAATATAAACAAACTATTAAAACCCCTCACATATTCGTTTCAAGGCAGAAAAAATATGTCAAAAAGATGAATGACAATATAAACATGGACAGTACAATATCAGAACCAATGAATACTCGTAGTTAACTGACTACTAGCTAGGAAGGTGGAATCTGTTGGCTAAATACCATTTTTCTTTGGACAAGAACATTATAACTGATACAATGCATTTTCTTCTTGCATATTCAATATCGTTTGACGGCATTTTGTTATTTTATTAGTCATAAACATCTAAAGTTCATCCCTTTAATATAATATATCTCCTGGTTTGTAAGCTTTATAGACGTATATTTATCTTGTCCACTCTCATACAAATTATCTGACTTCATTTGACATTCTAACCAGCCACGATCTTACAAATTATTTCAAGGTTCGATTTCCTTAGAATGAGATCTAAATTAGACGACGGGCCAGTTGAAGATCAGATAATTAAATTTCTGATTCTGAATCGTAAGTCATTGCAGCGTCGGGTATCAGATGTTTTCTACAACTACAGAATTATTAATAAATGAAGCAATCATTAAAATGCTCATAATAAGTTGTACCTTATATTATTCGTTCATATTAGTTTAATTACTTCTCCATATAATACGTTTGACATTATTTTCAATAGTGGTGGCTGTTATGCAATATAATGAAAATAGGTGCTCATTGTATTGTTTAAATATTTTCAGCTAAACACTATCATCTTACTTAAGATCATGTCAAGCAAGGGCAGTTTGAAGATACAAATGTACCAAAGGTGCAATCAGAAGCCATACATTGAAGAAGTTACAATCCATTTAACCTTTAATTTTCCGACAGTGTGATACTTTAGTTTGTTTTTACTTTGTATCGTTTTGTTTTTATTTTTTTCTTTTTATTTATTTTTTTTCTTTTTTTTCTTTTTTTTGTGAGGGGTGGGGGGGGGGTGATTTTGCTTTTGTTTATCTTCCAATCATATGCAAAACAGTTAAATATATTGTCCAATTGGACAACAGTTCTTATCGTATGCTCGGCTTTGATACCTCAACGATTTGCTAGCATCATAGCTGATTGATCCGTTGAAAATTTGACCCATGAGGTGACACCATACATAATGTCGCTAGAAGTTAGTGTGTAGCCGAATATAATATACAATAATTTTAATTAGATTGATCGTTAAATGACCTAAGCGTATATTCATATACATGTATATAATGCAAGGTAAAATAGTTTGCTGAATAGACATATATATTACCGTATATAGCACATGACAAATATCAATAAGAATCATAGGACACCCAACAGTAAATCAGAAATTCGACACAATCGTTTTCTACCAGAAATGTCAAAACACTTAATTACCGTTTTTTGTAATATTAAATCATCAACTGTGACGTCATTAATACATTTAAGGTGTGAAAACACTAATTATTTTCTTTAAGGTTTTCTACTAAATTTGTGTTTTTTCGAGCCTACCTGGCCATTTTATCTTAAGTTTAACCTTTCCAAGACCATATATGTTCTGAAACGTTCATGATTCCTCTACGCTCTGTCAAAATATCAGGACATGTTTAAAAATCTTGCAGTGAAATGCCAGGCTACCGAAAACACCTACTCTAAAAATAGCTCGGTCATCCTCCAAAAATTAAGTATTTATAGGTCATGCATCAAATCCTCCATAGAGATATTAAAATACAACTAAGTCCATTAAATTTGGGCTCAAAATAATCCCTATATATTTAACTTCAATTATCAGTTTTAATCATTCCATTCCATTCAGTAGTCTTCACAATACTACAAAGTGAAAGGAACTTTTTTCTTGAAAACGGACTACTTTCGTATAATTATGTTCTAAGCTCTGATTGGTGAATTAGTGGTTCTACTCCTTAAAGTGGGTTTTAAATAACCTAGGAAAATATCGAATATAGCGAGTTATGTCTACAATTAGGAGCTAAAATTAGGTATTTCTGTTTCAATAGGTCGTTTATTGTTGGCTGGCTTAAATGTCAATGCTATAAAAACTGTCTGTTAACAAGAAGTTCTGGCATGGCTGATTGCCTTCATTATGTATCGTTCACAGATTCACCAGTAAAGTTAATGGCGATTTAGCCTGTCTTCATTGTATTACATTATTTGTAGTAATATCTACTAGACGAAACAAATTAGAACATAATATCGATTTATGTTTTAAATGCATTTTTATATTATTATGCTTTTTGCGAATTTAACAGCAAATAAATTTCACATTTACAAGAAAAAAAGACAAGCTATGATGCTTTTGTATTTCTTTCAGTTGGAACTAAGAATACCATCATTAGTGATCATCAAAACATTTTCGTCGACTTTCAAAAATATATTAGTATGAAAAGATATGGATGTAAATGAAAGTGATAGACTATCCAGCTTGAGATTTAGACACAAATTAACAAAGGAACAACACCTTAATAGCTATATACATTGATGTTATTCCAGAAAGGCGTCGTACACTCAATGAGCTATGCACGTTTATATTACAAGACGTTAATAAGGATTACCAGTAGTATCCCTGGGCTAGTCATATTCTTGTGATCGTATTGGTAAGTTGCATTTCATTAAAGTAACTGTGACATAGTTTTGTCTCTTAATCACTAGGAAATAACACCCCCACCCCCACCCCATCCCCATTGATGATGCTCAGTTCAATGTGGCACATGACTACCAAATACGTATTTCTCTCACAAATACGATTACAGTTACCCAACTAATAGCATAGCATGGTTTGCAGCATTGATACTATGATATAGGTATTCATTCTAATCTAATCTAAAATGAGCACGACGCGTTCCCGGAATCACCGTCATTAGGTACCGTTCGTAGTCTACAAAATTGGAAAACCAAGTATGTCTTCAGGGTCGATTAAACCAAAGGACCTAAGTATGATAGACTAAAGTCAACTTGAAAAAGGCCACTAATACCTAAGTCATATCATGACATGCTTCTATGATGTATGTAGAACCGGGCTACGGCTTGTCTCATGACTGACATCATGTGGCGAACATACATATGTATGGTCACGTATCAGGCAGATGTTGGAGAGTATCACCTAGTCTGGTTATATTATAATTTTCTACTTGTATATATCTATAGCTGATTTATTGATTGATTATTGATGAATGTCAAGCTAGCAGTATTTCAGCTATATTCAGGACGATACAATTATAGCTGACTGACTTTCAATTGTGCAGTTAGCATCATGTGCAAAGTTTGAAACGATCAAGTTCAATGAAAAACGGAAACTTTATTATCAATAAGAACATACAAGTGTTATAATACAGGTTATGTAGTCTCTTTAAACTTTAACCTATTAGAGTATCCAATAAACACTCGTCTATTTATAATGGTATGACGTTGTTTACAGGTTTATATTGAAATTGGTCTCTGAGTACATTATTTACGTCTCTGAGTACATTATTTACGTCTCTGAGTACATTATTTACGTCTCTAAGTACATTATTTACGTCTCTAAGTACATTATTTACGTCTCTAAGTACATTATTTACGTCTCTAAGTACATTATTTACGTCTCTAAGTGCATTATTTACGTCTCTAAGTACATTATTTACGTCTCTAAGTACATTATTTACGTCTCTAAGGACATTATTTACGTCTCTAAGTACATTATTTACGTCTCTAAGGACATTATTTACGTCTCTAAGTACATTATTTACGTCTCTAAGTACATTATTTACGTCTCTAAGTACCTTATTTACGTCTCTAAGGATATTATTTACGTCTCTAAGGACATTATTTACGTCTCTAAGTACATTATTTAGGTCTCTAAGTACATTATTTACGTCTCTAAGGACATTATTTACGTCTCTAAGTACATTATTTACGTCTCTAAGGACATTATTTACGTCTCTCTCTAAGGACATTATTTACGTCTCTAAGGACATTATTTACGTCTCTAAGGACATTATTTACGTCTCTAAGGACATTATTTACGTCTCTAAGTGCATTATTTACGTCTCTAAGTACATTATTTACGTCTCTAAGTACATTATTTACGTCTCTAAGGACATTATTTACGTCTCTAAGTACATTATTTACGTCTCTAAGTACATTATTTACGTCTCTAAGGACATTATTTACGTCTCTAAGTACATTATTTACGTCTCTAAGGACATTATTTACATCTCTAAGTACATTATTTACGTCTCTAAGGACATTATTTACGTCTCTAAGTACATTATTTACGCTGGGTACTGTAATTTTATATTTACACTTTTGTTTTCTCTGTATTCTAAATAATGGCATCGATATAGCTAAAATATTGTTAAAGTTGGCGTAAAACACCAATTAATCAATATGTATTCTAAATATAAATCAGTAAGAACAAATAAGAATACCATCATTAGTGATCATCAAAACATTTTCGTCGGCTTTTAGAAATATATTAGTAAGAAAGGACATGGATGGAAATGAACATGAGAGACTATCTAACATTACACTTCAATACAAATTAAAGTAAAGGAGCTTGTAGTAGGAAAGGCTATGGATGGAAATGAACATGAGAGACTATCTAACATTACACTTAGACACAACTTAAAGTACAGGAACAGCTTGCAGTAATAAAGGACATGGATGGAAATGAACATGAGAGACTATCTAACATTACACTTAGACACAACTTAAAGTAAAGGAACAGCTTGCAGTAATAAAGGACATGGATGGAAATGAACATGAGAGACTATCTAACATTACACTTAGACACAAATTAAAGTACAGGAACAGCTTGTAGTAAGAAAGGATATGGATGGAAATGAATATGAGAGACTATTTAACATTACACTTAAACACAAATTAAAGTAAAGGAACAGCTTGTAGTAAGAAAGGACATGGATGGAAATGAACATGAGTGACTATCTAATTATAGAGTTAGAACCCAAATAAAGTAAAGGAACAGCGCTTCTTGTGTTGTTTTACATTTCACAGTCACAGTAGGGTTTTCTTGTGTTGTTTTACATTTCACAGTCACAGTAGGGTTTTATTGTGTTGTTTTACATTTCACAGTCACAGTAGGGTCTTCTTGTGTTGTTTTACATTTCACAGTCACAGTAGGGTCTTCTTGTGTTGTTTTACATTTCACAGTCACAGTAGGGTCTTCTTGTGTTGTTTTACATTTCATAGTCACAGTAGGGTCTTCTTGTGTTGTTTTACATTTCACAGTCACAGTAGGGTCTTCTTGTGTTGATTTACATTTCACAGTCACAGTAGGGTCTTTTTGGGTTGTTTTACATTTCACAGTCACAGTAGGGTCTTCAATAACGAGCATAACTTAAGATGTGTTTTACATTTCACAGTCACAGTAGGGTCTTCAATAATGAGCATAACTAGAATAAGCATAGGATATAAATCGTGGAAATGATAACACAGACATTCAATTTTGCTCTCATAGTCAAAAGATTCGAATGGCCAATAATCCAATGGTCTTTGGGCGGAAGGGCATACATTAGGTAAAAGTTTGATTTCCTTACACCTCAAATAGGTTATTAGAATATTTGCCGTAATGTGACATTTGTCGTCCAACATTATCGTTTGTTGCCGTTTAATTGTCCTGGTGGATTGTTTTAACTTGGAATAGTTTTATGTGTATGTTTTGTAGATCGTTGCTTGTTCTTTTGTAATTTTTCTGTTGGTCATTGTGTTGTCTGTTCTTCTTAGATATGCGGATTCTGAATACCCCTTTGGTGTCTTCAAACTCTTCCAGCTTACCTTAATCGACAAACAATATTTTAGTGCAAAACCTTTTTTGTTTTGTTTATCAAATAAACGTTTGTTGTATACATGAATCGAGAGCTATTACACCAAGTAAATCGTTTCCACTAGTGAGTTAAAAGCTAAAATAATGCACTGTGCTATTTACTTTGAGTCGTAATGTAAGGGGGAGATTTGGCGCTTTAAAATCTGATTCAACCCACCATTTCTTTAGAAATGCCTGTACCAAGTCAGGGTCATTACGGTTTTCACCGTTTTCCGGTTGTTGACTGATTTTGTCTGTTTATATACTTATGAGTTTTGACTTTCCCTTTGTAAGATTGTTCGGAGTTCGGTAATTTTGTTATTACCCTTATTTACACAAGAGAGTGTATATCTGATTGATCACCCGTCTGTTTGAAGTGATGATGATGCTTGCGTCTCAATCATAACAATTATTATTATGCAATATACTCCGTAGCACTTATATATAGTCAAGATTATATTACATAATATTAGCAATATAAAAATTTAAAATTATACGAAACTAAATTAATATCATAGTCAACATTATATTACATAATAATAACAATCTAGAATAATACGGCACTAAATTAACAGCAAGTAATAACGTCTGCATAGTTTTACATCACGTGTATAAAACATATCATACTGTATTGATGTGACCGTCTGAAACAATAGTCTTAAATTTCTCTTGATAATTCTCTTCACAATATGAATTAGAAATTGTCTGACGACGTCAATGAAATAGATAACTAGCTTCAAACAAATCAAAGTTATGTTGATGACATTTTTCATCTTTAATAATGTAATTTGGTGGAGATTTGTTGTCTCAGAGAAGTGGAATGAAAATAGTACTCTATAATTGAAAATCATATAAAGTATGTAGTGATGATGTCAAACAAACAAAAATGAGGGCAGAACGGAATTGAATTGAATTAGAAAGTCATAAAGATAATGGGAAGAAAATAAGGATATACTTTAGCATTTTAAGCATTTGTATTTTATGCTTAAGTGAAATTGCATTGTATTAAAATTAAGTTGTCACTAGTGGAGCAGAAACTGCTCACCCTTCCGGAGCACCTGAGTTCTCCCCGGCTTTTAGTGAGGTTCGTGTTAGTCGATCTTTGATTTTATGTGTATGTTTTGTTGATCGTTGTTTGTTCTTTTGGCCATTGTTTTGTCTGTTCTTATATATGGATTCTGATTATCCCTTTGGTATTTTCAAACTTTTCTCACGTAGACATATTTTAATCTTTGCCGATTTTGGCTATCTTATTCAGGTCCTTTGGCTTATCTGCTGAAAAAAACTTCACAATCATTTGACTTTCCATATCTATATTTTTATCATCATTAATTGAAAAAGAATATTTAAATCATATGCATCAATATATATATTTAAGGAATATTTGAAATTGTTGAACAGGTTATACGATATAACCTGGCCTGGGTCAGTTTACGCTTAATAATCGTAAAAGCGGTTTATGAAAAGTGTAAACTGACCCAAATCAGATTATGCAAGTATAACCTGTTCAACAATTTCGAATATTCCTTATAATTTAATTTTTACAAGAAAATTTAATGATTCCTCGATTTTAATTACGATTATTTCATGTGACTATTTCAATTTGTCGTTGGCGGATGAACACGTTGGTGACGTCACAATACCAACACAGGTTATCGAGTATAGCCAAAATTTTCTCCAGGCAGATTAGCCAATCAGATTGAAATATTCAAATCAAATTAAATTATATATAGATAATAGTTCGCACTATGGAGAATGACAGCTGATGATAGAGGGATATGGGATATACAATTTGACTAATATATTAAACAAACTACCTCTGGACAGATTGATCGATTGTTGCTTAATGTCCAGAGAAAAGAAAAAAACATGCATAGTGGGACGAGACGTTTCATTTATTTTGTTCAACCGTCTATATTTTTCTTTTTCTTTTCACTAATATAAAAAACAAAACAATACCAAAACATGCCGTACAATTCCCAAATCTAATCGAAAAAAAGGCAAAATCGATACCTTTGACACACTTATGCATGCCCGCTCGGCTTGATATATACGTTTCAACATAAAGTGGCAGTGTTATGCTACATTTAGGGGCCCAAGCCTCCTCTTAGTGAGTGATGAGGTCATAGAAGTGTTTTCTATATGTAAGTAATTAATACAAAGTTAAAATGTCACCCTATAATACTACTCATTGTTATTGTAATTTAAGAAGAGTTTGAAGATACCAAACGGATAATCAGAATTCGTTAATCGAAGAAGGACAGACAATACAATGGCCAAAAGAAAAAGGACAAACAACGATTACAAAGCCTTACACATAAAACTAAAGATCGAGTAACACGAACCCCACTAATAACCGGCAGTGAGCTGTGGTTGTCTCGAAGGGTAAGCAGTTCCTGTTCCACTAGTGGCACCCGTCGTGCTACTATTACACGATACAAACTTATAGATAATACTTAGTTCTTTAATTCTAATTTAAATCTCATGCGTTGCTTTATAAAGTACTTTAGCAAGAGTGGTATTCATTTTAATTCTAATTTAAATCTCATGCGTTGTTTTACAAAGTACTTTAGCAAGAGTGATATTCATTTTCCGATTCTTTCAGTAAAACGAGCATCGGTAGTTTTGGACCCATAAATCTGGCTTAATCCCACCACTCTTTGTCGTGGTTTATTTACCAAGCAAGAAAACAAAGCTGTCATGTATATATGTGTTAAGGTATCGAACTGTCTTTTAGATCTCGGAACTGTTTTGATGATGAGGTGTTTTTTGTTATCGTTTTCTATTTTATTTTATCGTACAGAAGTATAATATTTTATATTTGAATACAATTTTAATCAGGTATATGATTGACATTACATCTTGTTTGTTTTGTAGATATAATATTTACGACATGAAATTATCCAACTGACACGTTCGACGCTTGATTTAATAGTACCCTGATTTCAAGATCGGATCTTTTGGTGTAATCGCAGCGTATTTACAACGCTTCAATTCGCGTTCTATTGTATTTAGTATTCAACTCCTATGGTAATTTTTCAATCGGTTTTATTTTTATGTGAAATCTAACACGGCGTTGAAAGTTCCGGAAGTGAAAATGAGATCTAACACTAAATATATAACTAAGTTGCTATGACGTCTTCAAAAAATCAATGTAACATTCACAGGGATTGGCCAGGCATTCTGTATCATGTACACGATATAAACACATAGAAATGTGTGTTCTATGACATACGATACCAACAGTGTGAGCCACAGCTTTCATCAACCTGAGCGTCAATCAATTACAACCGATATTAGAACTACTATTAAGAAAGTCTGATGATACCAGAGAGGTAATCAGAGACGTGTGAACTCCGGCATGTTTGTTATTGTGAATATTGCTTTGTGGGGTACATGTTCGTACATAAACCTGTTTTTGTCTAAAATATTTAATCGAATAACTGCTGATTCAAAATACGATATACAGTCCAACCTGTCCATGCGGTCACCTCTGTTAAACAGTAGCCTGCATTTAAGCGACTAATTTGCTTGCCCTGTCATGGAAAATGTCATATGAATTGCACCTATTTTAATGGTCGCCTTCTTTTTAGACCCGTGTTTCTTCGTCCCAAATGTGTTCTATAGATACAGGTTTACTGTATATGAACTGACTCTGCTAGAGAAGCTTGAAGATAGCAAGGGGTAATCATAAACCATAAATCGGAGGACAGACAATACAAAGGATACCAAACATTAAAATCAAATAACAATGTCAATACAATACGGTCGTTACAAATCAGATCTGATTTCAACACTAACATTATTACCTATGGACTTTCCTCTGTTTTGGATGTTTTACCAATCAACGAAACCGTCAATTAAGTCTGGCTCAGCAAGATAAATTGTCAACTAATGCAAATTATGTAGAATGTTGACATAGTAACTGTTTGTCAGCAAAAGAAAAATATCCAGCAATTGAAACACTTGAATCCGAAGACGACACAATTGGTACAAATAATGTATGTACTAAGATGTTTTTATTTGATTTAAGCGGAAACAACACGTCTATCAGAGGAAATCAGATATAGAGATAAATAAGAAAGCCATAGTTATATATTTTACTTCTATATACTACGTACATATAGCACAGGTATCTACATAATAACTTAAGAGAGATGAAGAGAGACATACAAGTTTCCATTAGGATTTCCGACAACGTATTAAAGAGAACTACATAAGGGTAATAACAAAATTACCGAACTCCGAACAATCTAACAAAGGGAAAGTCAAAACTCATAAGTATATAAACAGACAAAATCAGTCAATAACCGGAAAACTGTGAAAACCGTAATGACCCTGACTTGGTACATGCATTTCTAAAGAAATGGTGGGTTGAATCAGATTTTTAAGTGCCAAACCTCCCCCTTTCATTACGGCTCAAAGTGTCCGGCTGTTTTGTTTATTTTACTCTTCACGTTTTATTTTTCTCTTGTAGTGTATCAATTTTGCGTCTGTTTCTAAGATTATTTTCTATTGGATTTTGGAACTATTCCGACAATGTGGTGTTTTTTTATTTTCATTATAATGATATGATCATACCTGATTGTATTTGTGTTTTGTTGTACCCTTATATCAGATTTTTTTCTATATCTAAAAGCACAACGATATTCGATAAAACAACGTTATAAGACAACAATAGCCTACAGTAATCGAATGTAAATCATCTTCGTTATAAGAAAAGATTTATCGTCTCCTTTGAAGATACCAAGTAGTTTCAACATCTCTTATAACTTTTATTTCAGGATTAAGAATACGATTAGGAAAAGTTGTGTTATTGTAATAATCTTATGATCCCAATAACGCGGGGAAAACCATCACGTCACACAAAATATTACTTTCCCTTTGATCGCATCTAAAAAATAGAAATAATTCCTTTGTAAAGCGTACGTTACCCAAGAACATAGACGATTTTTCATGCTAATATTGCAAATGTTAAGGATTAGAAATAGATAGATGTATAAGAGACATAAAATACTGTGATGTGACAGTCTTTGACGTGGATCGTGCAATTGTTACATCTTCTCTTATCTCTTGATGACAATACTTGATAGGGAAACCAATCTTAATGTAACTAACAATAGAATTTACAAGTAACTGAATCTTCATCATGGGAATATGTGTTAACTGAAATAGCATAATGTTAGCAGCTGTGCAGATAATATCGAAAGATGACAGTTTTAAGAACCTCGTAGGAGTTTGTTCTATAGTTGTAAGGATATTGTAATACGAGTGAACGATATCCGTTATGTCTGTACGTCGTAATTATAGATCTTGCAACAATTCACACAAAGGTTCTAATTAAAAGCGTAAGGAATTGCATATGACAATGGTAATTGGATGGTAAGCTGTACACGACAGGATAAGCTGGGTTTAAAAGCTGGCGAAATAAAAATATCAACAGGATAAAATAAGGATGTAGATGGACATGAGAGACTATCCACCTTAACAGACAGACACAAATTAAAGCAAAACAACAGCGCTTTTATTTTTGTTTTGCTGTTCTATATTATGCAGTCACAGTAGGACCTTCAACAATGGACATAGCTCATACTCTAAAACTAGTGCGGTACAATCCTTATCCTGCAGTTGAGCCAAAATTCACAGGCATTATCAATGGAAGTGATATGCTTCAATATATATTTAAAGCAAATACATGTGTTTAAATTACTTGCTCGTATCATTTCACGAAGAGTGGCGGTGTGGTCCAATAAAACTGTGTTTAACCCTGTCACGTTAATGAAGTGCATGTACCAATAAACGTTAGAGAATACCGAAGGGGAAATCAACAATGGACAATCTAGAGAATACCGAAGGGGCAATCAACAATGGACAATCCAGATAAACTGGCAACATAGTGTACACAATACGAATAAAAACATAACACAATATGTGCTGGACACCACTATATGCAAACAAACACAAATAACGTAAATAAGACATGAACCCTCCTACAAACAACTGGAAGCATAATGACGAACCGAACATCGTTTTTATGCGGAAAACGTAATGGACATCACAACACGGAACGAACATAGCGAACGGTCATGTTTATTGCTATCATTTTATTTTGATTGGATATTGGAATGTTCCTGGCGGTGTGGTATTTTTTTTCCTTCCCTTTTTCATTTTCTTGTTAGCCAATTATAACAGAGAAACCCTACATAAATAACAGAACATTTTGATTTAGTACTGCTAATTATACTGAGTACATTTGTAATATTTGGGCTTTGTAATTTTATAAGATTTCTTGTATTATTGCAACATTTACATAAACAGGAATAGACAGAAGCCTTACAAAAATCCCGTTCAATTAGATCTACGCTGAAATACAAGTTACTATAGACAGTAGTTAAATTAATTGGTTGCTAGAAACTGAATATTCAAAAACGCGAAGTAAAGAACGAAATAATAAGTAAAACTAAGAACGTATGCTTTGTTTTAGTGAATATGGTAGATTTAATACATACCAAGTCAGGGTCATTACGGTTTTCACAGTTTTCCCGTTGTTGACTGATTTTGTCTGTTTATATGAGTTTTGACTTTCCCTTTGGAAGATTGTTCGGAGTTCGGTAATTTTGTTATTACCCTTATATTCAGTACAGAAGTAAAAAAGATAATAAGAAAAGTTTGAAGATAACATAGAGGCAATCAGAAGCTTTACATTAAAGGACAAACAATACCATAGAGGCAATCAGAAGCTTTACATTAAAGGACAGACAATGCCATAGAGGCAATCAGAAGCTTTACATTAAAGGACAGACAATACCTTAGAGGCAATCAGAAGCTTTACATTAAAGGACAGACAATAATACCATAGAGGCAATCAGAAGCTTTACATTAAAGGACAGACAATACCATAGAGGCAATCAGAAGATTTACATTAAAGGACAGACAATACCATAGAGGCAATCAGAAGCTTTACCTTAAAGGACAGATAATACCATAGAGGCAATCAGAATCGTTACATTAAAGGACAGACAATACCTTAGGGGCAATCAGAAGCTTTACATTAAAGGACAGACAATACCATAGAGGCAATCAGAAGCTTTACATTAAAGGACAGACAATACCATAGAGGCAATCAGAAGCTTTACATTAAAGGACAGACAATACCATAGAGGCAATCAGAAGATTTACATTAAAGGACAGACAATACCATAGAGGCAATCAGAAGCTTTACATTAAAGGACAGACAATACCATAGAGGCAATCAGAAGCTTTACATTAAAGGACAGACAATACCATAGAGGCAATTAGAAGCTTTACATTAAAGGACAGACAATACCATAGAGGCAATTAGAAGCTTTACATTAAAGGACAGACAATACCATAGAGGCAATCAGAAGCTTTACATTAAAGGACAGACAATACCATAGAGGCAATTAGAAGCTTTACATTAAAGGACAGACAATGCCATAGAGGCAATCATAAGCTTTATATTAAAGAAGAGACAATGCCATAGAGGCAATTAGAAGATTTACATTAAAGGACAGACAATACCATAGAGGCAATCAGAAGCTTTACATTAAAGGACAGACAATACCTTAGAGGCAATCAGAAGCTTTACATTAAAGGACAGACAATACCATAGAGGCAATCAGAAGCTTTACATTAAAGGACAGACAATACCATAGAGGCAATCAGAACCTTTACATTAAAGGACAGACAACGCAATGGTCAAAAGGCAAAAGGACAAAAAGTCAAACAAAGGTCGACAAAACACTACAAAGTAAACCTAAATTTGAGCAAAACCCACACTACTACAATACGTATAAGGTATGATGAGATATGGATGGAGAAAATACTAAAACCCACAGTACTACAATACGTATAAGGTATGATGAGATATGGATGGAGAAAATACTAAAACCCACAGTACTACAATACGTATAAGGTATGATGAGATATGGATGGAGAAAATACTAAAACCCACAGTACTACAATACGTATTAGGTATGATGAGATATGGATGGAGAAAATACTAAAACCCACAGTACTACAATACGTATAAGGTATGATGAGATATGGATGGAGAAAATATTGATTGTTGTTTATCGTCATATGACAGCTATATATATGAAGATAACACTCTTACCAACGATATTTGACGTTGGGAAAATCTGGCACTGAGATAAAATTTAAAAAATAATAATAATTACTACACTGTTGGTGCATTTCCGAAATCTAACAAATTCACGAACGCTCACTTTCCTGGAGTGGCAGTGTTAAGTTAGCTTGATCAGATTGGAGAAGTTTATATTGCCCCAAGGAGTAGTAGATATTATAAATAGAGATTTTAAATTTTATATTGGAAGTGACCACACAGGACAACACACACATAGTCTTTCATGTACAGTACACGGAATGCGGAATTCTCCATACCCATTCAATAATCAGATGAGTGTGATTTCTAAATTATATCATATGTGTATAACCAGGATCCCCGGAAATGACAGAGACAAGAATATAAAAATTACACATAGCTATATTAATTTTTAGAAAATTAAAATACACATTACTTCCATTCATATCCATGGCACTTTCAATAGGAAATTGCCTGAACGTGGTAATTAAGTCATAATTTCCGTTTGAACGCAATTACTATCAACATGCAGAATATGAATAAACTCATCCTTCATTGATGAAACAAGTAATGTGAAGAAGCTAGTAACATGTGTTTTGTGATGACTGAATGTTGTTTATACCATCAAACCTGTATTAAGAGGTCACCTTTTGAGGTATAGAAAAAGTGGTCTCTTTATAGACTGTTGACTTCTTAAAAGAGTTCAATTAATATGAAATTTTCTACGACAGGAGCCAAAAAGGTGACATTTTAATACAGGTCACTGCTTAATAGAGGTGACCAGATGGGAGGTTGAACTGTATTTATAGCGATATGTATATGACTGATTTAGTTTACTGTTGTATTTTCAAAAAGAAAAACAAAGAAACACATGGTATTAAAATTGCATTTTGATTATTACGAGCGGTAATTTGTGATGTATTTAAAATAATCAATCTATGTTGAATCCAATTAGTAATTAAAACACCCTTTGGTTTGTTAACACACTTGTGATATAACATATTTTTCTTCAATATTTACATTGTATTTGATAATCTACACATCTGGCAATTATTGAGCTTTGATAACTTCAATCCCATGTTATTTCTATTTAGGTTCAGTTTATTCGTAATTTCATGTTTTCAGATAAACATTAAAGAACAATTAAAGAAATCAGTAAAGCAATCTCATTGCTGGTAGGAAATTCGCCAGTGAAATATGATATACCACTGAAAAAGAACAGTTGAACAAATCACAATCCAAACAAGTGCGAGATATAATAAATACATGCTACGGTTATCTACCGACTGATGGAAAAATAGTTGTTTTTGTAGACTCCTGTTATCAATACATGTTACGGTTATCTTCCCTCTTGTTATCAATACATGTTACGGTTATCTCTCCTTCTGTTATCAATACATGCTATGGTTATCTCCCCTTCTGTTATCAATACATGTTACGGTTATCTCCCCTCCTGTTATCAATGCATGCTACGGTTATCTCCCCTCCTGTTATCAATACATTCTACGGTTATCTCCCCTCCTGTTATCAATACATGCTATGGTTATCTCCCCTTCTGTTATCAATACATGTTACGGTTATCTCCCCTCCTGTTATTAATACATGTTACGGTTATCTCCCCTCCTGTTATCAATACATGTTACGGTTATCTCCCCTCCTGTTATCAATACATGTTACGGTTATCTCCCCTCCTGTTATTAATACATGTTACGGTTATCTCCCCTCCTGTTATCAATACATTGTTGATAAACGTTAGAGAAAAGCAAAGTGATAATGAAGAATGGATGAATTATAGATAGAAACAACATTGGGAGCAGGACAGGAAACGAAGACAACAAATGAAAACACGCAACAAAGAAAACTAAAATGATTAGCAACATGGACCCCACCAATTATTAAAGTGCAGGTGAACCCAGGTGCTCGTGATGGGTAAACTACCTGGCATCGTATAATTGGAATATCGGTAAAAATGGTGATAAGCACAATCTTACGGGTAGTCTTGTAAAAAAAGATTTCTATGGTAATGATGAGGATGTCCAAAACAAATAAAACGGTACAAAGTAGTTATTTATCTGTTTATTCTAACATATATCATTAAATTTATATTGTCCACCAGCATTTATTTTAATCTCAATAAATATACCTTTGCCATACATATGTGGCTTTGAAAAACATGTATATAGACAAAAATGAACCAGGATGAACTGTATGCTTCAATTACTGATTGGCAGAATACCGACTGACACTAAGCAAGGCAGGACATATTATTTTAACTCCTAATATGACCAGGCCTCAAGGTCGAAAATCTATTTAGTATGATTGTCAGATTGGAGTTATCGTTTTAACTAATCAATGGTAAACAGTTCCTCTCTATGTGGCATAAACGTTATTTAGCTAAGTTTGAAAAATCTGTTAATAGAAAGAATCTTCAAATTGAACGACGGTGAACTGTATACTTCAGTCGGTGATTGACAGAATGCCAATTAACACTACACAAGACAGGACATATTATTCTCACTCCTGAACTGACCAGGAGCTTCATATCATTAGTCTGATTGTGACCTTGGAGTTACCATTTTGACCAATCAACAGGAAACATTCCCAGCTCGAGATATTTTTTCACACATACACAATATTATAATAGTGGTGACATTATTTATGCTGATTTAAAATTGAGTCATTAACCGCGACGATTCAACACGTACATATTATCAGTCATTTTAATTGACTCGAACAAAGCTCCAACCCCACCCCCGCATTCCAACCAAGCCAGATAATTATTACACCAAGATGTATTTAAAATAAATAAATTTCAAATATACGCTGCTGTTTTAAAGCATACGGTTGATGTCGAAAAAGACTGAATTTAAAAAGACTTGTGTTTAAATCATTTGCTCTACTGTTTTGTTATCTTTTGTTTTTTTATTATTCTATATATTTTTTCAGCAACATTCAAATAATGTCCTCCACTTTAAACATATGGTCGATGTCAATCAGGAATGCATTTCAAAGTACTTTTGTTTAATCAGATGCGTTACTGTTTTGTTTTTGTATTTCAGCAACATTCAAGCCATTTCCTCCACTTTAAGCATAATTGACGTCTAATTGTTTACGTGTTCACAATACTGATAAAAGTTCACATATGTAATTAAGGTAGTATTGCACATTCTATTGTTTTCGTGGAGATTTCATAGAGTAGTGATTTGTAGAGATTGTAAAAATAGATAAATGCTATATCGTTTAATTACTAGAGTGACGCGTATACCATTTCAACACCATTTTAACAAGATAAAACAATAGAATGCTCATCAACAAATACAAATGTACATTAAACATGTTCGTTAAAGGACATTTTAAGCCATTTATTCACACTAATAAACAAAAAGTTGAACTTACAAGTCTGTCTATACATTGATGGAAAATTAATTACTACCTTTACAAAACGATCTGTAATTGAATAATATCATTATGATAAACATTTAGAAGATGTTGTTCAGGGGCTTCTATCAGGTTGGTAACCTATAGATACAATAACGTCGTATTCATGTCACTATACAATATGTGTTGATGAGAACTTACCAACTGATGAAATGTAGCTTTTCATACATGACATCCAACATACTATATGTCCATTGCGAGATGATCATATCACTATAGGATTTGTATGATTTTGCACACACAATATTATTAATTACAGATCGACGTTTAACATTGAAAAAGTCTCTCGGCGAGACGAAAATTCTGTCATTTTAAAGCAGTAACTATTTTTCACTACATTAGTTATGCATTTAGTGTTGATTTGCAAATTTTTTAGACGTATACATTTGTATACATATGTATATATCTAAATGAAATACAATAATGGAATAAGATTGAAATGCTGTTATGCGACTATGACGGATTTTGCATAGCTTCGTGTTGCTTATTTAGCCCAAAATATAGCGGTTCTGAGATTGTAAAACAATTTCAGCCATAAAAAAATAAGAAGGTATGTAAATTATAGGAGTATGTGTTGACAATACAACGTTACCATACTGTTGCCACAAATGACTACTGTTCAAGTTATTGCGACATTATCGCAATTAAATCATGCCTAAAATGTGCAATAATACAAGACAGTATACATAGTGAATTAAAAAAGAAGTGACTATAATTTTCTGCTTCGGGTTTCTTCCGGAAATTTTTTATTACTTAGTTTGTTTTTGTTTTTTTTTTATTAAGTATGCATTTGCATAGTCCAATCAAATCTTTTTATGTTATATTAAAGTATTTGTTAAAATTCCATGACTTTAAAAAAAACAAAAATCAACGTACTTACGTATTTACTGATATTCCTAAAAGATAAATATTTAAATTTGCATCTCTAGTTTAATGGTATAGTTTCAGTTTCTCCTTTCTTAACTCCTTGTTTGTTGATTTGTGAAAAAGAAAAACAGAAAACAAACAGCATTAATTGTCCCGCGGATTTAACACAGCTCCTCAAATCTACAACTATCTTGATCATAAGCTAAACATAAAATCGATCCTGAATTCGTGGTTGCATTGACGCTTTATTTGTCAGTAGCTGTTTAATTACGTCAGCTATCGTTCATTTAACAATCTAATAAGCTATGGATTTCTCCGTAGTTTTATATTTTCCGTTAGTGCATCATATCTGGATAAAAAAGGAAGAAGAAGAAAAACTCGATATAAACCTATGTCTTGCTAATAAATTGAATTTGTTCGTTTCACTTAGGAATCGTCATAGTAATGAAAACAATACATTGCAGACATTATAGCTTTATCTACAAGTTTTCAATGGAAAATGTTCTACTTAATGCATTTAAGGACACTTATAAAGTGGATAGAAGAACATTATAATTGTTATATGTTTAAATGCATCAACAATAATTACATTATGATATGGATAAACTGAAACCACATATTGAACACACACACACACATGACTATGATCTATAAAATTATACATCTGTGTATCTTTTTTTTTATCTAAAACTTAATAAAGTTTATCATATAAGGTTAAACTGATTTAATAAAGGAGAATTTTTGACATATTTTTG
Source organism: Bathymodiolus brooksi (assembly GCA_963680875.1). Taxonomy (NCBI): domain Eukaryota; kingdom Metazoa; phylum Mollusca; class Bivalvia; order Mytilida; family Modiolidae; genus Bathymodiolus; species Bathymodiolus brooksi. Next base: position 95,361,445 of record OY804585.1, read on the forward strand.
TCAAATTTCCGTAATCTCAATCCAGAAGGGGTTCCTTATGTATTCCGGACCTAGTTTTGACCTTCAAGCTTACAGCTTATTGTTGCCGGCATTCTTTTACAAAACAAATTCATCCACCATCCCCTACTCATGTGTTAAGAAAAGAATAGGATTTTGCTGCTGTGTTGTTATTTTTGGATACGTTCGTTGTACCATAACAAAGATTATCGCGGGTTAAATTACATTTAACAATATTCCGTGCAGTCGGTTCATGTATGTGTGAAGGCTGAAGATTTGGAAAACCTCCACTTGAGACATCGCAGGACAATAACTAGTTCTTGTTTTTAGTTATTATACCCCCCGCAACGAAGTTGTAGGGGGGTATACTGGTTTCACCATGTCCGTCCGTCTGTCCGTCCGTCCGTCCGTCTGTAGACAAATCCTATGTCGTACGATAACTTGAGTTGTGTTTCTTAGAATCTTTTAAAATTTGATCAGCTGTTTACTGGTGAAGAGAAGAGGATTCCTTTCTTTTTTGACGATTTTCACTTTTGCCGTTCCAGAGTTATTGGACTTGATATGACGGAAAATAGGATTTTTACCCTATGTCGTATGATAACTTGAGTAGTGTTTCTCAGAATGTTTTGAAATTTTATCAGCTGCTTACCGGTGAAGAGAGGAGGGTCCCTTTCATTTTTGGTCGGAACAATCAGTAATATTTTGGTTATGGAAATAGGTTTGACAGATGTGGGGAGCGGGGGGTATATCTTAGTGAGCTGTGCTCACAGTGATACTAGTTTCAAATTTGTTTTTGTATTTAATATTTTATCATATGACAGTTATTTTCAAGAACATTATGATTTTGATTATAGAAATTCCAAGATGTCATATTTTGTTTGGCAAAGTTTCATATATATAAATTTTATACGTGAATCCATTTTTATGGACAATTTAATGTTATTTAAAGTTCTACATGAATGCGAAAGGCTGTTAACTAAAGGGAGTAGTTGTTTGAAACAATAGGCTCTTCCAGAGTGGGTGCGATTGTTGGAAAAATATGTTCTTCACGAGTGGACATGATTGTTACATGCAATAGTTTCCTTATGAGTGAACGTGATTGTTAAAAGGTAGGTTATACTTGAGTGTGTGTATTTGTTAGAAAGAACAGATTTGTCCCGAGTGGATATCATTGTTAGAAAAAATAGGTTCTTTCCGAGTGGGGTGCTTGTAGAAAACAATAGGTTCTTCCCGAGTGGGCGTGATTGTTAGAAATGATTGGTTCTTCCCAAGTGGACGTAATTATTAGAAACAATAGGTTCTTCCTGAATGGGCGTGTTTGTAAGAAACAATAAGTTCTTCCCGAGTGGGCGTTATTGTTAGAAACAATAGTTCTTCCCGAGTGGTCGTGATTGTTAGAAATAATTGGGTCTTCCCAAGTTGACGTAATTATTAGAAACAATAGGTTCTTCCTGAGTGGGCGTGTTTGTAAGAAACAATAAGTTCTTCCCGAGTGGACATTATTGTTAGAAACAATAGGTTCTTCCCGAGTGGGCGTGATTGTGAGAAACAATAGGTTCTTCCCGAGTGGGGGTGATTGTGAGAAACAATAGGTTCTTCCCTAGTGGGTGTGATTGTGAGAAACAATAGGTTCTTCCCGAGTGGTCGTGATTGTGAGAAACAATAAGTTCCTCTCGCGTGGGCGTATTTGTTTGAAGCAATATATTTTCCCCGAGTGAGTGTAATTGTTAGAAACAATTGGTTCTTCGTGAGTGGGCGTTATTGTGAGAAACAATGGTATTAAGCTGTAGCAGTAACAACAAAAGTGCATTCACAAAGGTAAAAAGCAAAACACGTGTCTCCAGATTCTTGGACAATGAACAATCTTAGTGTCACCTACTCCGTTATCTGTACCCGTCGTGAAGACTAATTTTCTATGCTAATTAACAGAGTTTGTAACTAGAGAAATAGGATGGATGCCATATGTTGGGCAGAAAATTATTGTCCTTCCGGAGCACCTAAGTTCATGACTGTTTTAGTGGGGTTCGTGTTGCTCAATATTTAGTCATTTTTCTGTGTAGTGTTTATGTAGATCATTGTTTATCCTTTTGTTATTATAGACCATTGTTTATCCTTTAGTCCTGTTTTGGTCATTGTATTGTCTGTCTTTCCGTGATGCACGGCTTCTGATTATCCCTTTGGAGTGAGTGAGCGAGTAATTGTTGTTTAACGCCAACTCAGCAATTGTTCAGCTATATCATGGCGAAAACAAGTTAATTTTCAATGAGATGATGATGAGGTCCGCTTTGTTCTAGACCAACACTCTGAGTTGGATTTTAATAGTGCTAGCTCCCAGAAACAACATTCCGCGGATAGAAATGTCGCTCCACTCGGATACATTTTTCTGATTCCGAGGCAACCAGTCTTTGCTCTTATTCCTTAATGCTGCGTGCTTACCTATGTGTTTTAGCCGGTGTAACCTTGCGAAAAAGGAGAAGTCTGGTTCGCATTCAGCTTTTAACTATTGGTTGATGTCAAAAACATATTGTTGGATGTTTGCGGGGTATCAGTTACTCAGTACTCAGTGCTTTGGCACATTATTTATGATACACAATTGTTATTAACATTTAAAGTCGAAAGATAATTCCTCTGAGACATATATATACGCAGACGATGATGTTTATGGCATCATGTTTAAATCGCATGTTCCAAGTGAATTAAGTTTATTAGCTTTCCAATCTACTGGATTTGAACGTACATGAAACATGTCGTGGGCACAGAATTAGATATATTTATTTTTCACTGTATTAACCAATAAATTTGTATTCAAAATCAGCGTAAGATGATAGTTAGATGGACAGAAATTGGTCACGAGTGTGATTTTAAGATAAACCTTCATGAGCAGTAACAAGTAGAATACTGTGATGGTAGGCGTGGATCATCTTTTACCAATTAATCATTGCCAGAATGCATGTATATGATAATTCTCTTAAAAAAAAATTCAAGTAAGCATTTCTTTTTAAGTTTTTTTTTCCTCAAAAATAAAACTTCTTAGTAGTGAATATATTTATTACACACTTTTTGATATTTGGAGATAATTATTTGCACTTTCATTGTGAGATTAAGGTGAATCCATATTTGAAGTTCGTCATAATGACTAAAGGAGAGAAAAGAAAAATGAAACAATGATGGGTTTTTTTTGCAGATGAAACGATCCATTGGTGACAAATTCATATTCGTAACGTGGGAAATAACGTATCGAGAGGTTAAATTTAATTAAGGTTATTAAAGATCTTACAAGTAAACACATACCATTGATTCACTTGTAATAACAACATTTGTATCTGATCCTATTGTCATGTTTTTGGACAATAAAATATGTTTAAATTAAAATTAACAACATTTGTAGAAAAGGTATAAACATACTACAATATTTGATATTAAAAACGTGGGTAGTTTGGTATCTAGTGGATATACTGACCATATTAAAAACGTGGGTAGTTTGGTATCTAGTGGATATACTGACCATATTAAAAACGTGGGTAGTTTGGTATCTAGTGGATATACTGACCATATTAAAAACGTGGGTAGTTTGGTATCTAGTGGATATACTGACCATATTAAAAACGTGGGTAGTTTGGTATCTAGTGGATATACTGACCATATTAAAAACGTGGGTAGTTTGGTATCTAGTGGATATACTGACCATATGGAATACACTGAGCGTTTGGAATAACCTAAGCGTTTAAAATGTGAAATAAAAAATAGAACTGAGAAGTGAAAAAAAAAATTAAATAATAAAAACGTATATACCTAAGTGAAGTCCATGTAACAAGCCATGTATTTGTGTGTTATGATATCAAGCCAGGAAAGTGAGATGTCATGTATTTGTGTGTTATGATATCAAGCCAGGAAAGTGAGACGTCATGTATTTGTGTGCTAGGGTATCAAGCCAGGAAATTGAGATGTCATGTATTTGTGTGTTATGGTATCAAGCCAGGAAAGTGAGATGTCATGTATTTGTGTGCTAGGGTATCAAGCCAGGAAAGTGAGATGTCATGTATTTGTGTGTTATGGTATCAAGCCAGGAAAGTGAGATGTCATGTATTTGTGTGCTAGGGAATCAAGTCAGGAAAGTGAAATGTCATGTATTTGTGTGCTAGGGAATCAAGCCAGGAAAGTGAGATATCATGTATTTGTGTGCTAGGTTACCAAGCCAGGAAAATGAGATATCATGTATTTGTGTGTTAGGGTATCAAGCCAGGAAAGTGAGATGTCATGTATTTGTGTGTTAGGGTATCAAGCCAGGAAAGTGAGATGTCATGTATTTGTGTGCTAGGGTATCAAGCCAGGAAAGTGAGATATCATGTATTTGTGTGTTAGGGTATCAAGCCAGGAAAGTGAGATATCATGTATTTGTGTGCTAGGGTATCAAGCCAGGAAAGTGAGATATCATGTATTTGTGTGCTAGGGTATCGATTTTGTCTTATTCTACGATTTTCTATTGTGTTTTGGATTTCTGTATACTGCATGGTATCAATTGTCAATGCTACAATATTATTTAAATGTCAATTAACAGACAATATGACACGACAAAAACCACCTGTCTGAAATAATTACCATTTGATTGCAAACAGGTTTCAATGTTATTGCATTTCTGTCTCAAAGATTACTAGATTTGCCTTTGTCTCTCTTATCAAATAAAAAAAAATCAAAGAATTTCATAGTTCAGATTTGTACAAAATAATTGATTACAATTTATTAATTGACATCCATGATCTTTATATACATTAGGGCTACATATTAAAATATCAGTTGATCCTTCAAAATAGTACATTAATTTATTCAGCTGTTTTACAGACTGCATCAAAAGAATATTGCTTTAATGTCAAAACCCATTTGTTATCTAGAGATGGTCTAATATTTAGATGATGACGGTTATTCCAGAAACTTTTTGTGTGCACTTAATTGGATATTTACATTGTATTACTATCACAGGTCCGGTACCTATGCTGAAGATCTATTAATCCCACAGGGTATCATCCGCTCATTATTTATTAGATATATTTTATTAATGAAATTGACAGTTACTAAATAATGTAACTATTATTAAAACTCTCAGGCATATGAGATATTTGTTGATTTTGGCTGTCCTGTTTAGGTCCATTGGTTTACTTTCTCTTAAAGATTTTAAGAGGTTTCCCAACTTTTGACTTTGAGTGTACCTGGTGAATGATTTATTTTTCAAGAAACGCGTCGTGCGGACTAATAAGATTAGATAATTCAGGGGCGTAGCTAGCCTTTTTTGCAGTGCAAGCAACCAAACCTGGAAGAGGGGATCTGGAAATTTATTATTCCTTATTTTTTTTATTTTTTTTTTATTTTGCTCTTTATTTTTTTCAGCACGCCGATGTGCACGCAACTGCGTGTTGGCGTATAGGGAGCTACGCGCCTGGCTATCTATGTTTTTATTAGAAACAAATATGAATGTGTATGTGACATTAAGCGGTATTCTATGTGTCTGGTGCACGAACGTTGTACGTTTTCTGTGTCAGGCTTCTGTGGTTGTTAATACTTGTACGACACTGAAGCCATACTGATATATTAAAGGTCTACATGTATACATTGTATTAGTAATTATTGTTCATTAACTAGTGTCAGACGAAACATAAACGTTATTACGAAACATATTTATTTCAAATTTAGTCATAGAATGAAAACAAATAAATTCCAAATACATGTATGAATATATAGATAAGCGTTAGAGAAAGCCGGAAGGGCAATCAAAGAGACATTGGACACAGAACAAAGACGAACAAAACAAATACATGTATGAATCAAGGCAATCAAAGAGACATTGGACACAGAACAAAGACGAACAAAACAAATACATGTATGAATCAAGGCAATCAAAGAGACATTGGACACAGAACAAAGACGAACAAAACAAATACATGTATGAATCAAGGCAATCAAAGAGACATTGGACACAGAACAAAGACGAACAAAACAAATACATGTATGAATCAAGGCAATCAAAGAAACATTGGACACAGACCAAAGACGAACAAAACAAATACATGTATGAATCAAGGCAATCAAAGAGACATTGGACACAGAACAAAGACGAACAAAACAAATACATGTATGAATCAAGGCAATCAAAGAGACATTGGACACAGAACAAAGACGAACAAAACAAATACATGTATGAATCAAGGCAATCAAAGAGACATTGGACACAGAACAAAGACGAACAAAACAAATACATGTATGAATCAAGGCAATCAAAGAGACATTGGACACAGAACAAAGACGAACAAAACAAATACATGTATGAATCAAGGCAATCAAAGAGACATTGGACACAGAACAAAGACGAACAAAACAAATACATGTATGAATCAAGGCAATCAAAGAGACATTGGACACAGAACAAAGACGAACAAAACAAATACATGTATGAATCAAGGCAATCAAAGAGACATTGGACACAGAACAAAGACGAACAAAACAGATACATGTATGAATCAAGGCAATCAAAGAGACATTGGAAACAGAACAAAGACGAACAAAACAGATACATGTATGAATCAAGGCAATCAAAGAGACATTGGAAACAGAACAAAGACGAACAAAACAAATACACAACACCAGAAAACTAAGATGTACAACACCGCCAAAAACACTGCTTGAAAATAGTAATAATAATTCTAAGTATGATTACAAGCGAATAACTGATGATTCTGCTACCGTATGTTATTGTACCATATGTCACCTTGAACAGAATAATTTGCTTCCATTAAATATGTTTTAATGCGTCATTATAACAATTATAAATGAGGAAAATTGATTTACAATAAGAAATTGTAAATGGCATAAAATCACACACATTTTGTTAAGCCACATCAACTTATTTATTAGAATAAATGAGTGAGTGCGGGTTTTTTAACACCAAGTAGGCAATCTAACAGTTATGCCCCGGTTTTAAGTGCGTTTCGTGTTGCTTACTCTTTTGTTTTCTAGGGAATAAACGTTAGAGAAAACCAAAGGAGCAATCAAGAATAAACATTCCAGAGACCACCGGCAACATTGAGCACACAAGATACAAGACTACGACAAGCAAAGCAAAAAACACAGCACAACAAAAGAAACTAAAACTGGGATCCCACTAAAACACTAGGGAGGGACCTATGTGCTCGCGAAATGGTTAGTAGTTCCTGTTTCTTATAAGAAACCCACCGCGTTACTCATGTTGTCTATGATCATTATCCGTTGTTGACTTCAAGTTCAAGATCAAGGTAAGAAGCATACTTTTGAGTGTCAGTAGTATCCTTTACTTCAATCTCAATCGGATAGATAAAATGCATATAATTACCAAATCGCGAATTGCTCAGTGACAGATGAATCGCATTCAATGCCGATTTCAGAAAGAAAAAAATGGATCTAAATTAGGTTGATAAAAATTCACACTGCCCCAACAAATATTGCTCAATGCAGACAGGTTTGTGCAAATAATTCCATAGGAGGGTTTATAAGTCAAATCTATATTCTAGGCGAGCATATGATTATACAGGAGGCCCAATGACGACTGGAGTCATGTGCATTTGTTTTCCGACAAATCAGAATCCGTTCTCTTGTATTCAGGTGGATGTATTCGAGTTTATCACAGACCAAAAAAATGTTGGCTGCTCTCTTGAACTCCATGATCAATTTTGTGGTGGATATGTGATGATTTTTGGGAAAGCAATTATTCTCCATGTAGTAGGAAAAATATGACTTTGGTGATGTACCTTAAATGTTGTCAGTTACAGATGCACGATTTTAATCTCAGAAGTTGGTAATTTAATGCATCAGAATGACTACAATGACCACAATGGCTTGAGGTTTCAGCAAGCATGCACACTGCCTGGGTGTTTATGGCGTATTTATTACGTATCAATGGTGTATTTTTCAGCAGCTTAGCATAGATATCACAGTAAATAATTCACATCCAGTACGACTTGTACCACCATAGACGACGTAGATAAAATAACAAGCTATTCGTCCAGATCTCCAACGATCATAATATGAGAAATGTATCAACATTGCACAAGCCGTAATCATCACCATGTCAATGAGACGTCGTCTTTATTCTCCCATCAATGCTACACAATGGACACACAAGATATTGACCTTTTCTCATTTTCACCTTGGAATTTGATTCTGAATTTGTTATTCCTAACCTTGATCCATTTTATTTCTCATCAGAATGTCAAGGTCGTGCTCAATATATGGAAGATGTGTATCTATCTTTGCCTCACTCATCTAGATAATTTAAGCATCAACTTTTTCGAATTTTAATTTGTGAAACTTTCTTCTCTATGGACATATTTAGTTAAATAGTCTTTGTTTTTGTCAGTATGCAGTAATTATTATTTATGTTTCAGGATTGAGGCCAATTGTATTCGATGTGAAACTGTGTGTGATCATCCTTATGATGTCCACATTAAATGAATTTTGTGTTAAGATCAACACGATGACTCATAAATCAGAATGTTTTGTTATCTTGCTTGTGATTGTAGCATGTATTACAAACCAGAAACTGAATTATTTCAATTAAAACAGAAATCAGATACCAGGATGAAATTGAAATCAACCATGGTGTGGAATCGAACAATATTTTGCAAATAGTAAAACAAATGAACGGTAATGATTAGATGTCAATCTAGCAATTAAATCTACGTGGTCCTAAAGACATATTCGTATGACAATCTGGCAACTTAGTTGAAGTGGTCTTAAAGACATATTCAGATGCCAATCTAGCATCGAAGCTGAAGTGGCCTCAGAGACATTGTGTGTTTGGTAGTAATCCAATTAATGCCCGACCATATTTGGATGCCAATCTAGGAATTAAATTGAAGTGGCCTTAAGACATTATGTGATTGTTTGTAAGCCAATTAACGGACGGCCATATTATGATGCCAATCTAAGAATTAAGTTGAACTGGCATTAAAGACATTATATGTTTGTTAATAATCCAGTCAATGCACGTCAACTTTGATAAACGATGATAATTATTGATATTATTGATAAAAGATTTATGGTCGAAGATTATAAACATACGGTTTTCTAAACGAAATAATCAAGATGCAAAAAGAACGTAACAAGGATAATAAAATGACAAATAACACACTGTCAGAACAGTTTCAAAATCCAATCGACAGATCGTAGAAACACATCTAGAGGTAACATCGAAACCCCCAACACACATATACATGACCGCTAACTTTCTGTGCTTGGGAAAGGCACGTCGTTAAAGAGTGACACAGGAACGATGAAACCCTTATATTATATTAAGTAAATATAGATGCAATGAACAAACGTCGTATACCAAATTACGTTTTCATAGCGTGTACTATTGTTTGCTGTGCATCACAATTTACTCCTTAGTCGTAAATATGTGCCGCTCGTCCAGTTAACTATTTTAACAGTAATGTTTGATTAGAAATTTATTTTGTAATCGAGCACCATTGGTTTTGTGTGGAGTACATGTTATTCAAACAACAGTTTTCTGTCTAATGTTTTGTATATCATTGTTTGTACTAATTTTATTTCTTTTGGACATTGTATTGTTTACATATTGTGTTGTTAGCGTACCTGATGATGGTTATTCTGAGCGTACCTGATGAAGATTATTCTGAGCGTACCTGATGAAGGTTATTTTGAGCGTACCTGATGAAGGTTATTTTGAGCGTACCTGATGAAGGTTATTCTGAGCGTACCTGATGAAGGTTATTTTGAGCGTACCTGATGAAGGTTATTTTGAGCGTACCTGATGATGGTTATTCTGAGCGTACCTGATGAAGGTTATTCTGAGCGTACCTGATTAAGATTATTCTGAGCGTACCTGATGAAGGTTATTTTGAGCGTACCTGATGAAGGTTATTTTGAGCGTACCTGATGAAGGTTATTCTGAGCGTACCTGATGAAGGATATTCTGAGCGAACCTGATGAAGGTTATTTTGAGCGTACCTGATGAAGGTTATTTTGAGCGTACCTGATGAAGGTTATTCTGAGCGTACCTGATGAAGGTTATTTTGAGCGTACCTGATGAAGGTTATTTTGAGCGTACCCGATGAAGGTTATTTTGAGCGTACCTGATGATGGTTTTTCTGAGCGTATCTGATGAAGGTTATTTTGAGTGAACCTGATGAAGGTTATTTTGAGCGTACCTGATGAAGGTTATTTTGAGCGTACCTGATGAAGGTTATTTTGAGCGTACCTGATGAAAGTTATTTTGAGCGTACCTGATGAAGGTTATTCTGAGCGTACCTGATGAAGGTTATTCCAGAAACATGTCGTGTGCACTAAATTTGATATCTACGTTTTTATTGAAATTGAAGTGCAACACAACAGATAAATTAGAGTCAAATTGGTTTGGTGAGTAAACAAGTGGTTCGTTTTTCTGTAGTTTAGATCATTACAGTCCAAAATCCGTTTTTTTTCTTACTGTTTTTTTAAACTTATTTATGCTTGCTGTTCTCCTCTACGATATTCTAGGCTTTTTGTTTTTATTATTAGTTCTCTTTTTTTTGGTAAGGGGTGATTCACACATGGTAGCTTACTAGTACAAGGTGATTGGTTAGATTTGACTCTCTCAATGTATTTTAGATATACCGGCCAATGCAATATAAATAAATCTATTGATACTCTCATATTTTTCGTCTAATATTCATCAGCTGTTTGATACCACAAGTAAAGGAACATGAAGCATTAACCTTTCGGCAAGATTCCTCTCCTCTTGATGTCGTAATTTTTTTATTTGTTTTTGTCTTCCCGTCATGTAGTGTTTTCTACCCTTGTTTCTGGTTTGATAATTATAAAGAGTTTTCCGTCGCTTCAGAATAGTTGGAAGAAGTTGGAGGCTGTAATCGAAGAGGGGCAGACAATTCAATAGCCTCAAGAAAAAGGACAAATGACAAACAACACAGGATCCTAAATATTGAGCAACATGAATCCCGCTAATGCTCATGTGAAGTGCTCAGGAAGGGTAAACAGTTACTGCTCCACCAATTGACACATGTCGTATTATTCCGGTGATAATTCATATGCATTGACATGTCATATCCGGTGATTACTCATGAATGAGACAAGAAGGAATAAACTGTGACGACGACAAACGGAACATAACCGTTGTTATCTGTGACGTAGACATTCCGTCATGGTTAACCAAGTCATGATGGCGACCGCATAGCTGTCGATGTGGTGAATTCAAGTAAACTACTTGGAACCTTTAGTACAATAGCTTCCTTGTTAGCAGAAAACCTCTCTCAAAGAAATCCTATTATGAACCACAATTACTGGAATAATTGTTTTTTTCTTCTTGAATAAGTGTTGGTTAAACCAGGTTCAATGGTAAAAATGCGATGATCAAACCTGTAGTTACTTAGTGAAAGGAAATCATATTGGAAAGTAAAAGGGATGGATCTGTTTGGTACCTTGCATGAAGTCTGATTCATACGAATAAACATTAGAGAATACCGAAGGAGCAATCAAAAAAGAATTCACGAACAAGATAGGGGAAAATAATATTGTTACAACTCATAGTAATATAACACATCCACTAAACATATCAAGTGTATTGTATCATGTCAGATTCACACAACCTTTTGCTAGAAGCTGATTGTTTTCTTCCAAATTAAAAGTGTCCCTTTCTGAGGTATTTGCACCTACATCGGCCATTCCCTTTTACGCACAATTGAACTAATTATTTTAATCTTCTTTTTATAGAGGGTTATGTAGAGGGTAGAGAAGACTAATGTTGTAATGGTATTATTAGGAGAGGGACATTGTAATGTTTTATGTATATGTGTATAGTTTTTTGTAGTTACCCTAATGGACTCTTTATGACAATATGTTAATGATGCTGTTGTTATTTTCATAAATACTGACCGAGGTGAGATGTCATTTCCATAAATACTGACTGAGGTGAGGTGTAATAGCTATTAATACTGCCTGACGTAGGTTGTCATTTTCATGAATATTGACTGACGTTGAATGACATTTCCATTAATGCTGACTGTGAAATGTAGAACAGCAATTAAAGCGCTGTTCTTTTACTTTTCTTGGTAACTAAGTGTTAAATTGGATATTACGTGGGTTGTCATTTCCATGAACACTGATGACTAAGATGAGGAGTCTCTTTTCATATTATCTATTCATTCTCAATCAGTGATGAATTTCATCTTTATGTATGAATGTAGCCAAATTATAGTTGAGTGTGGGTACAAATTGGGCTCCGCTGCTTCTCAAGACTAAAGACAGAAAATTAGCCCAGATCCTAAATTCTAGCTTCCACTATATAGATGATGTTCTGTCACTGAATAATTATCGATTCAGTGATTATCTGCATATATTCTATCCAAATAAACTTGAAGTAAAGGATACTACTGACACTCAAAACTCTGCTTCGTACATTGAAGATTAAAAACAAAACTCTACGGCAATCTTGATGACTTCAATTTTCCAATAGTCAACTTCCCTTTCATCAGTAGCAATATTCCAGCATCACCAGCGTATGATATTTACTTTTCACAAATTATACGTTATTATAGGATTTGAGTCCAGTACTGTGATTTCCTGAACAGAGCTCACCTACTGAAGCAAAGGCTACTCAAACAAGGCTGCGTTACTTCTAGTTTGAAGTCATTGCTATAAAAAATCACAATATGGTTGACCATTACGAAATATCCATATCAAACATGACAATGGATTGTTTTCCTTTTTACATAGCTATTTTCCTTTTCTATATCACCGACTACATATAAGAATAACACGGCGGGTGTGCCATAAGAAGCAAGAACTTCTTACCATTCACGAACACCTGGGTTCACTCCAGGTTTATGGTAAGGTACATGTTGCTCATCTGCGTTTTTTGTGTTACGTTGTGCTTATTTGTTTTGTTTGTCTTCGTCCTGTGTCTTGTGTGCCGAATGGATTGTCCATTCTTGATTGCCCTTTCGGTTTTCTCTAACGTTTATTTGGTAACTAAGGCATAAGCATTATATGTTTATATAAATGTTAATGTCTTACAATGTCACTATGTATATAAATGCAAAAAAAAACAAACAGCTAAAATATATATTGGTGAAACTAAAACGCCATTTGTTTTCTTTTGTGGGTACTTTACACAATGCATCTTTTCATCCAGTAGAAATTGAATTATCTGTTAATTATATAAAACATACAAGGTACATACAAACATGAACATGATAATGCAACATTATGAACAATGAGTTAAAATCAACAGAATTATCCTCACCCTCGTGTCTATATTTAGAACAGTGTTGTCCGTTACAATAAACAAAAACACTATGCCTAGAAAAAATGTAAAGTCAAACACAATAAATGTTACGTGCTAAGTCACGGTTAAGTCAAACACAATAAATGTTACGTGTTAAGTCACGGTTAAGACAAACACAATAAATGTTACGTGCTAAGTCACGGTTAAGTCAAACACAATAAATGTTACGTGCTAAGTCACGGTTAAGACAAACACAATAAATGTTACGTGCTAAGTCACGGTTAAGTCAAACACAATAAATGTTACGTGCTAAGTCACGGTTAAGTCAAACACAATAAATGTTACGTGCTAAGTCACGGTTAAGTCAAACACAATAAATGTTACGTGCTAAGTCACGGTTAAGTCAAACACAATAAATGTTACGTGCTAAGTCACGGTTAAGACAAACACAATAAATGTTACGTGCTAAGTCACGGTTAAGTCAAACACAATAAATGTTACGTGCTAAGTCACGGTTAAGACAAACACAATAAATGTTACGTGCTAAGTCATGGTTAAGTCAAACACAATAAATGTTACGTGCTAAGTCACGGTTAAGTCAAACACAATAAATGTTACGTGCTAAGTCACGGTTAAGTCAAACACAATAAATGTTACGTGCTAAGTCACGGTTAAGACAAACACAATAAATGTTACGTGCTAAGTCACGGTTAAGTCAAACACAATAAATGTTACGTGCTAAGTCACGGTTAAGTCAAACACAATAAATGTTACGTGCTAAGTCACGGTTAAGTCAAACACAATAAATGTTACGTGTTAAGTCACGGTTAAGACAAACACAATAAATGTTACGTGCTAAGTCACGGTTAAGTCAAACACAATAAATGTTACGTGCTAAGTCACGGTTAAGACAAACACAATAAATGTTACGTGCTAAGTCACGGTTAAGTCAAACACAATAAATGTTACGTGCTAAGTCACGGTTAAGTCAAACACAATAAATGTTACGTGCTAAGTCACGGTTAAGTCAAACACAATAAATGTTACGTGCTAAGTCACGGTTAAGTCAAACACAATAAATGTTACGTGCTAAGTCACGGTTAAGACAAACACAATAAATGTTACGTGCTAAGTCACGGTTAAGTCAAACACAATAAATGTTACGTGCTAAGTCACGGTTAAGACAAACACAATAAATGTTACGTGCTAAGTCACGGTTAAGTCAAACACAATAAATGTTACGTGCTAAGTCACGGTTAAGTCAAACACAATAAATGTTACGTGCTAAGTCACGGTTAAGTCAAACACAATAAATGTTACGTGCTAAGTCACGGTTAAGACAAACACAATAAATGTTACGTGCTAAGTCACGGTTAAGTCAAACACAATAAATGTTACGTGCTAAGTCACGGTTAAGTCAAACACAATAAATGTTACGTGCTAAGTCACGGTTAAGTCAAACACAATAAATGTTACGTGCTAAGTCACGGTTAAGACAAACACAATAAATGTTACGTGCTAAGTCACGGTTAAGACAAACACAATAAATGTTACGTGCTAAGTCACGGTTAAGACAAACACAATAAATGTTACGTGCTAAGTCACGGTTAAGTCAAACACAATAAATGTTACGTGCTAAGTCACGGTTAAGTCAAACACAATAAATGTTACGTGCTAAGTCACGGTTAAGTCAAACACAATAAATGTTACGTGCTATGTCACGGTTAAGTCAAACACAATAAATGTTACGTGCTAAGTCACGGTTAAGACAAACACAATAAATGTTACGTGCTAAGTCACGATTAAGTCAAACACAATAAATGTTACGTGCTAAGTCACGGTTAAGACAAACACAATAAATGTTACGTGCTAAGTCACGGTTAAGTCAAACACAATAAATGTTACGTGCTAAGTCACGGTTAAGTCAAACACAATAAATGTTACGTGCTAAGTCACGGTTAAGACAAACACAATAAATGTTACGTGCTAAGTCACGGTTAAGACAAACACAATAAATGTTACGTGCTAAGTCACGGTTAAGTCAAACACAATAAATGTTACGTGCTAAGTCACGGTTAAGTCAAACACAATAAATGTTACGTGCTAAGTCACGGTTAAGTCAAACACAATAAATGTTACGTGCTAAGTCACGGTTAAGTCAAACACAATAAATGTTACGTGCTAAGTCACGGTTAAGACAAACACAATAAATGTTACGTGCTAAGTCACGGTTAAGTCAAACACAATAAATGTTACGTGCTAAGTCACGGTTAAGTCAAACACAATAAATGTTACGTGCTAAGTCACGGTTAAGTCAAACACAATAAATGTTACGTGCTAAGTCACGGTTAAGTCAAACACAATAAATGTTACGTGCTAAGTCACGGTTAAGTCAAACACAATAAATGTTACGTGCTAAGTCACGGTTAAGACAAACACAATAAATGTTACGTGCTAAGTCACGGTTAAGTCAAACACAATAAATGTTACGTGCTAAGTCACGGTTAAGTCAAACACAATAAATGTTACGTGCTAAGTCACGGTTAAGTCAAACACAATAAATGTTACGTGCTAAGTCACGGTTAAGTCAAACACAATAAATGTTACGTGCTAAGTCACGGTTAAGTCAAACACAATAAATGTTACGTGCTAAGTCACGGTTAAGTCAAACACAATAAATGTTACGTGCTAAGTCACGGTTAAGTCAAACACAATAAATGTTACGTGCTAAGTCACGGTTAAGTCAAACACAATAAATGTTACGTGCTAAGTCACGGTTAAGTCAAACACAATAAATGTTACGTGCTAAGTCACGGTTAAGTCAAACACAATAAATGTTACGTGCTAAGTCACGGTTAAGTCAAACACAATAAATGTTACGTGCTAAGTCACGGTTAAGACAAACACAATAAATGTTACGTGCTAAGTCACGGTTAAGACAAACACAATAAATGTTACGTGCTAAGTCACGGTTAAGACAAACACAATAAATGTTACGTGCTAAGTCACGGTTAAGACAAACACAATAAATGTTACGTGCTAAGTCACGGTTAAGACAAACACAATAAATGTTACGTGCTAAGTCACGGTTAAGACAAACACAATAAATGTTACGTGCTAAGTCACGGTTAAGACAAACACAATAAATGTTACGTGCTAAGTCACGGTTAAGACAAACACAATAAATGTTACGTGCTAAGTCACGGTTAAGACAAAGACAATAAATGTTACGTGCTAAGTCACGGTTAAGACAAACACAATAAATGTTACGTGCTAAGTCACGGTTAAGACAAACACAATAAATGTTACGTGCTAAGTCACGGTTAAGTCAAACACAATAAATGTTACGTGCTAAGTCACGGTTAAGACAAACACAATAAATGTTACGTGCTAAGTCACGGTTAAGACAAACACAATAAATGTTACGTGCTAAGTCACGGTTAAGTCAAACACAATAAATGTTACGTGCTAAGTCACGGTTAAGACAAACACAATAAATGTTACGTGCTAAGTCACGGTTAAGACAAACACAATAAATGTTACGTGCTAAGTCACGGTTAAGACAAAGACAATAAATGTTACGTGTTAAGTCACGGTTAAGACAAACACAATAAATGTTACGTGCTAAGTCACGGTTAAGACAAACACAATAAATGTTACGTGCTAAGTCACGGTTAAGTCAAACACAATAAATGTTACGTGCTAAGTCACGGTTAAGACAAACACAATAAATGTTACGTGCTAAGTCACGGTTAAGACAAACACAATAAATGTTACGTGCTAAGTCACGGTTAAGACAAACACAATAAATGTTACGTGCTAAGTCACGGTTAAGTCAAACACAATAAATGTTACGTGCTAAGTCACGGTTAAGACAAACACAATAAATGTTACGTGCTAAGTCACGGTTAAGACAAACACAATAAATGTTACGTGCTAAGTCACGGTTAAGACAAAGACAATAAATGTTACGTGTTAAGTCACGGTTAAGACAAACACAATAAATGTTACGTGCTAAGTCACGGTTAAGACAAACACAATAAATGTTACGTGCTAAGTCACGGTTAAGACAAACACAATAAATGTTACGTGCTAAGTCACGGTTAAGTCAAACACAATAAATGTTACGTGCTAAGTCACGGTTAAGACAAACACAATAAATGTTACGTGCTAAGTCACGGTTAAGACAAACACAATAAATGTTACGTGCTAAGTCACGGTTAAGACAAACACAATAAATGTTACGTGCTAAGTCACGGTTAAGTCAAACACAATAAATGTTACGTGCTAAGTCACGGTTAAGACAAACACAATAAATGTTACGTGCTAAGTCACGGTTAAGACAAACACAATAAATGTTACGTGCTAAGTCACGGTTAAGTCAAACACAATAAATGTTACGTGCTAAGTCACGGTTAAGACAAACACAATAAATGTTACGTGCTAAGTCACGGTTAAGTCAAACACAATAAATGTTACGTGCTAAGTCACGGTTAAGTCAAACACAATAAATGTTACGTGCTAAGTCACGGTTAAGACAAACACAATAAATGTTACGTGCTAAGTCACGGTTAAGTCAAACACAATAAATGTTACGTGCTAAGTCACGGTTAAGACAAACACAATAAATGTTACGTGCTAAGTCACGGTTAAGTCAAACACAATAAATGTTACGTGCTAAGTCACGGTTAAGACAAACACAATAAATGTTACGTGCTAAGTCACGGTTAAGTCAAACACAATAAATGTTACGTGCTAAGTCACGGTTAAGACAAACACAATAAATGTTACGTGCTAAGTCACGGTTAAGTCAAACACAATAAATGTTACGTGCTAAGTCACGGTTAAGACAAACACAATAAATGTTACGTGCTAAGTCACGGTTAAGTCAAACACAATAAATGTTACGTGCTAAGTCACGGTTAAGACAAACACAATAAATGTTACGTGCTAAGTCACGGTTAAGTCAAACACAATAAATGTTACGTGCTAAGTCACGGTTAAGACAAACACAATAAATGTTACGTGCTAAGTCACGGTTAAGACAAACACAATAAATGTTACGTGCTAAGTCACGGTTAAGACAAACACAATAAATGTTACGTGCTAAGTCACGGTTAAGTCAAACACAATAAATGTTACGTGCTAAGTCACGGTTAAGACAAACACAATAAATGTTACGTGCTAAGTCACGGTTAAGACAAACACAATAAATGTTACGTGCTAAGTCACGGTTAAGACAAACACAATAAATGTTACGTGCTAAGTCACGGTTAAGACAAACACAATAAATGTTACGTGCTAAGTCACGGTTAAGACAAACACAATAAATGTTACGTGCTAAGTCACGGTTAAGACAAACACAATAAATGTTACGTGCTAAATCACGGTTAAGACAAACACAATAAATGTTACGTGCTAAGTCACGGTTAAGACAAACACAATAAATGTTACGTGCTAAGTCACGGTTAAGACAAACACAATAAATGTTACGTGCTAAGTCACGGTTAAGACAAACACAATAAATGTTACGTGCTAAGTCACGGTTAAGACAAACACAATAAATGTTACGTGCTAAGTCACGGTTAAGACAAACACAATAAATGTTACGTGCTAAGTCACGGTTAAGACAAACACAATAAATGTTACGTGCTAAGTCACGGTTAAGACAAACACAATAAATGTTACGTGCTAAGTCACGGTTAAGACAAACACAATAAATGTTACGTGCTAAGTCACGGTTAAGACAAACACAATAAATGTTACGTGCTAAGTCACGGTTAAGACAAACACAATAAATGTTACGTGCTAAGTCACGGTTAAGACAAACACAATAAATGTTACGTGCTAAGTCACGGTTAAGACAAACACAATAAATGTTACGTGCTAAGTCACGGTTAAGACAAACACAATAAATGTTACGTGCTAAGTCACGGTTAAGACAAACACAATAAATGTTACGTGCTAAGTCACGGTTAAGACAAACACAATAAATGTTACGTGCTAAGTCACGGTTAAGACAAACACAATAAATGTTACGTGCTAAGTCACGGTTAAGACAAACACAATAAATGTTACGTGCTAAGTCACGGTTAAGACAAACACAATAAATGTTACGTGCTAAGTCACGGTTAAGACAAACACAATAAATGTTACGTGCTAAGTCACGGTTAAGACAAACACAATAAATGTTACGTGCTAAGTCACGGTTAAGACAAACACAATAAATGTTACGTGCTAAGTCACGGTTAAGACAAACACAATAAATGTTACGTGCTAAGTCACGGTTAAGACAAACACAATAAATGTTACGTGCTAAGTCACGGTTAAGACAAACACAATAAATGTTACGTGCTAAGTCACGGTTAAGACAAACACAATAAATGTTACGTGCTAAGTCACGGTTAAGACAAACACAATAAATGTTACGTGCTAAGTCACGGTTAAGACAAACACAATAAATGTTACGTGCTAAGTCACGGTTAAGAGGTAAAAATATCAAAACAATAAAAAATAATATGAATACATTTTTCTTTAATGTATTCATGGTTTTTATCGCCTTGATATTTTTTGTACCTTTTAACCGTGTCTTAACACATGACATTCAATGTATTTTTATATACTGTGCATGTTAGTGGTAGAGTGTTTATGTATCGAGCATGATAGCGAGTGTTTATGTATCGAACAAGGTAATGATGGTGAAATTGATTGTTGGTGTTTAACGCCACTATCAGCAATATTTCAGCTGTATCATGGCGACCAGTTTTTGTGGTGGAAGGAGCCGGAGTACTCGGAGAGAACCACATACCATGGGCAAGCAACTGGTAAGCTTGATCACTTGCGGCTGCGAGTCGAGTGCACCCTTTTTGTAATTTACAAAGCAGGGCGCGAACCCACGCCATATTCAAATCATTGAATATTATACATTGAATATTAATGACTGTCCATGAGGTGAATACTAGGGTTGATCAATCCTTGTATTCACCGAAATTGAAAGTCATTAACTGTTTAATTATATGACATTGAATCAAACATAATCCCGCTTTTTCAGTCAGTATTCTATTGAATTCATCATCATTTACTGTTGCAAAGCGCCAACTTTGTTCCCCAGACATCCGTGTCTGCCCAACGTCTGCCATTATTAATTTAATTGTGTACCGAAAGTAATTAGTAAGAACGCACTTGATTAGTCGGTGACAAAACTTAACCCGATGGTGATTGGCTACTACTCTAAAGATAATTGGGAAACACCATTCCTATTTTAAGGTGTCTGGAGAAGCTTTGGAATATTATGTTCACCTCTCGTGACTTTTTGCGCGGTGTTTATAACGTTTTATCAAAGAACGTTACTAGGGACGTCAGCCAATCAGAAAAGACATTATCTGAAGTCATATAATAAAAAATGATCACCATATATGCTTGAAATCCTGTCTTTTATATACAAAAAAAAATGTATTTAGATAAATATCGTGATATGCTTCAAACAGTTCTTTTCATATTTCATTTTAACTTGGTTTTCTTTTTTTCTTTTTTTTTATCTTGTTAATTCCATTAGCTTTGTATTTAAGCTTAAGTATTTTCCCACATGATGTTCGTACCACAACGATTAGCACCCGGTCTTAATACACATGAAAAATGTTATCCACCACAAAACACCAGAAGCTGACTATCTCAAAATAGTCATTCCTGAATAATTGGGAAAATTCGTGTTTTCCGATCTTTTCTACTAGCTACGCCCATCGCAAAAGGTAATACATGCTACTCCGAGGAACAAGTGATCAGTATGCTGGAGTTCCTCATCGATAACATATTTGTCTCCTTTGGAGGGACACTTTTCAGCAGGTCGTCGGCATACCAATGGGTACGAATTGTGCCCCTCTTCTAGCCGATCTATTTTTATACACATATGAGTCGGAGTTTCTTCAAAAGCTTGTAAAAAATAAGAAGATTCATGAGGCTTGAGCCTTTAATTTCACATACAGGTATATTGATGACGTTTTATCTATCAATAATTCTAGATTTGCAGAATTTCTTCCATTGATATATCCTCCAGAGCTGGAAGTTAAAGAGACCACATATACAGCTTCGTCCGCATCATTTTTGGACCTATACCTCGAATTTGACGACAGTGGTCAACTCAGTACTAAAATTTATGATAAATGGGACGACTTCAATTTTAAAATCATAAATTTTCCAAATATGTGCAGCAATATACCAGCTTCTCCTGCATATGGTGTTTACATCTCGCAATTTATTCGTTATGCAAGGGCCAATAGCAATTATTCTGATTTCCTGAAACGTCATCTTCATCTGAGAAACAGGCTACTGGACCAGGGCTATAAAAAGATTCGCCTTATTCGATCTCTTAAAAGGTTTATATTCCGATACCAAGATCTTGTCGAAATTTATTCCGTCTCTGCAGAGACGATGATAAACAATGCATTGTCATATAGTGAAAATGTATAAAGATAAGGAAGTCAACACAAATGTCAAAAATATTTTTTTATCAATGTGTGACATACAATTGTTTTTTACATTTGCTTCACTGGGTTTGGTACTGGTTTGACAACTATTTTACCTATTTTGTTCCAGTATTGTTATAAATACTGCTATAGTGACAGCCGGAACCTTTGAGCCGTAATGAAAGCGGGAGGATTGGCACTTTAAAATCTGATTCAACCCACCATTTCTTTAGAAATGCCTGTACCAAGTCAGGGTCATTACGGTTTTCACAGTTTTCCGGTTGTTGACTGATTTTGTCTGTTTATATACTTATGAGTTTTGACTTTCCCTTTGTAAGATTGTTCGGAGTTGGGTAATTTTGTTATTACCCTTATTTACACAAGACACAAGACGAAGACAAACCTACAAAAAGCACAACACAATATGTGTTGGACACCACTATAAGTAAACAAACACAAATAAAACAAACAAACAAGGCACTAGGAAAATGTTCAAATATGGATATTTTACTGTTAATGTCATTTCTTTCAATCATTGACAAAAAAGGAAAAATGTGAATCGAATTTCAAGTGTACAATAACACATTAAACCTTATTTTATGTCAAATATGCAGTTGTCAGCAGAAAGTTAATAAAATCTAAATAATACAAGACAAGTCAATTCAGAAACAATAGGAAAATCAAACAAATTATCGCTTCCATTACCAACTGAAATTGGTAATTTTAAATATGGAAATTGGGAATTTATCAGATATTTATGCAGTTAAGTCTATATAATGATCTAGTGTGATGAAGTGTTTTAATTAACTTGTCACTGAGTCTTTTACTTCGTACTTCGATTGTTGTGTATGTTTAATATGTGTAAATGGGAGCGTTTATTATTTTTCTATTTTAATTCACTGCAGTTTTCCATGTTACTTTTAATAACCCATAAAAATGTCTTTTTTGTGGTAATTGGCATACTTTTTGCGCAGAAATATGATCGTGAAATATTAAAGCTTGAGTATTTGTCTTGTCTGTTGATACACTCTTTGATTTATTTAAATTCTTAATTTCGGTTTTTATGTAATACTCATCCTAGTCATAATAAAGATGTATAATATTTATTAGTTTTCTAGTTGGTCGGATGTTGGTTGTCAATAATTTGGTTCATACGTGAAATAAATTGTCTTATGTATATTTCTCTTCTTCGTTTCTACGCAATGAGGTCATTAGATAAGCTTAAAGATACCTAAGATGTAGGATCCGTCGTGATCGCATGGTAGTTGGAGCTACAACTACCTGTACAATCAGTGCCTATCACCACTAACGTTGTGAATTCGAGTCTAGATCATGGCGAGGTGTATATACAGCATTATGTGATAAAGTTTGTCAGTGACTTGCGACAGGTCGGTGGTTTCCTCCACCAATTAAACTGATCGCCAAGATATAACTGAAATAGTGTTGAAAGTGGCATCAAACATCAAAATTCTAACCGCAAATCTTAAGAGGTTAATCAGAAGACGTGTATCACAGAAGGACATGCAATACTATGAAAAAAGAACATATATAATCTACAAAACATTACAAAGAAAACTAACGATTGAGCAACACGAACCCAATAAAAATACCAATGGTGAACACATGTGCTACCAGAGAGTAAGGAGTTCCTGCTCCACTAGTGACACCCATCATGTTACTTCTGTTAAAATATTGATGCTCCAGAAATTATTAACTTTTTGCTGGAAATCGGTATAAAATCACTTAGCAATGTTTTGATCTTGATATATCCAATATAATTGTATGTGAAACATGTTTCGTTATCTTCAATTGCATTACATTATTTCTCCACTTTTGATTGTTAACTTTCACATCTAAAGTAATTGGTAATCGAACATTTCAAATGTAAGCAATGATAATTATATACAGTACAAAATATTGCTGTCCGGATAAAAAGAAGACAGGATAATGTATTATGGTTGTACAATATTATACTAATTATCGTGTCAATATCATGCGCTCGTCTATCGTGCCAGATATTCTGAATCATATAGCCCTTCCCATAAATATCTACCGCTCAGTACTCTTTGTGACGTCACTGATATTGGTCATTATATAAATTTATGTTGAATTTACAGTTTCTAGATATTGTAACGTATTATACCTAAGGTCAATATCCTGCGGATACAGGTAATCTTAGCCGATAGTGGCTATCTTGTAAAATGAAAAAAGTCACGTAAATAAGGTCTGTACGTAGGCCAATAAAACGCAATGCTTTCTACGTCGAAACCTTAACATCAGAGCGAGCTCCGTAAAGGAACAAACCTATAAATCTTCGTTAGACCATCATTTGACAATATTTTGTTTTGCTTGGAATGCCTACAATAAAGATAAAATCCATCAACTCGAAATGGTCCAATGCACAACTGTAACTTACGTTACCACCAAACACCGAAACACATTTAACTTAGTGTTGATGACATGCTACAACGCTTCAACTGGCGCAATCTTGAAAACAGGCATAAAGGTGCTCCACTTTTCATGATGTATAAAATAGCAAATGAAAATGTGGATATTACTAAGCAGGACAGACTAAAGCCACTATTGAGACAATCGCGGAACATGCACTCCTTGTAAGACAGGAATCGATATTTTTCTCGTATGTTATCTGACTGGAACTGCTACAGGCCTACTTTTGAATGGCTCGCTTGAAACATTCAAGACTGCTGTTTCCGAGAGTGTAGTATTTCTTTTTCATTTTATTGCTATTTAATACAAAATAATGGTATGTTGCTTTAGCCTTTGTCAATTGTCATGTGTAACCTCTGTCATAATCTTCAACCTGTTGAACGCGGTCAGTATTTGGTAGAATTAGAAGTAGAAAGTTCATTGGTTTAGTGGCTCCCAAAGACAATTAAGTTATTTGGCTTTCAAATCTTTTGATTGAGTGTACCTGTTGAAGGTTATTTCAGAAACGCGTGTACATATTCCAAATGCATTCTTAAAAACGCAATGGTCAGTATATTATCAAGAAATTACGTATTATACACCTCTAAACGTATCGATTGTATGACAGTTCATCTCTGGTGAAAAAGATCGTATCTTCAATTCCAGGTACGGTAACACCAAAGACTACAAAACGTATGTACCGCTTCCCAGCTATGTAGTCAACTACATATTTATTCTTGTACCTGAAGTGTAAGTGCAATTGTACTATAACAGTCTACATCATCGGTGCCTATTGGTGCATTAGTACTATAGCAATCGACATCATCGGTGCCTGTTGGTTAAAAACAAAAAATAATATTACACTGTCCGGAGATTTCCTAAATTTAATCGAGAAATCACAGAAACAGAGACAAGATATACATGACCGCTCACTATCCTGGCTTTGCATAGGCACTTCCATAAAAAGTGGCGGCGATAAACTAGTTTTATAGAACAAACCTCCCCTCATAACGCCAACACTCACATTTTATTGGATGAGCTGCTTTGTTGTTTTGTAGAGAAGGAGCGTTATGGTGCTTAACTCCACTTTCAATAGTATTTCAATTATATCGTTGCGGTCAGTTTTGTTAGTGGAGGGACCCGGAGTACCCGGTTAACACCATCGACCTGATGCAAGTCACTGACAAACTAGATCACATAATGTTTTATCGAGTACACCCCGCCTGAGTGGGATTCGAACTCACAACGTTTGTTGTGATATGCACTGATTGCATATGCAGTTGTAAATTCAACTACTATCCGATCACGACCACGACATCCATTGCTGTATTATAAATAATGACCAGTCTTGATTGATTGGTAGAAGCAACTTGTATTGTTGTAGAACCTTGAACTATTTTTTTTTTGTATTTGATGAGAATGGTTCGTCTTTATCAAAGAACACATAATTTAAGAATTCTTGTTGAAAATGTATTTTTTCATACAAACAATTCTTAAAGGTCAATTGAAATATTAATGAAACAGCATGTTTATTATTGAAATATTAATGAAACAGCATGTTTATTCACTCTTATAGTGGTTTTCATTTATTCCTTGTCACGAAAATCAAATACAGACAAACATGTTGACTCTGATAGATGTCTAGAACATAAATTAGATATTGTTTTATTTCATATGTTAAGTTGTTATTCCCATGATGGACAATAACACTTTAAAGACTAATTGATACTTTTCAATTCACGATTTGAAATTTACATATAGTATTCTAGCTAATAACAATATGCAGTGTTATGTTTACCATATTGTATTCTAACTAGTAACAATATGCAGTGTTATGTTTACCATATTGTATTCTAACTAGTAACAATATGCAGTGTTATGTTTACCATATTGTATTCTAACTAGTAACAATATGCAGTGTTATGTTTACCATATTGTATTCTAACTAGTAACAATATGCAGTGTTATGTTTACCATATTGTATTCTAACTAGTAACAATATGCAGTGTTATGTTTACCATATTGTATTCTAACTAGTAACAATATGCAGTGTTATGTTTACCATATTGTATTCTAACTAGTAACAATATGCAGTGTTATGTTTACCATATTGTATTCTAACTAGTAACAATATGCAGTGTTATGTTTACCATATTGTATTCTAACTAGTAACAATATGCAGTGTTATGTTTACCATATTGTATTCTAACTAGTAACAATATGCAGTGTTATGTTTACCATATTGTATTCTAACTAGTAACAATATGCAGTGTTATGTTTACCATATTGTATTCTAACTAATAACAATATGCAGTGTTATGTTTAACATATATAACTCATTAATGTTTCTGATGTATGTTTACATTATGCTATTGCAGGCTGTGTGTATTGACAATCTAGTGGCGAATAGGATAACTGTCACATAATGTTGGAGGTCTCGATGATGATTTCGAAAGTAGGAAACAATGAATAATGTTCAATCAGTAGTATGTACACGACCGGTAGATCACTATGCCACCATCACTTTTCTAAATCATCGGTCTCTGATCAGAAACTAGAACTGCTTTCCCTTCGCGGGCACCTGGGTTCCCACATGTTCTATTGTCCGGTGTCCGTGTTCATCATCTTTTTAATTTTTTGTCTTGTGTTGTGGCGTTTGTTTTGTTTGTCTTTCTTCTGTGTCTTGTGGCACAATGTGTCAATGTTGCATGTGTCTCTAGATTTTCTATTCTTGATTGACAATAAGGTTTTCACTATCGTTTATTTATAAATCCACAGATTAAATACCTGGACTACTTAGAAAAATGTTACACACAAAATTAAAAATCGAACAACACGAGCGTTACTACAAACGAAGGGTGTACGCAAGGCTATGCTATAGAAGGATGTACGCAAGGCTATGCTATAGAAGGATGTACGCAAGGCTATGCTATAGAATGATGTACGTAAGGCTATACTATAGAAGGATGTACGCAAGGCTATGCTATAGAAGGATGTACGCAAGGCTATGCTATAGAAGGATGTACGAAGGGCTATGCTATAGAAGGATGCACGCAAGGCTATGCTATAGAAGGATGTACGCAAGGCTATGCTATAGAAGGATGTACGCAAGGCTATGCTATAGAAGGATGTACGAAGGGCTATACTATAGAAGGATGTACGCAAGGCTATGCTATAGAAGGATGTACGCAAGGCTATGCTATAGAAGGATGTACGAAGGGCTATGCTATAGAAGGATGCGCGCAAGGCTATGCTATAGAAGGATGCACGCAAGGCTATGCTATAGAAGGATGTACGCAAGACTATGCTATAGAATGATGTACGTAAGGCTATGCTATAGAAGGATGTACGCAAGGCTATGCTATAGAAGGATGTACGCAAGGCTATGCTATAGAAGGATGTACGAAGGGCTATACTATAGAAGGATGTACGCAAGGCTATGCTATAGAAGGATGTACACAAGGCTATGTTATAGAAGGATGTACGAAGGGCTATGCTATAGAAGGATGCACGCAAGGCTATGCTATAGAAGGATGTACGCAAGGCTATGCTATAGAAGGATGTACGCAAGGCTATGCTATAGAAGGATGTACGAAGGGCTATGCTATAGAAGGATGTACGCAAGGCTATGCTATAGAAGGATGTACGCAAGGCTATGCTATAGAAGGATGTACGAAGGGCTATGCTATAGAAGGATGCACGCAAGGCTATGCTATAGAAGGATGTACGCAAGGCTATGCAATAGAAGGATGTACGCAAGGCTATGCTATAGAAGGATGTACGAAGGGCTATACTATAGAAGGATGTACGCAAGGCTATGCTATAGAAGGATGTACGCAAGGCTATGCTATAGAAGGATGTACGAAGGGCTATGCTATAGAAGGATGTACGTAAGGCTATGCTATAGAAGGATGTACGAAGGGCTGTGCTATGGAAGGATGTACGCAAGGCTATGCTATAGAAGGATGTACGCAAGGCTATGCTATAGAAGGATGTACGAAGGGCTATGCTATAGAAGGATGTACGAAGGGCTGTGCTATAGAAGGATGTACGCAAGGCTATACTATAGAAGGATGTACGAAGGGCTATGCTATAGAAGGATGTACGAAGGGCTATTCTATAGAAGGATGTACGAAGGGCTATGCTATAGAAGGATGTACGAAGGGCTATGCTATAGAAGGATGCACGAAGGGCTATACTATAGAAGGATGTACGAAGGGCTATGCTATAGAAGGATGTACGTAAGACTATGCTATAGAAGGATGTACGAAGGGCTATGCTATAGAAGGATGTACGAAGGGCTATGTTATAGAAGGATGTACGTAAGGCTATGCTATAGAAGGATGTACGAAGGGCTATGCTATAGAAGGATGTACGAAGGGCTATGCTATAGAAGGATGTACGATGGGCTATGCTATAGCAGGATGTACGAAGGGCTATGCTATAGAAGGATGTACGAAGGGCTATGCTATAGAAGGATGTACGAAGGGCTATGCTATAGAAGGATGTACGAAGGGCTATGCTATAGAAGATTGTACGAAGGGCTATGCTATAGAAGGATGTACGTAAGGCTATGCTATAGAAGGATGTACGTAAGGCTATGCTATTGTAGGATGTACGAAGGGCTATGCTATAGAAGGATGTACGTAAGGATATGCTATAGAAGGATGTACGTAAGGCTATGCTATAGAAGGATGTACGAAGGGCTATGCTATAGAAGGATGTACGTAAGGCTATGCTATAGAAGGATGTACGAAGGGCTATGCTATAGAAGGATGTACGAAGGGCTATGCTATAGAAGGATGTACGAAGGGCTATGCTATAGAAGGATGTACGAAGGGCTATGCTATAGAAGGATGTACGAAGGGCTATGCTATAGAAGGATGTACGAAGGGCTATGCTATAGAAGGATGTACGAAGGGCTATGCTATAGAAGGATGTACGAAGGGCTATGCTATAGAAGGATGTACGAAGGGCTATGCTATAGAAGGATGTACAAAGGGCTATGCTATAGAAGGATGTACGAAGGGCTATGCTATAGAAGGATGTACGAAGGGCTATGCTATAGAAGGATGTACGAATGGCTATGCTATAGAAGGATGTACGAAGGGCTATGCTATAGAAGGATGTACGAAGGGCTATGCTATAGAAGGATGTACGTAAGGCTATGCTATAGAAGGATGTACGAAGGGCTATGCTATAGAAGGATGTACGAAGGGCTATGCTATAGAAGGATGTACGATGCTATTTTATTGTAACTATACAAATAAAAGTTCGACTTTACGTAGATAAACGTTAGAGAAAACAGAAAGTGTAATCAAAATATATAAAAACAAATGGAATGAAAGATTAGTTTAAATAATTCGTCTACAGATGCGATTACGTGCGATTATATATCTTTCATCTGTTCTAGTATCTCCATTTTCTACAAATGTACGCTTACCCAGGGCGTTGTATGTATTTATTTCCAAAACATATTGAACAACTCGATCAACAAACTGTAAAGTTTAGAGTTTAACAAGGAATCCTAAAATAGACCGTAATCAAGTCATGTAATAATCTATAATTAATAGATAACAATAGGTGCATTTACTGATATGTGTTTCCATGGTAATATAGTAACTAATTAATATAGATACCATAACAGGACATTGTACTATTAGATATATTGTTAAAAGGGAGGAAGTACAATGAAAATATATAAAAACGGATTTTGCATAAAACTCATTACACAAAAATATTCCTTTTTTCACTTTTTTTTTAAAATTTAATGAAATACATTTGCAAAGGAATCATTTTCAAAGTATTGCTTTGCTTATTGTGAAGCTTCTAAGGCGATACTATTGTTTGTCAAAGAGAAGAAATATAAATAACTATATATGAGAAACCTTCATTTTGTACATAAAACTAATAGTTGTAAAAGTCCGTGTTCCTAATCTTTTTAGTTTTCTGTGTTGTGGTTTTATTTTCTTTGTCTTCATCGTGTGCCTTGTGTACCAAATGTTGCCAGTTTCTCTGTATTGTCTTCGTCGTGTGCCTTGTGTACCAAATGTTGTCAGTTTCTCTGTATTGTCTTCGTTGTGTGCCTTGTGTACCACATGTTGCCAGTTTCTCTGTATTGTCTTCGTCGTGTGCCTTGTGTATCAAATGTTGCCAGTTTCTCTGTATTGTCTTCGTTGTGTGCCTTGTGTACCAAATGTTGCCAGTTTCTCTGTATTGTCTTCGTTGTGTGCCTTGTGTACCAAATGTTGCCAGTTTCTCTGTATTGTCTTCGTTGTGTGCTTTGTGTACCAAATGTTGCCAGTTTTTCTGTATTGTCTTCGTCGTGTGCTTTGTGTACCAAATGTTGCCAGTTTCTCTGTATTGTCTTCGTCGTGTGCCTTGTGTACCAAATGTTGCCAGTTTCTCTGTATTGTCTTCGTCGTGTGCCTTGTGTACCAAATGTTGCCAGTTTTTCTGTATTGTCTTCGTCGTGTGCTTTGTGTACCAAATGTTGCCAGTTTTTCTGTATTGTCTTCGTTGTGTGCTTTGTTTACCAAATGTTGCCAGTTTTTCTGTATTGTCTTCGTCGTGTGCCTTGTGTACCAAATGTTGCCAGTTTCTCTGTATTGTCTTCGTCGTGTGCCTTGTGTACCAAATGTTGCCAGTTTCTCTATATTGTCTTCATCGTGTGCCTTGTGTACCAAATGTTGCCAGTTTCTCTGTATTGTCTTCGTCGTGTGCCTTGTGTACCAAATGTTGCCAGTTTCTATGTATTGTCTTCGTCGTGTGCCTTCTGTACCAAATATTGCCAGTTTCTCTGTATTGTCTTCGTCGTGTGCCTTGTGTACCAAATGTTGCCAGTTTCTCTGTATTGTCTTCGTTGTGTGCCTTGTGTACCAAATGTTGCCAGTTTCTCTGTATTTTCTTCGTCGTATGCCTTGTGTACCAAATATTGCCAGTTTCTCTGTATTGTCTTTGTCGTGTGCCTTGTGTACCAAATGTTGCCAGTTTCTCTGTATTGTCTTCGTCGTGTGCCTTGTGTACCAAATGTTGCCAGTTTCTCTGTATTGTCTTCGTCGTGTGCCTTGTGTACCAAATGTTGTCAGTTTCTCTGTATTGTCTTCGTTGTGTCCCTTGTGTACCAAATGTTGCCAGTTTCTCTGTATTGTCTTCGTCGTGTGCCTTGTGTACCAAATGTTGCCAGTTTATCTATATTGTCTTCGTTGTGTGCCTTGTGTATCAAATGTTGCCAGTTACTCTGTATTGTTTACGTTGTGTGCCTTGTGTACCAAATGTTGCCAGTTTCTCTGTATTGACTTCGTCGTGTGCCTTGTGTACCAATTGTTGCCAGTTTCTCTGTATTGTCTTCGTCGTGTGCCTTGTGTACCAAATGTTGCTAGTTTCTCTGTATTGTCTTCGTCGTCTGACTTGTGTACCAAATGTTTCCAGTTTCTCTGTATTGTCTTCGTCGTGTGCCTTGTGTACCAAATGTTGCCAGTTTCTCTGTATTGTCTTCGTCGTGTGCCTTGTGTACCAAATGTTGCCAGTTTTTCTGTATTGTCTTCGTCGTGTGCTTTGTGTACCAAATATTGCCAGTTTCTCTGTATTGTCTTCGTTGTGTGCCTTGTGTACCAAATGTTGCCAGTTTTTCTGTATTGTCTTCGTCGTGTGCTTTGTTTACCAAATGTTGCCAGTTTCTCTATATTGTCTTCGTTGTGTGCCTTGTGTACCAAATGTTGCCAGTTTCTCTGTATTGTCTTCGTCGTGTGCCTTGTGTACCAAATGTTGCCAGTTTCTCTGTATTGTCTTCGTTGTGTGCCTTGTGTACCAAATGTTGCCAGTTTCTCTGTATTGTCTTCGTTGTGTGCTTTGTGTACCAAATGTTGCCAGTTTTTCTGTATTGTCTTCGTCGTGTGCTTTGTGTACCAAATGTTGCCAGTTTCTCTGTATTGTCTTCGTCGTGTGCCTTGTGTACCAAATGTTGCCAGTTTCTCTGTATTGTCTTCGTCGTGTGCCTTGTGTACCAAATGTTGCCAGTTTTTCTGTATTGTCTTCGTCGTGTGCTTTGTGTACCAAATGTTGCCAGTTTTTCTGTATTGTCTTCGTTGTATGCTTTGTGTACCAAATGTTGCCAGTTTTTCTGTATTGTCTTCGTCGTGTGCCTTGTGTACCAAATGTTGCCAGTTTCTCTGTATTGTCTTCGTCGTGTGCCTTGTGTACCAAATGTTGCCAGTTTCTCTGTATTGTCTTCATCGTGTGCCTTGTGTACCAAATGTTGCCAGTTTCTCTGTATTGTCTTCGTCGTGTGCCTTGTGTACCAAATGTTGCCAGTTTCTATGTATTGTCTTCATCGTGTGCCTTGTGTACCAAATGTTGCCAGTTTCTCTGTATTGTCTTCGTCGTGTGCCTTGTGTACCAAATGTTGCCAGTTTCTCTGTATTGTCTTCGTTGTGTGCCTTGTGTACCAAATGTTGCCAGTTTCTCTGTATTGTCTTAGTCGTATGCCTTGTGTACCAAATGTTGCCAGTTTCTCTGTATTGTCTTCGTCGTGTGCCTTGTGTACCAAATGTTGCCAGTTTCTCTGTATTGTCTTCATCGTGTGCCTTGTGTACCAAATGTTGCCAGTTTTTCTGTATTGTCTTCGTCGTGTGCTTTGTGTACCAAATGTTGCCAGTTTCTCTGTATTGTCTTCGTCGTGTGCCTTGTGTACCAAATGTTGCCAGTTTCTCTGTATTGTCTTCGTCGTGTGCCTTGTGTACCAAATGTTGCCAGTTTTTCTGTATTGTCTTCGTCGTGTGCTTTGTGTACCAAATGTTGCCAGTTTTTCTGTATTGTCTTCGTTGTGTGCTTTGTTTACCAAATGTTGCCAGTTTTTCTGTATTGTCTTCGTCGTGTGCCTTGTGTACCAAATGTTGCCAGTTTCTCTGTATTGTCTTCGTCGTGTGCCTTGTGTACCAAATGTTGCCAGTTTCTCTATATTGTCTTCATCGTGTGCCTTGTGTACCAAATGTTGCCAGTTTCTCTGTATTGTCTTCGTCGTGTGCCTTGTGTACCAAATGTTGCCAGTTTCTATGTATTGTCTTCGTCGTGTGCCTTCTGTACCAAATGTTGCCAGTTTCTCTGTATTGTCTTCGTCGTGTGCCTTGTGTACCAAATGTTGCCAGTTTCTCTGTATTGTCTTCGTTGTGTGCCTTGTGTACCAAATGTTGCCAGTTTCTCTGTATTTTCTTCGTCGTATGCCTTGTGTACCAAATATTGCCAGTTTCTCTGTATTGTCTTTGTCGTGTGCCTTGTGTACCAAATGTTGCCAGTTTCTCTGTATTGTCTTCGTCGTGTGCCTTGTGTACCAAATGTTGCCAGTTTCTCTGTATTGTCTTCGTCGTGTGCCTTGTGTACCAAATGTTGTCAGTTTCTCTGTATTGTCTTCGTTGTGTCCCTTGTGTACCAAATGTTGCCAGTTTCTCTGTATTGTCTTCGTCGTGTGCCTTGTGTACCAAATGTTGCCAGTTTATCTATATTGTCTTCGTTGTGTGCCTTGTGTATCAAATGTTGCCAGTTACTCTGTATTGTTTACGTTGTGTGCCTTGTGTACCAAATGTTGCCAGTTTCTCTGTATTGACTTCGTCGTGTGCCTTGTGTACCAATTGTTGCCAGTTTCTCTGTATTGTCTTCGTCGTGTGCCTTGTGTACCAAATGTTGCTAGTTTCTCTGTATTGTCTTCGTCGTCTGACTTGTGTACCAAATGTTTCCAGTTTCTCTGTATTGTCTTCTTCGTGTGCCTTGTGTACCAAATGTTGCCAGTTTCTCTGTATTGTCTTCGTCGTGTGCCTTGTGTACCAAATGTTGCCAGTTTTTCTGCATTGTCTTCGTCGTGTGCTTTGTGTACCAAATATTGCCATTTTCTCTGTATTGTCTTCGTTGTGTGCCTTGTGTACCAAATGTTGCCAGTTTTTCTGTATTGTCTTCGTCGTGTGCTTTGTTTACCAAATGTTGCCAGTTTCTCTATATTGTCTTCGTTGTGTGCCTTGTGTACCAAATGTTGCCAGTTTCTCTGTATTGTCTTCGTCGTGTGCCTTGTGTACCAAATGTTGCCAGTTTCTCTGTATTGTCTTCGTTGTGTGCCTTGTGTACCAAATGTTGCCAGTTTCTCTGTATTGTCTTCGTTGTGTGCTTTGTGTACCAAATGTTGCCAGTTTTTCTGTATTGTCTTCGTCGTGTGCTTTGTGTACCAAATGTTGCCAGTTTCTCTGTATTGTCTTCGTCGTGTGCCTTGTGTACCAAATGTTGCCAGTTTCTCTGTATTGTCTTCGTCGTGTGCCTTGTGTACCAAATGTTGCCAGTTTTTCTGTATTGTCTTCGTCGTGTGCTTTGTGTACCAAATGTTGCCAGTTTTTCTGTATTGTCTTCGTTGTATGCTTTGTGTACCAAATGTTGCCAGTTTTGCTGTATTGTCTTCGTCGTGTGCCTTGTGTACCAAATGTTGCCAGTTTCTCTGTATTGTCTTCGTCGTGTGCCTTGTGTACCAAATGTTGCCAGTTTCTCTGTATTGTCTTCGTCGTGTGCCTTGTGTACCAAATGTTGCCAGTTTCTCTGTATTGTCTTCGTCGTGTGCCTTGTGTACCAAATGTTGCCAGTTTCTCTGTATTGTCTTCGTTGTGTGCCTTGTGTACCAAATGTTGCCAGTTTCTCTGTATTGTCTTAGTCGTATGCCTTGTGTACCAAATGTTGCCAGTTTCTCTGTATTGTGTTCGTCGTGTGCCTTGTGTACCAAATGTTGCCAGTTTCTCTGTATTGTCTTCATCGTGTGCCTTGTGTACCAAATGTTGCCAGTTTCTCTGTATTGTCTTCGTCGTGTGCCTTGTGTACCAAATGTTGCCAGTTTCTCTGTATTGTCTTCGTCGTGTGCCTTGTGTACCAAATGTTGCCAGTTTTTCTGTATTGTCTTCGTCGTGTGCTTTGTGTACCAAATATTGCCAGTTTCTCTGTATTGTCTTCGTTGTGTGCCTTGTGTACCAAATGTTGCCAGTTTTTCTGTATTGTCTTCGTCGTGTGCTTTGTTTACCAAATGTTGCCAGTTTCTCTATATTGTCTTCGTTGTGTGCCTTGTGTACCAAATGTTGCCAGTTTCTCTGTATTGTCTTCGTCGTGTGCTTTGTGTACCAAATGTTGTCAGTTTCTCTGTATTGTCTTCGTTGTGTGCCTTGTGTACCAAATGTTGCCAGTTTCTCTGTATTTTCTTCGTCGTGTGCCTTGTGTACCAAATGTTGCCAGTTTCTCTGTATTGTCTTCGTTGTGTGCCTTGTGTACCAAATGTTGCCAGTTTTTCTGTATTGTCTTCGTCGTGTGCCTTGTGTACCAAATGTTGCCAGTTTCTCTGTATTGTCTTCGTTGTGTGCCTTGTGTATCAAATGTTGCCAGTTACTCTGTATTGTCTACGTTGTGTGCCTTGTGTACCAAATGTTGCCAGTTTCTCTGTATTGACTTCGTCGTGTGCCTTGTGTACCAAGTGTTGCCAGTTTCTCTGTGTTGTCTTCGTCGTGTGCTTTGTGTACCAAATGTTGCTAGTTTCTCTGTATTGTCTTCGTCGTCTGACTTGTGTACCAAATGTTGCAAGTTTCTCTGTATTGTCTTCGTCGTGTGCCTTGTGTACCAAATGTTGCCAGTTTCTCTGTATTGTCTTCATCGTGTGCCTTGTGTACCAAATGTTGCCAGTTTCTCTGTATTGTCTTCGTCGTGTGCCTTGTGTACCAAATGTTGCCAGTTTCTCTGTATTGTCTTCGTCGTGTGCCTTGTGTACCAAATGTTGCCAGTTTTTCTGTATTGTCTTCGTCGTGTGCTTTGTGTACCAAATATTGCCAGTTTCTCTGTATTGTCTTCGTTGTGTGCCTTGTGTACCAAAGGTTGCCAGTTTTTCTGTATTGTCTTCGTCGTGTGCTTTGTTTACCAAATGTTGCCAGTTTCTCTATATTGTCTTCGTTGTGTGCCTTGTGTACCAAATGTTGCCAGTTTCTCTGTATTGTCTTCGTCGTGTGCTTTGTGTACCAAATGTTGTCAGTTTCTCTGTATTGTCTTCGTTGTGTGCCTTGTGTACCAAATGTTGTCAGTTTCTCTGTATTTTCTTCGTCGTGTGCCTTGTGTACCAAATGTTGCCAGTTTCTCTGTATTGTCTTCGTTGTGTGCCTTGTGTACCAAATGTTGCCAGTTTTTCTGTATTGTCTTCGTCGTGTGCCTTGTGTACCAAATGTTGCCAGTTTCTCTGTATTGTCTTCGTTGTGTGCCTTGTGTATCAAATGTTGCCAGTTACTCTGTATTGTCTACGTTGTGTGCCTTGTGTACCAAATGTTGCCAGTTTCTCTGTATTGACTTCGTCGTGTGCCTTGTGTACCAAGTGTTGCCAGTTTCTCTGTATTGTCTTCGTCGTGTGCTTTGTGTACCAAATGTTGCTAGTTTCTCTGTATTGTCTTCGTCGTCTGACTTGTGTACCAAATGTTGCAAGTTTCTCTGTATTGTCTTCGTCGTGTACCTTGTGTACCAAATGTTGCCAGTTTCTCTGTATTGTCTTCGTCGTGTGCCTTGTGTACCAAATGTTGTCAGTTTTTCTGTATTGTCTTCGTCGTGTGCTTTGTGTACCAAATATTGCCAGTTTCTCTGTATTGTCTTCGTTGTGTGCCTTGTGTACCAAATGTTGCCAGTTTTTCTGTATTGTCTTCGTCGTGTGCTTTGTTTACCAAATGTTGCCAGTTTCTCTATATTGTCTTCGTTGTGTGCCTTGTGTACCAAATATTGCCAGTTTCTCTGTATTGTCTTCGTCGTGTGCTTTGTGTACCAAATGTTGTCAGTTTCTCTGTATTGTCTTCGTGGTGTGCCTTGTGTACCAAATGTTGCCAGTTTCTCTGTATTTTCTTCGTCGTGTGCTTTGTGTACCAAATGTTGTCAGTTTCTCTGTATTGTCTTCGTCGTGTGCTTTGTGTACCAAATGTTGCCAGTTTCTCTGTATTTTCTTCTTCGTGTGCTTTGTGTACCAAATGTTGTCAGTTTCTCTGTATTGTCTTCGTCGTGTGCTTTGTGTACCAAATGTTGCCAGTTTCTCTGTATTTTCTTCGTCGTGTGCTTTGTGTACCAAATGTTGTCAGTTTCTCTGTATTTTCTTCGTCGTGTGCTTTGTGTACCAAATGTTGCCAGTTTCTCTGTATTTTCTTCGTCGTGTGCTTTGTGTACCAAATGTTGTCAGTTTCTCTGTATTGTCTTCGTCGTGTGCTTTGTGTACCAAATGTTGCCAGTTTTTCTGTATTGTCTTCGTCGTGTGCCTTGTGTACCAAATGTTGCCAGTTTCTCTGTATTGTCTTCGTCGTGTGCCTTGTGTACCAAATGTTGCCAGTTTTTCTGTATTGTCTTCGTCGTGTGACTTGTGTACCAAATGTTGTCAGTTTCTCTGTATTGTCTTCGTCGTGTGCCTTGTGTACCAAATGTTGCCAGTTTATCTGTATTGACTTCGTCGTGTGCCTTGTGTACCAAATGTTGCCAGTTTCTCTGTATTGTCTTCGTCGTGTGCCTTGTGTACCAAATGTTGCCAGTTTTTCTTTATTGTCTTCGTCGTGTGCCTTGTGTACCAAATGTTGCCAGTTTCTCTGTATTGTCTTCGTCGTGTGCCTTGTGTACCAAATGTTGCCAGTTTTTCTGTATTGTCTTCGTCGTGTGACTTGTGTACCAAATGTTGTCAGTTTCTCTGTATTGTCTTCGTCGTTTGCCTTGTGTACCAAATGTTGCCAGTTTCTCTGTATTGTCTTCGTCGTGTGCCTTGTGTACCAAATGTTGCCAGTTTCTCTATATTGTCTTCGTCGTGTGCCTTGTGTACCAAATGTTGCCAGTTTTTCTGTATTGTCTTTGTCGTGTGCCTTGTGTACCAAATGTTGCCAGTTTCTCTGTATTGTCTTCGTCGTGTGCCTTGTGTACCAAATGTTGCCAGTTTCTCTGTATTGTCTTCGTCGTGTGACTTGTGTACCAAATGTTGTCAGTTTCTCTGTATTGTCTTCGTCGTGTGCCTTGTGTACCAAATGTTGCCAGTTTCTCTGTATTGTCTTCGTCGTGTGCCTTGTGTACCAAATGTTGCCAGTTTCTCTGTATTGTCTTCGTCGGGTGCCTTGTGTACCAAATGTTGGCAGTTTCTCTGTATTGTCTTCGTCGTGTGCCTTGTGTACCAAATGTTGCCAGTTTCTCTGTATTGTCTTCGTCGTGTGCCTTGTGTACCAAATGTTGCCAGTTTCTCTGTATTGTCTTCGTCGTGTGCCTTGTGTACCAAATGTTGTCAGTTTCTCTGTATTGTCTTCGTCGTGTGCCTTGTGTACCAAATGTTGTCAGTTTCTCTGTATTGTCTTCGTCGTGTGCCTTGTGTACCAAATGTTGCCAGTTTCTCTGTATTGTCTTCGTCGTGTGCCTTGTGTACCAAATGTTGCCAGTTTCTCTGTATTGTCTTCGTCGTGTGCCTTGTGTACCAAATGTTGCCAGTTTCTCTGTATTGTCTTCGTTGTGTGCCTTGTGTACCAAATGTTGCCAGTTTTTCTGTATTGTCTTCGTCGTGTGCTTTGTGTACCAAATGTTGCCAGTTTCTCTGTATTGTCTTCGTTGTGTGCCTTGTGTACCAAATGTTGCCAGTTTTTCTGTATTGTCTTCGTCGTGTTCTTTGTGTACCAAATGTTGCCAGTTTCTCTGTATTGTCTTCGTTGTGTACCTTGTGTACCAAATGTTGCCAGTTTTTCTGTATTGTCTTCGTCGTGTGCTTTGTGTACCAAATGTTGCCAGTTTCTCTGTATTGTCTTCGTTGTGTGCCTTGTGTACCAAATGTTGCCAGTTTTTCTGTATTGTCTTCGTCGTGTGCTTTGTGTACCAAATGTTGCCAGTTTCTCTGTATTGTCTTCGTTGTGTGCCTTGTGTACCAAAAGTTGCAAGTTTTTCTGTATTGTCTTCGTCGTGTGCTTTGTGTACCAAATGTTGCCAGTTTCTCTGTATTGTCTTCGTTGTGTGCCTTGTGTACCAAATGTTGCCAGTTTCTCTGTATTGTCTTCGTCGTGTGCTTTGTGTACCAAATATTGCCAGTTTCTCTGTATTGTCTTCGTCGTGTGCCTTGTGTACCAAATGTTGCCAGTTTTTCTGTATTGTCTTCGTCGTGTGCCTTGTGTACCAAGTGTTGCCAGTTTCTCTGTATTGTCTTCGTCGTGTGACTTGTGTACCAAATGTTGCCAGTTTCTCTGTATTGTCTTCGTCATGTGCCTTGTGTACCAAATGTTGCCAGTTTCTCTGTATTGTCTTCGTCGTGTGCCTTGTGTACCAAATGTTGCCAGTTTCTCTGTATTGTCTTCGTCGTGTGCCTTGTGTACCAAATGTTGTCAGTTTCTCTGTATTGTCTTCGTCGTGTGCCTTGTGTACCAAATGTTGTCAGTTTTTCTGTATTGTCTTCGTCGTGTGCCTTGTGTACCAAATGTTGCCAGTTTCTCTGTATTGTCTTCGTGGTGTGCCTTGTGTACCAAATGTTGCCAGTTTCTCTGTATTGTCTTCGTCGTGTGCCTTGTGTACCAAATGTTGCCAGTTTCTCTGTATTGTCTTCGTCGTGTGCCTTGTGTACCAAATGTTGCCAGTTTCACTGTATTGTCTTCGTCTTGTGCCTTGTGTACCAAATGTTGTCAGTTTCTCTGTATTGTCTTCGTCGTGTGCTTTGTGTACCAAATGTTGCCAGTTTCTCTGTATTTTCTTCGTCGTGTGCTTTGTGTACCAAATGTTGTCAGTTTCTCTGTATTTTCTTCGTCGTGTGCTTTGTGTACCAAATGTTGCCAGTTTCTCTGTATTTTCTTCGTCGTGTGCTTTGTGTACCAAATGTTGTCAGTTTCTCTGTATTGTCTTCGTCGTGTGCTTTGTGTACCAAATGTTGCCAGTTTTTCTGTATTGTCTTCGTCGTGTGCCTTGTGTACCAAATGTTGCCAGTTTCTCTGTATTGTCTTCGTCGTGTGCCTTGTGTACCAAATGTTGCCAGTTTTTCTGTATTGTCTTCGTCGTGTGACTTGTGTACCAAATGTTGTCAGTTTCTCTGTATTGTCTTCGTCGTGTGCCTTGTGTACCAAATGTTGCCAGTTTATCTGTATTGACTTCGTCGTGTGCCTTGTGTACCAAATGTTGCCAGTTTCTCTGTATTGTCTTCGTCGTGTGCCTTGTGTACCAAATGTTGCCAGTTTTTCTTTATTGTCTTCGTCGTGTGCCTTGTGTACCAAATGTTGCCAGTTTCTCTGTATTGTCTTCGTCGTGTGCCTTGTGTACCAAATGTTGCCAGTTTTTCTGTATTGTCTTCGTCGTGTGACTTGTGTACCAAATGTTGTCAGTTTCTCTGTATTGTCTTCGTCGTTTGCCTTGTGTACCAAATGTTGCCAGTTTCTCTGTATTGTCTTCGTCGTGTGCCTTGTGTACCAAATGTTGCCAGTTTCTCTGTATTGTCTTCGTCGTGTGCCTTGTGTACCAAATGTTGCCAGTTTTTCTGTATTGTCTTTGTCGTGTGCCTTGTGTACCAAATGTTGCCAGTTTCTCTGTATTGTCTTCGTCGTGTGCCTTGTGTACCAAATGTTGCCAGTTTCTCTGTATTGTCTTCGTCGTGTGACTTGTGTACCAAATGTTGTCAGTTTCTCTGTATTGTCTTCGTCGTGTGCCTTGTGTACCAAATGTTGCCAGTTTCTCTGTATTGTCTTCGTCGTGTGCCTTGTGTACCAAATGTTGCCAGTTTCTCTGTATTGTCTTCGTCGGGTGCCTTGTGTACCAAATGTTGGCAGTTTCTCTGTATTGTCTTCGTCGTGTGCCTTGTGTACCAAATGTTGCCAGTTTCTCTGTATTGTCTTCGTCGTGTGCCTTGTGTACCAAATGTTGCCAGTTTCTCTGTATTGTCTTCGTCGTGTGCCTTGTGTACCAAATGTTGTCAGTTTCTCTGTATTGTCTTCGTCGTGTGCCTTGTGTACCAAATGTTGTCAGTTTCTCTGTATTGTCTTCGTCGTGTGCCTTGTGTACCAAATGTTGCCAGTTTCTCTGTATTGTCTTCGTCGTGTGCCTTGTGTACCAAATGTTGCCAGTTTCTCTGTATTGTCTTCGTCGTGTGCCTTGTGTACCAAATGTTGCCAGTTTCTCTGTATTGTCTTCGTTGTGTGCCTTGTGTACCAAATGTTGCCAGTTTTTCTGTATTGTCTTCGTCGTGTGCTTTGTGTACCAAATGTTGCCAGTTTCTCTGTATTGTCTTCGTTGTGTGCCTTGTGTACCAAATGTTGCCAGTTTTTCTGTATTGTCTTCGTCGTGTTCTTTGTGTACCAAATGTTGCCAGTTTCTCTGTATTGTCTTCGTTGTGTGCCTTGTGTACCAAATGTTGCCAGTTTTTCTGTATTGTCTTCGTCGTGTGCTTTGTGTACCAAATGTTGCCAGTTTCTCTGTATTGTCTTCGTTGTGTGCCTTGTGTACCAAAAGTTGCAAGTTTTTCTGTATTGTCTTCGTCGTGTGCTTTGTGTACCAAATGTTGCCAGTTTCTCTGTATTGTCTTCGTTGTGTGCCTTGTGTACCAAATGTTGCCAGTTTCTCTGTATTGTCTTCGTCGTGTGCTTTGTGTACCAAATATTGCCAGTTTCTCTGTATTGTCTTCGTCGTGTGCCTTGTGTACCAAATGTTGCCAGTTTTTCTGTATTGTCTTCGTCGTGTGCCTTGTGTACCAAGTGTTGCCAGTTTCTCTGTATTGTCTTCGTCGTGTGACTTGTGTACCAAATGTTGCCAGTTTCTCTGTATTGTCTTCGTCATGTGCCTTGTGTACCAAATGTTGCCAGTTTCTCTGTATTGTCTTCGTCGTGTGCCTTGTGTACCAAATGTTGCCAGTTTCTCTGTATTGTCTTCGTCGTGTGCCTTGTGTACCAAATGTTGTCAGTTTCTCTGTATTGTCTTCGTCGTGTGCCTTGTGTACCAAATGTTGTCAGTTTTTCTGTATTGTCTTCGTCGTGTGCCTTGTGTACCAAATGTTGCCAGTTTCTCTGTATTGTCTTCGTGGTGTGCCTTGTGTACCAAATGTTGCCAGTTTCTCTGTATTGTCTTCGTCGTGTGCCTTGTGTACCAAATGTTGCCAGTTTCTCTGTATTGTCTTCGTCGTGTGCCTTGTGTACCAAATGTTGCCAGTTTCACTGTATTGTCTTCGTCTTGTGCCTTGTGTAACAAATGTTGTCAGTTTCTCTGTATTGTCTTCGTCGTGTGCCTTGTGTACCAAATGTTGCCAGTTTTTCTGTATTGTCTTCGTCGTGTGCCTTGTGTACCAAATGTTGCCAGTTTTTCTGTATTGTCTTCGTCGTGTGCCTTGTGTACCAAATGTTGCCAGTTTCTCTGTATTGTCTTCGTCGTGTGCCTTGTGTACCAAATGTTGCCAATTTTTCTGTATTGTCTTCGTCGTGTGACTTGTGTACCAAATGTTGTCAGTTTCTCTGTATTGTCTTCGTCGTGTGCCTTGTGTACCAAATGTTGCCAGTTTATCTGTATTGTCTTCGTCGTGTGCCTTGTGTACCAAATGTTGTCAGTTTCTCTGTATTGTCTTCGTCGTGTGCCTTGTGTACCAAATGTTGTCAGTTTCTCTGTATTGTCTTCGTCGTGTGCCTTGTGTACCAAATGTTGTCAGTTTCTCTGTATTGTCTTCGTCGTGTGCCTTGTGTACCAAATGTTGTCAGTTTCTCTGTATTGTCTTCGTCGTGTGCCTTGTGTACCAAATGTTGCCAGTTTCTCTGTAATGTCTTCGTTGTGTGCCTTGTGTACCAAATGTTGCCAGTTTCTCTGTATTGTCTTCGTCGTGTGCCTTGTGTACCAAATGTTGTCAGTTTCTCTGTATTGTCTTCGTCGTGTGCCTTGTGTACCAAATGTTGTCAGTTTCTCTGTATTGTCTTCGTCGTGTGCCTTGTGTACCAAATGTTGCCAGTTTCTCTGTAATGTCTTCGT
Organism: Bathymodiolus brooksi; assembly: GCA_963680875.1. NCBI lineage: Eukaryota > Metazoa > Mollusca > Bivalvia > Mytilida > Modiolidae > Bathymodiolus > Bathymodiolus brooksi. The sequence continues at coordinate 95,404,561 of OY804585.1, forward strand.
TGTGTGCCTTGTGTACCAAATGTTGCCAGTTTCTCTGTATTGTCTTCGTCGTGTGCCTTGTGTACCAAATGTTGCCAGTTTCTCTATATTGTCTTCGTTGTGTGCCTTTTGTACCAAATGTTGTCAGTTTCTCTGTATTGTCTTCGTCGTGTGCCTTGTGTACCAAATGTTGCCAGTTTTTCTGTATTGTCTTCGTCGTGTGCCTTGTGTACCAAATGTTGCCAGTTTTTCTGTAATGTCTTCGTTGTGTGCCTTGTGTACCAAATGTTGCCAGTTTCCCTGTATTGTCTTCGTCGTGTGCCTTGTGTACCAAATGTTGCCAGTTTCTCTATATTGTCTTCGTTGTGTGCCTTTTGTACCAAATGTTGTCAGTTTCTCTGTATTGTCTTAGTCGTGTGCCTTGTGTACCAAATGTTGCCAGTTTTTCTGTATTGTCTTCGTCGTGTGCCTTGTGTACCAAATGTTGCCAGTTTTTCTGTATTGTCTTCGTCGTGTGCCTTGTGTACCAAATGTTGCCAGTTTCTCTGAATTGTCTTCGTCGTGTGCCTTGTGTACCAAATGTTGCCAGTTTCTCTGTATTGTCTTCGTCGTGTGCCTTGTGTACCAAATGTTGCCAGTTTCTCTGTAATGTCTTCGTTGTGTGCCTTGTGTACTAAATGTTGCCAGTTTCTCCGTATTGTCTTCGTCGTGTGTCTTGTGTTTCAAATGTTGCCAGTTTCTCTGTATTGTCTTCGTCGTGTGCCTTTAGTACCAAATGTTGCCAGTTTTTCTGTATTGACTTCGTCGTGTGCCTTGTGTACCAAATGTTGCCAGTTTCTCTGTATTGTCTTCGTCGTGTGCTTTGTGTACCAAATGTTGCCAGTTTCTCTGTATTGTCTTCGTCGTGTGTCTTGTGTTTCAAATGTTGCCAGTTTCTCTGTATTGTCTTCGTCGTGTGCCTTGTGTACCAAATGTTGCCAGTTTCTCTGTATTGTCTTCGTTGTGTGCCTTGTGTACCAAATGTTGCCAGTTTCTCTGTATTGTCTTCGTCGTGTGCTTTGTTTACCAAATGTTGCCAGTTTCTCTGTATTGTCTTCGTTGTGTGCCTTGTGTACCAAATGTTGTCAGTTTCTCTGTATTGTCTTCGTCGTGTGCCTTGTGTACCAAATGTTGCCAGTTTCTCTGTATTGTCTTCGTAATGTGCCTTGTGTACCAAATGTTGCCAGTTTTTCTGTATTGTCTTCGTCGTGTGCCTTGTGTACCAAATGTTGTCAGTTTCTCTGTATTGTCTTCGTCGTGTGCCTTGTGTACCAAATGTTGCCAGTTTCTCTGTATTGTCTTCGTAATATGCCTTGTGTACCAAATGTTGCCAGTTTTTCTGTAATGTCTTCGTTGTGTACCTTGTGTACCAAATGTTGTCAGTTTCTCTGTATTGTATTCGTTGTGTGCCTTGTGTACCAAATGTTGCCAGTTTCTCTGTATTGTCTTCGTCGTGTGCCTTGTGTACCAAATGTTGCCAGTTTCTCTGTATTTTCTTCGTCGTGTGCCTTGTGTACCAAATGTTGTCAGTTTCTCTGTATTGTTTTCGTCGTGTGCCTTGTGTACCAAATGTTGCCAGTTTCTCTGTATTGTCTTCGTCGTGTGCCTTGTGTACCAAATGTTGCCAGTTTCTCTGTATTTTCTTCGTCGTGTGCCTTGTGTACCAAATATTGCCAGTTTCTCTGGATTGTTCATTCTTGATTGCCCTTCGGTTTTCTTTTACGTTTAATTAATTCGTCACATATAAATAATACAGTTTTTATTCATTTGAAAGCTTTATGTTCACGAGAATATTTTCAAGCAGCCTTAATATTCTTATTTCTTTTCATATATGTTGGTATTGTGGAATCAATATCTTCAAGTGAAACATACGTAAAATTACTTTATTTTATTTTTTCAAATTTATAGATGTTAAATTCAGTCTTGTACATATACAAAAATGTAATTGTATTCCACAGGTAACGCACAAAATAAACCACCACAAATGTCCAATCAAATGCCAAAGCCAAGTTGGACTATCTATGTGTGAGGGAGACAAACGTTTGCTGTACAATAAAATATCAAACTTTATTGTAAAGCTTTTTGTCTGTTTATATACTTATGAGTTTTGACTTTCCCTTTGTAAGATTGTTCGGAGTTCGGTAATTTTGTTGCTACCCTTATTTTAATATTTCAGTATTTTACGCTATACAATGTACTTTTGGTAATATTTATTGGTGAAGACAAGTAAAAATCTTTTTTCATTGCACTTTCCACTGATAATAGGCATAAATCAGCCAGTAAATTATTATTTGTGATTTGTCGTCTCTTGATAGAAGGAATTTATGTGAAATGATTGAATAATGATCTACTCCCTATGTCTCATTTACATTGATAAAGAAATAATTCAGCAAATAGTCTATATTTGGTTTTCATGACAAGAAATAATGACAAATCACAAGGGTATTTAAAGGAAGACAAGTGTAATAATAGACAATTGTAGCATTTCAAAGAATTTCCAAAGAATTGTTTACATTGCCATAGAAACCTACAACAATGATCCATTTCAAATATTATCTTATTTGTTGAAAGACAAAACAGCTCCTCCAGATAAAAGGTCTTACAAAACATGAATAAATAGCCAGTGTAATATGTGATGCCTAATTAATTCTTTGTATTAAATTGTATTTGTTTTGTGGTTAGAGTTGTTGCAGTGAGACTGCCATTGTATCAGAAAATGAAAAAAAATTTGAGCATTTGGAATCAATGGAAAGAGAAATGCTCACTTTGTACAAATGTTTCATGCAATTAAAAACCATCATTTACACTATATATCAATTTAAACATCAAATACATTAGCATTTATTTAGAATACTGCATTTATCACAACTATATTGTTGAAAGGAACCTTCGACCTCTTGCAGTAAATATGTAACAGCATGTATGGGCATGTATATTGATCAATTTATTTGTTTACCTATTCTGGAGGAGGGAATGATATATTAAATAGATGAAAAAGAATAAATAAAGTGTAAATTAAATATAGAATTAAAAAAAAACAGAGTATGATGGAATAAATGACTTGAATGTAAAAGAACAAATCATATTTGGATTTCTTAACCGCCACGTTCTCCCTGAACAAATATGTAAATAAAAACGTAGATATCTAATTTAGTGGGTTTCGGTAACAACCTTCACAGGGTAGGCTCAAACTCAAAAGACTGGAACAAATAATTAGCCTTTGGGAGCAACAAAGCAATCTGGCATAGAAAGGGACAACTACAATCTGTAATGGAGGCCTATGTCTGAGGGACATGGATCTTAGTGTCCCCAATGTCTGAGGGACATTGACCTTAGTGTCTCCAATGTCTGAGGGACATTGACCTTAGTGTCCCCAATGTCTGAGGAACATTGACCTTAGTGTCCCCAATGTCTGAGGGTCATTGAACTTAGTGTCCTCAATGTCTAAGGGACATTGACCTTAGTGTCCACAATGTCTGAGGGACATTGACCTTAGTGTCCACAATGTCTGAGGGCCATTGAACTTAGTGTCCCCAATGTCTGAGGGACATTGATCTTAGTGTCCACAATGTCTGAGGGCCATTGAACTTAGTGTCCCCAATATCTGAGGGACATTGAACTTAGTGTCCACAATGTCTGAGGGACATTGACCTTAGTGTCCACAATGTCTGAGGGCCATTGAACTTAGTGTCCCCAATGTCTGAGGGACATTGAACTTAGTGTCCACAATGTCTGAGGGCCATTGAACTTAGTGTCCCCAATGTCTGAGGGACATTGAACGTAGTGTCCACAATATCTGAGGGACATTGACCTTAGTGTCCCCAATGTCTGAGGGACATTGAACTTAGTGTCCCCAATGTCTGAGGGACATTGACCTTAGTGTCCCCAATGTCTGAGGAACATTGACCTTAGTGTCCCCAATGTCTGAGGGACATTGAACTTAGTGTCCCCAATATCTGAGGGACATTGACCTTAGTGTCCCCAATGTCTGAGGGACATTGAACGTAGTGTCCACAATATCTGAGGGACATTGACCTTAGTGTCCCCAATGTCTGAGGGACATTGAACTTAGTGTCCCCAATGTCTGAGGGACATTGACCTTAGTGTCCCCAATGTCTGAGGGACATTGACCTTAGTGTCCCCAATGTCTGAGGGACATTGACCTTAGTGTCCACAATGTCTGAGGGACATTGACCTTAGTGTCCACAATGTCTGAGGGCCATTGAACTTAGTGTCCCCAATGTCTGAGGGACATTGATCTTAGTGTCCACAATGTCTGAGGGCCATTGAACTTAGTGTCCCCAATATCTGAGGGACATTGAACTTAGTGTCCACAATGTCTGAGGGACATTGACCTTAGTGTCCACAATGTCTGAGGGCCATTGAACTTAGTGTCCCCAATGTCTGAGGGACATTGAACTTAGTGTCCACAATGTCTAAGGGCCATTGAACTTAGTGTCCCCAATGTCTGAGGGACATTGAACGTAGTGTCCACAATATCTGAGGGACATTGACCTTAGTGTCCCCAATGTCTGAGGGACATTGAACTTAGTGTCCCCAATGTCTGAGGGACATTGACCTTAGTGTCCCCAATGTCTGAGGAACATTGACCTTAGTGTCCCCAATGTCTGAGGGGCATTGAACTTAGTGTCCCCAATATCTGAGGGATATTGACCTTAGTGTCCCCAATGTCTGAGGGACATTGACCTTAGTGTCCACAATGTCTGAGGGCCATTGAACTTAGTGTCCCCAATGTCTGAGGGACATTGAACTTAGTGTCCACAATGTCTGAGGGCCATTGAACTTAGTGTCCCCAATGTCTGAGGGACATTGAACGTAGTGTCCACAATATCTGAGGGACATTGACCTTAGTGTCCCCAATGTCTGAGGGACATTGAACTTAGTGTCCCCAATGTCTGAGGGACATTGACCTTAGTGTCCCCAATGTCTGAGGAACATTGACCTTAGTGTCCCCAATGTCTGAGGGACATTGAACTTAGTGTCCCCAATATCTGAGGGACATTGACCTTAGTGTCCCCAATGTCTGAGGGACATTGAACGTAGTGTCCACAATATCTGAGGGACATTGACCTTAGTGTCCCCAATGTCTGAGGGACATTGAACTTAGTGTCCCCAATGTCTGAGGGACATTGACCTTAGTGTCCCCAATGTCTGAGGGACATTGACCTTAGTGTCCCCAATGTCTGAGGGACATTGACCTTAGTGTCCACAATGTCTGAGGGACATTGACCTTAGTGTCCACAATGTCTGAGGGCCATTGAACTTAGTGTCCCCAATGTCTGAGGGACATTGATCTTAGTGTCCACAATGTCTGAGGGCCATTGAACTTAGTGTCCCCAATATCTGAGGGACATTGAACTTAGTGTCCACAATGTCTGAGGGACATTGACCTTAGTGTCCACAATGTCTGAGGGCCATTGAACTTAGTGTCCCCAATGTCTGAGGGACATTGAACTTAGTGTCCACAATGTCTAAGGGCCATTGAACTTAGTGTCCCCAATGTCTGAGGGACATTGAACGTAGTGTCCACAATATCTGAGGGACATTGACCTTAGTGTCCCCAATGTCTGAGGGACATTGAACTTAGTGTCCCCAATGTCTGAGGGACATTGACCTTAGTGTCCCCAATGTCTGAGGAACATTGACCTTAGTGTCCCCAATGTCTGAGGGGCATTGAACTTAGTGTCCCCAATATCTGAGGGATATTGACCTTAGTGTCCCCAATGTCTGAGGGACATTGAACGTAGTGTCCACAATATCTGAGGGACATTGACCTTAGTGTCCCCAATGTCTGAGGGACATTGAACTTAGTGTCCCCAATGTCTGAGGGACATTGACCTTAGTGCCCCCAATGTCTGAGGGACATTGACCTTAGTGTCCCCAATGTCTGAGGGACATTGACCTTAGTGTCCCCAATGTCTGAGGGACATTGAACTTAGTGTCCCCAATGTCTGAGGGACATTGACCTTAGTGTCCCCAATGTCTGAGGGACATTGACCTTAGTTTTAATACATTACTTGGGGATTGCCAAGGCATAAATTTATCTAATATATCATGTCAGTACGGTAACATTGCCTACTGGGCGGATAATATCCTCGGGAATTAAAAGTCAACTAGTAGAGGTATGGAGCCAGAGATAGTATTAAAAACGTAGATATCTAAATAAGTGTGCTGTATCTCCATTTGGAACCACAAAGTTCAAAGTTTAAATGGTTGCAAGCCAAATAATGTAAACAAAAATCTTTAGAAGCAACTAAATCACAGTGTATTAAAGGATAACTAAATCACAGTGTATTAAAGGATAAGATGACCACTTAGAAGCAACTAAATCACAGTGTATTAAAGGATAAGATGACCACTTAGAAGCAACTTAATCACAGTGTATTAAAGAATAAGATGACCACTTAGAAGCAACTAAATCACAGTGTATTAAAGGATAACTAAATCACAGTGTATTAAAGGATAATTAAATCATTGTGTATTAAAGGATAATTAAATCATTGTGTATTAAAGGATAATTAAATCATTGTGTATTAAAGGATAATTAAATCATTGTGTATTAAAGGATAACTAAATCACAGTGTATTAAAGGATAATTAAATCACAGGGTATTTAAGGATAATTAAATCATTGTGTATTAAAGGATAATTAAATCATTCTGTATTAAAGGATAATTAAATCATTCTGTATTAAAGGATAATTAAATCATTGTGTATTAAAGGATAACTAAATCACAGTGTATTAAAGGATAAGATGACAACTAAATCACAGAGTATTAAAGGATAAGATGACAACTAAATCACAGTGTATTAAAGGATAATATGACCACTTAGAAGCAACTAAATCACAGAGTATTAAAGGATAACTAAATCACAGTGTATTAAAGGATAACTAAATCACTGTGTATTAAAGGATAACTAAATCACAATGTATTAAAGGATAATTAAATCACAGTGTATTAAAGTATAACTAAATCACAGTGCATTAAAGGATAATTAAATCACAGTGTATTAAAGGATAATTAAATCACAGTGTATTAAAGTATAACTAAATCACAGTGTATTAAAGGATAATTAAATCACAGTGTATTAAAGGATAATTAAATCATTGTGTATTAAAGGATTTTTAAATCATTGTCTATTAAAGTATAAGATGACCACTTAGAAGCAACTAAATCACAGTGTATTAAAGTATAACTAAATCACAGTGTATTAAAGTATAACTAAATCACAGTGTATTAAAGGAAAATTAAATCACAGTGTATTAAAGGATAATTAAATCATTGTGTATTAAAGGATAACTAAATCACAGTGTATTAAAGGATAACTAAATCACAGTGTATTAAAGGATAACTAAATCACAGTGTATTAAAGGATAATTAAATCATTGTGTATTAAAGGATAATTAAATCATTGTGTATTAAAGGATAATTAAATCACAGTGTATTAAAGGATAATTAAATCATTGTGTATTAAAGGATAATTAAATCATTGTGTATTAAAGGATAATTAAATCATTGTGTATTAAAGGATAATTAAATCACTATGTATTAAAGGATAACTAAATCACAGTGTATTAAAGGATAATTAAATCACAGTGTATTAAAGTATAACTAAATCACAGTGTATTAAAGGATAATTAAATCACAGTGTATTAAAGGATAATTAAATCATTGTGTATTAAAGGATAACTAAATCACAGTGTATTAAAGGATAATTAAATCACTGTGTATTAAAGGATAACTAAATCACAGTGTATTAAAGGATCATTAAATCATTGTGTATTAAAGGATAATTAAATCATTGTGTATTAAATGATAATTAAATCACAGTGTATTAAAGGATAATTAAATCATTGTGTATTAAAGGATAATTAAATCATTGTGTATTAAAGTATAACTAAATCACAGTGTATTAAAGGATAATTAAATCACAGTGTATTAAAGGATAATTAAATCATTGTGTATTAAAGGATAATTAAATCACAGTGTATTAAAGTATAAGATGACCACTTAGAAGCAACTAAATCACAGTGTATTAAAGTATAACTAAATCACAGTGTATTAAAGTATAACTAAATCACAGTGTATTAAAGGATAATTAAATCACAGTGTATTAAAGGATAATTAAATCACAGTGTATTAAAGGATAATTAAATCATTGTGTATTAAAGGATAATTAAATCACAGTGTATTAAAGTATAACTAAATCACAGTGTATTAAAGTATAACTAAATCACCGTGTATTAAAGTATAACTAAATTACAGTGTATTAAAGGATAATTAAATCATTGTGCATTAAAGGATAATTAAATCATTGTGTATTAAAGGATACTAAATCACAGTGTATTAAAGGATAACTAATTCACTGTGTATTAAAGGATAACTAAATCACAGTGTATTAAAGGATAATTAAATCACAGTGTATTAAAGTATAATTAAATCACAGTGTATTAAAAGATAATTAAATCATTGTGTATTAAAGGATAATTAAATCACAGTGTATTAAAGTATAACTAAATCACAGTGTATTAAAGGATAACTAAATCATTGTGTATTAAAGGATAATAAAATTATTGTGTATTAAAGGATAACTAAATCACAGTGTATTAAAGGATAATATGACCACTTAGAAGCAACTAAATCACAGTGTATTAAAGGATAAGGTGACAACTAAATCACAGTGTATTAAAGGATAAGATGACCACTTAGAAGCAACTAAATCACAGAGTATTAAAGGATAAGATGACAACTAAATCACAGAGTATTAAAGGATAAGATGACAACTAAATCACAGTGTATTAAAGGATAAGATGACCACTTAGAAGCAACTAAATCACAGTGTATTTAAGGATAAGATGACCACTTAGAAGCAACTAAATCACAGTGTATTAAAGGATAAGATGACCACTTAGAAGCAACTAAATCACAGTGTATTAAAGGATAATATGACCGCTTAGAAGCAACTAAATTACAGTGTATTAAAGGATAAGATGACAACTAAATCAGAGTGTATGAAAGGATAAGATGACAACTAAATCACAGTGTATTAAAGGATAAGATGACAACTAAATCACAGAGTATTAAAGGATAAGATGACAACTAAATCACAGTGTATTAAAGCATAAGATGACCACTTAGAAGCAACTAAATCACAGTGTATTAAAGGATAAGATGACCACTTAGAAGCAACTAAATTACAGTGTATTAAAGGATAAGATGACCACTTAGAAGCAACTAAATCACAGTGTATTAAAGGATAAGATGACCACTTAGAAGCAACTAAATCACAGTGTATTAAAGGATAATATGACCGCTTAGAAGCAACTAAATTACAGTGTATTAAAGGATAAGATGACAACTATATCACAGTGTATTAAAGGATAAGATGACCACTGCATCGCCTAGACGGACATTTTGTTACCAGTTATCCCGTTCTGTGTTGTTCATTTTCCTTTGCTTCCATATACCTTGAACTGATGAACAAATATGGGATGAATTTATAATATACACATGTCAACATATTTGTTTTTCATGTTCGATGATTTGAGGAGAGAAGTTTTAATGAAATTGGTGTAATCATTGAAAATCACTTCAAACTTTCTTTTCTTAATAACTAAAATATAACCGGATAAATTTTAATCAAGTTTTGTTTTAGTTCATTATATTTCAATTTATTTTATCTACTTTTTTGTCAGGGATCTAATCGGGTTGAAATTACTTGTTTCATAATCTGTCTTTTGGGAACACGTCTTTAATTAAACTACGTGCAATATGTTGGTTGCAACAGCTATTCAAGAAAAAAATACAACACTCCATGCAACAGTATTGCTGTAAATAATATCTGTATGTGGGTTTCTAATACTATCTGATTCTTACAATAATTTTAAGACAGACTTGTGAATTCAAACTCTGTCTGACGCACTTTCTAGTGATTTTTACAATCAAGAATATAAACATTATGCTTTAATACTGTTGATATTGCCTTAACACAAAGCATAAGAGATTTACTATTAATATTAATATACCTACATCAGAAAAGAGTAAACAATGACTCGGACTAAAATATTTTGTTGTTAGTTAATTAAGATGCCAAATAATCAATGGTAATAACAATATGTACTATTGATTAGTGATTGTTTATCAACACTAACAAGAACAGTATTAGAGACCTTTAAGAAGATATAATAATCTCATGACAAAGTACATTGACCTGACGTAACCAGGTAGATTAATGATGAAAGGTATATAAAATATAATTAAACCTTTGAAGCTACTCAATCGATGTACTCGTGATTTATTGTAGTAGAAAACAAGATGTGGTTTATGATACCATACTACATAATTGTGTGTCGTTCTCATTATCAACATGAAAATAGTTTTTTAATATTTGATTTAAAACGAATACACAATAAAGGTAATAACAAAATTACCGAACTCGGAACAATCTTACAAAGGGAAAGTCAAAACTCATAAGTATAAAAACAGACAAAATAATATATATTATACATTACATGGACATGGTAGAAAATGCAGCACACTTGTCTGACCCTTTTTGCTTGTTCTTTAGTTTTCTGTGTAATGTCTTGTAGATCGTTGTTTGTCAATTTGTCTTGTAATCTTTACTATTGTGGTGTCTGTCCTTCGTCGACTTACGTCTTCTGATTATCTTTTGGCATCGTCAATCTTGTCTAGCTGTATCAATATTTACATTGTTATCGACACTATATGTTATGGAAAAAAAGTTTAAATCATGATAGTGAATAATTCCTAGGTTTAAGTCATCTCTATAAATATTTAGTACCTAACTTATGAAAATGCTGTATTTTGATTGGATAATCAGTGTGAACTGTTTTTGAACAGTACACTTGACAACGGGTGACTATACCTAGCGACGGGAACTATACCAGTTTCAAACAATTTCCCGCGACTATACCTGTGGTATAGATTTTCTCACGTAATTTTTATATATTTTTGTCAAGATTTATCTCACTTAAAATAGACTCGCGCTGTAGTCTGATGTCAACATGGCCAGGTTTGGCAATGCAAATATAATGTTACATTGTAAATTTTATTATTATTATTATATTGAATTTGAGTGTGTTTTTCTTCTATGTCTGGAATGGGATGTTATTTACTAAATATATTATTGTCTTCTCCCTCGAGAACAGTTGTCCTATAGTGTTGTCTGGTGAGGTATAGTGCCCTCGCCGTTAGTTCAGGCACTATAACTCACCAGACAACACTATATGAGAACAGTTCCCTCAGGAGTAGACAATAATATAATAATAGATTTGTTTCTCCTATCACCAACAGTACCTTTACTAGTCCTGGCTATGAGTAACATTTAGGAAAAGAAATTGGCAACTCTGGACACAAACCTAAGACACAGTACACACATTAACAATAGAAGCAACACAAAACACTAAACAGATGAGCCCAACATGGACCCCACCAATAAAACGGGTGTACATCGGCTTTCCTCAAGTTAGAGAAAAGGTAAGAAAAAAAAAGAACAAGGAATATTTGCACTACATTATGGAACTTCAAATATAGAGTATTGTTTGCAGATTTTATATTAGTATACAACCATGTATCATTATCACTAACATCTACATTGTTACGTCAAAGTTAATGTAAAATACCAATTAAAGCTAACACTACAAAAAGACGAATACTTAAGCAAGCTGCAAACAAAGAAATTAAGATAATATAATAAAATGTATTCGTCGTTATCATTCACCCTTTGAATATATGCAAGACTATCGCTTGTAATAGAATTAAATGGTTTCTGTATTTCGATTTATGGCTTTATCATGAAGTAAAAGGGAGGAATGACGTCAATGTTTATGGACAAATCAGACAAAAATAGAAATTATTATTGAACAAATGACGCAAATGATACAATGCAATACTGAAGGTAATATCAGGTTAGAGAACTGAAGACTTATACCTTCCTGTAATCTTATGTAAGAATCTGGTTCTGACACAAGTAGCACAGCTTACTTGATTAAGGACTTAGTGTGGGAATACGTCAGCCTGAGAGAAAAGTAACTTTAAACATGAGTGAAAATCAAAAATGATATCATCATCATTTCATCAAATAGAATTTGTTCTCGCCATGATATAGCTGAAAATTGTTCATTTGGCGTTAAGCAGCAATCTGTTAAATATTTGGAATGATAGTATTTAAAAACATTCATATTTTGTTGCTAACGTTCTACAACCAACAAATTTAGCTGATCTACATCTTATTTTAAGAGACGTTATATGTATTATAAATAATTGTATGCGATCAAAGTAATCTATATGATTGTATTTCCACATTATTGAAGTCACTGAGGTCTACCATAGATACAAGCAGAGTTATATTCGCAACACGTTGCCTGAATGCAAATTTCTTGGATTTTTTTTTTTTTTTTTTTTTAGATATTACCATTAGCTTAGTCTGTCCACAGTATAAGCATCTTTTTATCTATACAGTGTGTGAATTGTTGCTACCGTTCAGTCGCTATGTCAACTGCTATGTTGTATGTTTTCATTTATTTTATATCTACCTATGACAGTTTTTTATTTATTTATTATTTTATATAAATTTTTATTTTTATTATTATTATTATTATTATTATTATTTTTTTTTTTTTTTTGTTGCTGTTGAATGGCATGCTTGTAGACATTAATTAAATTAATTTACATTTTGGATATCAATGCAAATCTAGTTTGGTGGGGGATATAGGTCTTATCTTTTACGGTGTGAATAAACAAAATCTATGGAACCAAACTTGGTCCAAACTTTAAGTGGTCATCTCTGTTAATATTGATATATATCTATATATAATTATTGTATTTTACTGTGTTTTGCATTGTATTTGCTTCGTTTATATTGAGCTTCATTTTCGTTGTAGGTCTTTCATCTGCTTGTTTTCTACATTGAAGATTTAATATTAGCAAAAAATTGTTAATTTAATACAAATAAATATATTAGTTAAAGTGTATGTGTTATTGGGGTACCTCTCACAGGATATTATACAAATATAGCCTTCCATTGAGGTCAATGCATGGATATATAGACCTCGGTCCATATATATTGTTAGGCCTATAAATCCATGTATTGACCGAAATGGTAGGCTATAATTGTTTTATCATTTTCAATAGTAGTATTTAAATATTAAAAATTTGAAATTTTATAAAAACTGAAATTTTGTAAACTTTTTGAAAATTTTATCATTTTGAAATTTTTAGAAAATTTTGAGATGTTTTGAAAATTTTGAAATTTTTTGAAATTTATATCAAAATTTTGACCTTTTTTGTAAATTGCATGGGTGTTACTATACTGTTCAAAAAAGAAACGCATAACCCACTTTTATTTTTCAAAATGCAAATTCTGCGATTTACCAGGTAAAATTAAATGGCCAATTTAATCATTGATTTTCTAAAGGTAAGTTTTAAATTTTAAATTCCTGTTCATTAGACTTGGCTCTCTGCCACATGTGTACAGCGCCTCTGAAAAATGAATATCCCATGTATGGCATCGAAAATTCGGTAACGTTTTTCACGGGCATGTCGTGGTTAATTCAACTGTTAAACTAAAGCGTATAAAAGGACCAAGTTTGAAGCTTGACCTTTATTACTAAGTTGATATGCTGCCATGCCAAGGTTTGACCCTGCCACTCGAAATATAGCTATCGGTCGTCTCCAAGCCGGAGAGTCCCAAAGTGAGGTAGCACGAACTCTGAATGTTAACCAGAGCACCATTTCCAGGCTATGGAACAGATTCCAACAAACTGGTTCAACGAATGACCGCCGAAGGAGTGGAAGACCTCGCATAACTACTCCTGGGCAAGATCGGTACATCCGGGTCTTTCATCTACGGAATCGAACCGTTGCCGCATCAACCACTGCAGCCGGAATACCTGGATTGCAAAGAATCAGCAACCGGCTTCGACAAAATGGCATTAGCCCCAGAAGGCCGTATTTCGGAGCGGTATTGACGCCGTTATACAGACATGAAAGAGTCCGTTGGTGCAAAAGATTAAGGGGCTGGACATTCCGAAACTGGCGAAGAATTTGGTTCAGCGACGAATCTCCTTCTCTGTTGCAGAAACGTGATGGCAGAGTACGTGTATATAGGCGCCGGAATGAACGTTTCTCTTCCTCCTGTGTTCAGGAAGTGGATAGCTTCGGTGGAGGTAGTGTCATGATGTGGGCGGCTATCTCAAATGACCGCAAAACAGACCTAGTGCATGTCCCGGGAAATTTAACGGCTGTAAGGTACAGAGACGAAATTCTCCAACCTCACCTCATGCGCGTAATTGACCGACAGAGGGAGTTATTCCAACAGGACAACGCTAGGCCACACACAGCGCGTGTAACAATGGACTACCTTGAGCAGAACAACATAAATGTGTTGTCATGGCCTTCCAAATCGCCAGACTTGAATCCCATTGAACACCTATGGGATCGGCTGGATAAACGTGTGCGCCAGCGATAACCTCCACCTCAGACCCTCGATCAACTCCGTAAAATGTTGCAAAAGGAATGGCGAACAATACCAAGAAACAATGTGAGAAATTTGATTGAGTATATGCCGGCGAGGATGTGCAGAGCAGTGTTGGCCGCGCGTGGTGGTCATACACGATACTAATCTTAACGTGACCGGAAGTGTGCTGATCTGTGATAAACTGACTTTTTTTTACTTATCCTCTGAAGTATGGACTGTTAAGTTTTCAATAATAAACATTCTGAGTCGATATCTAAAAGTGTAACTGAAAAATTTTGATTTGAAATACATGTATTAAAATACCTAAAATCCCCTTATGCGTTTCCTTTTTTTACAGTGTATAATTAGTAACGTCCGTGCAATACTACTTTTTATAGAACGTCATGTGACCCGTTTTCAGCCAATCAACGTTTCCAAATAATATACAAAAATTATAAAAGGTTCATATTACCTATCTTTGTTTTATTTTTCCTAGGGTGGTAAACAAAAGGTATGCGAACATAAAGAAAAATGTAAACATGTAACCACCGTCAACAACAATGGATTCAATTTTCTTATATCAGTCCGTACCGGAAGTTTATAAAGAGTTAACTGTCTGACGTTTTATAAGATTATTGCACTAATATTGAGGAACATTTGTCCCTAGCAGTATATCATATTGCACGAACTCGCGAGTGCACTATAATATATTGCGAGGGACACTATTCCTCAATATTAGTGCAATACCCCTTTTATAATATATTGCCAAATATTTCAGTCTGTGACAATTACATTTCACCATATTTCTTTGCAACATGTATTCATTATAATTCCGCCATCTTGTTTATCTCTCGTTTGCTTGCGTGTAAATATCGTTTTACTTGGAACCTCTCTAGTGCGTACCAAACTTTAAGGAGAAAGTATGGAATGCAGTATCGCTCAAGATGCAATATTTTAACTCATTCGGAAATGCTCTACTTTTTTGGTATATTTATAAAGGAAGACTAGTAAAAATCTACATGACATATTTGATACTATATTATAATAATGCATATCTTCTGATCCGCGCAGCTTATGTATTGCTAGGATAACTGATGGGTAATATGACCTTGTCATAGTGCAAATCCGATATAAAGTTATAAATAAAACAGATCAGACGAGATATTTTGATATTTACCTAGTCATATTGAATAATGAGGTTAACAAATCATTACATATAGTAGCTTGTCGTCTCAAATAGGACGAAGTAATATCAAACAGATTACTTGATAATGTGATGTTACATTACAAACTGTAATATTTATATAACGTACGTAGCTCAAATCATTATCTGAAAAAGATCAACGACCTTTCATTTCTATGAATAAAGTAGATGATCATTTAATGAAACATCTTAATAGATTTAGTGTCACGAAATAAAACAGATGCATTAAAGCAGTCGAGTATGTGAAAAATACCCGGAGGTTGCATACTCTCCATAATTTGATTAAAATTAGACGTTAGAGTATTTTTGCATCAGACAATCTACTGCCATTTAATGACAATAATTTGACTATTTAATTGATATTAGATGTTTGTTGGATATTTTTATTCGACGAACCACTAAAAACATCAAACAATAAGCGTCAGAGAAATCGAACGGGCAATCAAAAATGGACGATCAAAAGATATGGGTAATATTAGGCACAACATAACACACAGAACGAAGACAAATAAATCCAACAACACAACACAGAAAAATAAACTGAGGGGCAAAATGGAATCCGCCAAATAACCCGAACTCATGTGTTCACGAAGGGTAAGCAGTTCCAGGGTGAACTCATGTGTTCACTAAGGGTAAGCAGTTCCAGGGTGAACTCATGTGTTGACGAAGGGTAAGCAGTTCCAGAGTGAACTCATGTGTTGACGAAGGGTAATCAGTTCCAGAGTGAACTCATGTGTTCACGAAGGGTAAGCAGGTCCAGGGTGAACTCATGTGTTCACGAAGGATAAGCAGTTCTAGGGTGAACTCATGTGTTCACGAAGGGTAAGCAGTTCCAGGGTGAACTCATGTGTTCACGAAGGGTAAGCAGTTCCAGGGTGAACTCGTGTTCACGAAGGGTAAGCAGTTCCAGGGTGAACTCATATGTTCACGAAGGGTAAGCAGTTCCAGGGTGAACTCATGTGTTCACGAAGGGTAAGCAGGTCCAGGGGGAACTCATGTGTTCACGAAGGGTAAGCAGGTCCAGGGTGAACTCATGTGTTCACGAAGGGTAAGCAGGTCCAGGGGAAACTCATGCGTTCACGAATGGTAAGAGTTCCAGGGTGAACTCATGTGTTCACGAAGGGTAAGCAGTTCCAGGGTGAACGCATGTGTTCACGAAGGGTAAGCAGTTCCAGGGTGAACTCATGTGTTCACGAAGGGTAAGCAGGTCCAGGGTGAACTCATGTGTTCACGAAGGGTAAGCAGGTCCAGGGTGAACTCATGTGTTCACGAAGGGTAAGCAGGTTCAAGGTGAACTCATGTGTTCACGAAGGGTAAGCAGATCCAGGGTGAACTCATGTGTTCACGAAGGGTAAGCAGGTTCAGGGTGAACTCATGTGTTCACGAAGGGTAAGCAGGTCCAGGGTGAACTCATGTGTTCACGAAGGGTAAGCAGGTTCAGGGTGAACTCATGTGTTCACGAAGGGTAAGCAGTTCCAGGGGAAACTCATGTGTTCACGAAGGGTAAGCAGGTTCAGGGTGAACTCATGTGTTCACGAAGGGTAAGCAGGTCCAGGGTGAACTCATGCATTAAAGCAGTCGAGTATGTGAAAAATACCCGGAGGTTGCATACTCTCCATAATTTGATTAAAATTAGACGTTAGAGTATTTTTGCATCAGACAATCTACTGCCATTTAATGACAATAATTTGACTATTTAATTGATATTAGATGTTTGTTGGATATTTTTATTCGACGAACCACTAAAAACATCAAACAATAAGCGTCAGAGAAATCGAACGGGCAATCAAAAATGGACGATCAAAAGATATGGGTAATATTAGGCACAACATAACACACAGAACGAAGACAAATAAATCCAACAACACAACACAGAAAGATAAACTGAGGGGCAAAATGGAATCCGCCAAATAACCCGAACTCATGTGTTCACGAAGGGTAAGCAGTTCCAGGGTGAACTCATGTGTTCACTAAGGGTAAGCAGTTCCAGGGTGAACTCATGTGTTGACGAAGGGTAAGCAGTTCCAGAGTGAACTCATGTGTTGACGAAGGGTAATCAGTTCCAGAGTGAACTCATGTGTTCACGAAGGGTAAGCAGGTCCAGGGTGAACTCATGTGTTCACGAAGGGTAAGCAGTTCCAGGGTGAACTCATGTGTTCACGAAGGGTAAGCAGGTCCAGGGTGAACTCATGTGTTCACGAAGGATAAGCAGTTCCAGGGTGAACTCATGTGTTCACGAAGGGTAAGCAGTTCCAGGGTGAACTCATGTGTACACGAAGGGTAAGCAGTTCCAGGGTGAACTCGTGTTCACGAAGGTAAGCAGTTCCAGGGTGAACTCATATGTTCACGAAGGGTAAGCAGTTCCAGGGTGAACTCATGTGTTCACGAAGGGTAAGCAGGTCCAGGGGGAACTCATGTGTTCACGAAGGGTAAGCAGGTCCAGGGTGAACTCATGTGTTCACGAAGGGTAAGCAGGTCCAGGGGAAACTCATGCGTTCACGAATGGTAAGAGTTCCAGGGTGAACTCATGTGTTCACGAAGGGTAAGCAGTTCCAGGGTGAACGCATGTGTTCACGAAGGGTAAGCAGTTCCAGGGTGAACTCATGTGTTCACGAAGGGTAAGCAGGTCCAGGGTGAACTCATGTGTTCACGAAGGGTAAGCAGGTCCAGGGTGAACTCATGTGTTCACGAAGGGTAAGCAGGTTCAGGGTGAACTCATGTGTTCACGAAGGGTAAGCAGATCCAGGGTGAACTCATGTGTTCACGAAGGGTAAGCAGGTTCAGGGTGAACTCATGTGTTCACGAAGGGTAAGCAGGTCCAGGGTGAACTCATGTGTTCACGAAGGGTAAGCAGGTTCAGGGTGAACTCATGTGTTCACGAAGGGTAAGCAGTTCCAGGGGAAACTCATGTGTTCACGAAGGGTAAGCAGGTTCAGGGTGAACTCATGTGTTCACGAAGGGTAAGCAGGTCCAGGGTGAACTCATGTGTTCACGAAGGGTAAGCAGGTTCAGGGTGAACTCATGTGTTCACGAAGGGTAAGCAGGTCCAGGGGAAACTCATGCGTTCACGAATGGTAAGAGTTCCAGGGTGAACTCATGTGTTCACGAAGGGTAAGCAGTTCCAGGGTGAACGCATGTGTTCACGAAGGGTAAGCAGTTCCAGGGTGAACTCATGTGTTCACGAAGGGTAAGCAGGTCCAGGGTGAACTCATGTGTTCACGAAGGGTAAGCAGGTGCAGGGTGAACTCATGTGTTCACGAAGGGTAAGCAGTTCCCATTACTTACCCTCCTTGTTACTCTCTTATTTAAGTCTGGTAAAAGTCTTGTCGATGATAGAGGAAAGAAAACAATCTACGTAAAACAGAAAAGATAAGAAAGGATATGGTGTGTCTTATGTTATCTATCTACCACAAGTATATCCTAGGAATTTCTGTTATACAACAGTGACGACGAGATACATATTCGAATGTCACGACGTCGACATTGTAAATTGTATAACGATATAAAGTTTTAGTGACTACTAAATATATTTAGAGAAAAAATGATTGCATTTCAAACTTCTGGCTGAAATATGCATTATATTTTTACATGGACAATCATACAATTTTTTATAAATTCTAAGGTAAATGCATATTATGTTGACATTGTCGAATATCCACAGAGGCTTAGGATAAAGCACTTAATACCAAGCAGGTCAAAATTACGACATTCCTACCTTATATTTATGGCATGTACTGTTTGTTTCGGAGAACTTAAATTTATTAAAATATTGAATTATTCTATTGTCACTAATACACATAAGGACTATTGTTATGTTGTTGAACGCACATTCAACTATAGGTCAACTATAGGTCAGTTTTGTTGGTGGAAGAAACCGAAGTACACAGAAAAAACCACAATCATGTCACATGTCACTGATAAACTTTATCACATAGCGTTGTAACGAGTACACCTCGTCTGAGCGGGATTCGAACTCATAGCTTTAAGCACTGAGTGCACAGGTAGTTGTAAATCCAAACTAGTATACGATCACGACCACGACGGTCCCTACATATAAGTATTACATCATGTTTGGTAAATTACAACTTGAAAACGACATAATAAAACAGCTTAATGTTGACGATATGGAACGTGATTGGTGTAAATTGATAAGACTTGCTCTCTCAGAAAAAAGTCTGAGTTTAGGGTAAATAGTGTCGTTTACATACTATGAAGGTCGCCTATAGACGAGAGAGAAACAAATGACAGAAATAATCTAATAATGTTAGTTCTATGTCACAATAACGAGATATGTGTCCTTCACGACAACTCTATACATTTAATTGAAGAAATCCGGAATAAAATGTCAGCATCTATAGTAGTTTGATTGAATACCAAAGAATAATTCTTCATTAATTAAGAATTATTTGACAAAGATTAATCTGTTCATCTTCTCTACATGTTATTGTGTAATATGTTATAACATACTTAAAGTGAAATACGTGATTTTCGGCAATTCCAGAATCCTTCATTATATATACATGTAAATACCCTAAGCCATAATACACAAGCCCTCGTATGGTAGTTGGATTTAGAATTACCTGTGCAACCAATGCATATCACCATTAAAGTTTTCAGTTAGAATCCCACTCATGACGAGGTGTAGTCGAAACAATATTATGTGATAAAGTTTGTCAGTGATTCGCGACAGGTCGGTGATTTTCTCTATACAACAGTATGTGATAAAGTTTGTCAGTGATTCGCGACAGGTCGGTGATTTTCTCTATACAACAGTATGTGATAAAGTTTGTCAGTGATTCGCGACAGGTCGGTGATTTTCTCTATACAACAGTATGTGATAAAGTTTGTCAGTGATTCGCGACAGGTCGGTGATTTTCTCTATACAACAGTATGTGATAAAGTTTGTCAGTGATTCGCGACAGGTCGGTGATTTTCTCTATACAACAGTATGTGATAAAGTTTGTCAGTGATTCGCGACAGGTCGGTGATTTTCTCTATACAACAGTATGTGATAAAGTTTGTCAGTGATTCGCGACAGGTCGGTGATTTTCTCCTTGTACTCAGGCTTCCTCCACAAGTAAAACTTACCGCCACAAAATAACTGAAATATTGTTGAAAGTGGCGTTAAGCGCCATACCCCTAAACCCAATCCACAAACCCTCTAACAGTAAGAAACGACTAGAAAGGGACAAACATGTTCTGCAAATTCGACAAGAATTTTCAGAATACACGTCTTGAAAGGCAATAAAAGCGCAGCTATATAATTCAGTGACGACGTGTGTCTGGAAAAACCGTCATCATCGTCAAAAAATTATAAAGCCAAATAAATTATAAATCTTCGGAACAAGAAAAACAAAGAGTCTAAACAGGATAGACAAAGTCAATAAATGTTACCTATATCTGAGGGAGATTGACCGTAGTTTTAATAGTATAAATATACATTACTTAGGGAACGACCATTTAACTTGAAGGGGGGGGGGGGGGGTTATGGTTTTTTTCTAAAAAAATATTCTGATTCCCATTGTTGCTGAAAAAAATATTCTGATTATGGTGGAGGAAAAACAAAAAAATCTGATTCAAAGTTTTTGTCATATAACCTAATGTTAAATTCTGGAAAAAAATTAATATTCTAACTCTTGTGTTGTCCGAAAAAAAATTTCTGAACAAAACAAAAAACCATAGCCCCCCACTTCAAGTTAAATGGTCGATCCCTTATTAAGTAAAGTACATCAAGTTACAGCAATATACAGTAACACAAGTACATTAGACAGCTTTTACAATCTTATCAATTTGATTAACAAGAGCACGATGTATATTTTAAGTTTAAAAGTCTAAGGCTTCCAGTTTAAAAATGATATATTTTACAGTAAGTTCTGTCATAATGTAATCAGTCTAGTCGTGTCAGATTTAAGTTCATTCACCTTTTGAACGACATTGTTGATACATGTTAAATTGAATTTTATACAAGATCTTTATTAAATGTAATAGATTTTAGAAAATTCTACTAATATTTGTTGTTATGGTAACATTGATTTCGTGAAAGTGAATTTTGTTTTACAAAATAGTATTAAAAAATCGAATTATTCGAAAAATGAGACTGTATGGAATATAGGTATGGAACGTCTCCTACCAATAAATAAATGCCGTTTTATCCTAAATATGTACACTGTTAAATATATCACATAAAGAGACCGAACAGCTGTTTTATCCTAAATATGTACACTGTTAAATATATCACATAAAGAGACCGAACAGCTGTTTTATCCTAAATATGTACACTGTTAAATATATCACATAAAGAGACCGAACAGCTGTTTTATCCTAAATATGTACACTGTTAAATATATCACATAAAGAGACCGAACAGCTGTTTTATCCTAAATATGTACACTGTTAAATATATCACATAAAGAGACATAATAAGAGATTGAAGATACCAAAGGGAGGTAATCAGAATCCACAAATTGAAGAAGACCACACAATGACCAAAAAAGAACAACATGACAACGATCTACAAAACATTACAGATAAAACTAAAACATAGCCACAAAAGTTTTCTATTTAATGATTCAGAATTAACTTGTAAATGAACTTGTATTTTAGGATTTTAGGCCCTTGTCCTCTACAGTGGTATTACTCCAAAACCTGATTTGATCTCATCTCAATGCGACAGTTAAACACTTATCTTAAGGACGGAATTATCATGATGTTATTGTATTTTAAGACTATGTTTATAAATAATATACAATAAATGATGGTTTCGCAAGGTGTTTATCCTTTCTGTTGCCTCTTAAGATATACGATAAACAGCGGTCTTAAAATTGCAATATCTACAAAGGATAATTAATATATATGTAGGAATGTCAGGTGTGTGACTGTTTCACACTTCTAAACATCACGTATTATTATGCTTGGTATATATCAAATACACTAGAATTAATTACCTATTAGACTCTCAATACAAAGTATGTTATACAAAGGTTCTCTCCTCTTATACATAGGTGACATTATCTAATTTTGGATATCTGGTTTAGGACCTTTGGCTCTAATGCTCCCAAAACTTTAAATTATTTGGTTTGTCAATTTTTCAATTTAGAGCGTACCTGATGAAGGTTATTTAGAGCGTACCTGATGAAGGTTATTTAGAGCGTACCTGATGAAGGTTATTTAGAGCGTACCTGATGAAGGTTATTCTGAGCGTACCTGATGAAGGTTATTTAGAGCGTACCTGATGAAGGTTATTTAGAGCGTACCTGATGAAGGTTAATTAGAGCGTACCTGATGAAGGTTATTTAGAGCGTACCTGATGAAGGTTATTTAGAGCGTACCTGATGAAGGTTATTTAGAGCGTACCTGATGAAGGTTATCTAGAGCGTACCTGATGAAGGTTATTTAGAGAGTACCTGATGAAGGTTATTTAGAGCGTACCTGATGAAGGTTATTTAGAGCGTACCTGATGAAGGTTATCTAGAGCGTACCTGATGAAGGTTATTTAGAGCGTACCTGATGAAGGTTATTCTGAGCGTACCTGATGAAGGTTATTTAGAGCGTACCTGATGAAGGTTATTTAGAGCGTACCTGATGAAGGTTATTTAGAGCGTACCTGATGAAGGTTATTTAGAGCGTACCCGATGAAGGTTATTTAGAGCGTACCTGATGAAGGTTATTTAGAGCGTACCTGATGAAGGTTATTTAGAGCGTACCTGATGAAGGTTATTTAGAGCGTACCTGATGAAGGTTATCTAGAGCGTACCTGATGAAGGTTATTTAGAGCGTACCTGATGAAGGTTATTCTGAGCGTACCTGATGAAGGTTATTTAGAGCGTACCTGATGAAGGTTATTTAGAGCGTACCTGATGAAAGTTATTTAGAGCGTACCTGATGAAGGTTATTTAGAGCGTACCTGATGAAGGTTATCTAGAGCGTACCTGATGAAGGTTATTTAGAGCATACCTGATGAAGGTTATTTAGAGCGTACCTGATGAAGGTTATTTAGAGCGTACCTGATGAAGGTTATTTAGAGCGTACCTGATGAAGGTTATTCTGAGCGTACCTGATGAAGGTTATTCTGAGCGTACCTGATGAAGGTTATTTAGAGCGTACCCGATGAAGGTTATTTAGAGCGTACCTGATGAAGGTTATTTAGAGCGTACCTGATGAAGGTTATTTAGAGCGTACCTGATGAAGGTTATTTAGAGCGTACCTGATGAAGGTTATTTAGAGAGTACCTGACGAAGGTTATTTAGAGCGTACCTGACGAAGGTTATTTAGAGTGTACCTGATGAAGGTTATTTAGAGCGTACCTGACGAAGGTTATTTAGAGCGTACCTGATGAAGGTTATTCCAGAAACGCGTCGTATGCACTAAATTTAACTTCTACGTTTTTAATGCTGGTATGATTTTTTTGACAAAATGACCATCTTACCGTTATGATCTTCATTACAATAATTTCGTTGTTTTTTGTTTTTTGTTTTCTTCTTCCTTTATATCTTTTGTTGTATCTTCACCTCAGATGTTTTTCAATAATTTAATTACTTTAAGGAGGACAGACATGCAGTAATACTAAAACAGCCATTAAAATCATATCATTGTCAAGAAAATGTAATATTCTTAGAAAAAAACATTAGATGTCGGTTCAAGGATGGCTTTATCATTTTAGACATTACTTTTCAACATTTGAGCGATACAATCAGACATTGTATTCACGTCACTGCGTCCCCTTACGTTTATATCAGAATGTATTTCATCTTATTTTGATGAATCTATTGATGGTTCGATAGTGAATGCTACTGTCTCACGTCATTCCTAATACATGTTTACAATATGAAGATAAGAATGTGTTTTCTTAGCTTGAGTAGTTGGATTTACAACTACCTATGCAACCAGTGCATGACACCACTAACGTTGTGAGTTAGAATCCCCGTTCAGGCGAGGTGTACTCAATACAACAATATGAAATGAAGTTTGTCAGTGAATTGCAGAAGGTATGTGGTTTTCTCCGGGTACTCCGGTTTCCTCCACCAATAAAACTGACCGCCACGATATAACTGAAATACCGTTGAAAGTGGCGTTAAACACAATAATCCTAACACCTTAGTTGTAGTTATAAAGTACCATTTCCAGCAGGTGGGCCCTGGGTCCACCCAGTTTAGAGTGGGTCCAAGTGTATAATATGCGGGTAGCAGGTGGCTTTAAGGGGGAACAGATGGTCGAGACAGGTGTACTATAGTCTGTTGGTAGGACAACAAGGGTATATTAATATGGCGGGAAGCAGGTGGCTTTAAGGGGGAACAGATGGCCGAGACAGGTGTACTATAGTCTGTTGGAAAATATCGATCGGCAATCTAACAAAAGGTGGATGACCATGCTCGCTGTGAAAAACCACAGTATAATTCTTTAATATTTAGTTTATTCCAATTAAATCCAACACTTTGCATTCACACCCGGTATTTAAGTCGTGATTGTGAAGCCCTGTGTTTGATATGGAAGTCAATACTAATTTCGGAGACTCATTCACCTTTAATCCCACACATCCATCAAAAATGTATTATGTGGTCCGTGAACAAACTTTCGAACATTGGCCTCATCAAATGAAACAGAAATCTAGGGATTTGGCTCAGAATGGATTCTTCTATGCCGGACGTGGTGACAGAGTGACATGTTTTTACTGTGACGTAACACTAAAACAATGGGATGTAAGTGATCGTATTGAAATTGAACATTCGAAATGGGGACTCAATTGTTTGTTCGTCAAAATGATATCCAATACAATACCTAACTTCGACATATTTCGATGTTGTTAGTCACATGATGTGTATTATATATAAACAGACCGCAAGCAACATTCTTCACAGTTCATTTCATTATGGAATCCATACAAGATAACGATATTAGAATGATGGTGGAAATATACATGTTCACTTATGCACGTAAAGTGAGAGAAGTAGTAGTGGACTTGACTCGAAAACACTGTTATGGATGTAGAATTGATCACCCGAGTCACAGAAATCATTCGTGTCTAATGATGTCCGATTTAGAACATTTGAATATGTATTTTGATGATGCCATGGAAGAGATTGACTGTCATGAAGTATTAAATTTGTGGAACAATGAATCCAAGCTGACTGACATATCACAATCACTGAAAGACACGTTCGGGAGATTGTTACAGAACAGTGAGTGGCGCGAGATGCATCTGCCAAACAAGGATAAGTTTTATGATATGGTGAAGAGAACAATGCAATTAGATTACCGCTTTTATCATTAAAAAAAGTGATGATGAAAACTGTTGAAACCAGAACGAACTCATATTTGTTGTAAATAATAAACAGTAACTGTTAAATTGAAATGTTGTATATTTTTCACAAATGTATGTCTTTTATATTAGTAATAAAGCATCATATCATGTTTTCTTTATTTTTCTCTAAAGTTGACATACCATCCCCATTTCTCTCAGTTTAGTTGAGATCACTAAAAGTGAAACCTGTAGAAATCATGTTATCTCCAAAAAGAAGAAAAGAAATATATAAATACTTGGAAAAACTGTATTATGATCTATCTAACGCTGGTGCTTATACAGGTCCATCAAAACTTTATGAAATCATTAAGTCCAGAGGTATAAACGATATAGGACTGTACACCATTAGAAAATGGCTTCAAAGTCAAGACAATTATAGTCTTCAAAAGCCAACTAGTAAATCTTTTAAAAAGACAAGGGTTGTAGTAAACAAAATCGACGAACAATATGATATGGATTTAGCAGACGTTAGTTCACTCTCAAAGAATAATAATGGGGTAAAATTTCTATTGATGGTCATCGATATATTCTCCAGATATCTATGGATCCAACCTCTCAAAAATAAAACCGGCAAAGACGTGGTGACGGGCTTGAAAAACATCTTCAGCAAGGGAAGAAAATGTAAGAAAATAAGGAGTGACAAAAGCAGCGAATTTGTTAACCATGTCGTCAAAACATATCTGAAAAATGAAGACATCTACCTTTTCACAACGCAAAACTCACAAACTAAAGCCAACTTTGCAGAAAGAGTGATAAAACAATTAAAAACAAAATATACAGGTACTTCACAAAAAATCGAACCTCTCGTTACATCGATCGTTTGGATGACATGGTTCAAACATACAATAAGACTCCACATAAAAGTTTAGATAACATTGCTCCACAAAACGTAAACAAGGAAAATGAAGCAAATTTGTGGGCTCACATGTTCTTGAAACCTTCTAAAGTGAAAGGTGTAAGACCCTACCAATTTAAACCGAAAGACATGGTTCGTATTTCTCATACTAACATGATTTTCAAGAGATCATATGACGAACAGTATACTAGAGAAATATTTAAAATCACGAAACGATTCCGCATGCAAAATATTCCAATGTATAGACTAAAGGACCTCCTTAGTCAACCCATAAAGGGTAACTTTTACGAATCAGAGTTACAGAAAGTTGATTAAAACGAAGACACTTTGTGGTTTATCGAAAAACGACTACGTAAAAGAAAAAGAAACGGACAAGTAGAATGGCTCGTCAAATTCGATGGATTTGATCATCGTTTTAACCAGTGGATCCCGGAGAGAGACATCACAGATGTATCGGAAGAGAACGAGCAAACATGAGTCTCTATGTTATTTTGAGTAGTGACAATTCAAAGGATTATTTTCCGAATAATTCACCCGCCAGTTTCAGATCCCATTTAAATATACCACTAATGCTTAATGGAATGTGGAGAGTAGCCATTGTAGAAGCAAATATTTCAACAACGAAATCCAAAACAGAAGCGTTACTCGTTCATTCAAATATTTGTGATGATTCTGTAGTCAATGGATACAACAAACCCTTATTGAGAAGACTGATGTCGGTAGACCCAGGGAACTGATCGACAATATTGGACTCACCACATTACGTTCCAATTAAAGTAAGCGAGATATATGATATTGACATATTTATAACTGACGATCAGGGTGATAATGTTTCATTTTTAGACCAATCGACAACGATCACACTTCATTTTAAGGCAATTCCTTTCTTCTAAGCTATGGACGTGAGAAACATTTACGTGCCGAGTGCACAACGATGGATTAAATATTATGACAATGCTAGGAAATGGAATAAAATTCCCTACATCAATAAACATGGGGTGGTTAACCAAACGGGTGGATCTCTTATCAATAATTCGAAACAATTCATGATTCCAATGACCTCAAGTTCTACTGCAAACAAGGCATCCACGAATTCCAGCAAAATGATGGTAAACATGGTATCTCCTGCCGAGCAAACAGTACAAATGGCAGAAAAGGAACTTAAAAATAACCCTGAAGAACTCATTAAAAGAAAGAGACGTTCTTCGAAAGCACACTACTCAAAACGACGTCGAACGACTCGGACGGGTAAAAAGATAAATCATAAAAAGTTGAAGAAAAATAAACTGAAATCTAAGATCAAGAAAAATAAACTGAAACCTAAGATAAAAACAAATAATTCAAATTCGAAGATCCCGAAAACGAAACCCAAAAAGAAGAGGACTATAAAACCTAATAGACGTGTTATCCCCTTAAGAGACATTTTGAACTGAGATCGAAATGGCTGCATTGACCAGAGAAGATTTTCACGAGGCACAACCTAGTGAACTGAATTTGTTTTCAGTGCCACCATCACAGACGGCCATCGAAAAAAAATTCTATCAAGAAGTAAGATCTACATCACATGTGAATGGTAGCGCGCCAACGGAATTTATAATCACCGGACAGAATGGTATGGAGTTTTTAGATTTGAAAAGATCCAAACTGTATGTGAAATGTAAAATTCTAAGGAGCGATGGAAAACCATTGGATGAAACAGATGAAGTTGCGCCGGTCAACCTTCTATTTCATTCTATGTTTTCTCAAGTCGATGTTATGATGCAAGGAAAATTAATCGTTTCTACTTCTAATCACTACCCGTTCAAATCAATGATACAAACCCTGTTAACATATGGATCTGACGCCAAAACCTCTCAACTGACATCTCAAATGTGGTTGAAAGACACTCCTGGACATATGGATGATTATGAAATAAGCTCAACTGCAAACGCAGCTCTCCCAAGACGTGCCGAATATTTTTCAGGTTCGAAAACCGTAGATATGGAAGGTCCCATCTTACATGACCTCTTTCAATTAGATAGGTATCTTTTGAATCAGGTTGCCGTAAGTGTGAAATTATATCGTACTAGACCCGAGTTCTGCTTGATGGCTAAAAATGATGCAATAGGATATGAAGTAGTGATCGAAGACATCGTTTTGAAAGCATGTAAGGTACAGGTGAACCCAGCCGTCATATTCGCACAGGCAGAAATATTACGTGATGTTAATGCAAAATATTTTTTCACAAGAACAGAGATGAAATTATTAACAATTCCGGCTGGAAATATGAGCTTCACGTATGATAATTTATTCCAAGGTCTTCGCCCAAATCGTTTATGTGTAGGATTTATCAATGCGGAAGCCGGCACAGGGAATTACCATTTAAATCCCTATCACTTTCGCCATTTCAATCTTACACAGATTGGTTTGTTTGTGGACCGTGTCCCCGTAGGAGGTAATGTCATGAAATTAAATTTCAATGCAAAAAGTGGACGTACCATCATTCCAGCCTATAACAACATGTTCGAAATTACTAGTAAATGGATGAGAGATGCAGATAATCAAATAGATCGGAATGACTTTGCAGGAGGGTATGCCTTATATTGTTTCGAAATCGAACCGAATTTCGGTAATGAGGGAAATTATATAACACTAGTAAAACAAGGAAACGTTCGACTTGAAGCACAGTTTGCAAAACCCTTGAAAAAAGCGACAACGTGCATACTGTATGCAGAATTTCCGGGATATTTCGAAATCAATGCTGCTAGAGACATTATACTAGAATGAATACGAAGCAATTGGAATGTGCCATTATGAGTGATGTCAATATGAAGAATACCGTCATAGGTGTATTTTCTGCAGACCGACTACCACATCTGCCACCGCGTCGACCAATAGCATTCATAGCTAATACTGACCCTGCAACTGCCCCAGGACGACACTGGGTGGCATTTTTTATTGATCAACAAAATGTTGTAGAATCTTTTGACTCCTACGGAAAACAACCAAGAGAACTCTCAAATGAGTTTCAATTCTTTGTTTCCCAATTTGAGAAGAATGTAATTAACCAGAAAAGACTTCAAAGTTCACTGACTACCGTTTGCGGACAATACTGCCTTTTTTATTTAATGTGTCGTTGTAGAGGATTTTCAATGGAACAGATTCAACAAACATTCCACCGTGACCTGTTATCAAACGATGAATTTGTATATGATTTTATAAACGATAGATTTGTCTGTTCTGTTCGTGATTGTAGTAACATCGGTCAAACATGTTTTTCCGAAACTCATTGTAAATAGTGTAAATAACAACAACAATTGTATATATATATATTTTTTTTTTATTTTCAATAAACATATATCATTTCAGCAAGTTTATTTTATAATGTCCAAAGGCTAAGCTATGTACAGCACCAATATCATCCGTACTGTTCTCGAATTTGCTACTCACATTCTCCCCCACACGTTTACCCAACCAAAATCTCTTGTCATCAAAGTTACACAGTCCTTTCTTGGTAACTTTATTCAAATAAAGTTGATGATTTTCACTTTTTATGACTTTCATATCGTGAGTGGTTCTTTGATTTTCAAACAAACATTTTCGAAAATGTTCATGAGACAATTGTTTTTCTCGAGCAGTTTTGGTTATTCCTTTAGCGGTCATCTTTGTAATTTCCTTTACACTGGGCTCATTTTTCTTTTTGAAGTCGTATTTGAGGCTATACATTTTTGGCCTTAAGCCTATGAATTCTTTCATCGGTATTCCTGTAAAATGAAACATCGAAATAGTTAAAGATAACAGCGAGAAATGTATTCTGGAAAGAAGGTATCACAGAAAAATAGGAAGAATGATGTAAAACATTTAGCATTGAATTAATGAAAAGGGTCGAAGAGGTAAACTAGAAATAATAATTATAAGATTGATGTAAGAAAATTTTAATTCTAAAATCCTTATCATAGTTCTTTTTAAAAAAAAGAATTGATACACACCTCCCAATTCATCTTTAAATTTCCCTGGAACTTTCTTGTTTTTGTCACAATACAGTGGGTGGTCTTTGTCATAATTGGATGTATCGAAACAGTCCTGGAAGTTTTTCATGTCCTCATACACATCATCAGTTGTTATTTCGTAACATAAACTGTCTGTATCCGTGAACAAAAGTTCTATCTGATCACCATAGTTTTGCTTCATGACCTCATAATGGAATGTAGTCATTAAATTCTTTGAAATGTCTAATATCTGTGCACCAAGATAAGCAGGTCGATTTAATTCAATAGTCACTCTTTTCATTTCTACTCCCACCAAATCTTCGTTGAAAATTTTGAATCTCTTGAATGAAGGTTTTGCAACAAGTTTTTTCAGCTTTCTGTCGTCACCCACAAGACTATAATCAACTCTCTCCCTGACGTTCTCCATTGTCTTTCCATAAACACTGAAAATACAATCACATACTATATACTATATACTCTTACAATTTTACCAAAAACAAATACAAAAAAAACAAACATTTTTAAACAATCATTTTTAAACAGAATCTTGCAATCAAACATAAAAAGAACTCTTTTAATATTGGTATTATGCACATAGAAACTAATTTCTCATGATTTAATCAACCAAAATCTGCATATTAATACATACCTGTTACACATGAGTTTGTAGAAGTCCTTTTCGAAATCATTTTTTGCCTGGGATCGTTTTTTGGCATTGAAGTCGATGTAAGTTTTTAACCATGTAGACTGATGAAACTCGATGATTTTGTGGATTTTTTCACTTTCAATCCTAGTTTTAGGTATAACTTCAATGTTTCGTAATGCAATATGTAGTCTTCTTTGTCATGCAAGGTTGGTACTAATTTTTTCACCTTGGGTCTTTTTGGAGTTTTGCCCTAATTGAGACTTGTCCATAAATGATGACTGTGTGGTGATAACTCTTTATCCGATACTACTTTATGTGTCGGTGCAAGAGGGTAGTCGTTATGTGCATCATGTAAGTGAGGAGGATACTCCAAATTTACTTGTAGAACATATCCTTTCTCGGCATCTTTTGGTACGTCCGTCATATTGAAATTCTGAATCTCCTCATCATCCAAAAATCGCATAAAACCAGTGGGAAGCGGCTGGCTCATAGCATATCCGTATAGGTTATTTGCATCTAGATACATGAGATATTTTCTAGGCTTGTTTTTGTCAAATGTTTTGGGAATGTATGGGTTGTTTGCACGAGCAAATTTTTTCGTCACCATGGATATACCTCCTCTAGTCTGAAGTTCAAACATGTGATACATACTAGGATCCTTTATGAGGTCTAATCATACTCCGCTCATCTTCAAAGCAGCATCGTAACTCAAACCCGGACTAGTGTAATAATGAAGACAATCCAAAGAATAATTTTCCATACACATGTCTCTGAAACGTTCCATCACATCTGCTAATAATACTACATCAGTCTTTACGTAATTGTCATGAAGGTCTCCAAGGTTTTTCATTTTTAGAGTGTTCCATACGTTTTTCACCTGCTCGTAATCCTTGTCAGATATGTGTTCTTCTTTCAGACGATTGTAAAACGCTTCTTTGGGCGGTAAACTTGTTTCATGAAACTTGTCGTGACTATCGATGTAATTATAACAGTAAACGTTCTTTCGTAATAATAGCTTTGCAATGTTTTCTTCTGGGAAAGCACACATCAATTGTTTAAAATGTTTCAGTCCTTCTTGCGCTAGATTATCGATTAAAGTTTCCAAACTATTAGGCATGAATTGGTAAGAATCCAGGAATCTGAGTTTAGATACTTGAAATGAAATATACTTTTCCATCGAGTTCGGTAATACTTTGATATCTTTTTGACATTTGCCAACTGCCGACATAATCAAATGAGAATCGAATCCACGACAGTTGTGCATCACCACCGGAATAAAATTAGGATTTTGTAGATTTAAGTTACATCTTTGACAACTGGCACCTCTATAGTTAGTATAATTAGGTGCATTCACATCTCCTGATATTCCAATATGGTCGTGATCACGAACCTTGATGAGATTGTCAAGGAAACGTCGTCCACAAATGTAGCAACATGTGGCCTCTTGAAATTTCCTTTCTGCTTCTACAGACATGATTAATGGTTCAATTTCATTTAATATTTCTCGAATTTGAGCTTCCTCTTTCAAAAAGTCTTCCATAAATCGATCTACGGCATCTCTTCCACGATAAACGTGGTTTGCTATATTTGTCATTGGTGCATACGACCTGATACGAATATCCACAAGCCTCAAATTCTGTTATATGAGTTGTGGAGGATCCTACATTTGTCATCTCTGACTCGATGTTCTTGTTTATGGTTTCAAAATCGGCATAAATTGCAAACGGTACCCTTATCTGTTTGTGAAAGTTTTTATATTCAAGTATGTTTTTACCTTCTTCTGGATATTTGACTTTTTGAAAGTCAAATCGGTCACAATACGAACGATGAGCGTCTAATAACTCTTTCCGTATGAAACCATGCAAACATCTCCTGCAGTAATAATGTGAGTTATGTTTGTTGATAGATTTGAGAAACCTGTTCAGATTTTTAATCCAACAATAGTGTTGATTGGTTTCATTCGATATGTAAAGAAGATCCACTTCTCGGTATCCATTGGGTAATTTACTTAAACAGAGTGGGAAAATTTCCCCTTCATCGAATCCAAACACGTTAACTGATATGCTGTTCTGTCGTTCGAATTTATCTATTTGACTCAGTGATACCGGAAAATCGATTCCAGTCATGTTTAACTCATTTTCGAAAGGAGAGTAGTGATAAATGTCCTGAGGATTTCTATCGACCGGATGCAATGCTGCTAGAATCGACCATAGAAAACATTTCTGGTCTTTGTTGTTAACGTTTACTACACCTCCCGTATGACGTATTTTCCTCGGAAGTGCCATGTAAGACGATCCGGAAATTGGAGTATAGGGTACCGTACATATTTCCATAGAAATGATTCTATCCACTAACCAATTGGACCCCTTGTGAATGAACTCTTCTAAGGAAGCATTCATTTTTTGGAATGCTTCATTCATTTCATGTTCTATGTCATCATTTTGTAGCGCAATGTATGTCTTACTTCTGAAATGTGTACTTATATTTTCTTGAGTGCCATCATCTACATCTCTCCTAAACTGGACTTTCGTATTCAGATACCATTTTACATTACGTTGTTCCTCTCTACGGTTTCTCAATTCAGATTTCACGTCCTCTTTAGCATTGGCAAAAAACTGAAGTATGTCATAGTTTTCACTTCCTTCCGGTATGATGTCTACAACCTGCGCAGAATCGTTTAAAGCACTTTTCCGACGGGCGCGCTCCTGTGGCAGTCTTTTGAATCTAAAAGTCCTCTTTGCTGGTTTTTCGGTGGGATTTTCTTGAATATTCAGTTGTTTATTTGTACCTTCTGTCAAATTTTCAATCTTTTTATTTTGTAATTCATTCTTTTGACGAGTGACTTCTACATTTCCACCCGTTTGAGGTAATGGGTGAGTACTCGTTATATGATTGAATAACTTTTCGTAAGATGTAAACGGAATGCCGCAATGTTTACATTTATAATTCCAAATTTCTTCATGTGTGACAGTGCTTGATCTAGCATGTTTACAAACCATTTTGTGATTCTTTAAATTTTCTTTTCTCGTAAACGATTTCCCACATTGACATGAAAAAGTCATGGAATGTATTTGTATATATCTGTTCAGATGTTTCTTCCAGGCATATGTTTTCCCACAAGTTTCACATGCATAGCGAGGCTTTTTACTTTCTTTTTCCACACTGTCTACTAACCGAAAGAGTTCTTCTTCGTTGCACGGACTAAATACTGGTTCTTCATTCATTCGCTGTCGTTTTCGATATTCTTTTTCCGCTTTCTCTGCAGCCGCAACCAGTTCCTGTTCATCAATATCACTAAATTCTGCGACTTCATCATATTTTCGATTTAGTGATCGTATTTCACTAATCGGTACGCAACTCCCAACTGGGTACTTTTCTTCCAAGTATTTAAAAAAATGTTCCGACATGTTTGATCAAAAAACCTGAAAATGCACTCACGATGTCTGTCTATCCACTTTATATTGTTAAAATGAGGAATCATAAAATCGTAGCTTGTTAAAAATAA
Source organism: Bathymodiolus brooksi (assembly GCA_963680875.1). Lineage (NCBI taxonomy): Eukaryota > Metazoa > Mollusca > Bivalvia > Mytilida > Modiolidae > Bathymodiolus > Bathymodiolus brooksi. The sequence continues at coordinate 95,439,553 of OY804585.1, forward strand.
CTGCAGATAATAAATAATATAACAACAGATTGTTTATGATAAGATGACAGATGGTATGAAATAAAACTGGTTGCAAAGGATAAAACGATAGATGATATATAATGAAACGGCGAGTTTATGATAAAATGACAGATTGTGTCAAATAAAACTGGTCGTCTGACAGATGGAACATCATAACACTGTGTTAATGATAAACCGGCAGATGGTTTAAAATAAAACTGGCGGTCAAACATAATACAACAACTGCTAGTACATAATGAAACGACAGATGGTGTATGATAAAGTGACAGATGGTCACCACAGAAACATTTTCTTTAAATATTAAATACCATCCATTTATGTTTGAGTTCAGTTTTTTGTTTCGATGTGTCACGATGAAATTTCCTTTCCCTTGCTTCTAAAAAGTTTGATGGTGTTCTTTTGATGTATGATTTTCCTTTCCCAATTTGACTCCCATGAGTTGTATCAGTTTCCAAGTTTTCATGATTTACTGACCCTTTTTCTTTCTTTAAAGGCTCGTTTTTTGCATTAATTCCTGAGTCTGTGTTTTGTTTATCCTCTATAGGGGATTTTCAAGTTTTGTTTGACGGGTTGTGGGAAGAATTATATTCACCATCATTATTAGTTTTCTCATTTTTGAATAATTCTTCGTATTTGAGTTTAGGAATCAAAATCATTTCACGAGACATAGTTTAAGTATGCTTTCAAAAATACTGTCAATATATCCTTTATCTGTAATAATCGCTTTCTTCTCTGATTTAGTGTTACTCTTGTGGCTATCACGGCACGAATGAAACGTTTTCTTCGCTTAAGTTGAGCTTTATCATGTTCGGTTAAGGATACAACACCTTGCATGACATTGAAAATGATTTCCAGTATACATTGAAGTTGGGGTTTTGACAGTGTTTTTAGAATGCATAGTTGTTGTTGTTGTGTTGTTTTCATTAAAAATTGCACAAAACATATTCGATCTTCTTCATTCATCATAAACGTTGATATATTATGGGGAACTGGCCGGGGAGAATGTTTGTACGTAACTGATATGTTTTGTCCGTGTGTGGGTTTAAATCTATCAGGAGATATGAATATGTTTGTGTGGTCGCTTTATTGTATACATCCATGAAATACTTTAATTGACCTGGAAATATTTGTTTTCCCAATGTTTGTATTTGAAGAACTTCTCTATAGGAACGAAACAAAATGAAATAGTGACAGTTCAGGGATGCCGTTCTCATCGATTTTCCTTTCTGAAACACATTTTGAAGTAGGTGTATAACTGTCATATTGTAATGATGACTACCTACGCACATCATGTGTACGATTTCTAAACTGTCAGCCGCATCCATCATTAAATCATCTAAAACCACAATTTTGTGACCTTTTTGTTCTCCCCATTCTCCTAATTCTTCCATTGAGGGAAGACCTTTGTGAAAATGAATGTTAGGGACGTTTTTTGACATTTGATCATATAACTCTTGCCACACACTGAAGCAGAAATAGATACGAGATGGTGGAGTTTTGAACATCCCTGACGACATTTCCAACAGTCGTTTTATAAAGAAAGTTTTTCCAGAGTTACTGGGACCGACTATAAACATAGATGTCGGTGTTTCAAACTTGAGCAAACTTTCATTTTGCCACCAACCTTCCATATTAACACTAAATGTTAAAATGAGACGCTAACATTGAGATATAAAATTTATAACCTGAAATTGATCTCAGCCCAAATGCTACAAAATATAAGAATATCAACTAAATGCAAACTTTATCAAAGAATTCCGCTTAACTGCAGGTTAGGGGCCGTTTTACGGTCAGCGTAGGGTATGAGTTGTGCTCATCGATCATTGAAGACCCTACCCTGACTGTGAGATGAAGAACAACAATTCCTTTGCTAATTTTACTTGTGTTGTATGTGGTTGTCTCTCATGTCTTCTAACATCCATATCCCTTTCACATAATTCATGCACGATGATGATTTGGTTTTTATAGATAATGAAAAAAAAGATAAAAAATGCATTTCTTTATTTACAACATATAATTAAAAATACAACATCTAACATAGGCATAGAATAGTCAATGTTTTTATCACGCAGCACGTCGTTTTCACAATGATGTAATGTCACATGAGGAACTCATCGAAGAGTTCTGCAGGAACATTCTCATATGTGTATTCGTAATCCGAATATGACGGCAAATGTATAGTTGTGTTTGCTAAGTCATTTAATTTCACTTTCTTTGGAGGTACTTCTTCATGTGCCACGTTCTGGCGTCTTTTTTGTCCTATCACCACTGGAATATTTTGCACACTATGTAGAGGCTGTGTCATATGAGAAGCTGGACTGACAGATTCTACTGGAATACTACTGTGGGGTTGCGTCACAGAAAGTGCTGGACTAACTGGTTCTGTGATGGGCATGTATTGTGTAGTTGTAGCTGAGACATGCTTCAAAATATAAAAAAGTATAGCTCTTAAAAACATGTAAAAATCTACATACATTTAGGATTATACACTAATTAATTCAATAGTTATCTTTCTAATTTTCGTTTAATGAATACAAATGAATTAAAACGGTTCCCGTAGTCGATAAGCAAACACTATACTACTTACGTATTTATTTAATTTTTTGTTAATGATATTTATTTTAGTTTTGTTAAACAATTAAATATCGATAATATTTATGTCTCCTTAGAGATGCAGAAATTTGTGTGAGATGTTATTGATTCCTCAATTTTCTTAACAAAACATTTCCCCCCCCCCCCCAATTCTTAGGTAGTCGAGTATAATAACACAGTATGTAGGTCCCATTTGAATGATGCTTGATATACTCACATGTGTGCAGGAAAGGGGGACGTGCGAATTTGTTTGTAAGAATAAAAAAAATACCAAAAAAGTAGCCAGTTAAAAACAAAGCGTAAGACCTTTACATCTATACGAAGTGAAAACTGCTGGGGGTTTTTTTCTTTGCCTTTCTCCACTTTGCAAATCGTACAAACACATTTCTGTGTATGTTCATTGCGCTGTTTTATTATAGATGCATCAAAATATGCATCAAGTTCAAGTTGGCTTCTTTATACGTTTCTGTATACATTTTGTTTTTCCTAACACTATTTGTTTAGTACGTATATGAAATAACTAAGCTTACCTGGTCAAACTCTGGTTTCAGTGCATCTATAGCTCCTTTTATCTTGACTAGTTCTTCAATCTCATCCACACCAAAAAATATCTTGTTTCCTTTATACTTTGGTCGGTTGTCGTATAGATTTATGTAGAAATAGTCACCACCTTTTGACAAGACTGTAACTTTGTCCCTCCCAAATTTGGTTCTGAATTCCACTTTTCCATTGGATTTTACACGTTTCTGTAATTCCATTTTTGCTTGGTTGTGTATACGATTGAAAATGATTTGTTGCGAATGATCACTTGCTCTTTTATACATGTCAAATTATTCACCTGTCACAAAATCGTTTTTTCGTTGGATGTTGGACATCTGCAATTTGTGGCGCATCTGCAGAGTATAAACAACTTTGGCGCCTTTTGTCCTCATTGTTTCATTGGATGTTGGACATCTGTGACCATGTGATGCACCTGCAGAGTATAAACAACTTTGGCGCCTTTTGTCCTCATTGTTTCATTGGATGTTGGACATCTGTGACCATGTGATGCACCTGCAAAGTATAAACAACTTATGCGCCTTTTTTGCCGTTGTTGTTTTATCATATATTGCACATCTGTAGAGAATAACAAAATCAGCAATCTTCATAGTCTGAGTTTGTGATGGTCCGGATTTGTGGAGACCGATTTTGTAATGGTCCGAGTTTGTTATGGTCCGGGTTTGTCGCGTCCGATTTTATTATGGTCCGAGTTTATTATGGGCCGGGTTTGTCGCGTCCGATTTTATTATGGTCCGAGTTTATTATGGTCCGGGTTTGTCGCGTCCGATTTTATTATGGTCCGAATTTGTGGAGTCCGATTTTGTTATGGTCCGAGTTTGTTATAGTCCGAGATCAATCGTAACTACTCGGCCATTCTCGCTACCCTGGAAATAACCTCGTACGTACATAGTAGAAATTCTTCTTAAATTGTTTGCCGGAAGTTAAGTTAAGTTAAGACGCACAAAAATCCAATATGGAAGACATACCAAGTAAAATATAATCATGCAAAACTAATTAAAACTTTAATTGAAATATAGAAAATTGCTTAAAATATAACTTTATCAAACTTTCATGTAATTGACATGTGAAAAGTAGTGCGATTTATACGCCTAATGCATACGAGGTTATTTACAGGGTAGCAAGAATGGCCGAGTAGTTACGATTGGGTCCGAGATGTCATGGAGTCTGACTGCGTAATTTCCCATAATGCACCCCCGTTTATTTTATAAACAAACACACATGTAAACTCGTTGATGATGATGGTTTGGATACTTATTCTCTGTTTCTTTGTTGCCACATCTCATCAGATGAAAATATCTCCTCAAAGTTGTATCCCGAGGACAGATTTGAACTTTAACATCATCACTTTGGATTGTATTTTTAACCCTGAACAGCATTATATTTTCGAGCCCACTGACGAGATTTCGGATGTTACGCAGATCAAGTTCAATACCTTCAGTACTGATTCAATTCTCGTCGTAAGAAACGTTGGACAGTTGAAAAAAATTACAGTGAAATATGGAGATTTAACCTTATGTGAAAGTTTCGTGCTACCGCCAGCTATTGATGTTGTTATAGCGGATCATGTCTGTGTGAGTTCTTCTCTATTATTTTTTTTAAAGATGTTCATCAACTCAATAATATGGAGTAGGCATTGCCTAGATGCGAGCACAGCATTTCTGTCTGACCAGGGTGTATATATTTGAGTGAAAGTTGAATATCACAAAATAATATGAGTAGGCATAGCCTATAGAGAGGACATTAATATTTGAAATTAAAAGATATCCCCTATGACATACATTGGAAAGTTAAATGAAGTAGAATAGAAAAGTATGAGAAAAAAGTATGGAATCTTTTATTGTTGGACTAGGGACAGTGCAAACATTGAAGACTAACTAGTACTAGTACGCGGGTGGTATCAACCATTATAAAGCCTAAAGGGGGTGATATTCGTTACTGAATATTAAGACAATATTCAGTAAGGAAAGTATGGTCTTTTAAGTCATAAGAAAAGAGTTTTATTACGAAAATATCAATTAATACAACCAACATACATAGGCAATATTGGTCTATACCATGCTATGTCCCGCAGAACTTAAAACAGTCGGCGACGACTCATGTTCTACACTGGAAGAAGAAGAAGATACAATGCGGTTGTACGTGTGTGTATGATTTATTGATTGCGTTTTAAAAATTTCTTACAGAAAGACATGTACATATTAGACAACAGTCTGAGTCAGTGGGTCTTTCATGTCCGAACCTCAATCTGTCCATCCTACATATATTTAAGAGCATGATTTAATGTAGTTGCGGAACCGTAGCTCTTGAGGTCCTTGTGAAATTTTCTGATAGGGAGGACCCCGAAAAAAACCAAAAAGGACATAAATATCTACGGTTCTGCAGCTAGGGGTTAAATCTCATTAATATAATGCCTACCCATATTTGAATAACTAAAGTATGACCAGCATGAATTATTTCGATTCTAATAGGACAAAATATACGGTAATTTTAAAATTCGAGGCGGTCAAGGTGATCAATCTTCTACGGAATTTTAAAAATGGTAAAATTGGGAATTAAGAGATGGATAGCGAAATTGTGGTTGAAACTGTGGCTTAAAATACCGAAAAGAAATTTATTGACAAGGTTCAATATAAATTTTATTACAAATAAACAACTTTAAATGATTAACAACGAAATTAACAGTTGAACGCAGCCAGTCGGATCGGAGATAAAGGGAGATAAACATGGAGACAGTGACGAAAGGTAAACAAAGCCGTGTTTATAAGAGTTTAATTATGATAAGACTTGATTAGGATTTATTTAATTTTATCTTCATTTATTTCAACAATTTTTAGATAAACAATAATAGAAAATCGCTAACCATGAAGAATTTTCTGAAAATAGTCAGTGTTTATGTAGGTGTTTTTTTCTTAGCGCAGCGCGCATGTGTGGCCTATATTTGATTAACATTATTCAAATATGCCTTTATTTGTATACCGAATACGGGACGTCATATTAGAATTTGATATTCAAAATCTACGATTAGTTATACTATATGTATTATTAGGAATATCAGTAATTATGGTGACACATGCCAGATTTTAGGGGCATTTGGGAGCCCCTGCTAATATATTTCAAACTTTGAAATCATGTTATGTCCGAAATATGTTCTTTTTTGGTAAAAAAAAAATAATGAAAAGGCTGCTGGTAATCGCTCTTATAATTTGTGTCCATGTTCTACTAGTTTACTGCCTATAAGTTAACTTAAACCGTTTGTAGGACTAACTCCATAAATGGCCATCTATTGTCGATTTGTAGGCCTATAGCTGCAAACTAGGCCGCGTATCGCAGAAAAATGTAACGTTTTTTGCACGGAAGGGCGCTTAATAGGTAGATTTAGAATTAAAGAGAAAATCATAGATATGCTGTTAAGATAGCAATTACCTTTAACGCTTTCACTGATTTAAAGCAGTTTTTTTTTATATTTTTGTTCCGCTCTTTTCGTCATTGTCTGATAGCTATATAGGTAGATTTAGAATTAATTTAAAGAGAAAATCATAGATATGCTGTTAAGATAGCAATTACCTTTAACGCTTTCACTGATTTAAAGCAGTTTTCTCTTATATTTTTTTTCGCTCTTTTCGTAATTGTGTCTTGTAAAGCTAGATCATAGCAAACGATATTTTTGCATCACACAAACGACAAGACTTTGAATGTTTTTTTCTGTCTCATATGTACAAAAATGTATTTAAACGGGTTGCATGGCAACTGAATCAATATTGTTTTTAAAAAAAATCATCTTTTTATTCCTTTTTTTTTCTTTGTTTTGAAACCATGAGCGACATGATCAGCTTTAGGGGAGAAACAAGAAGGTGTAACGATTGTCCATTTTTTAAATAAATTAATGGTTTCATGTAAAGAAGCTGTACGGTTTCCTTTCTATTTTTTTTGGGGAGGCGGGTATTTTTAAACTGGATAGTTATTTTTTATTAAAATTAAAAGGCTGTTTCCTGTACTTCACTCTGCAATGATCATTTATCTAACCTTAAAATTTTCTTTTCATATTAAATGTGCATATTCATAAACATAATTTGATAATGAATAGTGTGTGTGGGGGGGGGGGGGGGGGGGGAGTTATCATTTTCTTTTCATATTAAATGTGCATATTCATAAATATAATTGAATGCACTGTTTTTGAATGATATGAATTTGACCTTGTGATTGATATTTTTTTATGATTAAATGGGCTTTGTGTACCACCCTTGCAACAACTCTGTTTAATGCAATGTATTCATATTTCACTAAAGTCATGAAGACAAGTTCGATATTATGTCCATTGAATTAGATTTTTAAACAATGACCTACCTCTTTTTACATTATATATTTTTTACTGTTATATTCATTTAGGTATACTAACCATCATTCATGGTATAATTTTACTGTCTTTTAAGAGTTACCTAAAATAGCATTATCAATTGTTGAGTTTTTAGTGTAGATTTAATGTTTTTATTGCATAACATGAACACATATATCTATGGTTTTTTTAGTGATATGTGTATCAATTCCTCCTACCATTTTACTGTCTTTTAAAAGTTACCTAACATAGTATTATCAATTGTTATGTTTTTAGATTTTTTTAGTGTAGATTTTGTTTTTATTGCATAACATGAACACATATATCTATGGTTTTTTTAGTGATATGTGTATCAATTCCTCCTACCATTTTACTGTCTTTTAAAAGTTACCTAAAATAGTATTATCAATTGTTATGTTTTTAGATTTTTTTAGTGTAGATTTGTTTTTATTGCATAGCATGAACACCTATATCTATGTTTTTTTAATGATATGTGTATCAATTCCTTCATAAATGCAATGTATCTATTTGATACTCACCAGTTTATCAATATAACCATGGACATAAGATATAGTTTCAAAACTATTTCATAAGTTTTATTCCAATATGGTTGTTTCATTCAATTGGAATAATATTTTAAAGTATACTACTCACATGTGTCTGTGTGGTGTTTTTTTTTTTCAAGTGATATATATATCCATTCTCATGTAATATACATATTTTTAATGCTCATTACTAGTTTATATACTGAAAAGGATGTGCTCATTTGTAACTAATGACAATCAAAACTATAATTTCTATCAAACTTCTAGTCATATAATTGTGTGACATCTGTGATTACAATATTTTAATTATTCATCATGTTCATACATTATTCTAAGCTTTTTTTGGTCCTAGCATTCCATATTTTAAAGGTAAAATTTATGGTGTCTTATTTTTATATGGGTGTTTAACCCTTTTTAGATAAAAAAAAAGTTGTTACTTTGTAAAAAAAAGTTTTTTATATACTATGCATCCACATATAAATATGTTTCTGTTAATGAAAGGTTTTATAAAGCTTTATTAGTTGTTATGTATATATGTTATTGTTGATTAAAAAGTTTGAGTTTAATTCTTGTTAGTTGTATATACTTATGAATGATTTGAATGGCAATCTAGAGATTTAATCCCTCATTATAAGGAGAGTTTGATTCAGATCACACTCCATTTAATTTTATAGTCATTTGTCCTCTGAATAACTCCACAGTGGTTATCTTACTGTTTGAGGTGAACATTCACTGAAGGTATTCCACAGATGAGCAACCATTAAAAAATCATTAGTATAATTTGAAATTAATCAGGTTTGAATAGAAGGTTTAGATGTGCCGTTAAATTTACAGTTAATGATATATGATTAAATTAATCTTTTCATCCAAGATTTTATAATCATGTTACTGCTTGAACACTTCAAAAGTGGTTTGAAATCGGTACATGTGTGAATGATAATAAGAAAAATGCTACATTGTGCTCCACATATCTCAAAGTTATGACTTTAATTCTTCAAAAGAAGTACAAAACATAAAAAAAAAACACAAATGGTGTAGAAAGATGATGTACATATTGTAGGGGCAAAAGTTGAAGCATGCATCTGTTAGGAGCAAAAATTGCAGTCTGATAAAACTGAAGGGGGGGGAATCAAATTTGCATAACTTTAATAGCCCAATATAGAAGTAAATCGAGTGTGAGCTTCACCAAAACCTAGGAAAAAGTTCAGGTGCTCTGTAAGGTAAACAGATCCTATAAAAAATAATACACAAAGTTCATTTTCATTACTTTTTATTTAACATATTCTACATTATTGAGGTATGGCGCTTGTAATATGCCGTCTGATGGCTGTCATATAGGTCCATTGTCTGACAGAGAGTGAAACACCTTTGATGGTTGGTTTTTGGTGAAGAAATTGACGTATGTCTATTAGTGTTCTGTTTCCATATCTACATACAGTGACATAGTATTCGCTTGGAAGACGAAACGACTTAATGTAGGAACACAATGTTTGATTTAAATTGGATTGCTCTTGAATTTTAATACAATCTGTAGAATTCCAGTGCATCCTATCCATTTTGTACACACTGCTGGTAATTCCTAAAGAAGCAGCTGTCAAACTCAATAGCACGATTACACCAGTCCATTACAATACATTGATATGCATATGATATTCATGATATAATTCAGATATCCTGGAAGCAACACTACCCACTCTCCATCGCTTAGCTTGGTCATCAAGCGAATTTAAACGTGGAAGTGACATGATTGATTGAACGGCTTATTTGTAACTGGTCAGGTTGATTGTTGTATGTAGACTTATACTGAAAATATTTTCACAAGGAACATCTATTGGACCTATTCACGGTTCCTCTTAAAGCTACCTGCTTCCCGCCATATTATACCCTTGTTTTCCTACCAACAGACTATAGCACACCTGTCTCGGCCATCTGTTCCCCCTTAAAGCAACCTGCTTCCCGCCATATTAATATACCCTTGTTGTCCTACCAACAGACTATAGTACACCTGTCTCGACCATCTGTTCCCCCTTAAAGCCACCTGCTACCCGCATATTATACACTTGGACCCACTCTAAACTGGGTGGACCCAGGACCCACCTGCTGGAAATGGTACTTTATAACTACTCTTAGTTTGACTCAATGATTAGATTTTACGACAGGTACTAGTAGTAAGAAGTCGAAAAAATAGTTCCTGACAAACATTGCTAAAGTGGTTTCCACCGGTAGTATGGACAAACGAAGTGGTTTCTACCAGTATTACGGACAAACGAAGTGGTTTCCACTGGTATTACGGACAAACGAAGTGGTTTCTACCAGTATTACGGACAAACGAAGTGGTTTCCACTGGTATTACGGACAAACGAAGTGGTTTCTACCGGTATTACGGACAAACGAAGTGGCTTCCACCGGTATTACTGACTAACGAAGTGGTTTCTACCGGTATTACGGACAAACGAAGTGGTTTCTACCGGTATTACGGACAAACGAAGTGGTTTCTACCGGTATTACGGACTAACGATGTGGTTTCCACCGGTATTACTGACTAACGAAGTGGTTTCTACCGGTATTACGGACAAACGAAGTGGTTTCCACTGGTATTACGGACAAACGAAGTGGTTTCTACAAGTATTACGGACAAACGAAGTGGTTTCTACCGGTATTACGGACAAACGAAGTGGTTTCTACCGGTATTACGGACAAACGAAGTGGCTTCCACCGGTATTACTGACTAACGGAGTGGTTTCTACCGGTATTACTGACTAACGAAGTGGTTTCTACAGGTATTACGGACAAACGAAGTGGTTTCTACCGGTATTACGAACTAACGATGTGGTTTCCACCGGTATTACTGACTAACGAAGTGGTTTCTACCGGTATTACGGACAAACGAAGTGGTTTCCACCGGTATTACGAACTAACTAAGTGGTTTCCATCGGTATTACTGACTAACGAAGTGGTTTCTACCGGTATTACGGACTAGCGAAGTGGTTTCCACCGGTATTACTGACTAACGAAGTGGTGGTTTCTACCGGTATTACGGACAAACGAAGTGGTTTCCACCGATGTTATGGACAAACGAAGTGGTTTCCACCGGTATTACGGACAAACGAAGTGGTTTCTACCGGTATTACGGACAAACGAAGTGGTTTCCACCAGTATTACGGACTAACGAAGTGGTTTCCATCGGTATTACTCACTAACGAAGTGGTTTCCACCGGTATTACGAACAAACGAAGTTGTTTCTACCGGTATTACGGACAAACGAAGTGGTTTCCACCAGTATTACGGACTAACGAAGTGGTTTCCATCGGTATTACTGACTAGCGAAGTGGTTTCTACCGGTATTACGGACTAACGAAGTGGTTTCCACCGGTATTACGGACAAGCGAGTGGTTTCTACCGGTATTACGGACAAACGAAGTGGTTTCCACCAGTATTACGGACTAACGAAGTGGTTTCCATCGGTATTACTGACTAACGAAGTGGTTTCTACCGGTATTACGGACTAACGAAGTGGTTTCCACCGGTATTACGGACAAACGAGTGGCTTCTACCGGCATTACGGAAAAGCGAAGTGGTTTCTGTCAGTATTACGGACCTACGAAGTGGTTTCCATCAGTATGACGAACTACTGAAGTTATCTAGATTTAAAGTTGGCTCTGTTTTTCCTCTAGATATATCTTGTTTGCACGCAACATAATGTGATGTCTCAGAGGGACATGTAACATCATATTTTTTTCCTCAAATTTTACCAAATTTCTCGTTGAAAATTACGGGATCATATTATTATGTCTTTTGTACTTTTTTCCTTTTCTTGGATAACATGTGGCGACATAAAAAATATTCTTCAGAAAATAAAAGCACACTACCCCGCCACCAGTAAAAGCCTAATAGTCAAATGTTCGGGGGTTTTTTGGGGTTTTTTTCTGTCTTACCCTCACAATGACTAATGTTCTGTGTTTTTTACCGCTATAACGACTCACAAAATCTAGTTTATGTGGTTTCTACCTGAATTATGACTTAAAATGATTAACATGTCTAGGTTTCTCTCAGTCAGAAATTACGACCCGCAAGTCCGTTGGTTTCTACCGGTAGTTTGACTAACAATACCGGGCGTTCCGTGGTTTCTCTGACTTAATGTGCTACTATTAATTGTACAGAATGGTACATATTGTCGATGTGAGATCATGGCTTCCTTAATCAGGAAAGACATATCTGAATTTGCTATTGAAAAAAAGAAAGAAAGAAACACTTAAAAAACTGACTGGATATAAATGGATTATGATGGTAATAGAAGGTATATCTTGTGAAATGTAGACTATATGCTGCTATGGAGAATGTTTGATATACTCAGCTAGAAGAAAAGTTTGAAAATATCAAAGGATTAATCAGAAGTCGTATATCAAATAAGGACAGACAATGCAATGGCCAAGAGAAAGGTTTGAAGATACAAACCAGGTAATAAGGAGTCGCTAATCAAAGAATGACAGAGACTACAATGGCCAAAGGAAAAGAACAACCTTTGAGTCAACACCTACGTTATTGTATGAAATAGTATACCTTACCAACAAAGAACAACCTTTGAGTCAACACCTACGTTATTGTATGAAATAGTATACCTTACCAACAAAGAGCAACCTTTGAGTCAACGCCTACGTTATTGTATGAAATAGTATACCTTACTAACAAAGAACAACCTTTGAGTCAACACCTACGTTATTGTATGAAATAGTATACCTTACCAACAAAGAACAACCTTTGAGTCAACACCTACGTTATTGTATGAAATAGTATACCTTACTAACAAAGAACAACCTTTGAGTCAACACATACGTTATTGTATGAAATAGTATACCTTACCAACAAAGAACAACCTTTGAGTCAACACCTACGTTATTGTATGAAATAGTATACCTTACCAACAAAGAACAACCTTTGAGTCAACACCTACGTTATTGTATGAAATAGTATACCTTACTAACAAAGAACAACCTTTGAGTCAACACCTACGTTATTGTATGAAATAGTATACCTTACCAACAAAGAACAACCTTTGAGTCAACATCTACGTTATTGTATGAAATAGTATACCTTACCAACAAAGAACAACCTTTGAGTCAACGCCTACGTTATTGTATGAAATAGTATACCTTACTAACAAAGAACAACCTTTGAGTCAACACCTACGTTATTGTATGAAATAGTATACCTTACTAACATTATTTTGATAATAAACAAATTGTAGGAAATGAAATCACGAAATAAGAAATGCTTAAAACTACCAAAGAGGTAATCTGAATCCATTAATGCCAAATATAAAAAGGACAAAAGACATTGAAGATGCCAAAGAGATAATCAAAAACCGTTACTCGAAGTATAGACAAAGCAAAAGGCCAACTTTTTATTCAACACCTACATGATTGTAGGTGTATGCCGTAGCAAAAATATTTTGATAATAAGCAAATTGTAGGAAAAGAAATCTTCTCGTCTTCTGAAGGGAATAGAAATACGAACAGTTTGAAGATAACAAAGGGGTAACTATAAACTGTAAATAGAAGAAAGACAAACAATGGAATGACAACAGGAAAAGATTGAGCAACATAAATCACACTAATAACATGTTTTATCTCTGAACGAATGCTTCAATCCCTGGATTTTTCAAAATCTGTACACTAAAGCTACTTTTTTTACATTTTCAGAAATTGTATCTATTTTACAAATACTATATTCCACATTGATAGATATATTAGAAAGAGGTTCAAAATAAGACCATATATATATTATTTTTGTTTCCGTGGCTACATAGATTGATAACTTAAAAATGGAAATGAATTTGACATTTAAAAATGCAAGAAATAAAACAACAAAAAAAACTGGAAAAAAGACTTTTTAATGTACTAGACAATAGTAAGTATTTTATCAGTATATGGAGAATATATGTTATATTATCGATAATAACACGGTCAGTGATAAGGTTCTTTAATTAACTTATATCTGCTTACTGTTACGTTAAGTACTACCTACGTATTACAATTATATAGGAATATATTCAATAAGTAATGAAAGGATATGGACGTAAATGAACATAAGAGAATATCGAATGCATACATTTCTGAAACATTACCAATATTTTGTTCTGTCGTAACTAAAATCGTAATGAGAACAGTATTCTTTATTAATTATTCATTTTGAAATATATGTAATGATATCGTATCAAAGAAATTTTCCATAAATATAATAGACCTGTAATGTTTTTGAACAAATCTTGCAGACAGACTGTCGTTCCCTAAATCGATGATTCCTTATCAGATAAGCATAATTAATACCTAAAATTTCAATAATACGATGATCCGTACAAGTTATTATCTTTTATTTTGAATGAATTTTGTAGCCGATTTGTTATGGCTCTTCCGTCGAGAGTTTCGTAGGAAGAGATTTTTTTTATTAGAATTTTATTTCAAGTTTATTTCGATTTTGCATAGAGTAAATAATTAAAGAATTGGGAATTTTTCATTGAAATATATTTCTTTTGCGTTTCTAAATATCAATTGATCTATTTTTTTAAACTTCCGGTGAACAGATATGTGGCTATCAATATAGAAAGGAGGAAAAATTGGACAGCCTACCGATAAAAGGACTTCGTCCTTTAATATATGACGACACTATCAATACTAGTATACAAGAGTTCCTAGAACACATAGGAGCATTATGTACACTTTGATATGTTTTTTTTATTTCAAAAAGCAAATTATTTGTAAATTCACTGTAGATATATTATATATGAAAATATGTGTTTGATTCCTACCTGTAAATTCGACGGGACGTAAAGTATGAGATTGTATGTCTTACATGTATACATATTAACAGATGACTTTATATTCGTGAGTATGTCTTGGATGTGACACAAATATTTCAATTAGGGATTGCCTGTATTGTATTTGAAATGTTGCCGACGTAAGTCGTCTGTTTTACTGTCGTAAATTGAGTTTACCTGGCGACGAATGGCAGAGCAACCAATTATGATATGTGCAAATCATTTTATCATTCCATGACATCTTTACGTTCTGAATTCTGTTACGATTTCCGCGTAAATACGATATTGGGTTCGATTTACCCTCCAGTTGTTTGTGGGAGGGCTCATGTCATATATACGTCATTTGTTTTTGCATGCGCATAGTGTGCAATGTTTTTGGTTTTTTTTGTCCTCGTCTTGGGTACCCTATGTTGAAAGTTTCTCTGGATTGTCCATTTTTCATTGCCTCTTTATTTTTCAGTATTTTCTAACGTTTATTCAGCTTGCGGTTCCTATCATGATTTCCGTAATAAGGAGTTGCTGCTAACAAAGAAACTACTGAGCACATTGGTATTTAGGGGTAATTTAGTCATCACTATGAATGGCGTACGGGTCACCGTAATGATTTTGTTAAACGTTCCGTAATTTCTGTGTCACATATGACTACGGATAGATTCCATTTTTCGTAGTGAAAATCAAGCTCTTCTTTTACCTGTCGTGACTTTTCACTGGTGAATTAACAAGCGTAACGACTGCCACTGGTGGAGCAGGAACTGCGAATTCCTCTATTCTATAGTACAGTTTGTCGCATGACATTTCTGCAAGCGTTTATTTCCGTGTTCTTTATGTCCGCTACGATTATCGCGTTAACGATATTCGATTCGTCTTTGCTCCCCGTTATTTTATAGGAGTTTCCTGTTTTGTTTTTGTTATTTGTATTTTATTTCGCTTACTGGTGTCCAACATTGTGTCCATGTCGCTTAGAAGTAGCACGACGGGTGTTGTTATCGGAACAGAAACTGCCTACCGTTCCTGGAGCGCTCGAGTCCAGTCCTGGTTTGTAATGTTGTTCGTGTTGCTGTAGTTGTCTGTGTTGTGTTTTATCGACCATTGTTTATACATTTGTCCTTTTCTATCCTTGTTTCGTCTGTCATTGTATTTATATCTTCTTGTTATCCTTTTAGTATCTGCAAATTGTTCTTGACAAATAGCGAAGCAGTTATAATATGCTGTATTGTGTTGTCGTAATAGTTTTTCATCTATAAATATGCTATATTCAAGAAGAAATAGTATATGTCTTTTTAAAACCTAAGTGATAGATTTAACCTTTTCCATCAGAAAAGCGAAGAAAGGAGAACGTCATGTTAATAAATATTGAGAATGGCAGAAGTAGATAACATGGCTGAATAACAACTACAGATTAGCGTCCTGTGTGACAAAATGAAAATGATTATCAGTATGTCTGAGTTTGATTTCAATCAATTGACATTGATAATGAACTAATTAGAACTCTAAGCACGTTTAGGTATGACATATCTTGTAGAAAGCTGTCTGTCTGAGATTATACAATACAAAATAAAACATGTTATTACTGTATGACCATTGTATTTAGGCAGATTATATATTTATCTATGTGTAATCAACGTAGTCTTAATCGTGACAAATATATAATCAGTTTTATTTTTGAGGGGGTATGGGTTATGGTGTTTAACTCCACTTTTATCAATATTTTCAGAGGAAACCGGAGTGCCCGGAGATAACCACCGACCTGTCACAAGTCACTAACAAACTTTATCACATAACATTGTATCGAGTACATCTCGCCTGTTCGGAATTCGAACTCATAACTTCAGTGGTGATAGGCACTGATTGCATAGGTAGTTGTAATTTCAACTACCATGCGAAATTAACCATGACGGCAACACTTTTATATTTGAAATGGTATATTATTGAAATATTGCACAGGAGGCAGGAACATATACGTCACTTCCGAGTTTGGTCTGTGTGTTTTTGAGTCTTGAGTTCGTAATAAGAAGAGTTTGAAGATACCAAAGGGGCAATCATAATCCGTATGTATGTCGAAGAAGAACAGACAACACAATGGCCAAAAGAAAAAGTACAAACAACGATCTACAAAACATACATATAAAACTAATGATCGAGTAACACGAACCCCACTAAAACCCGGGGGTGAACTCAGGTGCTCCGGAAGGGTAAGCAGCTCCTGCTCCACTAGTTGCACCCGTCGTGTTAATCTAGTGACAAACCCGGTTATAAGTCGTGAATGAGGAAAGGACCGGGAAGTGCTTACGACAAGTGGAACATATCCGTGGTCATTAGTGACACAGATATTCCATAACGGTCAACCAAGTCATGGTGGCGACCGTAAAATTTTCGAAGTGATGACTTCAACTTAACCAATAGGAACCCTTGGTTCAGTAGCTTCCTAGTTAGCAGCAACCCTCTATAATTTGGTTTTTGAATCTTTGTCGCCATCATTAAAGAAATGCAAAAAGAAACGAAAGAAAATACTCAGTCTCATGCAAGATTAAAATATGAATTGCAACATTGTTTTGTTGTTAAACATGCTATTGTTTCATGCGGCATGCAAAATTTCAAAAGCACATTTATTTAATTGGCAAATGTGCCATTTTAGTAATATTGTGACGTCATGAGTAAAATAACACTGTCATTCTTTTTGATCCGAACAGAACTCACACAGGTGCGCGGTTATAAAAAAACGTTCCAGCGTAATGTATGATGAATATTGCTTAACTAAAGAAAACGCAAAATATTATTGGGAAAACCAAATTACAAAAAAGTAAGTTAACAAGTGTTCAGTTATTATCCGTGCTTTTTCATATTCTTTCCAGTGTTTTGAAAGGCATCACACATCATTAAATTGACACTCCTGTAGTGTTTTTTAGAGTTATGGAGTCAGTGGTGTGTTGTTGTCGTCGTTAGTAACATTATCTACCACCTCAATTTGACCTTTTAACAGAATTATGATAAATTGCTTTGGGAAATTCTAATTGCAAATATAATTTTAACTTGCTTAGTAAAATAACAGAATGGATAGACCTTGACATAAATCGTCCATCATTATTTTTATCATTTGGTACATATCATCATGATCTTGACTCTTCACTCTATTTATAACAATCGATTTTCATCTTTCTGTATTCAAGATCAAACATCTATAGAACAATTATGTTTATCTATTAAACACGTTAGAATTGTGTTTACGTTGAATGATCCAATGGCAAATTACTTTAACTGACAACGTAAAACCTTTGCTGACACTTTAAATAGCAAATTACAATCTTGTATAGCTATTATGGAGTTGTTGTACATTAGACAATGTTTCTAACCAATCTCAATGCTTCTTAAAGACAATATAAAATGCTTAAATTAAGACATAAACAACCGGGCGGATGACGAGATAAAATAGGAGTGTGAATAAGTATGCAATGCTGTCACATTGTCATCACGTGACTTTACAAGGGTAGTTTTCTGTGTTCATTCGAGAAGAAATATCACCTATTTAAGCAGTTAGCACTGAGCAGACATGCATAATGGGTTTTCAATGTGAAACCCATTATTGTTTGTATTAAGTAACTCAGATTGCATCACAGAGGGGTAATACATGACCCTGTGTTTTATATACCATCGATGGTATTTAATTGTATTTGAATGGAAATAAAATTATAATATGGTTTCCTTCTGAAGGGGTGATTAAACGACTAACATGGAATTAAAGGGGCATTTGACATGGAATTAAAGGGGCATTTGACATGGAATTAAAGGGGCATTTGCCATGGAATTAAAGGGGCATTTGACATGGAATTAAAGGGGCATTTGATTTCCATGCACAAGAAGAGTTTGAAGATACCAAAGGGGTAATCATAATCCGTAAATCGAAGATAGACAGACAACATAAATGCCAAATGAAAAATGAGAAATAACAATCTACAAAACACTACACAGAAAACAAAAGATTGCGCATCATGAACCAACGTCTACTATTAAAGTCCACAGCGATTCGGATATAGTACACAACACTAGTACACACATAAAGGTAACGGAACTGTCGAGATCAATAAAAACACCAGGAATAAGGAAGTTTAATATAATTCATTGTCAATTAAGAAATGAGGCTAGTAACCTGAAGGCACATTTATTTAATGATTTTTTATCTGATAATACTAACTGTCCAAACTGTAGTGGTTCATTAGAAGATAACAACCATATTTTGCTTATCTGTCCTAAATTTAATAACTTAAGATTTATCTTATTAGATTCCATACAGACATTAATACCAAATAATAATAATATTGACATTAATATAGATTTATTATTACATGGAAATAGATCATTTTCATATGATCTAAATACAGAAATATTTCAAGCTGTACACAAGTTCATAATTGACACTCATCGTTTCATTAAAGATTCTTCTTTTTTCAATTGCACTCCTCCCATTATACATTTATTTTGTGTTATTTTATTTTTCTTTAACTTCTTGTATGTTTAACTATTTAAAATATTTAGAAAGTCTACAAATTTCACTTCACTCGTAAATTTATTATATATGAAATATTAATGGTGTTCACAATTACATGTATTGAAGGAACATAATTATCTTATATTATTGATATAATTGTTATATATACTGAATATATGCCTTGTACATGTAAAAGGAGAGAGCTTGTATAGGCATAGCCTGTTGCTCAATCCTATTCATTTAGTTGTGAATAGAAAATATGTTTAAAACAAACACCAGGAAACACTGCAAAGCCAGAGGTTAAATCAACTCGTAAGACAAAAAATAATGGACAATAAGTTGAGACCAGATGTCCCTTAAAAGAGTGACTACCTCATATTAGGTTCTGTCTAAACACCGTACATGGAACATTCAGGACACTGGACGAGGAACAATCAAAACTTCGTACATGGAACATTCAGGGCACTGGACGAGGAACAATCAAACCACCGTACATGGAACATTCAGGACACTGGACGAGGAACAATCTAAACACCGTACATGGAACATTCAGGACACTGGACGAGGAACAATCAAAACACCGTACATGGAACATTCAAAACACCGTACATGGAACATTCAGGACACTGGACGAGGAACAATAAAAACACCGTACATGGAACATTCAGAACACTGGGCGAGGAACAATCAAAACACCGTACATGGAACATTCAGGACACTGGACGAGGAACAATCAAAACACCGTACATGGAACATTCAGGACACTGGACGAGGAACAATCAAAACACCGTAATGGAACATTCAGGACACTGGACGAGGAACAATCAAAACACCGTACATGGAACATTCAGGACACTGGACGAGGAAAAATCTAAACACCGTACATGGAACATTCAGGACACTGGACGAGGAACAATCAAAACACCGTAATGGAACATTCAGGACACTGGACGAGGAACAATCTAAACACCGTACATGGAACATTCAGGACACTGGACGAGGAACAATCTAAACACCGTACATGGAACATTCAGGACACTGGACGAGGAACAATCAAAACACCGTACATGGAACATTCAGGACACTGGACGAGGAACAATAAAAACACCGTACATGGAACATTCAGAACACTGGACGAGGAACAATCAAAACATCGTACATGGAACATTCAGGACACTGGACGAGGAACAATCTAAACACCGTACATGGAACATTCAGGACACTGGACGAGGAACAATCTAAACACCGTACATGGAACATTCAGGACACTGGACGAGGAACAATCAAAACACCGTACATGGAACATTCAGGACCCTGGACGAGGAACAATCAAAACGTTCATGTGCTAGAAAATTAGGAAGATATTAATAATTAAGTCAATAACTAGATAAGAAAAATGCATTTCATGATTATCCTATATTATATACATGGCCAATACCACTAATCATATGTTAATATTTTTTTATATAACTTCCAGTACCGAACGTATCAAGGGACAGTATGTGTGATGCTCCATAGTATATTAGATGACACTGAATACTCTATTACGCCAAGTGTTGTAATGAATAACATTTGGAGCGAAAAGTTGGAAGATACCAAAGGGATAATCAGAAGTCGCATATTGCAGAACAATGGACAAAATAATAGGACAAACGGACAAACAATGATATACAAAACTTTACACAGATATTGAATTGAACATTTGGCATATCATTAATTGTTTGTACACTTAATCTCGTCATGAATATAGTTGTACAGGAACTGTTTACATTTCGACACCACATGAGCTAATCCCGGTTTTTTTGTAAAGTTCATATTTCTCAATCTTTTGTCTTGTGTGTAGTATTTTTGTAGATCATGTTTTTTTTTTGATTTTTTTGTTGTGCTTTTGATTTTGATCCTAGACTGTAATAACAAACTGACAGATAAAACCACTGGTCACGAGTAAAATTAATTTAGGTATCAGATATGAACCAGCCTCAGTGGTGTTACGATTGTGGTGGTGCAATGTCAATGACCTTAACCATCTATGCCCCCAGTAAGAAAATTTGAAGATATTAAAGGGGTAATCAGAAGCTGTAATTTGAAGAAGGGCAGACAATGCAATGGCCAAAAGAAAAGGACAAACATTGATCTACAAACCACTACACATAAAACTAAATAGAAAAAAAAATGTTTTTCATTTATACTATATAAAGGCATATAATGTGCATTCTTTCTAAGATTAAGCAAGGTTGTATATAGTTGGTGGTTCATCCATCTCATTGAAGTTGTTCTTAAAATTAATCATCGAATACGGTTTACTTGTACTTTACTTGTACTTTACTTGTACTTTACGGTTTACTTGTACTTTACGTATTGATTGATATTGCCATTAACAGATGTGTCATAACTAAAATTACATAGCGATTCTCTTAGGAATTATAACAATAACGTCTAAAGCCCCGTTCTCATGACAAAAAAATTACATACGTGAGCAAATTAAACGACTCAAACTATATATTATATTATTTCTAATGCTCAAAATATTTCTTGCCGTACATTTTTTTAGGTTCTATAATTTTAAAAATCGTTGCCATTTTAAAACTTTTGTCTATAAAACTAGCTTAACCTTGCCATTTGTTTTTTTATTTATTTAAGTGACTTAAGATATGTTTGTTAATGATTTCTACTTTGTCGTTCTTTGTACGATTTTCCGATTTGATGTTGGACCTATTCTGACAGTGCGTTAGTTTTTTTTTATTATTGTTTTTGAAAAAAAAATACATTGAACGAGAGTTTATAATACGGTTGTTTCGAATCATTTCCATTCCGTCAAAATTTTGTTATTTTCTTTCGCCAGATCACGTGATTTCGATGGACTAATCGGCATTGAACAAAGCAAAAACTCCAATCGATATGTGTCGTTTTAACGTTCGATCCTCAGCTTAAAAAAATCTTTACATTTTCTGTAAAAGACAGATATCAATTAAATTATTTTATTTGCATCAAAGACTTCAATGCAGAGACAAATACTTCTTTAAAATTAAATTTGTTTTCTTTCTTTATTTGCGGCTGTCAGCATCATCAAAGGAAAACGATCTGCCTTTATGTATATATTTCTGATATCAGACAGACAGTGGGGTACCGAACACCAGTATTTATTCAGCGGTTTCCTTGGCGTCTCCATATTACAATTACTTATAATCTACCGCATCTACGACTATGATATGCTGACGTTGTCACAGTAATAGCGTAAACACCGGAAGTCGCCTGCCGATTTGTTCAGACGTCAAGACAAGAAAAAGACGGAACGTGGTCGGAATTGACATGATTCGAAACAACCGTATTATGTTGTATTGTTTGAGGGTTATTGTGTTTGTATAGTAATGTAGTATTATATCTGTTACTATTGATTCATACCTTTCAATTTTGTTCATGATGCTGTAAGATTAGGATTTACATATTAATAAAAAAAAAATAAGGGGAAATGTTAAATTTAAAATAAAAAGATACAATGATGACGATATTTGTTTTCTTGTTGATTACCCAGCGTCTGGGAAATGAACATATATTCACCAAATAACATCAAAATCCAAAAGATGCTAAAATTTAGCATTTAGCTACAGAAGTAAAGAGTACCACTCAGCTACATACTAAGAGCGGTTTCGCCCTCATATCTATATGATATGCGTTATACTCATTGTTGAAAACCCTACTGTGAAAGTGAAATATAGAAAATCCATAAAACCAGTTTATCTTTACTTTGATTTGTGTCTAAATGTTACATTAAATAATCTCCCATATTCATTTTCTAACTAATGATCATGTTAAATTGTCAATACACGATCTTTTATACTTGTACGTCTGAAACATATTTATTTTAATCACCAACCTTGATTACTTAATTTGTTATCTCAGCACGTCTCCCTTGTTTTTCCTATCTGTCGTAACTTTTACAATTAACTGTAATGCATGCCTAAATTGAAAACCATTCAACATCATTAATTATAGTTTGATGTAGCGACTGAAAGTCAATACCAGAATATATTCTTAATATTATCTTTTAAATAAGTCCTGTCCAGTGGTTAATAATCTTAAGTTTCAATTTTCATCATTGTGGATAAGCTATGGAGAATATAGACCTACTTCAACTGTAGATTCTTCGGGTCGAGTAAAGAATGGCTTAAAGATACCAAAGAGGTAATCAGAAGCTGTAATTATTTTTAAGAATCTACATGTTGGAGTGTACTTAATACATTTCCATCTTCAAGGTTGTTTCCGTTTTGTATATATTTTTTTATATTTGCAATGTTTAGAAATCCAAATTAGATTACCATTTAATTATTTATATGTCACTTTGGGTTCGATGAGCTCATTGTATTATTTTTATATAACGATATATATGTAACTTACTTTGAATGTCAATGTACTCCCTAGATGAGCTCATTGTATTATTTTTACATAACGATATGTAACTTACTTTGAATGTCAATGTACTCCCTAGCTGTTATTTGTGTCTCGATTTCAAATCTTACTGTAAAGAATGTTTTAAATTTTATTATTCGTTTGCATGTTCTTTAATTCCGTCTTTTAATAAGTCGCAAAAATGGGGACAAATCACTTATATAACTTTTTCAAATACAAATCTTGTTTCGTGTCATAAAGAAAACTGAACAGTAAGATTTATATTATCTCAAAATAATCTGGTAATTGGAGATGACATTTTAGTTTAATGACTGGGAGATTAAAATGTGAAGAATATGAAATGTAATAAAATACATTGAGTTAAGACCTATAATAGTAAATGTGATATTTTATATTTGTACTACTCTCGGTTATATATTTGACTTCCATCAGCCGACGATAGTAACATATTTTTATACATTGGAACTGTTCCGACATTGTGGTATTTTTCGATTTTCCTTTCATCATCAATTTAAGGATATATCCAAGAACAGAGAGAATTGTACTCATTCTTTTCAAAAAGGGATAAAACATACTGAGGACTATTTTCTTACTTAAACATTTTGAATGGTGTGTATTGTACCTATGCTTAGGGACCGACCATTTAACTTGCAGGGGGGTTATGGTTTTTTGTTTCGTTCAGAAATTATTTTTCGGATAACACGAGAGTTAGAATATTTATTTATTTTGTCGCGCAAAGCGCGAAATTTTTTTCCAGAATTTAACATTAAGTTATATGACAAAAACTCTGAATCAGATTTTTTTTTTTTTCCTCCACCAAAATCAGAATATTTTTTTCAGCAACATTGGGAATCAAAATATTTTTTTAGAATAAAAAACCATAACCCCCCACCCCCCTGCAAGTTAAATGGTCCGTCCCTTATTTCGTTTTCAAATGTAGTTAATGTAAAAATACAAAGTTTTTTTTAATCCCATTTTTTATTTGACAGTGTATAAAAAATATTTTCCCATATTATATACTTGGAGTATTCCTCACTTCGAACAAATATAAGAAGAGTTTTAAGATATCAAAGAGGCAATCAGAATCTGTAAATCTAAGAAGGACAGACAACACAATGGACAAAAGGACAAACAACACAATGGACAAAAGAACATATGTATTACATATATTATAAAATCAGTAACCAGTCATCAATATTCACAGTTAAGGGACCGACCATTTAACTTGCAGGAGGGTTTATGGTTTTTTATTTCCTTCAGAAATTTGTTTTCGGACAACACGAGAGTTAGAATATTTTTTTTTTTTTGTCGCGCAATGCGCGAAATTTTTATCCAGAATTTAACATTAGGTTATATGACAAAAACTCTGAATCAAATTTTTTTTTTTTCATCCACCAAAATCAGAATATTTTTTTCAGCAACATTGGGAATCAGAATACTTTTTTAGAAAAAAAAACATAACCCCCCTCCCCCCTGGGAAGTTAAATGGTCCGTCCCTAACCTGAATGTAGGATACACAAAATAGCTAACTGATTCCACACTACTAATTGCCAAATGTCTACTTTGCTACATATATAGGTGCTTTATGGGTATGTTTTGTAAATCGGTGTTTGTTCTTTTGTCCTTTTGGTCATTGTGTTGTCTGTTCTTCTTTGATTTATGGATTCTGATTACTCGTTTGGTGTCTTCAAACTCTTCTTGTTTTATTCGAGTTGTGTTTAGATTTTTTTTTTTTTTTGTATTCTTGTTAAATTTGTATTCGGATTACTTCTGTATGTATAAGTTATATAGCTAATTGATGGAATAAGTAGCAAACACCATCACAGCTGAATAAATTTTGGTGGCGAAACAAAAACGCAATATATGCTAAGCGGGAAATAAAGCTATCAGTTTAATTCAAGTTCCTTAAAGAATACACATCTATCGACTCTTCTGCTGTTATAACCTGCTTGCGACATATAAACAGCGTGTCATCTTTTCGCGATAACAAATTTTAGCATCACGACTACAAACATATTTTGAGAAATGAGAATGTTTTACCTAAGCCGGGTTTTAATCACACAGGATGATATAATCAATCGAGGACGTGTTCCACGTTTTAATAGAACTCAATGTGTACAATTAGCCTACTTATCGAATAAAATACTTGTTTTGTAGAGTTCATGCTTTATCTATGTTATTTGTATTTATTTACGTATTCTGGTTTCATAGTCCATATCACATGATGTGTGCGTCCAGTATTACGACAGGTGTCACTAGTGGAGCAGGAACTGAAGCACACGAGTCACTCCTTGTTTTTAGTGGAGTTCACGTTGCTGGATCTTTAGTTTTTTGTCTAGTGTTTTGTAGATCAGTCTTTGTCCTTTTCTGCTTTTTTTGTTTGATTCTTGTATTGTCTGTTCTTCTTCGATTTATATTTTGATATATCCAAGCTTAATTTAATACAATAATGTACTGCAACATTAATATATGCAATTGTAGCGTAAGAAATGCTAAGCAGCACTTTGGTCAGAAACAAAGAGCCAAGTTGAAGCACTAAGAGTTTATCAATATCAACCTCGAGTAACTAAGGTGACATTGATATGAACTAAGGGGAATACAGTGCGAAACAAAATTCCCAGAAAGAAAAACAACAACACTCCTTGTTCCGAGAAATTCTAGTATTTGTTTTGAATTCGCTATGTGAATTTCAAATTATTTCTGCATAAGCGGATGATCTAATTAAATCAAATATTGATGGCTTATAAGGTACTCAATAACATTTTGAAAAACAATATTTTATTTTCTTGACTATTATATATATATAGATCATTAATTTGTTTTTCTCTTCATTCATTTTTTTTGGTAGTTGGAATAAAATTTCAATGCCTCATTTCCAGTACACAATGTTAATGTATTTAACTTTAAAAACAGCCATAGATTTCAAGAAAAATACAATGAAAACATTTTATATAATAATTAAACTTCCATTTGTTGATTATATGAAAATTGTCAACAAGCAGAAGTACTTATGACGTCAATGTCTTTATTGGACCTAAAATGAATTAGTAGTATGAATATGACATCATGCATTATATTATGCATGTGATAACTTCTGTGCCACGAACGAAGATTAAATATAGTATATGTAATGCTTAATGTTACAGCGTTCTTGGTAACAACACTGTTAGCTTGTTTAATTTGTAAGGACACTTGTGTAATATAGGAAATAAAGGTAATAACAAAATTACCGAACTCCGAACAATCTTACAAAGGGAAAGTCAAAACTCATAATTATATAAACAGACAAAATCAGTCAACAACCGGAAAACTGTGAAAACCGTAATGACCCTGACTTGGTACAGGCATTTCTAAAGAAATGGTGGGTTGAATCAGATTTTAAGGCGCCAAACCTCCCGCTCTCATTACGGTTCAAAGGTTCCAGTAGAGTGACAGAAGATCCAGTTCTTCATAGATGGATTAAATTCCAAAAGAACACGAAAAGGCCTATAATTGTCAAGGATTTCTTCTGTCGTATGTGTCGTCGGGGTATATATATGGTTGCTAAATGAATTGTCAATACCTAATTTAAGGTTGACTGTTATTTCCCTAGTATGTCTTCCGATTAACTCTCTTTTATAAAACTGTTAAAATATATTTATACAGTAAGCAATACATAGCAAAATACGTATGACACGCTGCATAAACCCGCCAAATATCGGCCTTCTGGTTAGTATTGGTTCCTCGGGTTACTACAGCATGTGATATGGATTTTGCATGATATTATTCTCTATGTATTAAAATGAAAAACAAAACAGACGACACCGTCGGAACGGTTCCAGCATACAGTCTACAATTCGAAGAACCAGTCAATATCGATACATCCAACGCACATATACATGACCGCTCACTTTTCTGACCTACTTTGGACAGGTACTTCTAAAAAAAAAGTGGCGGGTTAAACTAGTTCTATTTCCAAAAACCTCCCCTCTAAGTGAAATGATGCGGTCATGCAAGGATTTTCCACATACTACTAAGGTTCCCACTCTGACATATAACTAAGAAAGCAGTGCATTATATAATAGCCACTGCTTAATAATGTCAGATTTCAAACGGATGACACACAATCCTTCTTCTCTTGAAATTGTTCCAAAATGCAATTCTATCTCAATACAAATAAGTATAAAATATATATGATAAAGTGGTGAACATTAATTGGTTTTAATGGAGTCGACAATATGACAGACAATTCTATGCTTCTTTCATTTTATGAACACACTGTCTAGACTTTGTCAGAGTGTCTATATTAAACATAGATGTGTATTTATTTGTTTGTGACCGGATAACCTACCTTTTAAATGTTAAGTGATTATGGAAAGTCGTACGGGAAGCAATCTAACATTCTATTTCACACACTGTTTGAGATAACAATGCCAATTAACTATCGCTTCCGTTCATTTTTAGAAGTCTGTCATATTGGAGTGACAATGGCAGTCCGTGTTCGATTAAAGTTCGTAGCCTTAATCCATATGGTAAATACTAACTGACCCTTCTCAATTTATTTATTGGAACAATGAAAATGTAGATATCTAATTCAGTACGACCAAAATCAAACGTTTGGACGCAAGAACAGGATATCCAATACCAGCTTTGGTCAACTATGCCTGAAGGAGGAAGGAGAATCTTAGATTTAATTATAAGTAAATTATTTAGAAGGCTACGCAAAAGATAAACATCAATATATAGTGATAACATGAAGAAAAATATAAAAAGAATATGATACAATATCAAAAATAGTATTTTCTCGCTTTCTGGTTGCATGTTACACTCAACATTGCATACACGAAAAACCGGATGTTTTGTAGACCTCGTCTTTCCCTATGTTTTCCAGGTTGAAATCAGCACTGCTAAATTTATTTGGTCGTCACCACGAACATGTTTACCTTTGCGATATATTCATTACTCAAATAACAATGAATCTTTTCCTTGTTACGTAGACTTTGGTATCACGGCCAAGACTTTTACTGGACTTTACTATGAGTAACAAGGTGTGTGTCTTGTAAGAACAGGAGCTGTTTACCCATCACGAGAACATGAGTTCACCCTCATATGTGGTAGGATTCGTGTTGCACATAGTTTTAGATTGCTGTTTTGTGTTTTTCTGGTGCTTGCGTCTCTGGATTTTCATTCTTGACTTCCACTTCAGTTTTCTCTAACATTTATTTCTTTCTCGATTAAATATGGTTTCCACTTAATTGTATATTCTGATGGTTGGTATCAAATGAGATAGTTGATTATATTTTGATTTATGTTATAATTATAAAAAAAAATTTGAAAAAATAATACATTAGTTGTAATTTATCATCAAATCTCGATACAAATTTACAATAACAAAACCGTATGTTATAATTATAAATTTCTTTTTGAAAAAATAATACATTAGTTGTAATTTATCATCAAATCTCGATACAAATTTACAATAACAAAACCGTATTTATCAAATTTATAGCACACGATGTGTTCTGTAATAACCATCATCAATTACGCTCATAGTCGAAAATTTGGAAACCATGTAAACACACTGGCCAAAACATGATAGTCAAAATCGGTGAAGGTTAACTGTGTCTGATGGAGATTGACATTACTTATTATAAATTAAATTATTTAGGAACTGTAAATTCCTAGCATTAATGGGTCATTATCAAAAAACACGCACTTTTCTGTTATTACGCAATTAAAAGACAAATATCAACCAAACTGATTGGAGAAAACATGTTTTGCATGAAGGCACATCAGCTTTCTATAGTTTTACCATCTAAATCCAGATTGGTCCAATTGCGAATGTATACTAGCTACACGAAGACCTGTTTTTTCCTTGGTGTTACGTGTTATTTTTCCAGAATGACTTACTTTTGGTCATTTGTTCTATTCAGATGTTATGATTTTATTCGATCTTTATATTATTTTTGAACTATTCCTAAAACTCTAATAGCACAACATTATTTTTGCTTGATATATATTGAAATTTAAAAAGAAAATTAGCAAAAACCTGCTGTTATAGATTTTCATGTCTGTGGTGTTACCCTTCCTATTAAGGCTGGTAAGAGTTATCTGTCTTGTCATATTTGAAGCAAAAATAGTTTCTCCCTAATTGCTTATTTCCTGTTTCATGACATGTGCAGACGACAAAAACAAAAGTGATCCATAAACTAATATAGAGCCGAAAAGGTACGTGCGATTGGTATAGTATATAAAGTTTATGTCTGTGGTGTACTTTTCACTACTTTTTGTTAGAATTGAACAAAATATAAAAATATACAATACATTACATTTAGTATTCTTCACAGGATATACATATAAAATATAGTCAGGAAGAAATTATTTTCCTTTTATCCTGAAAATACTTACCTGTTTTCTGTGGTGTTACTGTCAATGGTGTTACCATAAAGATTGTGTAACACCACAGACATTTAGCATTAAAATTGTGAATAAACACATTATTCCATAAACAGTAATATACAGAACAAAATATTGCTCTTTAACCTATGCAGAAAAATTGTTCAAACATCGTCATTTACGTGTAAGATATAGTTTAACAAGTTGGTGGGAGTATACTGTTTAGACCTGGTAAC
Organism: Bathymodiolus brooksi; assembly: GCA_963680875.1. Classification (NCBI taxonomy): domain Eukaryota; kingdom Metazoa; phylum Mollusca; class Bivalvia; order Mytilida; family Modiolidae; genus Bathymodiolus; species Bathymodiolus brooksi. The sequence continues at coordinate 95,469,920 of OY804585.1, forward strand.
ACCAGAGACATATCTTCATAACACCATGGACATATCTTCATAACACCATGGACATATCTTCATAGCACCATGGACAAAACTGATATTGCTCATGCATCAAACCAATATGTTGAAAAACTGAATATTGTACTGAAAACATTAAGAAAACAACAAATATAGGTTGATAGTTGTGGTTTTTTTTCTTGAATTAAATGTTTGCATTCATGAAGATGTCCCTGGTGTTACTTTTGTCATCTGTGGTGTTACCTCTTGTCAATGGTGTTACCTCATGTAAATTGTTTCATATAAAGGATAAATGACATAATTGAAGTAAATTATATTATAGTTGAATAAAGTTGACTTTGATAACTATGTATAAGTCATCTTTTCTTTATATAAAGTGAAACAAAATACAATTATGAAAACTTGTTTGTTTCATAATGCAGCTTAAATGGAATTCCACAACTACATATCCAAATATTGTGAAAAAAACTAGTGTTCCAAAGAAAATATCCTACATTATGCATAATTTCCCTGTATATTATGTATGTAACCACTTTTTACATAAAAATTATTTTTCGTTTTCCTAAAAATAATAATTTTATGTTGGTAACACCACGGACTCAAAGGTATTAGGGGGTGCTACATATCTAGAAATATTTTTTTTCATGGAGGTTTTCCCGACTGCATATTATGTAAATATGTCATTGTAATGTAGGAAAAACTAATAAGCTAAAGCAAAACAGAAACAAAAATATTTGATATCACCAAAATTTGAACAGGAAAAAGTACGTGTATTTTGATAATGACCCTAATACATCTAATAAACCACGTGACTACTGGGTGGTTTATACTCTCTGGTTATCTAATTATATATACATCTAATAAACCACGTCCATGTCTAAGTTCTGACTACTGGGTGGTTTATACTCTCTGGTTATCTAATTATATATACATCTAATAAACCACGTCCATGTCTAAGTTCTGACTACTGGGTGGTTTATACTCTCTGGTTATCTAATTATATATGCATCTAATAAACCACGTCCATGTCTAAGTTCTGACTACTGGGTGGTTTATACTCTCTAGTTATTTAATTATATATACATCTAATAAACCACGTCCATGTCTAAGTTCTGACTACTGGGGGTTTATACTCTCTAGTTATCTAATTATATATACATCTAATAAACCACGTCCATGTCTAAGTTCTGACTACTGGGTGGTTTATACTCTCTAGTTATCTAATTATATATACATCTAATAAACCACGTCCATGTCTAAGTTCTGACTACTGGGTGGTTTATACTCTCTAGTTATCTAATTATATATACATCTAATAAACCACGTGACTACTGGGTGGTTTATACTCTCTGGTTATCTAATTATATATACATCTAATAAATCACGTCCATGTCTAAGTTCTGACTACTGGGTGGTTTATACTCTCTAGTTATCTAATTATATATACATCTAATAAACCACGTCCATGTCTAAGTTCTGGCTACTGGGTGGTTTATACTCTCTGGTTATCTAATTATATATACATCTAATAAACCACATCCCTGTCTAAGTTCTGGCTACTGGGTGGTTTATACTCTCAAGTTATCTAATTATATATACATCTAATAAACCACGTCCATGTCTAAGTTCTGACTACTGGGGGGTTTATACTCTCTAGTTATCTAATTATATATACATCTAATAAACCACATCCCTGTCTAAGTTCTGACTACTGGGTGGTTTATACTCTCTAGTTATCTAATTATATATACATCTAATAAACCACGTCCCTGTCTAAGTTCTGACTACTGGGTGGTTTATACTCTCTAGTTATCTAATTATATATACATCTAATAAACCACGTCCATGTCTAAGTTCTGACTACTGGGGGGTTTATACTCTCTAGTTATCTAATTATATATACATCTAATAAACCACGTCCATGTCTAAGTTCTGACTACTGGGTGGTTTATACTCTCTGGTTATCTAATTATATATACATCTAATAAACCACGTCCATGTCTAAGTTCTGACTACTGGGTGGTTTATACTCTCTAGTTATCTAATTATATATACATCTAATAAACCACGTCCATGTCTAAGTTCTGACTACTGGGGGATTTATACTCTCTAGTTATCTAATTATATATACATCTAATAAACCACGTCCATGTCTAAGTTCTGACTACTGGGTGGTTTATACTCTCTGGTTATCTAATTATATATACATCTAATAAACCACGTCCATGTCTAAGTTCTGACTACTGGGGGGTTTATACTCTCTAGTTATCTAATTATATATACATCTAATAAACCACGTCCATGTCTAAGTTCTGACTACTGGGTGGTTTATACTCTCTGGTTATCTAATTATATATACATCTAATAAACCACGTCCATGTCTAAGTTCTGACTACTGGGTGGTTTATACTCTCTAGTTATCTAATTATATATACATCTAATAAACCACGTCCATGTCTAAGTTCTGACTACTGGGGGGTTTATACTCTCTAGTTATCTAATTATATATACATCTAATAAACCACGTCCATGTCTAAGTTCTGACTACTGGGGGGTTTATACTCTCTGGTTATCTAATTATATATACATCTAATAAACCACGTCCATGTCTAAGTTCTGACTACTGGGTGGTTTATACTCTCTGGTTATCTAATTATATATACATCTAATAAACCACGTCCATGTCTAAGTTCTGACTACTGGGTGGTTTATACTCTCTAGTTATCTAATTATATATACATCTAATAAACCACGTCCATGTCTAAGTTCTGACTACTGGGCGGTTTATACTCTCTGGTTATCTAATTATATATACATCTAATAAACCACGTCCATGTCTAAGTTCTGACTACTGGGGGGTTTATACTCTCTAGTTATCTAATTATATATACATCTAATAAACCACGTCCATGTCTAAGTTCTGACTACTGGGTGGTTTATACTCTCTAGTTATCTAATTATATATACATCTAATAAACCACGTCCATGTCTAAGTTCTGACTACTGGGGGTTTATACTCTCTGGTTATCTAATTATATATACATCTAATAAACCACGTCCATGTCTAAGTTCTGACTACTGGGGGGTTTATACTCTCTGGTTATCTAATTATATATACATCTAATAAACCACGTCCATGTCTAAGTTCTGACTACTGGGGGGTTTATACTCTCTGGTTATCTAATTATATATACATCTAATAAACCACGTCCATGTCTAAGTTCTGACTACTGGGTGGTTTATACTCTCTAGTTATCTAATTATATATACATCTAATAAACCACGTCCATGTCTAAGTTCTGACTACTGGGTGGTTTATACTCTCTAGTTATCTAATTATATATACATCTAATAAACCACGTCCATGTCTAAGTTCTGACTACTGGGTGGTTTATACTCTCTAGTTATCTAATTATATATACATCTAATAAACCACGTCCATGTCTAAGTTCTGACTACTGGGTGGTTTATACTCTCTAGTTATCTAATTATATATACATCTAATAAACCACGTCCATGTCTAAGTTCTGACTACTGGGGGGTTTATACTCTCTAGTTATCTAATTATATATACATCTAATAAACCACGTCCCTGTCTAAGTTCTGACTACTGGGTGGTTTATACTCTCTGGTTATCTAATTATATATACATCTAATAAACCACGTCCATGTCTAAGTTCTGACTACTGGGTGGTTTATACTCTCTGGTTATCTAATTATATATACATCTAATAAACCACGTCCATGTCTAAGTTCTGACTACTGGGTGGTTTATACTCTCTAGTTATTTAATTATATATACATCTAATAAACCACGTCCATGTCTAAGTTCTGACTACTGGGTGGTTTATACTCTCTGGTTATCTAATTATATATACATCTAATAAACCACGTCCATATCTAAGTTCTGACTACTGGGTGGTTTATACTCTCTAGTTATTTAATTATATATACATCTAATAAACCACGTCCATGTCTAAGTTCTGACTACTGGGTGGTTTATACTCTCTAGTTATCTAATTATATATACATCTAATAAACCACGTCCATGTCTAAGTTCTGACTACTGGGTGGTTTATACTCTCTAGTTATCTAATTATATATACATCTAATAAACCACGTCCATGTCTAAGTTCTGACTACTGGGTGGTTTATACTCTCTGGTTATCTAATTATATATACATCTAATAAACCACGTCCATGTCTAAGTTCTGACTACTGGGTGGTTTATACTCTCTGGTTATCTAATTATATATACATCTAATAAACCACGTCCATGTCTAAGTTCTGACTACTGGGTGGTTTATACTCTCTAGTTATCTAATTATATATACATCTAATAAACCACGTCCATGTCTAAGTTCTGACTACTGGGTGGTTTATACTCTCTAGTTATCTAATTATATATACATCTAATAAACCACGTCCATGTCTAAGTTCTGACTACTGGGTGGTTTATACTCTCTAGTTATCTAATTATATATACATCTAATAAACCACGTCCATGTCTAAGTTCTGACTACTGGGTGGTTTATACTCTCTGGTTATCTAATTATATATACATCTAATAAACCACGTCCATGTCTAAGTTCTGACTATTGGGTGGTTTATACTCTCTAGTTATCTAATTATATATACATCTAATAAACCACGTCCATGTCTAAGTTCTGACTACTGGGTGGTTATACTCTCTGGTTATCTAATTATATATACATCTAATAAACCACGTCCATGTCTAAGTTCTGACTACTGGGTGGTATACTCTCTAGTTATCTAATTATATATACATCTAATAAACCACGTCCATGTCTAAGTTCTGACTACTGGGTGGTTTATGCTCTCTGGTTATCTAATTATATATACATCTAATAAACCACGTCCATGTCTATGTTCTGACTACTGGGTGGTTTATACTCTCTAGTTATCTAATTATATATACATCTAATAAACCACGTCCATGTCTAAGTTCTGACTACTGGGTGGTATACTCTCTAGTTATTTAATTATATATACATCTAATAAACCACGTCCATGTCTAGGTTCTGACTACTGGGTGGTTTATACTCTCTAGTTATCTAATTATATATACATCTAATAAACCACGTCCATGTCTAAGTTCTGACTACTGGGTGGTTTATACTCTCTAGTTATCTAATTATATATACATCTAATAAACCACGTCCATGTCTAAGTTCTGACTACTGGGTGGTTTATGCTCTCTGGTTATCTAATTATATATACATCTAATAAACCACGTCCATGTCTAAGTTCTGACTACTGGGTGGTATACTCTCTAGTTATTTAATTATATATACATCTAATAAACCACGTCCATGTCTAAGTTCTGACTACTGGGTGGTTTATACTCTCTGGTTATCTAATTATATATACATCTAATAAACCACGTCCATGTCTAAGTTCTGACTACTGGGTGGTTTATACTCTCTAGTTATCTAATTATATATACATCTAATAAACCACGTCCATGTCTAAGTTCTGACTACTGGGTGGTTTATACTCTCTGGTTATCTAATTATATATACATCTAATAAACCACGTCCATGTCTAAGTTCTGACTACTGGGTGGTTTATACTCTCTGGTTATCTAATTATATATACATCTAATAAACCACGTCCATGTCTAAGTTCTGACTACTGGGTGGTTTATACTCTCTGGTTATCTAATTATATATACATCTAATAAACCACGTCCATGTCTAAGTTCTGACTACTGGGTGGTTTATACTCTCTAGTTATCTAATTATATATACATCTAATAAACCACGTCCATGTCTAAGTTCTGACTACTGGGTGGTTTATACTCTCTGGTTATCTAATTATATATACATCTAATAAACCACGTCCATGTCTAAGTTCTGACTACTGGGTGGTTTATACTCTCTAGTTATCTAATTATATATACATCTAATAAACCACGTCCATGTCTAAGTTCTGACTACTGGGTGGTTTATACTCTCTAGTTATCTAATTATATATACATCTAATAAACCACGTCCATGTCTAAGTTCTGACTACTGGGTGGTTTATACTCTCTAGTTATCTAATTATATATACATCTAATAAACCACGTCCATGTCTAAGTTCTGACTACTGGGTGGTTTATACTCTCTAGTTATCTAATTATATATACATCTAATAAACCACGTCCATGTCTAAGTTCTGACTACTGGGTGGTTTATACTCTCTAGTTATCTAATTATATATACATCTAATAAACCACGTCCATGTCTAAGTTCTGACTACTGGGTGGTTTATACTCTCTAGTTATCTAATTATATATACATCTAATAAACCACGTCCATGTCTAAGCTCTGACTACTGGGGGGTTTATACTCTCTAGTTATCTATTTATATATACATCTAATAAACCACGTCCATGTCTAAGTTCTGACTACTGGGGGGTTTATACTCTCTGGTTATCTAACTATATATACATCTAATAAACCACGTCCATGTCTAAGTTCTGACTACTGGGTGGTTTATACTCTCTAGTTATCTAATTATATATACATCTAATAAACCACGTCCATGTCTAAGTTCTGACTACTGGGTGGTTTATACTCTCTAGTTATCTAATTATATATACATCTAATAAACCACGTCCATGTCTAAGTTCTGACTACTGGGTGGTTTATACTCTCTAGTTATCTAATTATATATACATCTAATAAACCACGTCCATGTCTAAGTTCTGACTACTGGGTGGTTTATACTCTCTGGTTATCTAATTATATATACATCTAATAAACCACGTCCATGTCTAAGTTCTGACTACTGGGTGGTTTATACTCTCTAGTTATCTAATTATATATACATCTAATAAACCACGTCCATGTCTAAGTTCTGACTACTGGGTGGTTTATACTCTCTAGTTATCTAATTATATATACATCTAATAAACCACGTCCATGTCTAAGTTCTGACTACTGGGTGGTTTATACTCTCTGGTTATCTAATTATATATACATCTAATAAACCACGTCCATGTCTAAGTTCTGACTACTGGGTGGTTTATACTCTCTGGTTATCAAATTATATATACATCTAATAAACCACGTCCATGTCTAAGTTCTGACTACTGGGTGGTTTATACTCTCTGGTTATCTAATTATATATACATCTAATAAACCACGTCCATGTCTAAGTTCTGACTACTGGGTGGTATACTCTCTAGTTATTTAATTATATATACATCTAATAAACCACGTCCATGTCTAAGTTCTGACTACTGGGTGGTTTATACGCTCTAGTTATCTAATTATATATACATCTAATAAACCACGTCCATGTCTAAGTTCTGACTACTGGGTGGTTTATACTCTCTAGTTATCTAATTATATATACATCTAATAAACCACGTCCATGTCTAAGTTCTGACTACTGGGTGGTTTATGCTCTCTGGTTATCTAATTATATATACATCTAATAAACCACGTCCATGTCTAAGTTCTGACTACTGGGTGGTATACTCTCTAGTTATTTAATTATATATACATCTAATAAACCACGTCCATGTCTAAGTTCTGACTACTGGGTGGTTTATACTCTCTGGTTATCTAATTATATATACATCTAATAAACCACGTCCATGTCTAAGTTCTGACTACTGGGTGGTTTATACTCTCTAGTTATCTAATTATATATACATCTAATAAACCACGTCCATGTCTAAGTTCTGACTACTGGGTGGTTTATACTCTCTGGTTATCTAATTATATATACATCTAATAAACCACGTCCATGTCTAAGTTCTGACTACTGGGTGGTTTATACTCTCTGGTTATCTAATTATATATACATCTAATAAACCACGTCCATGTCTAAGTTCTGACTACTGGGTGGTTTATACTCTCTGGTTATCTAATTATATATACATCTAATAAACCACGTCCATGTCTAAGTTCTGACTACTGGGTGGTTTATACTCTCTAGTTATCTAATTATATATACATCTAATAAACCACGTCCATGTCTAAGTTCTGACTACTGGGTGGTTTATACTCTCTGGTTATCTAATTATATATACATCTAATAAACCACGTCCATGTCTAAGTTCTGACTACTGGGTGGTTTATACTCTCTAGTTATCTAATTATATATACATCTAATAAACCACGTCCATGTCTAAGTTCTGACTACTGGGTGGTTTATACTCTCTAGTTATCTAATTATATATACATCTAATAAACCACGTCCATGTCTAAGTTCTGACTACTGGGTGGTTTATACTCTCTAGTTATCTAATTATATATACATCTAATAAACCACGTCCATGTCTAAGTTCTGACTACTGGGTGGTTTATACTCTCTAGTTATCTAATTATATATACATCTAATAAACCACGTCCATGTCTAAGTTCTGACTACTGGGTGGTTTATACTCTCTAGTTATCTAATTATATATACATCTAATAAACCACGTCCATGTCTAAGTTCTGACTACTGGGTGGTTTATACTCTCTAGTTATCTAATTATATATACATCTAATAAACCACGTCCATGTCTAAGCTCTGACTACTGGGGGGTTTATACTCTCTAGTTATCTATTTATATATACATCTAATAAACCACGTCCATGTCTAAGTTCTGACTACTGGCGGGTTTATACTCTCTGGTTATCTAACTATATATACATCTAATAAACCACGTCCATGTCTAAGTTCTGACTACTGGGTGGTTTATACTCTCTAGTTATCTAATTATATATACATCTAATAAACCACGTCCATGTCTAAGTTCTGACTACTGGGTGGTTTATACTCTCTAGTTATCTAATTATATATACATCTAATAAACCACGTCCATGTCTAAGTTCTGACTACTGGGTGGTTTATACTCTCTAGTTATCTAATTATATATACATCTAATAAACCACGTCCATGTCTAAGTTCTGACTACTGGGTGGTTTATACTCTCTGGTTATCTAATTATATATACATCTAATAAACCACGTCCATGTCTAAGTTCTGACTACTGGGTGGTTTATACTCTCTAGTTATCTAATTATATATACATCTAATAAACCACGTCCATGTCTAAGTTCTGACTACTGGGTGGTTTATACTCTCTAGTTATCTAATTATATATACATCTAATAAACCACGTCCATGTCTAAGTTCTGACTACTGGGTGGTTTATACTCTCTGGTTATCTAATTATATATACATCTAATAAACCACGTCCATGTCTAAGTTCTGACTACTGGGTGGTTTATACTCTCTGGTTATCTAATTATATATACATCTAATAAACCACGTCCATGTCTAAGTTCTGACTACTGGGTGGTTTATACTCTCTGGTTATCTAATTATATATACATCTAATAAACCACGTCCATGTCTAAGTTCTGACTACTGGGGGGTTTATACTCTCTGGTTATCTAATTATATATACATCTAATAAACCACGTCCTTGTCTAAGTTCTGACTACTGGGTGGTTTATACTCTCTGGTTATCTAATTATATATATATCTAATAAACCACGTCCTTGTCTAAGTTCTGACTACTGGGTGGTTTATACTCTCTGGTTATCTAATTATATATACATCTAATAAACCACGTCCATGTCTAAGTTCTGACTACTGGGTGGTTTATACTCTCTAGTTATCTAATTATATATACATCTAATAAACCACGTCCATGTCTAAGTTCTGACTACTGGGTGGTTTATACTCTCTAGTTATCTAATTATATATACATCTAATAAACCACGTCCATGTCTAAGTTCTGACTACTGGGTGGTTTATACTCTCTGGTTATCTAATTATATATACATCTAATAAACCACGTCCATGTCTAAGTTCTGACTACTGGGGGGTTTATACTCTCTAGTTATCTAATTATATATGCGGATCTGTCAAGTCAGTATTACATTTATCTGATTCGAACAGTTGAAATATACAAGACGTGAAATAAATAAGAATAAATATAGAATTATATTACTTAGAGTGGATGGAATGTCTGGACTATGGTGAGAATCTACAACAATAATAGACTATTGTTCTGCCTATTATTAAGGATCCAGGATTAATGTAATTTTAATAGACTGTTAATATAATGCGTACACTTCCTGTTACCCTGGTTTTTGGTGAGGTTCGTTCCCTTTGCGTTGTCCAATTACATGTATTAACTATGCTGACCATTCCGAATCATCCTGGTTTACTCCCTACTTTTTAGAGGGTTTCGTGCTGCTCAATCCTCAAGGGTTTTACTCCCTACTTTTTAGAGGGTTTCGTGCTGCTCAATCATCAGGGGTTTTATTTCTGTGCAATGATTTGTGTAAGTTAAATTGTAACAGTGTCGCACATGACAAGTGTTATTGGCCTCGTCCGACCAAGTTATTAAGTATGTAAACGAGGAAGACTTCAAGACAGAAGCAATACATTGAGCAGGTATCAGAACTTTACCTGTTAATGTTGTCCAATATTCAATTATGCATTTTATTTCATTCTTATTAATATCTCACCGATGTTGTTTTTATATTATCTGTATGGTGACCATTTTGTATCGTTTTCTTTTATCGCCATGTAATCTGCATTAAGAATAAACCTTTTGAGTACTAAACTATAATACACATTAGTTGAAATATTGAAATTTTACCGTTAATGGACGTTTTCATGATAACCTCTGCATAGAAGGAAAGTATTACATATGTTAAATACATATTATATGTACTAATACATTGTAAAAGATCTTAATGTGATTCACAAGTGTACATAATATCCTAAAGCTAATTGCATGTAATTATATAAGTACCATTATAAGGAAAACGAAATAAACATTTTTCTTTTTTTAAATATATTGTCATTATCTATAGTATATTAGTGTCTTATTACCGAGAAAGGGGAAACAACTCAAAATAAATAATGGTACAGTTCGTTTTACTCGATCTTTAGTTTTATTAATATGTTTTGTAGATCGTTGTTTGTCCTTTTGTACTTTTTCTTTTGGCCATTCTGTTGTTCTTCGATATATGGATTCTGAAGACCATTTTGGAATCTTCAAACCATTCCACAGACAACATTCTCCATGATTTTCTAGTAATTGGTTTTATTCATTAACGTTCGATTGCCTTTTTTACATATTGTATGGTATTCGTTTCAGTTTTGTCGTTTTCGTATCAAGATGACCCACTTACTCAAATATCTCTACAGAGATGACTTTTGTCCTAATATTCAATCCTATTTATATATATTTAATAGATGGCATAATTTAAAAAACACTACACAAGTCTCATCTCAATCAGCATCCATTGTTGGTTTATTTGGTAATAAATTTCAAACTTAGCGCACTTAGCTGTTACGACTAAGATAATCGTTATACATAAAAGTACGTCGGAAACAGATCAAATTTAATTCATTGACATTAAGCAAGACATTTTCTTATCCCAGCACGTGCATATCTGACATTTCTTGTGTTAGTCTTAAAATTAAAAAAATCACATGCATAACATGAAAACTTCATTAATCCATTTTTTTTTGTTAGCTTATGAATGTAAATCCTTGCCAGCATGAAATCATATAATTTGAATTTATGATACACAGGAAATTTAATATAATCCTTCGTCTGGATACTAATCTATGAGGAAAATGTCCAAAACAATAATCATATTTAAAACATATCAAAATGTTTCCATTTTATTTTTTTTTATATGAAAAGTAAAACATATCACACTGTCGGAACAGTTCCACAATACCACACTGTCGGAACAGTTCCACAATACCACACTGTCGGAACAGTTCCACAATACCACACTGTCGGAACAGTTCCACAATACCACACTGTCGGAACAGTTCCACAATACCACACTGTCGGAACAGTTCCACAATACCACATTGTCGGAACAGTTCCACAATACCACATTGTCGGAACAGTTCCACAATACCACACTGTCGGAACAGTTCTACAATACCACATTGTCGGAACAGTTCCACAATACCACATTGTCGGAACAGTTCCACAATACCACATTGTCGGAACAGTTCCACAATACCACACTGTCGGAACAGTTCCACAATACCACATTGTCGGAACAGTTCCACAATACCACACTGTCGGAACAGTTCCACAATACCACATTGTCGGAACAGTTCCACAATACCACACTGTCGGAACAGTTCCACAATACCACATTGTCGGAACAGTTCCACAATACCACACTGTCGGAACAGTTCCACAATACCACACTGTCGGAACAGTTCCACAATACCACACTGTCGGAACAGTTCCACAATACCACATTGTCGGAACAGTTCCACAATACCACACTGTCGGAACAGTTCCACAATACCACACTGTCGGAACAGTTCCACAATACCACACTGTCGGAACAGTTCCACAATACCACACTGTCGGAACAGTTCCACAATACCACACTGTCGGAACAGTTCCACAATACCACACTGTCGGAACAGTTCCACAATACCACACTGTCGGAACAGTTCCACAATACCACATTGTCGGAACAGTTCCAAAATCGTAGAAAAAGGCAACATCGAAACCACTAACAGAGAAAATACCCCTAATGGAGAATAAGCGATCATTAATGGTTCGTACATTATAAACAAAGAACGTCGTCCTGAACAATATCATGTAAATCTAAAGAATTGAGGATGAATGATGGTGTTTAACGCCACTTTCAAAGAAAAAAGTTCATTAGTAATATTGGATAGCAACAACAATACATAGTACTCCTGAGTAAAACCTTAAACGTCTAAACACATATATACCAGCGACAGAAGTAAAACCTTAAGCGTCTAAACACATATATACCAGCGACAGAAGTAAAACCTTAAACATCTTAACACATATATACCAACGACAGAAGTAAAACCTTAAACATCTTAACACATATATACCAGCGACAGAAGTAAAACCTTAAACATCTTAACACATATATACCAACAACAGAAGTAAAACCTTAAACGTCTTAACACATATATACCAACGACAGAAGTAAAACCTTAAACATCTTAACACATATATACCAACGACAGAAGTAAAACCTTAAACGTCTTAACACATATATACCAACGACAGAAGTAAAACCTTAAACATCTTAACACATATATACCAGCGACAGAAGTAAAACCTTAAACGTCTTAACACATATATATCAACAACAGAAGTAAAACCTTAAACGTCTTAACACATATATACCAGCGACAGAAGTAAAACCTTAAGCGTCTAAACACATATATACCAGCGACAGAAGTAAAACCTTAAGCGTCTTAACACATATATACCAACGACAGAAGTAAAACCTTAAACATCTTAACACATATATACCAACGACAGAAGTAAAACCTTAAACGTCTTAACACATATATACCAACGACAGAAGTAAAACCTTAAACGTCTTAACACATATATACCAACGACAGAAGTAAAACCTTAAACGTCTTAACACATATATACCAACGACAGAAGTAAAACCTTAAACATCTTAACACATATATATCAACGACAGAAGTAAAACCTTAAACGTCTTAACACATATATACCAACGACAGAAGTAAAACCTTAAACATCTTAACACATATATATCAACGACAGAAGTAAAACCTTAAACGTCTTAACACATATATACCAGCGACAGAAGTAAAACCTTAAACATCTTAACACATATATACCAACGACAGAAGTAAAACCTTAAACGTCTTAACACATATATACCAGCGACAGAAGTAAAACCTTAAACATCTTAACACATATATACCAACGACAGAAGTAAAACCTTAAACATCTTAACACATATATACCAACGACAGAAGTAAAACCTTAAACGTCTTAACACGTATATACCAACGACAGAAGTAAAACCTCAAACATCTTAACACATATATATCAACGACAGAAGTAAAACCTTAAACATCTTAACACATATATACCAACGACAGAAGTAAAACCTTAAACGTCTTAACACGTATATACCAACGACAGAAGTAAAACCTTAAACGTCTTAACACATATATTCCAACGACAAAAGTAAAACCTTAAACATCTTAACACATATATACCAACGACAGAAGTAAAACCTTAAACGTCTTAACACGTATATACCAACGACAGAAGTAAAACCTCAAACATCTTAACACATATATATCAACGACAGAAGTAAAACCTTAAACATCTTAACACATATATACCAACGACAGAAGTAAAACCTTAAACGTCTTAACACGTATATACCAACGACAGAAGTAAAACCTTAAACGTCTTAACACATATATACCAACGACAGAAGTAAAACCTTAAACGTCTTAACACGTATATACCAACGACAGAAGTAAAACCTTAAACGTCTTAACACATATATTCCAACGACAGAAGTAAAACCTTAAACATCTTAACACATATATACCAACGACAGAAGTAAAACCTTAAACATCTTAACACATATATACCAACGACAGAAGTAAAACCTTAATCGTCTTAACACATATATACCAACGACAGAAGTAAAACCTTAAACATCTTAACACATATATACCAGCGACAGAAGTAAAACCTTAAACATCTTAACACATATATACCAGTGACAGAAGTAAAACCTTAAACATCTTAACACATATATACCAACGACAGAAGTAAAACCTTAAACATCTTAACACATATATACCAGCGACAGAAGTAAAACCTTAAACATCTTAACACATATATACCAGCGACAGAAGTAAAACCTTAAACATCTTAACACATATATACCAACGACAGAAGTAAAACCTTAAACATCTTAACACATATATACCAGCGACAGAAGTAAAACCTTAAACGTCTTAACACATATATACCAACGACAGAAGTAAAACCTCAAACATCTTAACACATATATACCAACGACAGAAGTAAAACCTTAAACATCTTAACACATATATACCAGCGACAGAAGTAAAACCTTAAACATCTTAACACATATATACCAACGACAGAAGTAAAACCTCAAACATCTTAACACATATATACCAGCGACAGAAGTAAAACCTTAAACGTCTTAACACATATATACCAACGACAGAAGTAAAACCTTAAACATCTTAACACATATATACCAGCGACAGAAGTAAAACCTTAAACATCTTAACATATATATACCAACGACAGAAGTAAAACCTTAAACATCTTAACACGTATATACCAACGACAGAAGTAAAACCTTAAACGTCTTAACACATATATTCCAACGACAGAAGTAAAACCTTAAACATCTTAACACATATATACCAACGACAGAAGTAAAACCTTAAACGTCTTAACACATATATATCAACAACAGAAGTAAAACCTTAAACATCTTAACACATATATACCAACGACAGAAGTAAAACCTTAAACGTCTTAACACGTATATACCAACGACAGAAGTAAAACCTTAAACGTCTTAACACATATATTCCAACGACAGAAGTAAAACCTTAAACATCTTAACACATATATACCAACGACAGAAGTAAAACCTTAAACATCTTAACACATATATACCAGCGACAGAAGTAAAACCTTAAACATCTTAACACATATATACCAACGACAGAAGTAAAACCTCAAACATCTTAACACATATATACCAACGACAGAAGTAAAACCTTAAACATCTTAACACATATATACCAACGACAGAAGTAAAACCTTAAACGTCTTAACACATATATTCCAACGACAGAAGTAAAACCTTAAACATCTTAACACATATATACCAACGACAGAAGTAAAACCTTAAACGTCTTAACACATATATATCAACAACAGAAGTAAAACCTTAAACATCTTAACACATATATACCAACGACAGAAGTAAAACCTTAAACGTCTTAACACATATATATCAACAACAGAAGTAAAACCTTAAACGTCTTAACACATATATACCAACGACAGAAGTAAAACCTTAAACGTCTTAACACATATATATCAACAACAGAAGTAAAACCTTTAACGTCTTAACACATATATACCAACGACAGAAGTAAAACCTCAAACATCTTAACACATATATACCAACGACAGAAGTAAAACCTTAAACGTCGAAACACATATATACCAACGACAGAAGTAAAACCTTAAACATCTTAACACATATATACCAACGACAGAAGTAAAACCTTAAACGTCTTAATACATATATACCAACGACAGAAGTAAAACCTTAAACGTCTTAACACATATATACCAGCGACAGAAGTAAAACCTTAAACATCTTAACACATATATACCAACGACAGAAGTAAAACCTTAAACGTCGAAACACATATATACCAACGACAGAAGTAAAACCTTAAACATCTTAACACGTATATACCAACGACAGAAGTAAAACCTTAAACATCTTAACACATATATACCAACGACAGAAGTAAAACCTTAAACGTCTTAACACATATATACCAACGACAGAAGTAAAACCTTAAACATCTTAACACATATATACCAACGACAGAAGTAAAACCTTAAACGTCTTAACACATATATATCAACAACAGAAGTAAAACCTTAAACATCTTAACACATATATACCAGCGACAGAAGTAAAACCTTAAACATCTTAACACATATATACCAACGACAGAAGTAAAACCTTAAACATCTTAACACATATATACCAACGACAGAAGTAAAACCTTAAACATCTTAACACATATATACCAACGACAGAAGTAAAACCTTAAACGTCTTAACACATATATACCAACGACAGAAGTAAAACCTTAAACGTCTTAACACATATATACCAACAACAGAAGTAAAACCTTAAACATCTTAACACATATATACCAACGACAGAAGTAAAACCTTAAACGTCTTAACACGTATATACCAACGACAGAAGTAAAACCTTAAACATCTTAACACATATATACCAACGACAGAAGTAAAACCTTAAACATCTTAACACATATATACCAACGACAGAAGTAAAACCTTAAACGTCTTAACACATATATACCAACGACAGAAGTAAAACCTTAAACGTCTTAACACGTATATACCAACGACAGAAGTAAAACCTTAAACGTCTTAACACATATATTCCAACGACAGAAGTAAAACCTTAAACATCTTAACACATATATACCAACGACAGAAGTAAAACCTTAAACATCTTAACACATATATACCAACGACAGAAGTAAAACCTTAAACATCTTAACACATATATACCAACGACAGAAGTAAAACCTTAAACATCTTAACACATATATACCAACGACAGAAGTAAAACCTTAAACATCTTAACACATATATACCAACGACAGAAGTAAAACCTTAATCGTCTTAACACATATATACCAACGACAGAAGTAAAACCTTAAACATCTTAACACATATATACCAGCGACAGAAGTAAAACCTTAAACATCTTAACACATATATACCAGTGACAGAAGTAAAACCTTAAACATCTTAACACATATATACCAACGACAGAAGTAAAACCTTAAACATCTTAACACATATATACCAGCGACAGAAGTAAAACCTTAAACATCTTAACACATATATACCAGCGACAGAAGTAAAACCTTAAACATCTTAACACATATATACCAACGACAGAAGTAAAACCTTAAACATCTTAACACATATATACCAGCGACAGAAGTAAAACCTTAAACGTCTTAACACATATATACCAACGACAGAAGTAAAACCTCAAACATCTTAACACATATATACCAACGACAGAAGTAAAACCTGAAACATCTTAACACATATATACCAGCGACAGAAGTAAAACCTTAAACATCTTAACACATATATACCAACGACAGAAGTAAAACCTCAAACATCTTAACACATATATACCAGCGACAGAAGTAAAACCTTAAACGTCTTAACACATATATACCAACGACAGAAGTAAAACCTTAAACATCTTAACACATATATACCAGCGACAGAAGTAAAACCTTAAACATCTTAACATATATATACCAACGACAGAAGTAAAACCTTAAACATCTTAACACGTATATACCAACGACAGAAGTAAAACCTTAAACGTCTTAACACATATATTCCAACGACAGAAGTAAAACCTTAAACATCTTAACACATATATATCAACAACAGAAGTAAAACCTTAAACATCTTAACACATATATATCAACAACAGAAGTAAAACCTTAAACATCTTAACACATATATATCAACAACAGAAGTAAAACCTTAAACATCTTAACACATATATACCAACGACAGAAGTAAAACCTTAAACGTCTTAACACGTATATACCAACGACAGAAGTAAAACCTTAAACGTCTTAACACATATATTCCAACGACAGAAGTAAAACCTTAAACATCTTAACACATATATACCAACGACAGAAGTAAAACCTTAAACATCTTAACACATATATACCAACGACAGAAGTAAAACCTTAAACATCTTAACACATATATACCAGCGACAGAAGTAAAACCTTAAACATCTTAACACATATATACCAACGACAGAAGTAAAACCTCAAACATCTTAACACATATATACCAACGACAGAAGTAAAACCTTAAACATCTTAACACATATATACCAACGACAGAAGTAAAACCTTAAACGTCTTAACACATATATTCCAACGACAGAAGTAAAACCTTAAACATCTTAACACATATATACCAACGACAGAAGTAAAACCTTAAACGTCTTAACACATATATATCAACAACAGAAGTAAAACCTTAAACATCTTAACACATATATACCAACGACAGAAGTAAAACCTTAAACGTCTTAACACGTATATACCAACGACAGAAGTAAAACCTTAAACATCTTAACACATATATACCAACGACAGAAGTAAAACCTTAAACGTCTTAACACATATATATCAACAACAGAAGTAAAACCTTAAACGTCTTAACACATATATACCAACGACAGAAGTAAAACCTTAAACGTCTTAACACATATATATCAACAACAGAAGTAAAACCTTTAACGTCTTAACACATATATACCAACGACAGAAGTAAAACCTCAAACATCTTAACACATATATACCAACGACAGAAGTAAAACCTTAAACGTCGAAACACATATATACCAACGACAGAAGTAAAACCTTAAACATCTTAACACATATATACCAACGACAGAAGTAAAACCTTAAACGTCTTAATACATATATACCAACGACAGAAGTAAAACCTTAAACGTCTTAACACATATATACCAGCGACAGAAGTAAAACCTTAAACATCTTAACACATATATACCAACGACAGAAGTAAAACCTTAAACGTCGAAACACATATATACCAACGACAGAAGTAAAACCTTAAACATCTTAACACGTATATACCAACGACAGAAGTAAAACCTTAAACATCTTAACACATATATACCAACGACAGAAGTAAAACCTTAAACGTCTTAACACATATATACCAACGACAGAAGTAAAACCTTAAACATCTTAACACATATATACCAACGACAGAAGTAAAACCTTAAACGTCTTAACACATATATATCAACAACAGAAGTAAAACCTTAAACATCTTAACACATATATACCAGCGACAGAAGTAAAACCTTAAACATCTTAACACATATATACCAACGACAGAAGTAAAACCTTAAACATCTTAACACATATATACCAACGACAGAAGTAAAACCTTAAACATCTTAACACATATATACCAACGACAGAAGTAAAACCTTAAACGTCTTAACACATATATACCAACGACAGAAGTAAAACCTTAAACGTCTTAACACATATATACCAACAACAGAAGTAAAACCTTAAACATCTTAACACATATATACCAACGACAGAAGTAAAACCTTAAACGTCTTAACACGTATATACCAACGACAGAAGTAAAACCTCAAACATCTTAACACATATATATCAACGACAGAAGTAAAACCTTAAACATCTTAACACATATATACCAACGACAGAAGTAAAACCTTAAACGTCTTAACACGTATATACCAACGACAGAAGTAAAACCTTAAACGTCTTAACACATATATACCAACGACAGAAGTAAAACCTTAAACGTCTTAACACGTATATACCAACGACAGAAGTAAAACCTTAAACGTCTTAACACATATATTCCAACGACAGAAGTAAAACCTTAAACATCTTAACACATATATACCAACGACAGAAGTAAAACCTTAAACATCTTAACACATATATACCAACGACAGAAGTAAAACCTTAATCGTCTTAACACATATATACCAACGACAGAAGTAAAACCTTAAACATCTTAACACATATATACCAGCGACAGAAGTAAAACCTTAAACATCTTAACACATATATACCAGTGACAGAAGTAAAACCTTAAACATCTTAACACATATATACCAACGACAGAAGTAAAACCTTAAACATCTTAACACATATATACCAGCGACAGAAGTAAAACCTTAAACATCTTAACACATATATACCAGCGACAGAAGTAAAACCTTAAACATCTTAACACATATATACCAACGACAGAAGTAAAACCTTAAACATCTTAACACATATATACCAGCGACAGAAGTAAAACCTTAAACGTCTTAACACATATATACCAACGACAGAAGTAAAACCTCAAACATCTTAACACATATATACCAACGACAGAAGTAAAACCTTAAACATCTTAACACATATATACCAGCGACAGAAGTAAAACCTTAAACATCTTAACACATATATACCAACGACAGAAGTAAAACCTCAAACATCTTAACACATATATACCAGCGACAGAAGTAAAACCTTAAACGTCTTAACACATATATACCAACGACAGAAGTAAAACCTTAAACATCTTAACACATATATACCAGCGACAGAAGTAAAACCTTAAACATCTTAACATATATATACCAACGACAGAAGTAAAACCTTAAACATCTTAACACGTATATACCAACGACAGAAGTAAAACCTTAAACGTCTTAACACATATATTCCAACGACAGAAGTAAAACCTTAAACATCTTAACACATATATACCAACGACAGAAGTAAAACCTTAAACGTCTTAACACATATATATCAACAACAGAAGTAAAACCTT
The DNA here is from genome assembly GCA_963680875.1 of Bathymodiolus brooksi. Lineage (NCBI taxonomy): Eukaryota > Metazoa > Mollusca > Bivalvia > Mytilida > Modiolidae > Bathymodiolus > Bathymodiolus brooksi. The sequence goes on from OY804585.1 coordinate 95,490,993, forward strand.
AAACATCTTAACACATATATACCAACGACAGAAGTAAAACCTTAAACGTCTTAACACGTATATACCAACGACAGAAGTAAAACCTTAAACGTCTTAACACATATATTCCAACGACAGAAGTAAAACCTTAAACATCTTAACACATATATACCAACGACAGAAGTAAAACCTTAAACATCTTAACACATATATACCAGCGACAGAAGTAAAACCTTAAACATCTTAACACATATATACCAACGACAGAAGTAAAACCTCAAACATCTTAACACATATATACCAACGACAGAAGTAAAACCTTAAACATCTTAACACATATATACCAACGACAGAAGTAAAACCTTAAACGTCTTAACACATATATTCCAACGACAGAAGTAAAACCTTAAACATCTTAACACATATATACCAACGACAGAAGTAAAACCTTAAACGTCTTAACACATATATATCAACAACAGAAGTAAAACCTTAAACATCTTAACACATATATACCAACGACAGAAGTAAAACCTTAAACGTCTTAACACATATATATCAACAACAGAAGTAAAACCTTAAACGTCTTAACACATATATACCAACGACAGAAGTAAAACCTTAAACGTCTTAACACATATATATCAACAACAGAAGTAAAACCTTTAACGTCTTAACACATATATACCAACGACAGAAGTAAAACCTCAAACATCTTAACACATATATACCAACGACAGAAGTAAAACCTTAAACGTCGAAACACATATATACCAACGACAGAAGTAAAACCTTAAACATCTTAACACATATATACCAACGACAGAAGTAAAACCTTAAACGTCTTAATACATATATACCAACGACAGAAGTAAAACCTTAAACGTCTTAACACATATATACCAGCGACAGAAGTAAAACCTTAAACATCTTAACACATATATACCAACGACAGAAGTAAAACCTTAAACGTCGAAACACATATATACCAACGACAGAAGTAAAACCTTAAACATCTTAACACGTATATACCAACGACAGAAGTAAAACCTTAAACATCTTAACACATATATACCAACGACAGAAGTAAAACCTTAAACGTCTTAACACATATATACCAACGACAGAAGTAAAACCTTAAACATCTTAACACATATATACCAACGACAGAAGTAAAACCTTAAACGTCTTAACACATATATATCAACAACAGAAGTAAAACCTTAAACATCTTAACACATATATACCAGCGACAGAAGTAAAACCTTAAACATCTTAACACATATATACCAACGACAGAAGTAAAACCTTAAACATCTTAACACATATATACCAACGACAGAAGTAAAACCTTAAACATCTTAACACATATATACCAACGACAGAAGTAAAACCTTAAACGTCTTAACACATATATACCAACGACAGAAGTAAAACCTTAAACGTCTTAACACATATATACCAACAACAGAAGTAAAACCTTAAACATCTTAACACATATATACCAACGACAGAAGTAAAACCTTAAACGTCTTAACACGTATATACCAACGACAGAAGTAAAACCTTAAACATCTTAACACATATATACCAACGACAGAAGTAAAACCTTAAACATCTTAACACATATATACCAACGACAGAAGTAAAACCTTAAACGTCTTAACACATATATACCAACGACAGAAGTAAAACCTTAAACGTCTTAACACGTATATACCAACGACAGAAGTAAAACCTTAAACGTCTTAACACATATATTCCAACGACAGAAGTAAAACCTTAAACATCTTAACACATATATACCAACGACAGAAGTAAAACCTTAAACATCTTAACACATATATACCAACGACAGAAGTAAAACCTTAAACATCTTAACACATATATACCAACGACAGAAGTAAAACCTTAAACATCTTAACACATATATACCAACGACAGAAGTAAAACCTTAAACATCTTAACACATATATACCAACGACAGAAGTAAAACCTTAATCGTCTTAACACATATATACCAACGACAGAAGTAAAACCTTAAACATCTTAACACATATATACCAGCGACAGAAGTAAAACCTTAAACATCTTAACACATATATACCAGTGACAGAAGTAAAACCTTAAACATCTTAACACATATATACCAACGACAGAAGTAAAACCTTAAACATCTTAACACATATATACCAGCGACAGAAGTAAAACCTTAAACATCTTAACACATATATACCAGCGACAGAAGTAAAACCTTAAACATCTTAACACATATATACCAACGACAGAAGTAAAACCTTAAACATCTTAACACATATATACCAGCGACAGAAGTAAAACCTTAAACGTCTTAACACATATATACCAACGACAGAAGTAAAACCTCAAACATCTTAACACATATATACCAACGACAGAAGTAAAACCTGAAACATCTTAACACATATATACCAGCGACAGAAGTAAAACCTTAAACATCTTAACACATATATACCAACGACAGAAGTAAAACCTCAAACATCTTAACACATATATACCAGCGACAGAAGTAAAACCTTAAACGTCTTAACACATATATACCAACGACAGAAGTAAAACCTTAAACATCTTAACACATATATACCAGCGACAGAAGTAAAACCTTAAACATCTTAACATATATATACCAACGACAGAAGTAAAACCTTAAACATCTTAACACGTATATACCAACGACAGAAGTAAAACCTTAAACGTCTTAACACATATATTCCAACGACAGAAGTAAAACCTTAAACATCTTAACACATATATATCAACAACAGAAGTAAAACCTTAAACATCTTAACACATATATATCAACAACAGAAGTAAAACCTTAAACATCTTAACACATATATATCAACAACAGAAGTAAAACCTTAAACATCTTAACACATATATACCAACGACAGAAGTAAAACCTTAAACGTCTTAACACGTATATACCAACGACAGAAGTAAAACCTTAAACGTCTTAACACATATATTCCAACGACAGAAGTAAAACCTTAAACATCTTAACACATATATACCAACGACAGAAGTAAAACCTTAAACATCTTAACACATATATACCAACGACAGAAGTAAAACCTTAAACATCTTAACACATATATACCAGCGACAGAAGTAAAACCTTAAACATCTTAACACATATATACCAACGACAGAAGTAAAACCTCAAACATCTTAACACATATATACCAACGACAGAAGTAAAACCTTAAACATCTTAACACATATATACCAACGACAGAAGTAAAACCTTAAACGTCTTAACACATATATTCCAACGACAGAAGTAAAACCTTAAACATCTTAACACATATATACCAACGACAGAAGTAAAACCTTAAACGTCTTAACACATATATATCAACAACAGAAGTAAAACCTTAAACATCTTAACACATATATACCAACGACAGAAGTAAAACCTTAAACGTCTTAACACGTATATACCAACGACAGAAGTAAAACCTTAAACATCTTAACACATATATACCAACGACAGAAGTAAAACCTTAAACGTCTTAACACATATATATCAACAACAGAAGTAAAACCTTAAACGTCTTAACACATATATACCAACGACAGAAGTAAAACCTTAAACGTCTTAACACATATATATCAACAACAGAAGTAAAACCTTTAACGTCTTAACACATATATACCAACGACAGAAGTAAAACCTCAAACATCTTAACACATATATACCAACGACAGAAGTAAAACCTTAAACGTCGAAACACATATATACCAACGACAGAAGTAAAACCTTAAACATCTTAACACATATATACCAACGACAGAAGTAAAACCTTAAACGTCTTAATACATATATACCAACGACAGAAGTAAAACCTTAAACGTCTTAACACATATATACCAGCGACAGAAGTAAAACCTTAAACATCTTAACACATATATACCAACGACAGAAGTAAAACCTTAAACGTCGAAACACATATATACCAACGACAGAAGTAAAACCTTAAACATCTTAACACGTATATACCAACGACAGAAGTAAAACCTTAAACATCTTAACACATATATACCAACGACAGAAGTAAAACCTTAAACGTCTTAACACATATATACCAACGACAGAAGTAAAACCTTAAACATCTTAACACATATATACCAACGACAGAAGTAAAACCTTAAACGTCTTAACACATATATATCAACAACAGAAGTAAAACCTTAAACATCTTAACACATATATACCAGCGACAGAAGTAAAACCTTAAACATCTTAACACATATATACCAACGACAGAAGTAAAACCTTAAACATCTTAACACATATATACCAACGACAGAAGTAAAACCTTAAACATCTTAACACATATATACCAACGACAGAAGTAAAACCTTAAACGTCTTAACACATATATACCAACGACAGAAGTAAAACCTTAAACGTCTTAACACATATATACCAACAACAGAAGTAAAACCTTAAACATCTTAACACATATATACCAACGACAGAAGTAAAACCTTAAACATCTTAACACATATATACCAACGACAGAAGTAAAACCTTAAACATCTTAACACATATATACCAACGACAGAAGTAAAACCTTAAACATCTTAACACATATATACCAACGACAGAAGTAAAACCTTAAACGTCTTAACACATATATACCAACAACAGAAGTAAAACCTTAAACATCTTAACACATATATACCAACGACAGAAGTAAAACCTTAAACGTCTTAACACATATATACCAACGACAGGAGTAAAACCTTAAACGTCTTAACACATATATACCAACGACAGAAGTAAAACCTTAAACGTCTTAACACATATATATCAACGACAGAAGTAAAACCTTAAACGTCTTAACACATATATACCAACGACAGAAGTAAAACCTTAAACGTCTTAACACATATATATCAACGACAGAAGTAAAACCTTAAACGTCTTAACACATATATATCAACGACAGAAGTAAAACCTTAAACGTCTAAACACATATATACCAACGACAGAAGTAAAACCTTAAACGTCTTAACACATATATACCAACGACAGAAGTAAAACCTTAAACGTCTTAGCACATATATACCAACGACAGAAGTAAAACCTTAAACATCTTAACACATATATACCAACAACAGAAGTAAAACCTTAAACGTCTAAACACATATATACCAACGACAGAAGTAAAACAAGGTCTTGTCTTTTAACATATTGCGGACAGCTCACTGGTGTAGTATACATGCACAAGAATACAAACCTGACCGAACTTTGGCTGACTTGAATCAGGTATGCTAAATAGAAATAAAAATATAGATATCAAATGCAGTGCACACAACGAATTCCTGGGAAAAATCATTCATCAGGTACGCTGAAAGACGAAGAATTAGACAGAATAATAACTTAAACGTTTTCGGGAGCAGGAAAATCACCGTGTCTAAATAGCATAACAAAAAGTACCTACGGTTATCTATGCCTAAGGGAAGCGAGGTTAACCAGTTGTTATTTTTTTAAACATAGGGTGACCTTAGCCGATTTCGGCTATCCTGTTTAGGCCCTTTGGTTGTATTGCTCCTAAAACTTTCAGTTATTTCTCTTTCCAATCTTTCGATGTTGAGCGTCACCTGATGAAGGTTATTCTAGAAACGCGTCGTGCGCACTAAATTTGATATCTACGTTTTTATTACTCCCATATCCTTTCTTACTACAAGTTGTTCCTTTACTTTAATTTGTGTTTAAGTGTAAAGTTGGATAGTCTCCCAAAACAAAAATTATTTGGCTTTCCAATCTTTCGACTTTGAGCGTACCTGATGAAGGTTATTCCAGACACGCGTCATGCGCACTAAATTTGATATCTTCGTTTTGATTATAATAAACACATTAGCTGTGCGTATCTTGATGTTTTTGTATTTTATTCCATGGTAGTACACCAACAAACATATATTAATAGACAATATTCCCATTATATGTAGAACTTCCAAAAGACTTAATACATGCTAATATAAATGGATCAGTGGTTAAGCAAATTATTTCTTTAATGGCAAAAACTCTCCAAAAAGATCATGTTCACTAGGCTACGTTGTGTGCCAATGAAAGATAAAGCAAAATGGTCTGTCGATTAATGAACGATAAGCCATACTACTAGATTTACATCTAAACTCGTTCCTATGAAGCGAAGGTGACCTATTTTAGTTAAGTAAATAAGATATGTCCTTCATATGAGTATTACAGGTTGGTTATGAAATACGATAGTTTTATCTTTTACACTGACTGTCACACTAAACGCAACATTCTCATGTTTAAATTATAGTTAAAGAAAAGAATAAGATATATCACATTATCAAATGACAGTAATGTTTGAATATATGTGTGTATGCTGTTTTCTTAGAATACAGTATGCTTGGGTGGCGCTTATAGATTTATTGTTTGCATGCTTTGTTTATTGTCTATACATGTACATTCTTATGTCGGATTTAAAAGCTCCCAAGTTGTTATATTTTTTTTTTGCTTCTTCCCGACTCTAAGTAAAGCTTATTGTATTATTGTATTGCATTGTACTGTATTGTTTGGAATTCGTTTTTCTTAAATTTGATTTAAAAGTTAATATCATAACACCGTTCGCTGCAAAAAATAGTACAAAAAAATGTAAATGTTTTAAGCCTTCGCTAAAGAAATTCTAGAATACAGGTTGTTCATATTTTTAGTCTGCTGTGTTGTGTTTTTTGTTCAGCGTCTTGTGCCCATTGTTAATTGTTATTCGGTTTATTGTTTATTTCATCTTCAAACGTTTGTCGAGAAATTTGGGTGAAGAATTCTCTATCCTACCAAAAAAAACCAACAGATATCGATAATTATTACTCTTCATGTAAGAAACTTTCATTATAATTGACAGGATATTATCGAAACATAATTTTACAAAGAATAAATAGCGTCGTTGTACTATGCACTTGCATAGTACTATTGTTGGAGTCATTAATATGTTGAAGTGCGGAGCTTAGAGCAATATTACGTCATTTAAATAGGCACATCGTGTGCACTAGATTAGTTACATACGTTTTTATCACTATCACGGGTTACTGTCATGATTTTATTAGATATATATTTTGTTTCAAGGTTACAGTTCGCTCCTATATAAAGTAAAGTTAATCTCCTCCAGCATGTGTAACATTAGCTGATGCTGGTTATCATGCTTAGGTCCTTTGGATAAGCTTGCTCCAAAAGAATGTTTAGTTCATTTGACTTTCCCATATTTTGACTATGGACGGTAATGAAGGTCACAACGAATGAAGGTTATTACAGAAACACGTCATGCGCATTATATCAAATATTTACTTTTTTTATTACAGCAAAGTAAATCTAGAAATGATCCCGGCAAATATTACATTTTATTAACATAAATATTGTATTAGACTGAATGATTATTCTGTAAATATACATTCTTTATTCATAAATAACTGTTGTTTGTCAAAGATTCGTTGTGACTTTATCTTGGCTGTTCAGTATACGTGTAAAATATATAAATACACTACTCATAAAAGATAAAAACACAGTGACATAACATTGTAATGGAGATATTAAGCTTAATTAACGTTCCCTATTGGATTCTAACCATAGTACTGTTGTGTCTGTCTTTATATTTGTAAGTATAAAATTATAATAATAACCTTTATACCTCTCATTGCAAGCACACTAACACTTATGTTCTGACATACCTTCAATTAAATTTCAGTTATATCCTAGTTTTATTGGTGGAGGAAACCGGATTGCCCGCAAAAAGTCTCCGAACTGTCGCAAGTCACTGACAAACTTTATCACACAATGTTGTATCGAGTACACCTCGCCTGGTCGGGATTCGAACTCACAACTTTAATGGTGATAGGCACTGATTGCACAGGTACAGTAGTTGTAAAGATACAGTCCATGGACATAAGTATTCGTCACCCTCGATTTCTTACTATATATTTCATATAAAACCACATTTGTTCCAAAAAATATTTTAAAGCTATCTCTGGGCAGATTTTTATTAAATGTATTTCAAGACACGCAGAATTCTTTGAATTGTATTTGTTTATCTGATAGTAATTTTTGTCTGCATGGTTTTTTTGTTTTCTGGTGATTTAAACACAAATGTTAATTTTTCAGATTTTATTTTTGATAAAATATATAACAAATTTGACGTCAGAAAACAAAATTTGTCTTAAAATCATAAAAAAATAAAGGCAATCTAACGGAAAATCATGCTAACATAAACAATTAATCTTTAAATATTTCTGCTTCTTCTGGTGCAAAAATGATCAAAATCCGTTTAGAAATTATATGAAATATATAGCGTAAAATCGAGGGTGACGAATACTTATGTCCATTGACTGTAACTACCATATAATCACGGCCACGGCGGCCCCCGAAGACTCTAGAGTGTAAGCATTAATGTTGATGTAGATACTTCACGAAGGAAATATATTAAAGAAAAATAATTAAATTCTACACATATATCCCGTTAATTAGTCTTATTTAGATGTAAGTCAACAAGTGCATCCTCCTGCGCCAGTTTTACTGCATAAAAAGTTCAACTCGAAAGCAATAACTAGTAGAGGAAATCCATCGGAATTTTGTTAGAAAACAAATTGAAAATATTTAGATGGAAACTATTACAATTTATTATTCCAACCAAATCACATCTGTTCAAATGGAAAATATCAACTGACAGTTTATGTAATGTTTGTAAAGTAGAAGAAGATTATGATCACTTTTTCATGTCGTGTAAATATTTAGACATATTTTGGAATAAAATAAATGAAATGTTAAAAAAGGTCCAATTTGAAAACAATATCAAACTTCAACATTTAGTATTTGGGTACAAAATTTTCGACAAAGAATATTTTCACCTAAATTATTTTTTAACTATATTGGCATTTACAATTTACAAATCCTATTATGTATCGGAACAAAAGACAAAGACAATTGATGTTTATCTGTTATTTAAAAATGAATTTCAAAGAAAAATGAAGGAAAATAAATTACTAGGAATGAATTCATTGTTCAATCATATATTAAATAAACTGTGATCATAACTTATGCAATAGAATATATTAGAATAAAATAGTTTTATATGTAATTATAGTTTTGAGTATTTCCCTGGATATTCAAAACAGAATTTCACAGGGATACTTCAGAGGAACTTGGACTCTGAAGTAAAAATGTAACAAGATATTTACTAAATAAAATCTATGATATTGAAAAAAAAAAAAAAAAAATATATATTGTTATAAAACAAGGTACATAGTTTCTGGAATAGCTTTCGTGCTTTATTTGAAGAAGGAGAGCCGGAACTGACAGTTGAAGATGTGTGGAGTGGTGTCGCATCGTGGCGTCTTTTCGGGAAAATTGTGGTTTGCACACTGGACAGCTGTTGTTGTCCGTCCTCTCCGTTTGGGGGTTGGCGATCGGATGATTTTTATTATTATTTGTATTATTTTTGCCTTTTTGGGTCATCTGAAGTCGGGGTTTGCACTGATAGGTGCTTAGCTTGCGTATTTGTCATTTCAGGTCGAGATGGGTGGCCGGTGTGTTGTGCTCGGAGTTGCTTCCCTTTGAACATACACTTTGAGTTGTCTCTCCCACTCTCGTCGAACATCGTTCTCTGTCCAGAGTTGTCGTTCCTGCTGCGCTGCACAGCATCTCTGTCGGCGCTCATTTTGCGGGATTTTTGTGAAATTTGGAAGCTGTAAAAAAAAATGTGCTTGGGATTATTTGGATTATTGTAAATATCAATAAAGTTAAAACCGATCACTCATTTCAAATCAATGCTCTCTTAAAAATGATTTGCTTGGATTCTCTGCATTCATGAGCGGGAGTGGAGAGTGGTGGGCTCGGAGACACGGTTGTGGGTCGTATTGGAGACGAGTGTGAGGACTGTTGTTTCAGTGATATAGCAGGTTTTATAAGATTATACGATTTGTTTAGTTTTTTTCTGTATTTGTATCTGCCTCTGCTTTTCTTTAAAAATGAACAAATTGCATAATTATTTTTGTGAAAGCTTGCTATATCTCTGAAGCAGCGGTCCTCAGGTGGACATGCGTCTCCAATGCTACCTGTAATTGTGTTTCCGAGCCCGCCATTCTCCATTTTTGCTCATGAATGCGGAGAATTTAAGCAATAATTGGAATAATTTTAAGTGCATTTTTTTTTGCAGTTTCTGGGTTTTGCAGGGGTCTTGAAGGATGAGCGTTGACAGAGATGTTGTGTGGCGTGGCGGGAGCGACGGCTCTGGATGGAGAGTGGTGTTCGGTGAGAGTGGGGGAGATGGATCGATGTGTATGTTCAAGGGGAGGTGGCTCTGGGCATGACACACCGACCATTTGTCTTGACCTGAAATGATAGATGCTCATGTACGCACATGTCAGTGTGAGCCCCTACTTCGGATGACCCAGAAAGGGCGGGGGTAATGCAGATAATGATAAAAATCATTTGATCGCTAGCCTTTGAACGGAGAGGATGGATAGCAGTGGCTGTTCGGTGTGTGAACTGCAATTTTCGAGAAAAGGCGCTGTGGTGCGACATTGTTTTGCACATTTTCGGTTGTCAGTTCTGGCTCTCTTTCTTCGAATAAAGTGTGAGAGTTGTGCTGGAGGCTATGAAGTTTTTTTTATAGCAATATATTATAACAATATCTCATCATACATAACTGTTAAAAAAAAAAGAAATCCATCGGAATACTACATGAAGCTCTTGTCACATCCCTGCAATCAATTCAAAGAAAAAATGCATCGAAATGTCAAAATCGGACGAAAAATATAAATTGTGTATTTCTTCAAAATATGCGGCTAAATTCGGAATTTTGCTCACATATAGGTCTTTCTCCATTAAAATATGACTTGTTGTATTGGATTAGAAGTAAAGCATAAAGATGAGCATTTTGCAAAAAAAACCAACAGTTGATTCTGGAAACCGTAACAGAAAAAGGAAATCCATCCGGAATGTACCGGAAACTCAAAGAAGCATATCATAACAAGAATCATGTAAAATAATGGACGTTAATGTTGATGCGAGAGCAAGGAACGATAACTCTGGTAAAGATTGACTGCGCACGTCATATTTTTATATTTGATCATAACTGGTGATTCTTATATTTGTAGATACACAGTGTGGCGACAAAGTCTATGGAGACGCTTAGGAATACCTGGACCAAAACCTTATCCTTTCCTAGGATTACTGAAACAGCTACCTGTTGATGTAATTATCTATGTGTCAAAATATTTGTTTTTATCTCAAGCATAAAAATTAAGTGAATGCAATCAACACAACACATGCTCATATCGCCCAACAACACATGTCCATATCTCCTATGAACACATGTCTGTATTACCATCAACGCATGCTCATATCGCCCACCAACCCATGTCCGTATCGGCACCTATCAACACATGCCCGTATTGTCCGTCCGTCAACACATTCCTGTATTGGCCATCAACACAAGCCCTAATCACACCTCAACACATGTTCGTATCGTCCATCAACACATTCCCTAATCACATCTTAACATATGCCCGTATCGCCCTTCAGCACCTACCCATCACACATGCACGTATAGCCCATTAACACATGTTCGTATCGTCCATCAACACATTCCCTAATCACACCTTAACATATGCCCGTATCACCCATCAGCACCTACCCATCACGCATGCACGCATAGCCCATTAACACATGCCTTTATCGCTTATCAGTACATGTCCGTATCGATCATCAACACATGTCTGTTTTCCCATCAACAAATGCTTATATCGCCCATCAACACCTGTCCATATCGCCATCAACACATGCATGTATCGCCGACCAACACATGCTTGTGTCGCCCACCATCACATGCCCGTATTCCACCCATCAACACATGCCTGTATCGCCAGTCAACAATAACCGTATCACACAAACCGTCTGTATTCATATGATGAATAAACAGTTGTTCTATAATTATAGGCTTCTTTCAACCTATTTAATATTTAGATGGAGTCATCATGATTATATATATATTCATGACCCGTTCGTGACCTGAATTTTGTCTAAAAGACATATCATATTAGTATGTTTCAAAAATGTTTCATCGCAGTGGTTTGTAAAAGAATATTTCATAATACTATCTGAACATAAGTGGAAAAACGTTAGTTGAGAAAACACTTTCTTGTGGTAGATATAGAAGGTTATCTTCCTTACAATTTGAGAGAGATTACAGGCATGTCCGTTCAACCTTTGACGCTAGGACTAGTATCAACCTCACATTTATGTGTTTTAGAAGGTGGTCTTCCTTACAATGTGAGAGAGATTACAGCCATGTCCGTTTAACATTTGACGTTATGCCTAGTATCAACCTCACCTTTATGTGTCTTAGAAGATGGTCTTTTTTACCAATGTGAGAGAGGTTACAGGCATGTCCGTTTAACCTTTGACGCTATGCCTAGTATCAACCTCACCTTTATGTGTTTTAGAAGGTGGTCTTCCTTACAATTTGAGAGAGATTACAGGCATGTCCGTTCAACTTTTGACGTTAGGCCTAGTATCAACCTCAAATTTATGTGTTTTAGAAGGTGGTCTTTCTTACAATGTGAGAGAGATTACAGGCATCTCCGTTTAACCTTTGACGTTATGCCTAGTATCAACCTCACCTTTATGTGTCTTAGAAGATGGTATTTTTTACCAATGTGAGAGAGGTTACAGGCATGTCCGTTTAACCTTTGACGCTATGCCTAGTATCAACCTCACCTTTATGTGTTTTAGAAGGTGGTCTTCCTTACAATTTGAGAGAGATTACAGGCATGTCCGTTCAACCTTTGACGTTAGGCCTAGTATCAACCTCACATTTATGTGTTTTAGAAGGTGGTCTTCCTTACAATGTGAGAGAGATTACAGGCATCTCCGTTTAACCTTTGACGTTATGCCTAGTATCAACCTCACCTTTATGTGTTTTAGAAGATGGTCTTTTTTACAATGTGGGAGAGATTACAGGCATGTCCGTTCAACCTTTGACGCTAGGCCTAGTATCAACCTCACGTTTATGTGTTTTAGAAGGTGGTCTTCCTTACAATGTGAGAGAGATTACAGCCATGTCCGTTTAACATTTGACGTTATGCCTAGTATCAACCTCACCTTTATGTGTCTTAGAAGATGGTCTTTTTTACCAATGTGAGAGAGGTTACAGGCATGTCCGTTTAACCTTTGACGCTATGCCTAGTATCAACCTCACCTTTATGTATTTTAGAAGGTGGTCTTCCTTACAATTTGAGAGAGATTACAGGCATGTCCGTTCAACTTTTGACGTTAGGCCTAGTATCAACCTCAAATTTATGTGTTTTAGAAGGTGGTCTTCCTTACAATGTGAGAGAGATTACAGGCATCTCCGTTTAACCTTTGACGTTATGCCTAGTATCAACCTCACCTTTATGTGTTTTAGAAGATGGTCTTTTTTACAATGTGGGAGAGATTACAGGCATGTCCGTGTAACCTTTGACGTTAGGCCTAGTATCAAGCTCACCTTTATGTGTTTTAGAAGGTAGGCTTCCTTACAAAATGAGAGAAATTACAGCCATGTCCGTGTAATCTTTGACGTTAGGCCTAGTATCAACCTCACCTTTATGTGTCTTAGTAGGTAGGCTTCCTTACAAAATGAGAGAGATTACAGCCATGTCCGTGTAACCTTTGACGTTATGCCTAGTATCAACTTTACCTTTATGTGTTTTAGAAGGTAGGCTTCCTTACAAAATGAGAGAGATTACAGCCATGTCCGTGTAACCTTTGACGTTATGCCTAGTATCAACCTCACCTTTATGTGTTTTAGAAGATAGGCTTCCTTACAAAATGAGAGAGATTACAGGCATGTCCATTTAACCTTTCACGTTACGCCTAATATCAACCTCACCCTTATGTGTTTTATAAGACGGTCTTCCTTACAATGTGAGGGACAGGCATGTCCGTTTAACTTTTGACGTTAGGTCTAGTATCAACTTCACATTTATGTGTTTTAGAAGATGGTCTTCCTTACAATGTGAGAGAGATTACAGGCATGTCAGTTCAACCTTTGACGTTAGGCCTAGTGTCAACCTCACATTTATGTGTTTTAGAAGGTAGTCTTCCTTACAATGTGAGAGAGATTACAGGCATGTCCGTTTAACCTTTGATTTAGGCCTAGTGTCAACCTCACCTTTATGTGTTTTAGAAGGTGGTCTTCCTTACAATTTGAGAGAGATTACTGGCATGTCCGTTCAACCTTTGACGTTAGGCATAGTATCAACTTCACATTTATGTGTTTTAGAAGATGGTCTTCCTTACAATGTGAGAGAGATTACAGGCATGTCCGTTTAACCTTTAACGTTATGCCTAGTATCAACCTCACCTTTATGTGTCTTAGAAGATGGTCTTTTTTACAATGTGAGAGAGGTTACAGGCATGTCCGTTTAACCTTTGACATTATGCCTAGTATCAACCTCACATTTATGTGTTTTAGAAGGTGGTCTTCCTTACAATGTGAGAGAGATTACAGGCATGTCCGTTTAACCTTTAACGTTATGCCTAGTATCAACCTCACCTTTATGTGTCTTAGAAGATGGTCTTTTTTACAATGTGAGAGAGGTTACAGGCATGTCCGTTTAACCTTTGACATTATGCCTAGTATCAACCTCACCTTTATGTGTTTTAGAAGATGGTCTTTTTTACAATGTGAGAGAGATTACAGCCATGTCCGTTTAACCTTTGACGTTAGGCCTAGTATCAACTTTACCTTTATGTGTTTTAGAAGGTAGTCTTCCTTACAAAATGAGAGAGATTACAGGCATGTCCATTTAACCTTTCACGTTACGCCTAGTATCAGCCTCACCTTTATGTGTTTTAGAAGATGGTTTTTTTTACAATGTGAGAGAGATTACAGGCATGTCCGTTTAACCTTTAACGTTATGCCTAGTATCAAGCTCACCTTTGTGTGTTTTAGAAGATTTTTTTTTTTACAATGTGAGAGAGATTACTGGCATGTCCGTTTAACCTTTAACGTTAGGCCTAGTATCAACCTCACCTTTATGTGTTTTAGAAGATGGCCTTTTTTACAATGTGAGAGAGATTACAGCCATGTCCGTTTAACCTTTGACGTTAGGCCTAGTATCAACCTCACCTTTATGTGTTTTAGAAGGTGATCTTCCTTACAATGTGAGAGAGATTATAGGCATGTCCGTTTAACCTTTAACGTTATGCCTAGTATCAACCTCACATTTATGTGTTATAGAGGGTGGTCTTCCTTAGAATGTGAGAGAGATTACAGACATGTCCGTTTAACCTTTAACGTTAGGCCTAGTATCAAACTCACATGTATGTGTTATAGAGGGTGGTCTTCCTTACAATATGAGAGAGATTACAGGCATGTCCGTTTAACCTTTGACGTTAGGCCTAGTATCAACCTCACATTTATGTGTTTTAGAATGTGGTCTTCCTTATAATTTGAGAGAGATTACAGGCATGTCCGTTTAACCTTTGACGTTGAGCCTAGTGTCAATTTCACATTTATGTGTTTTAGACTTCAAATATATAATCCAAAATTTACAATCTTTTAAGTCCTTATATTGGTAATTCCAAATTTATTTCTTTTAAAAGAATACTATAACTACTACACAATATCATTGTCTTGTAACAAATCAAATGGTCAAGTTATTTTGTAAGGGGCCGTAGTAGTCGTGATCGTACGGTAGTTATGGTAGCTAAACTTATTTTTAATCACAACTTTTTTATATTATTGACAGGGATTTGGACCAACAGATTTTAACCTTATCCAACAATATGGAAAAGTTGTCGGGTAAGTTAAATTATTGTTGATCATGCTTCACTTTTATTAATTTGAAACTCAGTATGCTCTTATTAGAATGTAAGTGAGAGATTCAATACATCTGTTTTAAAGCATTAAGTATATTGTTCTTTTTCATAGCCATCGGATGTGACAGGTTGGGATCCCATCAACCGGTTTAACTCCGCCACATTGTTGTTCCTGTCACAAGCTAGGACCTGGATTCACATTGTTGTTCCTGTCACAAGCCAGGACCTGGATTCACATTGTTGTTCCTGTCACAAGCCAGGACCTGGATTCACATTGTTGTTCCTGTCACAAGCCAGGACCTGGATTCACATTGTTGTTCCTGTCACAAGCCAGGACCTGTATTCACATTGTTGTTCCTGTCACAATCCAGGACCTGGATTCACATTGTTGTACCTGTCACAAGCCAAGACCTGGATTCACATTGTTGTTCCTGTCACAAGCCAGGACCTGGATTCACATTGTTGTTCCTGTCACAATCCAGGACCTGGATTCACATTGTTGTACCTGTCACAATCCAGGACCTGGATTCACATTGTTGTACCTGTCACAAGCCAGGACCTGGATTCAACAACACTAAACATGAGGCTATGACTGAGTTTTATTTTTCTCGTATATTATTTTGTCTTTAACGTTTATCTCCCCTTGTTTATTTATAGGGTATATCAAGGAACTTGTCCTACTTTAATCATAGCAGATCCAGACTTAATTCGGGATTTATTTATTAAAGAATTTGGGAATTTCACAAACAGACCGGTAAGTTTTATTATGTAAGACAAACAATTACTCAACTATGCAATGTTTTGCATGGCGATTGCTATTCCAACAAAAAAAGTGGTGAGTAAAACACCTTTGTTAGCATTGCTAAGCCTAAATATGCTGCTTACAGAAGTCATTCCTTATGTAAATATACAGACAAAAATAGGCATATGCTTACAATGCAAGGAATGTTTACAACAAAACCCTACTGTGACTGTAACATGGTGTAGAGCAGTAATACACACGCTGGTTCTTTAGATTAATTTGTGTAATGTTTTATAGTCTCTAATTATTATTTACATCTATAACCTTTCTTACTACAAGCTGTTCCTTTACTTTAAATTATGTATAAGTGTAATGTTGGATAGTCTCTCATGTTCATTTACATCTATATCCTTTCTTACTACTAGCTGTTCCTTTACTTTAAATTATGTCTAAGTGTAATGTTGGATAGTCTCTCATTTTTATTTACATCTATATCCTTTCTTACTACTAGCTGTTCCTTTACTTTAAATTATGTCTAAGTGTAATGTTGGATAGTCTCTCATTTTTATTTACATCTATATCCTTTCTTACTACTAGCTGTTCCTTTACTTTAAATTATGTCTAAGTGTAATGTTGGATAGTCTCTCATTTTTATTTACATCTATATCCTTTCTTACTACTAGCTGTTCCTTTACTTTAAATTATGTCTAAGTGTAATGTTGGATAGTCTCTCATTTTTATTTACATCTATAACCTTTCTTACTACTAGCTGTTCCTTTACTTTAAATTATGTCTAAGTGTAATGTTGGATAGTCTCTCATTTTTATTTACATCTATATCCTTTCTTACTACAAGCTGTTCCTTTACTTTAAATTATGTCTAAGTGTAATGTTGGATAGTCTCTCATTTTTATTTACATCTATATCCTTTCTTACTACTAGCTGTTCCTTTACTTTAAATTATGTCTAAGTGTAATGTTGGATAGTCTCTCATTATTATTTACATCTATATCCTTTCTTACTACAAGCTGTTCCTTTACTTTAAATTATGTCTAAGTGTAATGTTGGATAGTCTCTCATTTTTATTTACATCTATATCCTTTCTTACTTCTAGCTGTTCCTTTACTTTAAATTATGTCTAAGTGTAATGTTGGATAGTCTCTCATTTTTATTTACATCTATATCCTTTCTTACTACAAGCTGTTCCTTTACTTTAAATTATGTCTAAGTGTAATGTTGGATAGTCTCTCATTTTTATTTACATCTATATCCTTTCTTACTACAAGCTGTTCCTTTACTTTAAATTATGTCTAAGTGTAATGTTGGATAGTCTCTCATTTTTATTTACATCTATATCCTTTCTTACTACAAGCTGTTCCTTTATTTTAAATTATGTCTAAGTGTAATGTTGGATAGTCTCTCATTTTTATTTACATCTATATCCTTTCTTACTACAAGCTGTTCCTTTACTTTAAATTATGTCTAAGTGTAATGTTGGATAGTCTCTCATTTTTATTTACATCTATATCCTTTCTTACTACAAGCTGTTCCTTTACTTTAAATTATGTCTAAGTGTAATGTTGGATAGTCTCTCATTTTTATTTACATCTATATCCTTTCTTACTACAAGCTGTTCCTTTACTTTAAATTATGTCTAAGTGTAATGTTGGATAGTCTCTCATGTTCATTTACATCTATATCCTTTCTTACTACAAGCTGTTCCTTTACTTTAAATTATTTCTAAGTGTAATGTTGGATAGTCTCTCATTTTTATTTACATCTATATCCTTTCTTACTACAAGCTGTTCCTTTACTTTAAATTATGTCTAAGTGTAATGTTGGATAGTCTCTCATTTTTATTTACATCTATATCCTTTCTTACTACAAGCTGTTCCTTTACTTTAAATTATGTCTAAGTGTAATGTTGGATAGTCTCTCATTTTTATTTACATCTATATCCTTTCTTACTACTAGCTGTTCCTTTACTTTAAATTATGTCTAAGTGTAATGTTGGATAGTCTCTAATTTTTATTTACATCTATATCCTTTCTTACTACTAGCTGTTCCTTTACTTTAAATTATGTCTAAGTGTAATGTTGGATAGTCTCTCATGTTCATTTACATCCATATCCTTTCTTACTACTAGCTGTTCCTTTACTTTAAATTATGTCTAAGTGTAATGTTGGATAGTCTCTCATGTTCATTTACATCCATATCCTTTCTTACTACTAGCTGTTCCTTTACTTTAAATTATGTATAAGTGTAATGTTGGATAGTCTCTCATGTTCATTTACAGCCATATCCTTTCTTACTACAAGCTGTTCCTTTACTTTAAATTATGTCTAAGTGTAATGTTGGATAGTCTCTCATGTTCATTTACAGCCATATCCTTTCTTACTACTAGCTGTTCCTTTACTTTAAATTATGTCTAAGTGTAATGTTGGATAGTCTCTCATTTTTATTTACATCTATATCCTTTCTTACTACTAGCTGTTCCTTTACTTTAAATTATGTCTAAGTGTAATGTTGGATAGTCTCTCATTTTTATTTACATCTATATCCTTTCTTACTACTAGCTGTTCCTTTACTTTAAATTATGTCTAAGTGTAATGTTGGATAGTCTCTCATGTTCATTTACATCCATATCCTTTCTTACTACTAGCTGTTCCTTTACTTTAAATTATGTCTAAGTGTAATGTTGGATAGTCTCTCATGTTCATTTACATCCATATCCTTTCTTACTACTAGCTGTTCCTTTACTTTAAACTATGTATAAGTGTAATGTTGGATAGTCTCTCATGTTCATTTACATCCATATCCTTTCTTACTACTAGCTGTTCCTTTACTTTAAATTATGTCTAAGTATAATGTTGGATAGTCTCTCATGTTCATTTACAGCCATATCCTTTCTTACTACAAGCTGTTCCTTTACTTTAAATTATGTCTAAGTGTAATGTTGGATAGTCTCTCATGTTCATTTACAGCCATATCCTTTCTTACTACAAGCTGTTCCTTTGCTTTAAATTATGTCTAAGTGTAATGTTGGATAGTCTCTCATGTTCATTTACAGCCATATCCTTTCTTACTACTAGCTGTTCCTTTACTTTAAATTATGTCTAAGTGTAATGTTGGATAGTCTCTCATTTTTATTTACATCTATATCCTTTCTTACTACTAGCTGTTCCTTTACTTTAAATTATGTCTAAGTGTAATGTTGGATAGTCTCTCATTTTTATTTACATCTATATCCTTTCTTACTACTAGCTGTTCCTTTACTTTAAATTATGTCTAAGTGTAATGTTGGATAGTCTCTCATGTTCATTTACATCTATATCCTTTCTTACTACTAGCTGTTCCTTTACTTTAAATTATGTCTAAGTGTAATGTTGGATAGTCTCTCATGTTCATTTACATCCATATCCTTTCTTACTACTAGCTGTTCCTTTACTTTAAATTATGTCTAAGTGTAATGTTGGATAGTCTCTCATTTTTATTTACATCTATATCCTTTCTTACTACTAGCTGTTCCTTTACTTTAAATTATGTCTAAGTGTAATGTTGGATAGTCTCTCATTTTTATTTACATCTATATCCTTTCTTACTACTAGCTGTTCCTTTACTTTAAATTATGTCTAAGTGTAATGTTGGATAGTCTCTCATTTTTATTTACATCTATATCCTTTCTTACTACTAGCTGTTCCTTTACTTTAAATTATGTCTAAGTGTAATGTTGGATAGTCTCTCATGTTCATTTACATCCATATCCTTTCTTACTACTAGCTGTTCCTTTACTTTAAATTATGTCTAAGTGTAATGTTGGATAGTCTCTCATGTTCATTTACATCTATATCCTTTCTTACTACTAGCTGTTCCTTTACTTTAAATTATGTCTAAGTGTAATGTTGGATAGTCTCTCATGTTCATTTACATCCATATCCTTTCTTACTACTAGCTGTTCCTTTACTTTAAATTATGTCTAAGTGTAATGTTGGATAGTCTCTCATGTTCATTTACATCCATATCCTTTCTTACTACTAGCTGTTCCTTTACTTTAAATTATGTATAAGTGTAATGTTGGATAGTCTCTCATGTTCATTTACATCCATATCCTTTCTTACTACTAGCTGTTCCTTTACTTTAAATTATGTCTAAGTGTAATGTTGGATAGTCTCTCATTTTTATTTACATCTATATCCTTTCTTACTACAAGCTGTTCCTTTACTTTAAATTATGTCTAAGTGTAATGTTGGATAGTCTCTCATTTTTATTTACATCTATATCCTTTCTTACTACAAGCTGTTCCTTTACTTTAAATTATTTCTAAGTGTAATGTTGGATAGTCTCTCATTTTTATTTACATCTATATCCTTTCTTACTACAAGCTGTTCCTTTACTTTAAATTATTTCTAAGTGTAATGTTGGATAGTCTCTCATTTTTATTTACATCTATATCCTTTCTTACTACAAGCTGTTCCTTTACTTTAAATTATGTCTAAGTGTAACGTTGGATAGTCTCTCATTTTTATTTACATCTATATCCTTTCTTACTACAAGCTGTTCCTTTACTTTAAATTATGTCTAAGTGTAATGTTGGATAGTCTCTCATTTTTATTTACATCTATATCCTTTCTTACTACAAGCTGTTCCTTTACTTTAAATTATGTCTAAGTGTAATGTTGGATAGTCTCTCATTTTTATTTACATCTATACCCTTTCTTACTACAAGCTGTTCCTTTACTTTAAATTATGTCTAAGTGTAATGTTGGATAGTCTCTCATTTTTATTTACATCTATATCCTTTCTTACTACAAGCTGTTCCTTTACTTTAAATTATGTCTAAGTGTAATGTTGGATAGTCTCTCATGTTCATTTACATCTATATCCTTTCTTACTACAAGCTGTTCCTTTACTTTAAATTATTTCTAAGTGTAATGTTGGATAGTCTCTCATTTTTATTTACATCTATATCCTTTCTTACTACAAGCTGTTCCTTTACTTTAAATTATGTCTAAGTGTAATGTTGGATAGTCTCTCATTTTTATTTACATCTATATCCTTTCTTACTACTAGCTGTTCCTTTACTTTAAATTATGTCTAAGTGTAATGTTGGATAGTCTCTCATTTTTATTTACATCTATATCCTTTCTTACTACTAGCTGTTCCTTTACTTTAAATTATGTCTAAGTGTAATGTTGGATAGTCTCTCATTTTTATTTACATCTATATCCTTTCTTACTACTAGCTGTTCCTTTACTTTAAATTATGTCTAAGTGTAATGTTGGATAGTCTCTCATTTTTATTTACATCTATATCCTTTCTTACTACTAGCTGTTCCTTTACTTTAAATTATGTCTAAGTGTAATGTTGGATAGTCTCTCATGTTCATTTACATCCATATCCTTTCTTACTACTAGCTGTTCCTTTACTTTAAATTATGTCTAAGTGTAATGTTGGATAGTCTCTCATGTTCATTTACATCTATATCCTTTCTTACTACTAGCTGTTCCTTTACTTTAAATTATGTCTAAGTGTAATGTTGGATAGTCTCTCATTTTTATTTACATCTATATCCTTTCTTACTACTAGCTGTTCCTTTACTTTAAATTATGTCTAAGTGTAATGTTGGATAGTCTCTCATGTTCATTTACATCCATATCCTTTCTTACTACTAGCTGTTCCTTTACTTTAAACTATGTCTAAGTGTAATGTTGGATAGTCTCTCATGTTCATTTACATCCATATCCTTTCTTACTACTAGCTGTTCCTTTACTTTAAATTATGTCTAAGTGTAATGTTGGATAGTCTCTCATGTTCATTTACAGCCATATCCTTTCTTACTACAAACTGTTCCTTTACTTTAAATTATGTCTAAGTGTAATGTTGGATAGTCTCTCATGTTCATTTACAGCCATATCCTTTCTTACTACTAGCTGTTCCTTTACTTTAAATTATGTCTAAGTGTAATGTTGGATAGTCTCTCATGTTCATTTACAGCCATATCCTTTCTTACTACAAGCTGTTCCTTTACTTTAAATTATGTCTAAGTGTAATGTTGGATAGTCTCTCATTTTTATTTACATCTATATCCTTTCTTACTACTAGCTGTTCCTTTACTTTAAATTATGTCTAAGTGTAATGTTGGATAGTCTCTCATGTTCATTTACATCCATATCCTTTCTTACTACTAGCTGTTCCTTTACTTTAAATTATGTCTAAGTGTAATGTTGGATAGTCTCTCATGTTCATTTACATCCATATCCTTTCTTACTACTAGCTGTTCCTTTACTTTAAATTATGTCTAAGTGTAATGTTGGATAGTCTCTCATTTTTATTTACATCTATATCCTTTCTTACTACTAGCTGTTCCTTTACTTTAAATTATGTCTAAGTGTAATGTTGGATAGTCTCTCATTTTTATTTACATCTATATCCTTTCTTACTACTAGCTGTTCCTTTACTTTAAATTATGTCTAAGTGTAATGTTGGATAGTCTCTCATTTTTATTTACATCTATATCCTTTCTTACTACTAGCTGTTCCTTTACTTTAAATTATGTCTAAGTGTAATGTTGGATAGTCTCTCATGTTCATTTACATCCATATCCTTTCTTACTACTAGCTGTTCCTTTACTTTAAATTATGTCTAAGTGTAATGTTGGATAGTCTCTCATGTTCATTTACATCTATATCCTTTCTTACTACTAGCTGTTCCTTTACTTTAAATTATGTCTAAGTGTAATGTTGGATAGTCTCTCATGTTCATTTACATCCATATCCTTTCTTACTACTAGCTGTTCCTTTACTTTAAATTATGTCTAAGTGTAATGTTGGATAGTCTCTCATGTTCATTTACATCCATATCCTTTCTTACTACTAGCTGTTCCTTTACTTTAAATTATGTATAAGTGTAATGTTGGATAGTCTCTCATGTTCATTTACATCCATATCCTTTCTTACTACTAGCTGTTCCTTTACTTTAAATTATGTCTAAGTGTAATGTTGGATAGTCTCTCATGTTCATTTACAGCCATATCCTTTCTTACTACAAGCTGTTCCTTTACTTTAAATTATGTCTAAGTGTAATGTTGGATAGTCTCTCATGTTCATTTACAGCCATATCCTTTCTTACTACTAGCTGTTCCTTTACTTTAAATTATGTCTAAGTGTAATGTTGGATAGTCTCTCATTTTTATTTACATCTATATCCTTTCTTACTACTAGCTGTTCCTTTACTTTAAATTATGTCTAAGTGTAATGTTGGATAGTCTCTCATTTTTATTTACATCTATATCCTTTCTTACTACTAGCTGTTCCTTTACTTTAAATTATGTCTAAGTGTAATGTTGGATAGTCTCTCATGTTCATTTACATCCATATCCTTTCTTACTACTAGCTGTTCCTTTACTTTAAATTATGTCTAAGTGTAATGTTGGATAGTCTCTCATGTTCATTTACATCCATATCCATTCTTATTACAAGCTGTTCCTTTACTTTAAATTATTTCTAAGTGTAATGTTGGATAGTCTCTCATTTTTATTTACATCTATATCCTTTCTTACTACTAGCTGTTCCTTTACTTTAAATTATGTCTAAGTGTAATGTTGGATAGTCTCTCATTTTTATTTACATCTATATCCTTTCTTACTACTAGCTGTTCCTTTACTTTAAATTATGTCTAAGTGTAATGTTGGATAGTCTCTCATTTTTATTTACATCTATATCCTTTCTTACTACTAGCTGTTCCTTTACTTTAAATTATGTCTAAGTGTAATGTTGGATAGTCTCTCATTTTTATTTACATCTATATCCTTTCTTACTACTAGCTGTTCCTTTACTTTAAATTATGTCTAAGTGTAATGTTGGATAGTCTCTCATTTTTATTTACATCTATATCCTTTCTTACTACTAGCTGTTCCTTTACTTTAAATTATGTCTAAGTGTAATGTTGGATAGTCTCTCATGTTCATTTACATCCATATCCTTTCTTACTACTAGCTGTTCCTTTACTTTAAATTATGTCTAAGTGTAATGTTGGATAGTCTCTCATGTTCATTTACATCCATATCCTTTCTTACTACTAGCTGTTCCTTTACTTTAAATTATGTCTAAGTGTAATGTTGGATAGTCTCTCATGTTCATTTACAGCCATATCCTTTCTTACTACAAACTGTTCCTTTACTTTAAATTATGTCTAAGTGTAATGTTGGATAGTCTCTCATGTTCATTTACAGCCATATCCTTTCTTACTACTAGCTGTTCCTTTACTTTAAATTATGTCTAAGTGTAATGTTGGATAGTCTCTCATGTTCATTTACAGCCATATCCTTTCTTACTACAAGCTGTTCCTTTACTTTAAATTATGTCTAAGTGTAATGTTGGATAGTCTCTCATTTTTATTTACATCTATATCCTTTCTTACTACTAGCTGTTCCTTTACTTTAAATTATGTCTAAGTGTAATGTTGGATAGTCTCTCATGTTCATTTACATCCATATCCTTTCTTACTACTAGCTGTTCCTTTACTTTAAATTATGTCTAAGTGTAATGTTGGATAGTCTCTCATGTTCATTTACATCCATATCCTTTCTTACTACTAGCTGTTCCTTTACTTTAAATTATGTCTAAGTGTAATGTTGGATAGTCTCTCATTTTTATTTACATCTATATCCTTTCTTACTACTAGCTGTTCCTTTACTTTAAATTATGTCTAAGTGTAATGTTGGATAGTCTCTCATTTTTATTTACATCTATATCCTTTCTTACTACTAGCTGTTCCTTTACTTTAAATTATGTCTAAGTGTAATGTTGGATAGTCTCTCATTTTTATTTACATCTATATCCTTTCTTACTACTAGCTGTTCCTTTACTTTAAATTATGTCTAAGTGTAATGTTGGATAGTCTCTCATGTTCATTTACATCCATATCCTTTCTTACTACTAGCTGTTCCTTTACTTTAAATTATGTCTAAGTGTAATGTTGGATAGTCTCTCATGTTCATTTACATCTATATCCTTTCTTACTACTAGCTGTTCCTTTACTTTAAATTATGTCTAAGTGTAATGTTGGATAGTCTCTCATGTTCATTTACATCCATATCCTTTCTTACTACTAGCTGTTCCTTTACTTTAAATTATGTCTAAGTGTAATGTTGGATAGTCTCTCATGTTCATTTACATCCATATCCTTTCTTACTACTAGCTGTTCCTTTACTTTAAATTATGTATAAGTGTAATGTTGGATAGTCTCTCATGTTCATTTACATCCATATCCTTTCTTACTACTAGCTGTTCCTTTACTTTAAATTATGTATAAGTGTAATGTTGGATAGTCTCTCATGTTCATTTACAGCCATATCCTTTCTTACTACTAGCTGTTCCTTTACTTTAAATTATGTCTAAGTGTAATGTTGGATAGTCTCTCATTTTTATTTACATCTATATCCTTTCTTACTACTAGCTGTTCCTTTACTTTAAATTATGTCTAAGTGTAATGTTGGATAGTCTCTCATTTTTATTTACATCTATATCCTTTCTTACTACTAGCTGTTCCTTTACTTTAAATTATGTCTAAGTGTAATGTTGGATAGTCTCTCATGTTCATTTACATCCATATCCTTTCTTACTACTAGCTGTTCCTTTACTTTAAATTATGTCTAAGTGTAATGTTGGATAGTCTCTCATGTTCATTTACATCCATATCCTTTCTTATTACTAGCTGTTCCTTTACTTTAAATTATGTCTAAGTGTAATGTTGGATAGTCTCTCATGTTCATTTACAGCCATATCCTTTCTTACTACAAGCTGTTCCTTTACTTTAAATTATGTCTAAGTGTAATGTTGGATAGTCTCTCATGTTCATTTACAGCCATATCCTTTCTTACTACTAGCTGTTCCTTTACTTTAAATTATGTCTAAGTGTAATGTTGGATAGTCTCTCATTTTTATTTACATCTATATCCTTTCTTACTACTAGCTGTTCCTTTACTTTAAATTATGTCTAAGTGTAATGTTGGATAGTCTCTCATTTTTATTTACATCTATATCCTTTCTTACTACTAGCTGTTCCTTTACATTAAATTATGTCTAAGTGTAATGTTGGATAGTCTCTCATGTTCATTTACATCCATATCCTTTCTTACTACTAGCTGTTCCTTTACTTTAAATTATGTCTAAGTATAATGTTGGATAGTCTCTCATGTTCATTTACATCCATATCCTTTCTTACTACTAGCTGTTCCTTTACTTTAAATTATGTATAAGTGTAATGTTGGATAGTCTCTCATGTTCATTTACATCCATATCCTTTCTTACTACTAGCTGTTCCTTTACTTTAAATTATGTCTAAGTGTAATGTTGGATAGTCTCTCATGTTCATTTACAGCCATATCCTTTCTTACTACAAGCTGTTCCTTTACTTTAAATTATGTCTAAGTGTAATGTTGGATAGTCTCTCATGTTCATTTACAGCCATATCCTTTCTTACTACTAGCTGTTCCTTTACTTTAAATTATGTCTAAGTGTAATGTTGGATAGTCTCTCATTTTTATTTACATCTATATCCTTTCTTACTACTAGCTGTTCCTTTACTTTAAATTATGTCTAAGTGTAATGTTGGATAGTCTCTCATTTTTATTTACATCTATATCCTTTCTTACTACTAGCTGTTCCTTTACTTTAAATTATGTCTAAGTGTAATGTTGGATAGTCTCTCATGTTCATTTACATCCATATCCTTTCTTACTACTAGCTGTTCCTTTACTTTAAATTATGTCTAAGTGTAATGTTGGATAGTCTCTCATGTTCATTTACATCCATATCCTTTCTTACTACTAGCTGTTCCTTTACTTTAAATTATGTCTAAGTGTAATGTTGGATAGTCTCTCATTTTTATTTACATCTATATCCTTTCTTACTACTAGCTGTTCCTTTACTTTAAATTATGTCTAAGTGTAATGTTGGATAGTCTCTCATTTTTATTTACATCTATATCCTTTCTTACTACTAGCTATTCCTTTACATTAAATTATGTCTAAGTGTAATGTTGGATAGTCTCTCATGTTCATTTACATCCATATCCTTTCTTACTACTAGCTGTTCCTTTACTTTAAATTATGTCTAAGTGTAATGTTGGATAGTCTCTCATGTTCATTTACATCCATATCCTTTCTTACTACTAGCTGTTCCTTTACTTTAAATTATGTATAAGTGTAATGTTGGATAGTCTCTCATGTTCATTTACATCCATATCCTTTCTTACTACTAGCTGTTCCTTTACTTTAAATTATGTCTAAGTGTAATGTTGGATAGTCTCTCATGTTCATTTACAGCCATATCCTTTCTTACTACAAGCTGTTCCTTTACTTTAAATTATGTCTAAGTGTAATGTTGGATAGTCTCTCATGTTCATTTACAGCCATATCCTTTCTTACTACTAGCTGTTCCTTTACTTTAAATTATGTCTAAGTGTAATGTTGGATAGTCTCTCATTTTTATTTACATCTATATCCTTTCTTACTACTAGCTGTTCCTTTACTTTAAATTATGTCTAAGTGTAATGTTGGATAGTCTCTCATTTTTATTTACATCTATATCCTTTCTTACTACTAGCTGTTCCTTTACTTTAAATTATGTCTAAGTGTAATGTTGGATAGTCTCTCATGTTCATTTACATCCATATCCTTTCTTACTACTAGCTGTTCCTTTACTTTAAATTATGTCTAAGTGTAATGTTGGATAGTCTCTCATGTTCATTTACATCCATATCCTTTCTTATTACTAGCTGTTCCTTTACTTTAAATTATGTCTAAGTGTAATGTTGGATAGTCTCTCATGTTCATTTACAGCCATATCCTTTCTTACTACTAGCTGTTCCTTTACTTTAAATTATGTCTAAGTGTAATGTTGGATAGTCTCTCATTTTTATTTACATCTATATCATTTCTTACTACTAGCTGTTCCTTTACTTTAAATTATGTCTAAGTGTAATGTTGGATAGTCTCTCATTTTTATTTACATCTATATCCTTTCTTACTACTAGCTGTTCCTTTACTTTAAATTATGTCTAAGTGTAATGTTGGATAGTCTCTCATTATTATTTACATCTATATCCTTTCTTACTACAAGCTGTTCCTTTACTTTAAATTATGTCTAAGTGTAATGTTGGATAGTCTCTCATTTTTATTTACATCTATATCCTTTCTTACTACTAGCTGTTCCTTTACTTTAAATTATGTCTAAGTGTAATGTTGGATAGTCTCTCATGTTCATTTACATCCATATCCTTTCTTACTACTAGCTGTTCCTTTACTTTAAATTATGTCTAAGTGTAATGTTGGATAGTCTCTCATGTTCATTTACATCCATATCCTTTCTTACTACTAGCTGTTCCTTTACTTTAAATTATGTCTAAGTGTAATGTTGGATAGTCTCTCATTTTTATTTACATCTATATCCTTTCTTACTACTAGCTGTTCCTTTACTTTAAATTATGTCTAAGTGTAATGTTGGATAGTCTCTCATTTTTATTTACATCTATATCCTTTCTTACTACTAGCTGTTCCTTTACTTTAAATTATGTCTAAGTGTAATGTTGGATAGTCTCTCATTTTTATTTACATCTATATCCTTTCTTACTACTAGCTGTTCCTTTACTTTAAATTATGTCTAAGTGTAATGTTGGATAGTCTCTCATATTCATTTACATCCATATCCTTTCTTACTACTAGCTGTTCCTTTACTTTAAATTATGTCTAAGTGTAATGTTGGATAGTCTCTCATGTTCATTTACATCCATATCCTTTCTTACTACTAGCTGTTCCTTTACTTTAAATTATGTCTAAGTGTAATGTTGGATAGTCTCTCATGTTCATTTACATCCATATCCTTTCTTACTACTAGCTGTTCCTTTACTTTAAATTATGTATAAGTGTAATGTTGGATAGTCTCTCATGTTCATTTACATCCATATCCTTTCTTACTACTAGCTGTTCCTTTACTTTAAATTATGTCTAAGTGTAATGTTGGATAGTCTCTCATGTTCATTTACAGCCATATCCTTTCTTACTACAAGCTGTTCCTTTACTTTAAATTATGTCTAAGTGTAATGTTGGATAGTCTCTCATGTTCATTTACAGCCATATCCTTTCTTACTACTAGCTGTTCCTTTACTTTAAATTATGTCTAAGTGTAATGTTGGATAGTCTCTCATTTTTATTTACATCTATATCCTTTCTTACTACTAGCTGTTCCTTTACTTTAAATTATGTCTAAGTGTAATGTTGGATAGTCTCTCATTTTTATTTACATCTATATCCTTTCTTACTACTAGCTGTTCCTTTACTTTAAATTATGTCTAAGTGTAATGTTGGATAGTCTCTCATGTTCATTTACATCCATATCCTTTCTTACTACTAGCTGTTCCTTTACTTTAAATTATGTCTAAGTGTAATGTTGGATAGTCTCTCATGTTCATTTACATCCATATCCTTTCTTATTACTAGCTGTTCCTTTACTTTAAATTATTTCTAAGTGTAATGTTGGATAGTCTCTCATTTTTATTTACATCTATATCCTTTCTTACTACAAGCTGTTCCTTTACTTTAAATTATGTCTAAGTGTAATGTTGGATAGTCTCTCATTTTTATTTACATCTATATCCTTTCTTACTACTAGCTGTTCCTTTACTTTAAATTATGTCTAAGTGTAATGTTGGATAGTCTCTCATTTTTATTTACATCTATATCCTTTCTTACTACTAGCTGTTCCTTTACTTTAAATTATGTCTAAGTGTAATGTTGGATAGTCTCTCATTTTTATTTACATCTATATCCTTTCTTACTACTAGCTGTTCCTTTACTTTAAATTATGTCTAAGTGTAATGTTGGATAGTCTCTCATTTTTATTTACATCTATATCCTTTCTTACTACTAGCTGTTCCTTTACTTTAAATTATGTCTAAGTGTAATGTTGGATAGTCTCTCATGTTCATTTACATCCATATCCTTTCTTACTACTAGCTGTTCCTTTACTTTAAATTATGTCTAAGTGTAATGTTGGATAGTCTCTCATGTTCATTTACATCTATATCCTTTCTTACTACTAGCTGTTCCTTTACTTTAAATTATGTCTAAGTGTAATGTTGGATAGTCTCTCATTTTTATTTACATCTATATCCTTTCTTACTACTAGCTGTTCCTTTACTTTAAATTATGTCTAAGTGTAATGTTGGATAGTCTCTCATGTTCATTTACATCCATATCCTTTCTTACTACTAGCTGTTCCTTTACTTTAAATTATGTCTAAGTGTAATGTTGGATAGTCTCTCATGTTCATTTACATCCATATCCTTTCTTACTACTAGCTGTTCCTTTACTTTAAATTATGTCTAAGTGTAATGTTGGATAGTCTCTCATGTTCATTTACAGCCATATCCTTTCTTACTACAAACTGTTCCTTTACTTTAAATTATGTCTAAGTGTAATGTTGGATCGTCTCTCATGTTCATTTACAGCCATATCCTTTCTTACTACTAGCTGTTCCTTTACTTTAAATTATGTCTAAGTGTAATGTTGGATAGTCTCTCATGTTCATTTACAGCCATATCCTTTCTTACTACAAGCTGTTCCTTTACTTTAAATAATGTCTAAGTGTAATGTTGGATAGTCTCTCATTTTTATTTACATCTATATCCTTTCTTACTACTAGCTGTTCCTTTACTTTAAATTATGTCTAAGTGTAATGTTGGATAGTCTCTCATGTTCATTTACATCCATATCCTTTCTTACTACTAGCTGTTCCTTTACTTTAAATTATGTCTAAGTGTAATGTTGGATAGTCTCTCATGTTCATTTACATCCATATCCTTTCTTACTACTAGCTGTTCCTTTACTTTAAATTATGTCTAAGTGTAATGTTGGATAGTCTCTCATTTTTATTTACATCTATATCCTTTCTTACTACTAGCTGTTCCTTTACTTTAAATTATGTCTAAGTGTAATGTTGGATAGTCTCTCATTTTTATTTACATCTATATCCTTTCTTACTACTAGCTGTTCCTTTACTTTAAATTATGTCTAAATGTAATGTTGGATAGTCTCTCATTTTTATTTACATCTATATCCTTTCTTACTACTAGCTGTTCCTTTACTTTAAATTATGTCTAAGTGTAATGTTGGATAGTCTCTCATGTTCATTTACATCCATATCCTTTCTTACTACTAGCTGTTCCTTTACTTTAAATTATGTCTAAGTGTAATGTTGGATAGTCTCTCCTGTTCATTTACATCTATATCCTTTCTTACTACTAGCTGTTCCTTTACTTTAAATTATGTCTAAGTGTAATGTTGGATAGTCTCTCATGTTCATTTACATCCATATCCTTTCTTACTACTAGCTGTTCCTTTACTTTAAATTATGTCTAAGTGTAATGTTGGATAGTCTCTCATGTTCATTTACATCCATATCCTTTCTTACTACTAGCTGTTCCTTTACTTTAAATTATGTATAAGTGTAATGTTGGATAGTCTCTCATGTTCATTTACATCCATATCCTTTCTTACTACTAGCTGTTCCTTTACTTTAAATTATGTCTAAGTGTAATGTTGGATAGTCTCTCATGTTCATTTACAGCCATATCCTTTCTTACTGCAAGCTGTTCCTTTACTTTAAATTATGTCTAAGTGTAATGTTGGATAGTCCCTCATGTTCATTTACAGCCATATCCTTTCTTACTACTAGCTGTTCCTTTACTTTAAATTATGTCTAAGTGTAATGTTGGATAGTCTCTCATTTTTATTTACATCTATATCCTTTCTTACTACTAGCTGTTCCTTTACTTTAAATTATGTCTAAGTGTAATGTTGGATAGTCTCTCATTTTTATTTACATCTATATCCTTTCTTACTACTAGCTGTTCCTTTACTTTAAATTATGTCTAAGTGTAATGTTGGATAGTCTCTCATGTTCATTTACATCCATATCCTTTCTTACTACTAGCTGTTCCTTTACTTTAAATTATGTCTAAGTGTAATGTTGGATAGTCTCTCATGTTCATTTACATCCATATCCTTTCTTATTACTAGCTGTTCCTTTACTTTAAATTATGTCTAAGTGTAATGTTGGATAGTCTCTCATGTTCATTTACAGCCATATCCTTTCTTACTACAAGCTGTTCCTTTACTTTAAATTATGTCTAAGTGTAATGTTGGATAGTCTCTCATGTTCATTTACAGCCATATCCTTTCTTACTACTAGCTGTTCCTTTACTTTAAATTATGTCTAAGTGTAATGTTGGATAGTCTCTCATTTTTATTTACATCTATATCCTTTCTTACTACTAGCTGTTCCTTTACTTTAAATTATGTCTAAGTGTAATGTTGGATAGTCTCTCATTTTTATTTACATCTATATCCTTTCTTACTACTAGCTGTTCCTTTACATTAAATTATGTCTAAGTGTAATGTTGGATAGTCTCTCATGTTCATTTACATCCATATCCTTTCTTACTACTAGCTGTTCCTTTACTTTAAATTATGTCTAAGTGTAATGTTGGATAGTCTCTCATGTTCATTTACATCCATATCCTTTCTTACTACTAGCTGTTCCTTTACTTTAAATTATGTATAAGTGTAATGTTGGATAGTCTCTCATGTTCATTTACATCCATATCCTTTCTTACTACTAGCTGTTCCTTTACTTTAAATTATGTCTAATTGTAATGTTGGATAGTCTCTCATGTTCATTTACAGCCATATCCTTTCTTACTACAAGCTGTTCCTTTACTTTAAATTATGTCTAAGTGTAATGTTGGATAGTCTCTCATGTTCATTTACAGCCATATCCTTTCTTACTACAAGCTGTTCCTTTACTTTAAATTATGTCTAAGTGTAATGTTGGATAGTCTCTCATGTTCATTTACAGCCATATCCTTTCTTACTACTAGCTGTTCCTTTACTTTAAATTATGTCTAAGTGTAATGTTGGATAGTCTCTCATTTTTATTTACATCTATATCCTTTCTTACTACTAGCTGTTCCTTTACTTTAAATTATGTCTAAGTGTAATGTTGGATAGTCTCTCATTTTTATTTACATCTATATCCTTTCTTACTACTAGCTGTTCCTTTACTTTAAATTATGTCTAAGTGTAATGTTGGATAGTCTCTCATGTTCATTTACATCCATATCCTTTCTTATTACTAGCTGTTCCTTTACTTTAAATTATGTCTAAGTGTAATGTTGGATAGTCTCTCATGTTCATTTACAGCCATATCCTTTCTTACTACAAGCTGTTCCTTTACTTTAAATTATGTCTAAGTGTAATGTTGGATAGTCTCTCATGTTCATTTACAGCCATATCCTTTCTTACTACTAGCTGTTCCTTTACTTTAAATTATGTCTAAGTGTAATGTTGGATAGTCTCTCATTTTTATTTACATCTATATCCTTTCTTACTACTAGCTGTTCCTTTACTTTAAATTATGTCTAAGTGTAATGTTGGATAGTCTCTCATTTTTATTTACATCTATATCCTTTCTTACTACTAGCTGTTCCTTTACATTAAATTATGTCTAAGTGTAATGTTGGATAGTCTCTCATGTTCATTTACATCCATATCCTTTCTTACTACTAGCTGTTCCTTTACTTTAAATTATGTCTAAGTGTAATGTTGGATAGTCTCTCATGTTCATTTACATCCATATCCTTTCTTACTACTAGCTGTTCCTTTACTTTAAATTATGTCTAAGTGTAATGTTGGATAGTCTCTCATGTTCATTTACAGCCATATCCTTTCTTACTACAAGCTGTTCCTTTACTTTAAATTATGTCTAAGTGTAATGTTGGATAGTCTCTCATGTTCATTTACAGCCATATCCTTTCTTACTACTAGCTGTTCCTTTACTTTAAATTATGTCTAAGTGTAATGTTGGATAGTCTCTCATTTTTATTTACATCTATATCCTTTCTTACTACTAGCTGTTCCTTTACTTTAAATTATGTCTAAGTGTAATGTTGGATAGTCTCTCATTTTTATTTACATCTATATCCTTTCTTACTACTAGCTGTTCCTTTACTTTAAATTATGTCTAAGTGTAATGTTGGATAGTCTCTCATGTTCATTTACATCCATATCCTTTCTTACTACTAGCTGTTCCTTTACTTTAAATTATGTCTAAGTGTAATGTTGGATAGTCTCTCATGTTCATTTACATCCATATCCTTTCTTATTACTAGCTGTTCCTTTACTTTAAATTATGTCTAAGTGTAATGTTGGATAGTCTCTCATGTTCATTTACAGCCATATCCTTTCTTACTACAAGCTGTTCCTTTACTTTAAATTATGTCTAAGTGTAATGTTGGATAGTCTCTCATGTTCATTTACAGCCATATCCTTTCTTACTACTAGCTGTTCCTTTACTTTAAATTATGTCTAAGTGTAATGTTGGATAGTCTCTCATTTTTATTTACATCTATATCCTTTCTTACTACTAGCTGTTCCTTTACTTTAAATTATGTCTAAGTGTAATGTTGGATAGTCTCTCATTTTTATTTACATCTATATCCTTTCTTACTACTAGCTGTTCCTTTACTTTAAATTATGTCTAAGTGTAATGTTGGATAGTCTCTCATGTTCATTTACATCCATATCCTTTCTTACTACTAGCTGTTCCTTTACTTTAAATTATGTCTAAGTGTAATGTTGGATAGTCTCTCATGTTCATTTACATCCATATCCTTTCTTACTACTAGCTGTTCCTTTACTTTAAATTATGTCTAAGTGTAATGTTGGATAGTCTCTCATGTTCATTTACAGCCATATCCTTTCTTACTACAAGCTGTTCCTTTACTTTAAATTATGTCTAAGTGTAATGTTGGATAGTCTCTCATGTTCATTTACAGCCATATCCTTTCTTACTACTAGCTGTTCCTTTACTTTAAATTATGTCTAAGTGTAATGTTGGATAGTCTCTCATGTTCATTTACAGCCATATCCTTTCTTACTACTAGCTGTTCCTTTACTTTAAATTATGTCTAAGTGTAATGTTGGATAGTCTCTCATTTTTATTTACATCTATATCCTTTCTTACTACTAGCTGTTCCTTTACTTTAAATTATGTCTAAGTGTAATGTTGGATAGTCTCTCATTTTTATTTACATCTATATCCTTTCTTACTACTAGCTGTTCCTTTACTTTAAATTATGTCTAAGTGTAATGTTGGATAGTCTCTCATGTTCATTTACATCCATATCCTTTCTTACTACTAGCTGTTCCTTTACTTTAAATTATGTCTAAGTGTAATGTTGGATAGTCTCTCATGTTCATTTACATCCATATCCTTTCTTACTACTAGCTGTTCCTTTACTTTAAATTATGTCTAAGTGTAATGTTGGATAGTCTCTCATGTTCATTTACAGCCATATCCTTTCTTACTACAAGCTGTTCCTTTACTTTAAATTATGTCTAAGTGTAATGTTGGATAGTCTCTCATGTTCATTTACAGCCATATCCTTTCTTACTACTAGCTGTTCCTTTACTTTAAATTATGTCTAAGTGTAATGTTGGATAGTCTCTCATGTTCATTTACAGCCATATCCTTTCTTACTACTAGCTGTTCCTTTACTTTAAATTATGTCTAAGTGTAATGTTGGATAGTCTCTCATTTTTATTTACATCTATATCATTTCTTACTACTAGCTGTTCCTTTACTTTAAATTATGTCTAAGTGTAATGTTGGATAGTCTCTCATTTTTATTTACATCTATATCCTTTCTTACTACTAGCTGTTCCTTTACTTTAAATTATGTCTAAGTGTAATGTTGGATAGTCTCTCATTATTATTTACATCTATATCCTTTCTTACTACAAGCTGTTCCTTTACTTTAAATTATTTCTAAGTGTAATGTTGGATAGTCTCTCATTTTTATTTACATCTATATCCTGTCTTACTACAAGCTGTTCCTTTACTTTAAATTATGTCTAAGTGTAATGTTGGATAGTCTCTCATTTTTATTTACATCTATATCCTTTCTTACTACTAGCTGTTCCTTTACTTTAAATTATGTCTAAGTGTAATGTTGGATAGTCT
This sequence comes from Bathymodiolus brooksi, assembly GCA_963680875.1. Lineage (NCBI taxonomy): Eukaryota > Metazoa > Mollusca > Bivalvia > Mytilida > Modiolidae > Bathymodiolus > Bathymodiolus brooksi. The sequence goes on from OY804585.1 coordinate 95,527,665, forward strand.
CTCATTATTATTTACATCTATATCCTTCCTTACTACAAGCTGTTCCTTTACTTTAAATTATTTCTAAGTGTAATGTTGGATAGTCTCTCATTATTATTTACATCTATATCCTTTCTTACTACTAGCTGTTCCTTTACTTTAAATTATTTCTAAGTGTAATGTTGGATAGTCTCTCATTTTTATTTACATCTATATCCTGTCTTACTACAAGCTGTTCCTTTACTTTAAATTATGTCTAAGTGTAATGTTGGATAGTCTCTCATTTTTATTTACATCTATATCCTTTCTTACTACTAGCTGTTCCTTTACTTTAAATTATGTCTAAGTGTAATGTTGGATAGTCTCTCATTTTTATTTACATCTATATCCTTTCTTACTACTAGCTGTTCCTTTACTTTAAATTATGTCTAAGTGTAATGTTGGATAGTCTCTCATTTTTATTTACATCTATATCCTTTCTTACTACAAGCTGTTCCTTTACTTTAAATTATTACTAAGTGTAATGTTGGATAGTCTCTCATTATTATTTACATCTATATCCTTTCTTACTACAAGCAGTTCCTTTACTTTAAATTATTTCTAAGTGTAATGTTGGATAGTCTCGCGTTATTATTCACATCAAAATCCCAAATTCTTTCTTATTAAAACCAACACATTAAGTAAATCATGGGAACAGCAATGTAGAATATGGATACCAGCCCTCAACTTTATCACACCCGTTACTTCAAAATTAACAACTAATAAAAACAAACTCATAGAAATCTTATTGACAAGATCACCATTTATTATGTACAACCTTACATTAACCACAAACCTAAATAACAAAAAAACTTGGATGTCTCTTGACGTTTGAATTTATAAAATTGTTAACGAGGTATAATCTCCAGATTAAGTTCATGATATCAATGGATATAGATAGTTAAGGCTAAATGATTTGAAAGAATAAAATGTAAATGTCCTGAGTTTTCGAAAACTTAAACGTTCTTATTTTACATATAATTGTATTCATTTTTTGCAAAATCATCATGATTGTGGGTTATTGACCATAACTTTATACTATTTTATTTCGTAAATGGAGTCGAATTATGAAATTTCGCATATTTGGAAGCCATTTTAAATGGTAAAACAAGACAAATGACCAAAATTCAATGTGTCCGGCATATTGCCGTGTCCAACACATCATTATGTCCAGCTATTTACTGTGTCAAGCAAAATATTGTGCCCAGACTTTCTTTTAATATACACTTGTTCAACATTCTTTTGTCGACATACTGCTGTAGTATTATGCTTTGCTCTGCTTAGTCCTTTATGTTCTGATAAGACGAGTTTGAAGATACCAAAGGGATAATCAGAATCTGTAAATCGAAGAAGGACAGACAACACAATGGCCAAAAGAAAAAGGACAAAAGGACAAACAACAATCTACAAAACTTTACACATAAAACTAAAGATCGAGTAGCACGAACCCCACTAAAACACGGAGGTGAACTCATGTGCTCCGGAAGGATAGAGATAAGATCGTGATTGTGTCCCTATAAGTAATTATTGTATTTAAGGGAATCGTACCTTTACTTTTAACAAACTGTATCTATTTATTTTAGGATATAATAAAACCGGATGATTTTCTCTCAAGTTCCATTACTGTTGCTCGAGATCAACATTGGAAATTTCTTAGGAGTAAAATTTCGCCAACGTTTACAACGGCTAGACTGAAAAATGTAAGTAAATAAATTTATAGCAACACCTTAGTGGTTAAAGTTCGCCAACGAATAGACTGAATCTGATAGTCGACAAGCAGAGGTATCGAACCAGCGACAGTGCAAAAAATATCTACAAGTGAGCCGCTGTTTAATGGGCATTTGCGAAACAAGTAATTTGAAGTCGTCTTAAAATTTTCGTGGGTTCGTGACCTGGTAGATTCAAACCACAGACTAATGAAACAAAATGGTTTTTGCTGCTTCTCTGTTAGCACACAGCAATAAGGAATATTGTTGGCCCGGAATCTGGATTGTGACAGAGTAGAGCGACATGTCTACTAGTGGATTGTTGTTCTAGTACGCCCTTACTATCGTTTGGTTTTATGGTGTTTAACACTACTTTCAACAATATTTCAATTATATCGTGGCGGTCAGTTTTACTGATGGAGGAAACCGGAGTCCCCGGAGAAAACAACAGACCTGCCGCAACTCACTGACAAACTTTATCACATAATGTTGTACACCTCGAAACTATCATACGATCACGACCACGACGGTCCCTCCCCTTACTCTAAGCATCAAACAAAGTGTTCTGGTCTAGTACAAAGTGGATATCAACATCATATCGAAATGTAACTTATCCTCGTCATGCTCATCTTCACTAGCCAAGGGTTACGATTCGGGTCCCCCTTCCCTCCAAAATATAATCTAGATCCGCCAAGGGTGGAGAGAAGGGGGATCCGAATCGTAACCCTTGGCTAGCGAAGATGCGTCATCCTATAGCTGAATTTTTTTTATTACAATTACATACTACTAATGCGTGTCACGAAAAGTTGCTCATAACCACTTACGCACTAATGCGTTATAATATACATTTAACAGATGCTGCCATTAATACAGACTTGCTGTACAGATTTAGTTGACAATATAAGGCAGCAGGCAGCGGAAGGAGGTTCTACCGTTGACATGAAACAGTAAGCATAGAAGAATGTAATATCTATACCAAGTTAAACGGTCAACCATCGAAGCGTGAGAATGTTTAACCGTTTTAACTCGGAAAACCGTGGTATAAATGATTTGTAACATGAAGCCACGCAATATCACATCTAGGTCGTTGATTCTTGCACGGCCCTATGAGAGTAATAAAACTACAGCCCAGATTTAAAGTGTGCAATATCTCATATCTGCGTGTATTATTTTAACATAGTTCTTAGCTATTGCTTAGATTCTGGTATATAAACCATAAAAAGATCAAAGGAAAAGAATACATTCATGTTACAATATTAGTTAAAAAGATCAAAAGAAAAAGAATACATTCATGTTACAATATTAGTTAAAAAGATCAAAGGAAAAGAATATATTCATATTACAATATTAGTTAAAAAGATCAAGGGAAAAGAATAAATTCATGTTACAATATTAGTTAAAAAGATCAAAGGAAAAGAATACATTCATGTTACAATATTAGTTAAAAAGATCAAAGGAAAAGAATACATTCATATTACAATATTAGTTAAAAAGATCAAGGGAAAAGAATACATTCATGCTACAATATTAGTTAAAAAGATCAAAGGAAAAGAATACATTCATGTTACAATATTAGTTAAAAGATCAAAGGAAAAGAATACATTCATGTTACAATATTAGTTAAAAAGATCAAAGGAAAAAAATGCATTCATGTTACAAAATTAGTTCTTTTCATGTTGTATTGTATTTAGATTATTTTTCCATTTCCAACATACACGTTGGGCCCATCAATCTCTATTGACCCTGCTACTTTAATGTTTAGTACCTATATAAAGCCGCGAATACAGAATATTAGACAGAAAAGCAGAAATGGACATATCTGTTCGTAACCGCCAATTTTTCCCTGTATATTTGATGTAAAACCACATCTTTTTCAATAAATTATAGATAATTTTTTCACCAGTTGTGCTGAAATTTTCTCTTACAAATGCAAGATGTTTTGAAGTTTTTCATCATAATCTTCTTCTATTTGTTTTTAGTTGATAGTATTCAACTTTTCACGATTTAAGCAGTCTTGAATTTTTTAAAGTTCAAAAATACTAGTATTATGTAGTAGTTTCGCACCTTCAAATTAGGATTCGTGTTTTAATCGTGATTTTTAAACAATCTTAGATCACAAAGTTATATGAAGGAAAAATTCAAAACAATTATCTTTTGTTTGCGTAAATTTCCTCTATATATGTTTTTCTCTTTGCTGGAAAATTATATATTTATATGAAATGTATAGGAGAAAATCGGAGGTGACGAACAAGTATGTCCACTTACTACACCAAGACATGATAAAACAAAATGAAAATCACTATATGAAAACAAACACGTGACCAAAATGAAATTAACAAAGGGAGATAATAAATCAAATAGTTTTATTATGACTGAATTATATTATAAATACCACAGATGACATATTACATTGATGTGATGTCGTTTTTGTCCACTATTGAATAAACTATAATAAACATCAGAGAAAGGATCAAAAATGGACAATAAAGAGACACAGGCAACACTGGGCACAAGATACAGAAAAAAAGATAGAAAAAAAAACAATAAAACACAACACATCAGACAAAGCTAACAACAATGAGCTCGTGAGGAGTAAGCAGTTCGTGTATCATATATCATATCCTATGTCATAAGTTTTTTTTCTCGTTTTTCAGAAAGGTCCAGAATGTCATGACTCTCAATTCATTTATGCAGAAAATTGTTATTTCTCAATTAGGTCGATAATTACTAGTTGTATGAAATTATATATGTTCAAAGATTTAGAAAAAAAAACCATCGATATTTGTTCCCAATCATTCTGAAAATCAACATACCCGACATTAATGGACCTCAATGGACCGAGACATAATCCCATTATACTATCTATGACACAATCTAATTTAAACCCGCCTCTTTTTATTGACGTGCCTGTTGGGAGAGTGAATGGGCATGTATTTGTGTGTTAGGGGTATCGATCTCACCTCTTACTACCATTTTGATATTTGATTTGGAACTGTTCCGACAGTGTGGTATTTTTTTATTTTATTATATCTATAATAATTGCTATTTTTAGAATTGCTAGTGGGTATACTATGGATGTGATATGTAGTACATCGTTTGGTATGCAGGTAAACTCACAGAAGGAGAAGGAGAACCAGTTTGTTACACATGCCAGGAAAGCTATGACAACAGAAGTTAAAGCCATCACGATGCTACTACCTAGTATGTACTAATATTTGTATTTATAGTGATATCCTAAGTAGGCACAGTAACGTTATATTTGTATTCAAACCTTGTAAGAACAATTAAAATTTGTATTTATACTCTCATCTTGTTGGTACAGTAAATCCAATTCATATTCACTGCGTACTCGTCGCGAGCACCTGGATTCACCCTCAGTGTTTCAAGGGGCCCATGTTGCTCATCTTTTTATTTTTCTGTGTTGTGTTTTTTGTTTGCTTGTTTGTTTTTGGTTTTTTGTTTGTTTTGTTTTTTGCTTGTCTTGTGCCAAATGTTGCCTATATCTCTGTATTGTCCATTCCTGGTTACTCCTTCGGTTTTCTCTAACGTTTATATATTGTATTTGTTTTCATATCTAATACGGGAAGGGGATTAAGTGATTGGATGTACATCTGTTATGTAAAGTACATGTGGTATTTAAATCGTATTTACACTATGCCTATAATTAATCTAGAGAACACAAAGTGTTCGGTGAAGAGGATGTTTTTATTACTATCACTGGGTTGGTGGACTATCACCCATCCAATAGTCTGTGTTTCTGTACGGAAGGTTTATGAGATATATTTATGTTTGCAATTAACAGTTCCTAAATAAACGTTAGAGAAAACCGAAGGGACAAGCAGGTAATGTAAATATTTTAAAACTACGGCTTTCTTCTCTCGGACATTTTCAGGGCCATTGCGGTTTTCCCAGTTTTCCGGTTGTTGACTGATTGTATCTGTTTATTGACTTATGAGTTTTGCCTTTTCCTTTAGAAGATTGCTCGGTGTTCGGTAATTTTGTTATTACCCTTATAGCTGACCTTAGCCGCATTTCACTATCTTGCTTGGGCTCTTTGGTTTTCTTGTTTCCAAAGACTATTTGGTTGTTTGGCTTTTCTTGTTTCCAAAGACTATTTGGTAGTTTGGCTTTTCTTGTTTCCAAAGACTATTTGGTAGTTTGGTTTTTCTTGTTTCCAAAGACTATTTGGTAGTTTGGCTTTTCTTGCTTCCAAAAACTATTTGGTAGTTTGGCTTTTCTTGTTTCAAAAGACTATTTGGTAGTTTGGCTTTTCTTGTTTCCAAAGATTATTTGGTAGTTTGGCTTTTCTTGTTTCCAAAGACTATTTGGTAGTTTGGCTTTTCTTGTTTCCAAAGACTATTTGGTAGTTTGGCTTTTCGGTCATTTGACTTTGAGCGTACCTAATGACGGTTATTCCAGAAACGTGTATTGCATACTAAATAAGATATCTACGTTTCTATTAGAACATGATCAGTCAAGAAAGTGAACAAACGTGCACCCACGTTCGTTCTCTACTGAACTAACCGATTGTTCATCACACAATACAAAATAATACCAATGCAAAATAACAACAGTTTACCCTTGATCTTGTAATAAATCTTAAAATCTTATGTAATAAAAACTTTTAGTTTTGTAAATATTTGGGCTCAAAACTATTTTAACCGCTACACTTTTTATTCAAGTGATCCAAGAGAGTGACAGGTCATGTTATATGTGTGTTGGAGCTGGGAGTGTACGGCAAAGAGATATTGAGATTTTTAGATTGAATTTTGGAACTGATCTCATGTCGTTGTATTTTTGTTTTTCATTCTATAAATGTTAAATGTTCTAATTTTGTAGTGATGTTCCCATTCATGAAAGGATTTATGACCAAGTTTTTTAAATCACCGCAATTTGGCGGAACAGAGGACTTCTTTAAACAAGTCGTATCAGAGATATTAAAGGATAGACGTACGAATCCAAGGGTTAGTAACATTTCGTTAAAAATTCTAATCATCACAAACATAATGTTGAATAAGAAATATTCTCGAATGAATATATGTGCATATGTTTTTTGTTTTTATAAGACCAATATTCTAAAGAAGACGAGTGTCATGTTACGAAAAGTAAAAATTAGATTCTGTGTCACGAAGATTAAAATATTATGTATAAAGTTCAAATTATAACATAATTTCAGGAACTGCTTATCTTTCCGGAGCACCTGACTTCACTCCCGGGTTTTGGTGGAGGTCGTGTTGCTCGATCTTTAGATTCGCCGTCAGTGCTATGTATATCGTTGTTCTTATGGCCATTGTGTTGTCTGTCCTTCAATTTACGCATTCTGATTACCCCTTTGGTATTTTCAATCTCTTCACTTAGAGGTGAGGTTTGGACCAGAAACCTAGTTTAGGAAGAGTTTGAAGATACCAAAGGGATAATCAGAATCCGGATATCGAAGAAGAACAGACAACACAATGGCCAAAAGAAAAAGTACAAAGGGACAAACAACGATCTACAAAACATACATATAAAACTAAAGATCGAGTAACGCGAACCCCTCAAAACCGGGGGTGAACTCGGGTGCTCCAGAACGATAGGCAGTTCCTCCTCCACTAGTGGCTGTCACTTGTTATTGTATCAAGCAATGAAAGTCAGTAATGATGTACATGTGTGTTAGGTGTATCGTTTTTGCATCTGTTCCTGTGATTTTTCTATTGGATTTTGGAAACGTTCCGACAGTGTTGTATTTTTTTATTATCATTTTATAAATTAATTTGATGTGTTTAAGAGATTTTGATTGGTTAAAAAATTTATGTTATTTTCCATAGACAAAATTTTTAACCGGAAGTCACATGTTGAGGTCTCAATTGGGAAAAATTTTATTTCTTTTTAAACAATTATTATCCGACAAAATATTTTTAGAACAAAAAAAAATTTAAATAGGAATTAATTTATAAGGATTGATCACAATTTTTTGTTCGGTTCATTCGAAATAAACTCAAAAATGTGGTACACACCCTTGCGTAACCCGCTGGGTCACACAGTGTGTACCAGATTTTTGAGTTTATTTCTTCATGAACCGAAAAAAAAATTGAGATCAATCCTTAAATATAACTTTTTCATATAAATCTTTACATAAAAATTTAGGCCTGTTTTTTTTACATTTTAGAAATGTTTCTAATTTTTTTAACTAGTGATATAGGATTAATGCTATCATCTGGTTACATTTTCTTATTTCTTTTAAAATTGATACACGGTAAGATAGCCATGATACTATTCTATTAGATTTTAGACGGTTCTGACAGTGTGGTATTTTGGTTGTTTCATTCCATTACCTGTAATGATTTATCTTTTTTTCTTATTTAGAGCAACAACGATTTCATTGAGCTTGTATCAGAAGATCCAAGGACCAACAACTCAGATGATTCAACACAAAACAAAGAAAAAGAAATATCAGGCTTCCAAAGCAGAGGTATGGCTGTGTAACAAGGCAATGGTAAACAGTACAAACACAAACATAATCCTGGTAGACAACAACACTATTGAAACAGAAAATACCAAGTATACGAAAAACGATACCGTTTCATTAATTGTCATAATTTCCTAATATTCTATACAAGTCATGACTGGACACAACTTTTGTCCTCTTTGTAAAACGGAACCCAGTACAAACAATCTGGGAAGACAAAACAAAACTAATGAAATAATGAGCAATTAGAAAACTAGTTAATCTGCTAAATATCCGAACTACACGACTTTCAACCACAAGGAAATCAGAGAATGATATCAAATACTTCTCAACTTAGACATAGATTCCCCCACTTCGTCATAACAAGATGTTATCCCAACACTTTTACAATTTTCTGATAGCATTCTTCTTTAATTTCATACTAAATTTATTGTAGGATTAACGGAGAATGAAATAGCGGTAAATTCATTGATATTTTTCTCTGCTGGTTTTGACACAACAGCAATAGCTTTAGCTTTCTCTGCTTATTCTCTGGCAACACTTCCACACATACAGGAGAAATTGATTCAGGAAATAGATTCAGTACTGGGAAAGGTAAACAAACATTAAAGTCTTTTAAAATATGATAAACATCATCTTTGTTCGGTTCGTCTCTACCCCCAGTTGTTTGTAGGAGGGTTCATATCTTATTTACATTATTTGTGTTTGTTTGCCATGCGTATAGTGTCTTGTGTACCCTATGTTACCAGTTTCTGTGGATTATCCATTTTTTATTGCCCCTTCGGTATTCTCTTACGTTTATTCTTTTTAACGTTCATCTCTATTGTTTTTTGTTTTACATATATAATTTGGTTTATTGAATTGCCTGACCCAAAATTGTTAACCTGGTCTTTTGATTAAAGGTTGACAATGTAAAAAATACAGTTTACGAAAGGTTTGAAATACCAAAGGGATAATCTAATCAGAAGTCGTAAATCGAAGGACAGACCCGACAATGGCTAGAGGAAAAAGGACAAAGGGACAAATAATAACCTACAAAACAATGCACAAAAAACTAATGACTGAACAACACGAACCCGACTAAGAACCCGGATGAACTCATGTAATTTGGAAGGATAAGCAAATCTTGTTCCACAAATGGCATCCATCGTGTAACTCTTCTTATAAAATGGGTAATATATCATAAATAAGAAAATGACCTGATTGTTATTATGACAAAAGGAACATATCAGTGGTCATTTTGTGATACAGATACTCTTTGATGTGGCAACCGTAAACTTTTTGAAATAATTTGATTTCCTATCGATAACAAGCCTCTCATGTTAATGTCATTTGTAGACGGAATGTTTTAGATGAACGATTCTTTGCAATCGTCATCGACTTAATACCATGAAAAGTGAATATCACATACTTGTCTTTATTATGGATGATGAATTGCATGTATACATAAACGACTTGTGTAATTTGTTGTAGGATATTCCCTCATACGATGCTGTTATGAAAATGGAGTATCTTGATAGGTTCGTGTCAGAAGTTCTACGACTGTATGCACCTTCTACAAGGTATGTTATACATTCTACAAAACTTTCGAAGTGAAGAAACTTTGATGTGTCAACAAAAAAGTGTAGCTTCGTTTGCTTTGTTTTATTTGTTTGTTTGTGTTTGTTTGTTTTTTAAGTCTAAATGAAGATAAAACGATTTAGTGCAAACATTGTAGAGACTCAGATGCTTCGGATCTCAATTATATATCAAATGGACACATCCAATAAAACTCCAACATAGGAAATATGATGTTTGACAACTTAACACAAAGCATTTTATTTGAACAGTCATAAATATTTTGGTTTTAGACATATTCTTGGATAAAGCTGTTGATATAATTATTTCTGGTTTTGCTTTATTCTTCTCTTGTGTTGCCAGGTTCTTTAGAGAAGCAAGAAATGATATCACAATGAACGGTTGGTTTATACCTAAAGGAACAGACGTTACAGTGTCTATATATACATTACATAGGAATCCAGAATACTGGCCAGACCCCGAAAAATTTGATCCAGAAAGGTTTGTTATAATTGAATGCCTTTTTTCCATGGATCTTTTTATAGTTTATATTCTAGAATGTAAATAAGCAACAGCTAAGAAGTATGAAATAATACACACAGATATTGCACACTTTGAATATGGGCTTTATTTTTAATTGTCTCAGAGAGCCGTGCAATCATCAACGACCTAGATGTGATATTGCATGGCTTCATGATACAAATCATTTATACCACGATTTTCAGAGTTAAACGGTTAAACAATCTCACTCTATAAATATTCCTTACACGCTTAAATAGATACACATATGAATATGCTTGGAATCTATTATTATGAATAATGTTCTTTAATAAATACAATTTCATGCATATTTTTCAATCGGAAGATTCAACATAGTTTATGGATTAATCCAAATAAATGGTGTAATACTCTTTCCAGTTTGGTATCATCTATATCTTATTGACAGTAACTCATTTATCTGCCTTTGTAAAGCGATAATGACCCATCTTGTTGTATACAGTTTTGCAAAATTTGCCCAAAATTGAAAATGAAAATAACCATTTCTGATTCAGTCTGATTTGAGGTTAGAAATAACAAGTCAGCTTATAAATCAATAATTTTTAAATAACATGAATTAGAATACTTTAAATTGTATGCGTCTTTAGAGTTTTAATTTGAGCAAGCTTGGCTTTGCTAATAATGGAAATATATTTGAAACTTTTCTGCAGATTTACAGAAGAAAATAAGTCAAAACGACCAACATATGCGTATCTACCTTTCGGAATTGGACCACGTATTTGTGTAGCAATGAAACTGGCATTGTTAGAATCTAAAATGGCGATTGTAAATATGTTACAAAAATTCAGATTTAGTACATGTGAGGAAACTGAGGTAATGTTATATAGTCAATAATAATGATATGTAAATTATCCAATTATCATTTCTTCTCTTTCTTTATTTTTTATCTTATTTTATTTTTTTTTTATAAACAATACAAGAAATCATTTTCAATATCAAATCAATATTATATATTCATATCTCAATCTAAAATCTTGTCAGCAAATTTAGAAAACAGAAGACAAACTTTTACAACGTGATATTTGCATATTCTTTGCTATTAATAACTTTTCATCATTCATAAAACAAAAAAATCAGCCACATTATCAATCGTTTTATAAGATTCAACCCACCTAACGCCACTAGCTACAAAATTAATGTGTTTATTAGCTTACCTGGTCAAAAGCCAGGCACTAATTTGACTTTATAAACAAAACCGTGCAGTAGATTCAGGAGAAAACTGTATTGCATTTGAAAATTTCACGGTTTCAATTGGAGATTTGATGCTGGCAAATTGAGTTTACTGGCGACGTGTTAGTATACACATGTATACATGTAATCATGTGTATAGATGTGTATTGCCACATTATTGACAAGACGACGTAAGCGGTAATCAGCTAAAATTCTAAAAAAAAAAATATCTCATGCTATTTCAACCGTGGAATTGATACCGTAAAAATTACAGCATTAAATCCACAATTGATGCCGTGAAATTTTCAAATACAATACAGTTATCTCAATTCTAATGTAATCGTGTGTATAGATGTGTATTGCCACATTATTGACAAGATTACGTAAGCGGTATTCGGCTAAAATTCTAATAATATCTCATGATATTTCAAGCGTGGAATTGATACCGTGAAAATTACAGCATTGTCCAATCACAAATCAGGAATATTAAACAACTACATTAGAATTTTATTTCTAAGATAAATCTTCAGTAAAGAGAATTGATTACCAAATAACACAGAGGGATCGATCGTCTTGGTCATATGGTAGTTGGATGATATAACTGAAGTATGTTTGAAAGTGGCATTGAACATCAAACCCATAAAGCATTATAACACAAGAATGTTGCTGTTTCACCTGTAAATTCTTTGCTATGGGAAACCATTACCAAATTAGACAAGAAGGTTATTATAGATGGGAGAAGCTCAACTTTTTCGTAATATCGATAACAGATAAAAAGCTGGCATCTTCGACGTGATCAGTTCTCAAAAAGAACGGCTAAGGAAAACATCCTCTATACGACAAAATAATATCTGCCGCATACCTTTTCATATGTCCGATCTTAGTTTGTTATAGTTTTATTGTATGTGTCTCCTGGGTATTGTTTTACCTATTCAGATTGTGAAATTTTGCACTGTTCCTTCTAGTTGGTATTTTGCAATTGTCAGTATTCCCCAATCCTCAAAGCAAAACGGCGTTGTAATGCGGAGGAATGTGGATGGATGTCAGAACGTCCTAAATGTTTCATTTGTAGACTCTGGCTCGAGTATTAGATTCAAGATGTCAAATACAAGTCAGAATTTCTGGGGGAAAAAAAGACTTTCGCGAGATTATTTGTTTCTGAGAATTTGCATCAAAATGTCCTAGTTATTTCATTGGTCAACATAATTGTGTAGTATTATTCTGATAAACTCAACGAGTTATGAATGACCAAACGCCACGTATTATTCAGTAACAAAGATCATCTCAACGTGAATGGATTCGTTTTGTATGTTCATTTCTAGTATCGTTGTCTGTGTATGTAATATGTATCCAGTTATTGTCGTGTCATTTATTGTGGTTGGTGTCAGTTTATTGTGGTTGGTTACAGTAAGTAAGAGGTTTGTTGATGTTTGAAGTCGTGGTTTTGATTCTCTTGTTAGTTGTACTTTTCGCTGTGTTTTATATTTCGTGGTTTACTTGGACGAACGAAAACCACGAAATTGGCATTCTACGAATAAAGATAAATTCACAGTAATTGGTATGATGACAGACTGTAGTGTATATCCTGTTGATTTAGTTATAATCAGTGTCTCACTTTTACAAAGACCATAATGAAAGAGCCTATGCAATATCAATACCGGTATATGTTTTATTTGTTTTTTAAACAATATGATATTTAATAATAATTATATTTGTCTTTCAGATTCCTATAATTTTTGAAAAGGGATTTTTAATGAGGGCACAAAATGGAGTAAAAGTCCAAATTGAAGCTCGTTAGACCCAATTATTAAACAACATTGGAAATGATTTTATTATTTGACATTTATGATCCTGAAGACATTACAGACTGTTAACACATAGTAAATGTATCAGCGATTGTATTGTAATCTACTGTGTAGTGATTGTGATTATTTACGTGCAAATAAAGGAGTAAGAAAGACAACCAGATTTAAATATTTCCATTGGGTGAAGTTCCTCAATTATGACTTGTCACCGGTTTGGAATAAGGTTTACACGACGGGTGCCACTAGTGGTGCAGGAACTTCTTCCCCTTCCGGAGCACATGAGTTCAGTCCGTGTTTTTTAGTCAGCTTCGTGTTGCTCAATCTTTAGTTTTCTGTGTAATGTTGTGTACATCATTGTTTGTTTGTTTGTTTGTTTGTTTGTTTGTTTGTTCTGTCCTTCTATTTGCGGCTTCTTATTACGCCATTTTGGAATCTTCAAACTTTTTATCAGCAAAGAAACGGTACCTGTTAAAAACATAGGTATTTCAACAGAAAATAAAGGGTAACGTCTTGCTGAAGGGATATTACATTCATTCTCTGCTAAAGTGACCAGTACAGGTTTTTCATGTTCCATCTATAAATATAAAACGCCTTTATTATTACGGTTTGTAGTTATTTATTATATGAATTATAGTCAAAAGATTGGGAAAGGTCTGGGAGCAGGTAAATCAAAGGGCTTAAATTCTGGTCTGGGAGCAGGTGAACCAAAGGGCTTAAATTCTTGTCTGGGAGCAGGTGAACCAAAGGGCTTAAATTCTGGTCTGGGAGCAGGTAAACCAAAAGGCTTAAATTCTGGTCTGGGAGCAGGTAAACCAAAGGGCTTAAATTCTGGTCTGAGAGCAGGTAAACCAAAGGGCTTAAATTCTGGTCTGGGAGCAGGTAAATGAAAGGGCTTAAATTCTGGTCTGGGAGCAGGTAAACCAAAGGGCTTAAATTCTGGTCTGGGAGCAGGTAAACCAAAGGGCTTAAATTCTGGTCTGTGAGCAGGTAAACCAAAGGGCTTAAATTCTGTTTATAAAGAAAAGTTGGTACATAATAAATTGATCATTAGATAAACAATTCATTAATTTAAACATATTTTATTGGCAATTCTAATATGACGTCTATAAAACGGCACACACGATAATACTCAATAACTCTATATTTAGCGTAAGCGCGGTACACAACAAATCTGGCTGTTCCATGTGACGACCGAGTGTAAACAAACAAAACACCGGCATATAGCGTATTTTTAAAGTCCTTAAAATAAAAATTCCCCCTCAGTTATAAATAAATATTCTGTAACTAAGTATTTGTTTTTTTAAATCAGTAACCAGCTTGTGTCAATCCGCGTCCCTTGTAAACAACGTCACAGAATGACGATATATTACAAAAGTCAAAGTCGATAGATGGTTGTCTAAAGTATTTTTTCCGGATTTTTTTTTTTATGTCAACAATATAATACAAGCCTTTTTTTCATTGGCATTTATTGTTTTATTTCATATCTAACATAAATGTCGATTATTAACAACTGTTCAAGTGTTCCATATTATGTTTGACAACTCCGCTCCGCCATCTTGTTAGCGCTCAAAATGATGAACGAATGAACTCCAACTTTTTTTTAAAAAAAATTTACGCAGGAATTGTTCAATCGAATCTATGTTGGAAAATACACAATAAATATGTTTTTCATGTTAACATCCATATTTTTGTTTTAAAATATCTCGTTCAAAAACAAATAATTCAAAATCAATTCAAAATTTCCGAAGGAGGTAAATGGAACAGCCACCAAATGCCGTGTGTATACACAGTTCACGAAAGGTTAAAAATTACCGTATTTGTCCTATTAGAATCGAAATAATTCATGGCAGGCATAGAGTTGTGCAAATTTACACATGGGCTGGGCCTTTATATTCTTAGATTTTTAAATAGCATATAAACTTTTTTTCATAATACAATAAAACATAGGATTCAGAATAAAATGTAGCGCTTATATTAATCCATTGTAATTATCTACAAGTACTCCAGAGAGATAACCTCTACACTTTGTACACATAAAACGAAATGGCAGATCGATCAATGACCGATAAAACATATATGATATACCGTTATTCTACTACTGGATTTACCTTTACAAATTTTATTTAAAGTCGGAGTATAAAACATACAACATAAGCTCTGAAGAGCTTTTAAAATCGACATACATGTAAATAACAAAACAAACATAAGGACAGACATGCATAAAAAGCAGAGCACATACATATTATAAGACATAAACGCACAGTAGTTGAACTAAATTAAAAATAAGCACAGTTGATGAACTAAACTAAAAATATCTAGCATACTAAGGGAAGGAAATCAAACTGAAGCCTTGCATGCAAATCAATGACATGAGCTGCCTGACCATGTATTTATCAAATTTTTAAACGGGTCTAGTGACATGTCTTTTCTAAAGTGGCCAGACAGCTCATTCCAGAGCTTTGCACCTGCATAACGAAAAGATTGCAAAATAAAACTTGTAGTTCTTACCTGTGCTAAAGCTGCTTTATTTTGATATCTAAAAGAAATTAAAAAGAATACGAAGTATTTTTTTATATCTATGAGGCCGTCAAATAAATAAACAGGACAATTCTTATTAACAATTTTGAAAACTTCTAAAGCAAATGTTCTAAGTCTCCTTACTTTTAGGAATGGCAGTTTAGATTTGCATAACATGTCTTCATAACTAGAGGTGTATTCATTGTATATAAATCTCGGAGCCCTTTCCTGTATTTTTTTCTATTTTTTTGGTATTCGTTTCTCCACAAAAGTGCCAAAACAAGTGGGCAATAGTTAAAGTTGGACATAATAAAGGAGTAGTAGATTGTAAGTTTTCCTAGTTTTGTTAACTGGGTACCAATTCTTTTTAATACATTTAATTGCCTGGACGCTTTTTTACAAATATTTGACACATGTTCATTGAAATTTAATTGAAAGTCTATTGTTATACTCGCTCCTAGGAAACTAAGATGATTTATTTTAGTTAAATAAATAAGACATGTACTTTATAACAGAATTACAACTTGGTTTTGAAATACGATCGATTTATCATTTGCACTGACTGTCAGAATAAACGCACCATAGTTATTCAACCGATTCTCTAAAAATATATATATACCTGGTGGAGTTTGGAATTTTTGTTTCTAAATATGATTTAAAGCATCACATCATATCACCATTTACTGCCATATGCTTTAAAATGTTTATCGGGAAATTTGGCGAAGGAATACCATATCCTATTAAAAACCAAGTTATCGATAAACTAATGTATCATACCACAAACATTTCAAAAGGCTGCATATCATTAAAGGGAAACTTCGCAAAAAAAAAATTATATTTTTTTCCTGATGTATAAATATGGATGTTTATATGTATATTAGAGTTTTATTATGTTGGATAAGGGAATGAAATCGATTTTAAAATTCGGTCAACGATAGATGGATGTCGCCATTTTGATAGCATCTCGATACCAATTATCACCAATCGTAACTACTCGGCCATTCTCGCTACCCTGCAAATAACCTCGTATGCATTAGGCGTATAAATCGCACTACTTTTCACATGTCAGTTACATGAAAGTTTGATAAAGTTATATTTTAAGCAATTTTCTATATTTCAATTAAAGTTTTAATTAGTTTTGCATGATTAGATTTTACTTAGTATGTCTTCCATATTGGATTTTCGTGGACTATATTTTTGTGCGGCCTAACTTAACTTAACTTCCGGCAAACAATTTAAGAAGAATTTCTACTATTTACGTACGAGGTTATTTGCAGGGTAGCGAGAATGGCCGAGTAGTTACGATTGCAATTATCACGTGATGTCTAAATACCACCACGCCCCAAAACAAGCGTGACAAACCGGAGTCCTCATTCAGTGTCGATATGGCTTGTCAGGCGTAATTCTTTTTATTTTTCTTATTATTCTAAATATATGAATTTATTACACAATCACTTTTTGCACATTTAACAAACGAATCGGGGAAAACGGTCCGTCTTTAATGAGACACATTTACAAAAGATTTTTTTCGAAAATTGAAGAACTACGGAATTATGTGAAAAAAAAGAACGAACATCGGAACAATGCCATGAATTCGTAAAAAAAAATAAAATAGGCCTATGCTACGGGGCAAAATTGTTTTAATGATATTATTTATAAAATCGCACTTTGTAATCGATCGTTCATGCACTACAATAAAGCTACATATAAGCTCTGCTTCTTAGCTAAAAGCACAGAAAGTTACAGGGTAGGAAGCCATAAAATTGAGAGGATTATGTAAACATATAATTTGTAATAGTTTTCATTTGACAATTACAGACGATGAGTATTAATACCTTTAAAGTTTATTATACTAAACTTCAGGGTACATCTCTTACGTAATATAATAATTTGTTTATGGAAATACAATATTCGTATTCGTCAACAGTAAAAAGATTAATCTGTTTTCATAACGGTTATTTCTGATTTGAACAAAGCGTAACATATAATATGTCTCTGCGTAAACAAAACATGTTTTGTTTATTTTAATCACGTCTTTCGAACTGGCGGACCCTTCCGATTAATCTCAGAATAGTCATAAAAAATATGGTTGTTGTTTTTATAAGGAAAAATTGCATACGAATTTTTTTTTTTTCTATTTTGCTTTTTGGGGTTTGCAAGAAGAATGTTCTACCCTGCCCTGTTCACCCTGCTTTACTTCATAATTTTGGTTGTTGCTATATCATTCTGAAGAGGAACAAAAAAAATCAAGATGAAAATGAACAATTCAATATAACTTACGATCAATGTTAATCACCTATCAGAACCTTTAAAATGTGTATTGCATCTCCTATTCTAGTCACGGGTAGCGCTAACGGGTCACAAAATGTGTATTGCGTTTCTGATTATTGCCAAAGATTGTGACACATGCATTCAAGTATTCGGTCAGAGTCCCGTCGACCGGATGTAAAATGACACTTGTATATTCTGCCTGGCGACTTCCTGTGTGGACCTAAACTCATTACGCAATATTAGGTACCCTGCTGAGTGAACCGGTGTGAATGTACCTGTCGTTTTCAGAAAGAAAATAAAAATAAGTAAATCCCGCCTTTCACTTCTTATTTCAGGAATTATTTGCCTTAATTTATTGAAGAATAAAATATTTAAAATTAAAATATGGTCTCTCGCTTCTGAAAATACATGAAAAATATAAGAAATATATTTTCCTCGTAATATTTTACGTTTCGCTCATCAAAAATGACAAACAAACAAAAAAAAGGAAAAGAAATTAACATTTTTAAATCACTTGCTCGCTCCAACGTTTTTAGCACAAAATCCGAAGAACAAGAAGTAAATTTGGTGTGGCCTAATCTCTGTATATTTTGACTGCTCTTCATCTGTTTATACCGCTCATGATCTGATCTCTTCCGAACTTTGTCTGAATGAATATCAGTGGATATCAAAATTATAGGTCAAGTTTGCTTACGGGGTTCCGAGCTGAAAAAAATCATATATTTAGGTTTTGTGCCTTCTGGGGGTCACTGAGCAAAGAGGTTGGTTTTTTTTCTTTAAACACTAACTTTGTAAACTCAGTTGCCACCCGATCTCCTAACCTTTAATTTTTAGTTCTTTAATTAAAATTAAAACATCTTTTATGAACATCAATCGTTAAAATTGTGAATACATATCAGTTAATTATGATGAGACAGCTATATATAGTTAGGCCAATTTGGCGCCTCTAATAATGAAAACTTATAATTTCAAGGATGGTGTATCATCTGAAACATAATTACAATTATAATTGTTCCTGTTATTTCAACATTATATTTATTCTAATGTTTTAAAAATATTTTATCTTTAATAAATAATAAACGATCTACCAACTCGTCTTGGGAAGCAAATAGTGTGTATTCAAATTCCCATTTTATTAATCCGATCAAGTTACGCGTTGTCAAAATTATCCATTATATTTTTCAGCACATTACCAGTAAAACAAAATGAACATAATTGTAAAAGGGATCCTACATATAGTGAATATAGGTGACTGACGTTGAAAAACACTCTTTCCGTTGTGAATATAAAGGAAATGAAACATTTTGTTTATTTAAAATAGTTGTTTGTCACAAAGGTACGTATCTGTTCACTTCAGTATTTAATTTACCAACGGTTATTAGATTTAAATTACAGTCCTCGGAGCGCTTTAAATGGGGTAGACCTTTATCACAACCAGTCGATTGCGATCCGGAAACAGACCATTTACGATTTTCGTATCTTTGGGGAACTTTAAAATATAACGATACGAATAAAATTGTTAAATTTGTAATAATTTCTACTCTAAAACAAAATGTGTGTCTGCTACCTTCGCGGATTTCCATCAGAGAGCGTATATAAGACAAACCGGAAACGGGCTAACCCCAGATTCCGGATTGCCGCAATATATCCGTCTGTGAACATCCAACCATTAATGAAAACACCAAAAATAGATATACAACATCCCGCCCCCTAAAAATGAAATTTAGAAATTTCAAAATGGTTGGTTGATTCACAGATGGGAAAAAACTACAATATTATATACAAATAGAACATATTAAAGTGAAAAACTACAATACTATATACAAATAGAACATATTAAAGTGAAAAACTACAATACTATATACAAATAGAACATATTAAAGTGAAAAACTACAATACTATATACAAATAGAACATATTAAAGTGAAACACTACAATACTATATACAAATAGAACATATTAAAGTGAAACACTACAATACTATATACAAATAGAACATATTAAAGTGAAACACTACAATACTATATACAAATAGAACATATTAAAGTGAAACACTACAATACTATATACAAATAGAACATATTAAAGTGAAACACTACAATACTATATACAAATAGAACATATTAAAGTGAAAAACTACAATACTATATACAAATAGAACATATTAAAGTGAAAAACTACAATACTATATACAAATAGAACATATTAAAGTGAAAAACTACAATACTATATACAAATAGAACATATTAAAGTGAAAAACTACAATACTATATACAAATAGAACATATTAAAGTGAAAAACTACAATACTATATACAAATAGAACATATTAAAGTGAAAAACTACAATACTATATACAAATAGAACATATTAAAGTGAAAAACTACAATACTATATACAAATAGAACATATTAAAGTGAAAAACTACAATACTATATACAAATAGAACATATTAAAGTGAAAAACTACAATACTATATACAAATAGAACATATTAAAGTGAAAAACTACAATACTATATACAAATAGAACATATTAAAGTGAAAAACTACAATACTATATACAAATAGAACATATTAAAGTGAAAAACTACAATACTATATACAAATAGAACATATTAAAGTGAAAAACTACAATACTATATACAAATAGAACATATTAAAGTGAAAAACTACAATACTATATACAAATAGAACATATTAAAGTGAAAAACTACAATACTATATACAAATAGAACATATTAAAGTGAAAAACTACAATACTATATACAAATAGAACATATTAAAGTGAAAAACTACAATACTATATACAAATAGAACATATTAAAGTGAAAAACTACAATACTATATACAAATAGAACATATTAAAGTGAAAAACTACAATACTATATACAAATAGAACATATTAAAGTGAAAAACTACAATACTATATACAAATAGAACATATTAAAGTGAAAAACTACAATACTATATACAAATAGAACATATTAAAGTGAAAAACTACAATACTATATACAAATAGAACATATTAAAGTGAAAAACTACAATACTATATACAAATAGAACATATTAAAGTGAAAAACTACAATACTATATACAAATAGAACATATTAAAGTGAAAAACTACAATACTATATACAAATAGAACATATTAAAGTGAAAAACTACAATACTATATACAAATAGAACATATTAAAGTGAAAAACTACAATACTATATACAAATAGAACATATTAAAGTGAAAAACTACAATACTATATACAAATAGAACATATTAAAGTGAAAAACTACAATACTATATACAAATAGAACATATTAAAGTGAAAAACTACAATACTATATACAAATAGAACATATTAAAGTGAAAAACTACAATACTATATACAAATAGAACATATTAAAGTGAAAAACTACAATACTATATACAAATAGAACATATTAAAGTGAAAAACTACAATACTATATACAAATAGAACATATTAAAGTGAAAAACTACAATACTATATACAAATAGAACATATTAAAGTGAAAAACTACAATACTATATACAAATAGAACATATTAAAGTGAAAAACTACAATACTATATACAAATAGAACATATTAAAGTGAAAAACTACAATACTATATACAAATAGAACATATTAAAGTGAAAAACTACAATACTATATACAAATAGAACATATTAAAGTGAAAAATTACAATACTATATACAAATAGAACATATTAAAGTGAAAAACTACAATACTATATACAAATAGAACATATTAAAGTGAAAAACTACAATACTATATACAAATAGAACATATTAAAGTGAAAAACTACAATACTATATACAAATAGAACATATTAAAGTGAAAAACTACAATACTATATACAAATAGAACATATTAAAGTGAAAAACTACAATACTATATACAAATAGAACATATTAAAGTGAAAAACTACAATACTATATACAAGTAGAACATATTAAAGTGAAAAACTACAATACTATATACAAGTAGAACATATTAAAGTGAAAAACTACAATACTATATACAAGTAGAACATATTAAAGTGAAAAACTACAATACTATATACAAGTAGAACATATTAAAGTGAAAAACTACAATACTATATACAAGTAGAACATATTAAAGTGAAAAACTACAATACTATATACAAGTAGAACATATTAAAGTGAAAAACTACAATACTATATACAAGTAGAACATATTAAAGTGAAAAACTACAATACTATATACAAGTAGAACATATTAAAGTGAAAAACTACAATACTATATACAAGTAGAACATATTAAAGTGAAAAACTACAATACTATATACAAGTAGAACATATTAAAGTGAAAAACTACAATACTATATACAAATAGAACATATTAAAGTGAAAAACTACAATACTATATACAAATAGAACATATTAAAGTGAAAAACTACAATACTATATACAAATAGAACATATTAAAGTGAAAAACTACAATACTATATACAAATAGAACATATTAAAGTGAAAAACTACAATACTATATACAAATAGAACATATTAAAGTGAAAATTGAAGTAAACAAAGAAAATCATATAAAAAATTATCCAGCTTTCTCTTAGATCTAACATCCCACTCCTCTGAGACTGCACCCATTCATACAAATACATATAGTGCTTGAAGAGTCAATGATGTCGTTTTAAAACAATAGCACATTTATAAAAGCATAGCGTAATAGAGAATAAAAAAACTATCAAAATATTCAACTGGAGCCATCGATTGAATAATAAATGTCAATGAATTCTTAGCGGAGACCTTAAAACTCCTAACCTGCTTATAAGCATTGAAACAAGGTTTTATTTCCAAGCAAATCACAAAATCTCCTACGCCACTTTCAGACTCTAATATACTGTTGCACACTTTGACATGTAATGATATGATTATAATAAAAATTTAAATAGGTAACAGACGCACAAGTTAAATATGCACAAACCAAAAAGTAATACAAGTAGTATAATACATAATCAATTTAAGTCCAAAAGTGTCCATCAAATAACACCAAGCTTTGGCGAAACAGTTTTCACCTTATGTAAAACGGGAATCACCCCTCCAACTAGTAGCATCATATCTAATCAAATTTTATATTGTTAGTCACCATACTTGGCGATACAGTTATCACCAAAGGCAAAGGAAAGTTCATCCATGGATCATCCATAAATAGTTAAAAAACAGAACGGAACCACAGTTCTCATAATTCGTAAAAGGTCCAAAATAACAAACAGTAGAAATAAAACGTATATACACCATTTGTTGGCGACACAGTTATCACCAGCAATAATTATCAACGGGGTCAAACATATACTCTCAAAGTTCAAGATTTATTGGCGATACAGTTATCCAATATCACCAATTGTATGGCAAACTAAATCACTGTCTAAAAGGAAGCTAAATATATTCCAAAATTCAAGACATATTGGCGATACAGTTATCACCAAGGCAACATATACCATATACAGCAGCAAATCATCAGAAGGAACAAGTGTTGGCGACACAGTTTTCACCATCACAGCAATGTCATTATACAAGTTCATATTCTGATCACCGATCTATCAGCTTTCACCAATATTTAGATCAGAAACACTAGAATTATATTCAAGTTGACTCCTAAGTCTACTAAGACTCGTTACAGGGTACAATTATATCAATAATAAAATGGCGACTTTTAAATTTGTCGAATCACACGTGGCTTTTTAAAAAAAAAAAAAATTTCCACCAAAACACAGGAAAACACGAATAATCGTGTGTAGTTTAGTTGTTCTCCACCATTTCGTATCTTTGGGGAACTTTAAAATATAACGATACGAATAAAATTGTTAAATTTGTAATAATTTCTTCTCTAAAACAAAATGTGTGTCTGCTACCTTCGCGGATTTCCATCAGAGAGCGTATATAGGACAAACCGGAAACGGGCTAACCCCAGATTCCGGATTGCCACAATATATCCGTCTGTGAACATCCAACCATTAATGAAAACACCAAAAATAGATATACAACACGATGCCCGACTTAGAATGCATGCGCATGCGCATTATAGATGTTTATAATTTTGACAAGAATGATGTCACAGAAAAAAAATCAAGAATTGTTATCTTTTCATCACCATTTTATAAATTAATGAAATCACAATCCACTGGTTGTATATAGACACCTTAGTTGTTGCATATTTCGTGTTTCCCACCATTTATACTTTAAAAATGAAAGTAAGATTTGACATGCGCGGTTATACTAATCTTTTCACAAATACGGTTGCAATTCCGGATCACAATCGACTCGTTGTGAAAAAGGTCTTCCCCTTTAAATGAAGCGAATTTAACATCAGACCTAACCCGAATAATCCAGTCGTTATATTACTCTCCCGCTAGTCGCTGCCTCATCCAGCGAAAGTGCCGATAGAGGGCGCAGTATTATTCAAGTTACATCAGACCCAGACTTTAAATTTCAATCCTACAATGCATTATCAGGCTAAAACGTCACAGCCTGATGGAAAAAATAGAAATTAAAATTACAAATTTGCAATTTGCTTCGTTATTTGTGGAAATTTGTCGATAAAACTTTGTGAAAATGTATTTTATATCACCGGGAACATATTTAGCGAAGTTTCCCTTTAATGTAAACAGATTTTCCCGCCAGGCAGTCACAGCCGATTGACTGATGTTTTTGTCTAATCGGAAAAGGGGTAAACTACAAATTTAATGGAATTGTGTGTTACAACAGTAATGTAGGAGTATATTTAATAATACGAAAAATACAAGTGGTTCTAATATGACGTCCTTCAAACGCTTTGAGTCCAAACCCGTGGTAAAAATAATATATACCTACACCCATTGTAATTTATGACGTCATCGACAATTTATAACGATATTTTACCAATTTTTACATATTAGAATCGAAATAATTCATGGAAGCCATATGTATATATTGTTTTTACCACGGGTAGGCCTTTACGTCAGCTTTTTACCCCTCGCTAACGCTCGGGGTAAAACTTCGTGACATAGGCCTACCCGTGGTAAAAACAATATATATACTTATGGCTTCCATGAATTATTTCTTAATTAATCTATGACTGATTACGTCATAGATAGACGTGGTCTGTGCTTTATAAGCGGCTGTTCCATGACACTTCCCTGTAAAAGGTACACAATGATAAGTATGCAATACACAAAATAAATAAACATTCGTGTATTGGAAATCGGCTCAGGCGATATAGAAAACAGACAGGAAATATAAACCCACATCCTTTGCGAAGATCCCGAATAACATATAGTATTCTTGCATATCCCTGGGCCTAAAAATCACACAAATTAAAATTCCGCGAAATGTTGTTGACAATTTTGGTACGTAAACAACATGACGTCATATGAAGACTTCCAGTTTAGAACATAAAGATCCATACGTTTTTTGGCTTCGTGTACGCCACCTTGTCGAAGTGGAATTTGTAGTATTTTCCCGGCTTTCTTTTGAATTGATGTTCATGAATGACAACATTTAGTAATCTCAAAACATATTTGTCATCGGCATGAAACACCTTTTCGGTTGTCATTTCAAACATCTTTGGAAAAAACGGAATAGTATTGTAACATTTCAGTCGGGCTATTTAACGGAACAGCCAAAAACAATGGATGACCTAGACTGCTTCGATTTGAAAATGTTCTGTAATTGTCGTATTAGAATCGAAATAATTATCGGTAGCCATATATTTATATTGTTTTTACCACGGGTTGTCACTTTATGCCTTTATTTTACCCCTCGCTACCGCTCGCGGTAAAATATTCGGCATAAAAAGCCAACCCGTGGTAAAAACAATATAAATATATGGTTACCGGTAATTATTTCTTAAATATGGGTGGTATTATATTTTCCCGTGAATTTTTTGGAGCTGTCACTTGAGGACGTCCATCTTATCCGACATGCGCAGTCCGGGTACCAGACAACTCGGCCCGCGGACAACTCGGACCGAGACAAGTCGGCCCGTAAGCGAGGACTAGTCGGCCCGTATGTTAAGACAACTCGGACCGTATGAAAAGACTACTCGGACCATCAATAATGTTGTCTTATTATTTTTTTTTAATAAAATTGACGGAAATCATAAAGATACAGTCATCTGTCAAAAGTATTGGGAAATGTAAAAAAAAAAAATCCCTGTATAATCAACCAAAACCATATTTTTTTCAAAAAATTATTGTGAAGTCATTTCTGGATAGATTTTTACAAATTTTACACCAAAACATTCAGAATTGTCTATATTTTGATTGGTTATTTACTCATTATGTTGTTATGAGTGATTTTTATTTGTACATAATTTAAACACAACAAATAAAATTTGATTTTCCTATGTATTTCAACTAAAAATAAATCCTAAAAATTGACAATCATGGGGAAATTATGTACAAATAGAAACCGCTCATATAAACATAATGAGCAAATAACTGATGATCTGTTCGATGGAAATTTCCAACAAAAAATCCTAGTTGTGGATAAAATGATTTTCAAAACAAAAATAAAATTAGAGAATTAATGAACCGAATTTTAAATAAATAATTAAAAATATCTTAATACTTCAGCAATTAAAAATAATTTGACATGCATGTATTTAAAAGAAATTATGTAGCCACGAAAATACAATGTATAAAAAATTAAACTTTGAATTAATGGACAACAAAACCCAATATTGACAAAACCCTGTTAACAGTTTAATTTTTTTTTTAATTTGTATATTTATCAAAGACAAATTGATATTACATATTGTCATCTTTAAGATATAATTTGTTTTTAATTTATGTTTTGCTTAATGACACCCATTTGCAACTTTTCCAACAACCATGAAGCTTATACAAACAAAAATAATACATAATTATATGAAATTTCATAATTTATAAGCTGTAAATAATTTTTTCTTGAATTATTTAATTTTAATTTTTGATATTAATTTTCTTCCTGTAAATGATACGTAATAGACCATGTTATGAGAACAAAATCACGTCCTAATCACATTTTTAGTCACAAGTAATATTATCATTTAATAAATAATTCATTTTCACTAAAAAATAATAATTGTCTATTAAATAAATAAATAAATAATTATACACATAAATATTGAACAATATTATAAAACAATAATACGGTCCGAGTTGTCTTAACATACGGGCCGACTAGTCCTCGCTTACGGGCCGACTTGTCCTCGCTTATGGTCCCAGTTGTCCGCGGGCCGAGTTGTCTGGCATCCCGCAGTCCGATATTTGTATCTTTGTTTGTAGCACTTGCCGTTGCCATATCTACTGATTAGAAATGTTATTTAATCAAGTGTTGCTAAGTTTAAGTTAGGAATAGCTTTCGTGCATGTGGACACTTAATAGAACGCGGACGTTCTAGAAAACTGAAAATAATCCGGATATATATATCCTGTACCGATATTTGTTTTTTCGTTAGCACATCACAGGAAGTTTACTCTTGGAGATTGTAAACAAATATTTATTTTTGTCATAATTGACATAAATCGAGTTGAAATGTGATTGTTGGAGAGAACAAATACGTCCTTTATCATGGGTGCATCAAGTCAGAGACACCAGATGGTAAACGGCAACGGGATTATAAACGAAGAGCATAATTTTAATGCATGCGCTCCAGTTTTTGGTTGGTCCAATAACAATTTCACAGAAAAGTGTTGTATTTCGTACCGACTCCAGTCACACTGCATGGACAACAGACATTTTCATGCTTTCATAAAAAAATACGGACGTGCATCTTGTCTGCACATACTAGACTTGACTCACAAAAAATCAACACAAACGTGGATTCAGGACGATTCTGAGCTGGATTTTTTGCCAAGTAAAATAGTCAACAATTCAGCGTTACAAATGTGCAATGTTGTAGGATTTCATAAAGATTTAGTTGTCACTCAACTGTTTTGTCAAGCAGCTGTGAAATTTGTAATCACAGGGTTTAATGACAGTGAATGCAAAATTATATTTAATAAGCATTATCTTCAACAGCAAAGACTGCAATTATATGAAAGTTATATTAGTCCTGATGAAAACTTCATGGTTTTGAGACAAAATCCTATATATGCAACAATGTATGCAAATGAACATGTAAATGTTGAAGGTGTTATTCTTGTGAAACTGAATTGGAAAACAGGAACAGGCGAGATCATTCCATGTGACAATCTCAACTTACATATTTCTCCATCTAATCACAAATTTGCTCTGACCTTTGATCCTCGGGTCAATAGTGACTTGGCAGTTTTTACATATCTAGCTGGGGCAGACAGGTGCAATATAAGTTTATACAAAATCAAAAAGGATCTTGTACTTTTTCAAATAGCTCTATTTACCAATGAATTGCATGCTTTACCAGGAAATTTTCAAAACCTCCAGTTTTTCAGAAATGGATCTGCTTTACTACTGTCAGTGTTGGGTAGTAACTTCCCAAATAACTCATTAGCTATTGGACCAGCTATTTGTAGAAACAAATTTGTTACAACTTATTGGTTAGATCCTGTGTGTTATGATAAACTTGGGTCATTCTCATATGTTTCACTTACATCTGTAGAGCATTACACACCAATGATTTCAGCCAGTGGAAGACGCTGTTATTGTGGTGGCAAACTTTATAGTGTGCAAAAAATTCAACCTGTGCCAAATTTAGTTAAGACACTTAAACAATCATGTATGGATGTTCTTGCAGATTCTGTATTAATAGAAGATATTTGTAAACTACCACTGCCAAAACCACTCCTAGCATGTCTTCAACAAGCAAATTTCTGAAATGTTGGTAATAAACAGATAAAAATATAGTAGTTCTGTATGTTAAGAATTTTACTAAAACATTTTGGGGTTGAAATATAGTTTACATAATATATACAAGTGGAATGCCAGTAGTCCTCCTCCTATAAGACCACCATCATATCAGACCAGATTTCAGATGCACAGAGATAGTATAATACAAATGTACCAGTAAACTGTCTCCTTTAAAGATAGTATAATACAAATGGACCAGTAAACTGTCTCCTTTAAAGATAGTATAATACAAATGTACCAGTAAACTGCCTCCTTTAAAGATAGTATAATACAAATGTACCAGTAAACTGTCTCCTTTAAAGATAGTATAATACAAATGTACCAGTAAACTGTCTCCTTTAAAGATAGTATAATACAAATGTACCAGTAAACTGTCTCCTTTAAAAGATAGTATAATACAAATGTACCAGTAAACTGTCTCCTTTAAAAGATAGTATAATACAAATGTACCAGTAAACTGTCTCCTTTAAAAAATAGTATAATACAAATGTACCAGTAAACTGTTTCTTTTAAAAAATAGTATAATACAAATGTACCAGTAAATTGTCCTTTAAAAGATAGTATAATACAAATGTACCAGTAAACTGTCTCCTTTAAAGATAGTATAATACAAATGTACCAGTAAACTGTCTCCTTTAAAAAATAGTATAATACAAATGTACCAGTAAACTGTCTCCTTTAAGGATAGTATAATACAAATGTACCAGTAAACTGTCTCCTTTAAAAAATAGTATAATACAAATGTACCAGTAAACTGTCTCCTTTAAAAGATAGTATAATACAAATGTACCAGTAAACTGTCTCCTTTAAAAGATAGTATAATACAAATGTTCCAGTAAACTGTCTCCTTTAAAAGATAGTATAATACAAATGTACCAGTAAGCTGTCTCCTTTAAAAGATAGTATAATACAAATGTACCAGTACACTGTCTCCTTTAAAAGATAGTATAATACAAATGTACCAGTAAACTGTCTCCTTTAAAAGATAGTATAATACAAATGTACCAGTAAACTGTCTCCTTTAAAAGATAGTATAATACAAATGTACCAGTAAACTGTCTCCTTTAAAAAATAGTATAATACAAATGTACCAGTAAACTGTTTCTTTTAAAAAATAGTATAATACAAATGTACCAGTAAATTGTCCTTTAAAAGATAGTATAATACAAATGTACCAGTAAACTGTCTCCTTTAAAAGATAGTATAATACAAATGTACCAGTAAACTGTCTCCTTTAAAGGTAGTATAATACAAATGTACCAGTAAACTGTTTCTTTTAAAAAATAGTATAATACAAATGTACCAGTAAACTGTCTCCTTTAAAGATAGTATAATACAAATGTACCAGTAAACTGTCTCCTTTAAAAAATAGTATTATACAAATGTACCAGTAAACTGTCTCCTTTAAGGATAGTATAATACAAATGTACCAGTAAACTGTCTCCTTTAAAAAATAGTATAATACAAATGTACCAGTAAACTGTCTCCTTTAAAAGATAGTATAATACAAATGTACCAGTAAACTGTCTCCTTTAAAAGATAGTATAATACAAATGTACCAGTAAACTGTCTCCTTTAAAAGATAGTATAATACAAATGTACCAGTAAGCTGTCTCCTTTAAATGATAGTATAATACAAATGTACCAGTACACTGTCTCCTTTAAAAGATAGTATAATACAAATGTACCAGTAAACTGTCTCCTTTAAAAGATAGTATAATACAAATGTACCAGTAAACTGTCTCCTTAAAAGATAGTATAATACAAATGTACCAGTAAACTGTCTCCTTTAAAAGATAGTATAATACAAATGTACCAGTAAGCTGTCTCCTTTAAAAGATAGTATAATACAAATGTACCAGTAAGCTGTCTCCTTTAAAAGATAGTATAATACAAATGTACCAGTAAACTCTCCTTTAAAAAATAGTATAATACAAATGTACCAGTAAACTGTCTCCTTTAAAGATAGTATAATACAAATGTACCAGTAAACTGTCTCCTTTAAAGATAGTATAATACAAATGTACCAGTAAACGGTCTCCTTTAAAAGATAGTATAATACAAATGTACCAGTAAACGGTCTCCTTTAAAGATAGTATAATACAAATGTACCAGTAAACTGTCTCCTTTAAAAGAGACCACTCCTCCTATAAGGCCACTTTTTCATTTGCAGAAGGAGTGACTTTATAAAAGAGGAACTACAAATGTACTGTATCCTCAAATTGAACTCCAAAGTATAGATTGTTAAGTTGTTGTGGGTTAATGAATGTTTATCACAACTTTTAACACTATTTCAGTTGTTATATTTTGGCTTACAGCACTAGTTATATTGGGTGTTAGTGTTTAATACCACTTTCAACGATACTTCTGTTGTAGCATAGTGGTCAGTTTTATTGGTTGAGGAAACCGGATTACTCAGAGAAAACCACCGACCTGTCGCAAGTCGCTCACAAATTTATCACATAATGTTGAATCGAGTACACCTCACCATGGGCTGGATTCGAACTCACAACTTTTGTGGTGATAGGCACTGATTGCACAGGTAGTTGAAAATCCAACTACCATACGATCATAACCACGACTGCCTCTATTTATATTTGAGGAAACCAAAATACCAGGAGAAAACCACAGACCTGCCACAAGTCATGTGACAAACTTTATAACATAGTTCATAGTTGTATCAAGTACACCTCACCATGGCCAGGAATCAAATTACATCTTTAGTGGTGATAGGCACCGATTACATATAGGTTACTGTAAATTCAACTACCATACTATCACTGGGGGAAAAAGGAACCTTTGACAGACTAGAAAATAGAACTGGCATAATGTGCTTGCTGTTCTACTTCATATTATATTTACTAGTAATAGTATGCTACAATACTAAAGGAAAATATGGTGACATAATGTACAGTAGTATTGTGGAACAAAATTACTTAACCACTTGGTCACAATAAGCATATTTTTAATCATTTGTCATAAGACTATCATTTCAGTGTAAATGCATCATCCATTCAGCTTCAGACAAATGGTTAGGGTTATGGTGTTTAATGCCACTTTCAACTTTATTTCAGTTATATCATGGCGGTCAGTTTTATTGGTGTAACCGGAGGAAACCAGAGTACCCAGAGAAAACCACAAACCTACTGAAAGTCACTGACAAAGTTTATCACATAATGTTATATCGAGTACACATCTCCATGAGCAGGATTCAAACTCACAATGTTAGAGGTGATAAGCACGGATTGCATAGGTTGCTGTAAATTCAGCTACCATACTATCACAGGGAAAAAAAGAACCTTTTGACAGACTAGAAATTAGGACCAGTATAACATGCTTGCGTTACTACTTCATATTATATTTACTAGTATGTGACAATCTGAAGAGAAAATATGGTGACATAATGTACAGTAGTATTGGGGAACAAAATTAATTGCGGCATGTTGAGGAAAGTAGTAAACTTAAAAAAGATATTTTGGTACTAGATGTTTTTACTTCTTCAAGGAACATGCTCCAACAATTCTGGTTTTTGTACTAGCCTTCAGGAGGCATGCCTTTAATAAATCTGTAGAAGGATAGAGCTAGTGTGCTAACAAAAGTATGATGAAATATAGAGTCTGTAGACTTCAATGAAAACTTAAATGTATGTAATCATTATGCAAAGTACATGTAATACAGTGTACTTAAAACAACAACAATATTGTGACTTATTATGTTTTAATGGAACATCATCTTATTGGACAAAAAAATAATAAAATGTAATACATTGCAACACAAGTAACAAACAATTGAAATAAAATACTACGTTGTCAACTGTTGCCTGTCCACAACTTTGTTGTAGAAAATGTTATATATTTCTTCCATACATTATGATGGTAAAATCCACAGAGGTAAAGAATGAAGGCAAAACTCACCATTCTTCTGCACAATTTCTATTGTGATATGAAATCGTTCATAATGTTTATTGTGGTTGCAAATAGGATGTCAATTATATTGGTACATTTGATTGGACATTCATCCATGGAAGAGTTTCACACGACCAATGGGAAAACAGTTTCATGTGACACTTTCTGCTATGTATGTATGGGCCGTCTCCAATGGAAAAGCTCAGGTTACAGAAGAACAACAAGGGCAATGCAAAGCGTGGCGTATCCCCTCGCCTAAAAATTTGACCCGGTGACCTTGACCTTTGACCTAGAAAATCAATAGGGTTCCAGATTCTCTTAAGGACTAAGTATGTACCAAGTTTGGTCAAAATCCATTGAAGGATGTTAATTCTAGAGTGTTTACAAGGATGTTATGCGGTAAAAATTTGACTTGGTGACCTTGACCTTTGACCTATGACCTTGAAAATCAATAGGGTTCCAGACTCTCCTAAGGACTAAGTATGTACCAAGTTTGGTCAAAATCCATTGAAGGATGTTGATTCTAGAGTGTTCACAAGGATGTTATGCAGTAAAAATATGACCCATTGACCTTTCACCTATGACCTTGAAAATCAATAGAGTTCCAGACTCTCCTAAGGACTAAGTATGTACCAAGTTTGGTCAAAATCCATTGAAGGATGTTGATTCTAGAGTGTTCAGAAGGATGTTACGTGGTAAAAATTTGACCTATGACCTTGAAAATCAATAGGGTTCTAGATTCTCTTAAGGACTAAGTATGTACCAAGTTTGGTCAAAATCCATTGAAGGATGTTGATTCTAGAGTGGTCACAAGGATGTTACGGAAGGACGGACGGTAGCGTTACTTTGTTGGCGAGGGAATAATAACATCACTCATAACCTTCAAAATTGTAATTGTATGCTGTAATGGTACTTGTAAGCAAAACAATTATTGGCGTAGAACGGTACAATGCCTTAATAGCAGGCAGACAACTTTCTCAGACAAAGCTGTACACACATTGCATAGAAAAGTTTTTCTGTGATCAGGCACATTTAGTTAGCATTTACCAATACTGTTGATACATACACTGGAATATTGTGGTCTTTTCTCCAAACATATGAAAATGACTCTTTATTTTGTTTATCTTACCCACATATCAATCTATAAGCAGGTAAATTATTTATTAATG
Source organism: Bathymodiolus brooksi (assembly GCA_963680875.1). Taxonomy (NCBI): domain Eukaryota; kingdom Metazoa; phylum Mollusca; class Bivalvia; order Mytilida; family Modiolidae; genus Bathymodiolus; species Bathymodiolus brooksi. Next base: position 95,561,627 of record OY804585.1, read on the forward strand.
GTCATAACTCAGGAAGACCAAAGGGCTAATGATTTAAACAAATATATCTTAATATATGGACTTAATATCTATTTCATATAACAAGATATGGACTATGCATAATAACAATGAAGGGGCCGTCGTGGTCATGATCGTACAACTACATATACTATCAATGTCTATCACCACTATAGTTTTGAGTTCGAATCCCGCTCATGGCGAGGTGTAATCGATACAACATTATGTGATAAAGTTTGTCAGTGACTTGTGATAGGTAGGTTGTTTTCTCCGGGTACTCCATCAATAAAACTGACCGCCACAATATAACTGAATTATTGTTGAAAGTCTCGTTAAACACTGTAACCCTAACCCTAAAAACAATATGTTTTCCACTTATAACAATATGTAAGTTATACAAACAACTGATTCATTAAGAATGTGTTATATAGAAAAAGAAACAAAATATCAACAATATTTCATACAACCTTCTTGTAAATATAATATTGTTTAAAGTTGACTGTTTATTTAGTGTATTGGCATAGGATTAATTATTTAAAAGGATAATAGACTGGCAATCTAAATATAGTGCATGAGCACTTAATTATATGTAATATTATGCTTTGTTTGCCCAGATTTTGTGCTGTTTTCATAAGTTTTCATGCATCAAAACAAATATTTCAATGTATTTAAATTAAAGGTAGATGTATGGTTTAAATTATTTAAAATTTATGATAGATTTTATTCATTTTTTTTTATCTAGAAAAAATTGATGGTAGCATCATTAAAAAAATAAAAGGAAAATATGGGGTCATAATACTTTTAACATGAGAAGTGAGGGAGGAAATATTGCTAAATTGCACACTTTTGAAATAAAAATAATATAAACATTACAAGGAAAAATGTTTATACCGGTACTCCAAAAAAAATCATTTCAAGATGATAAATTTTTAAAGAATATTTTTTTAATTTTTTAATTGAAAGCAACAATGGAAGCTCTTCAAAATTTGAGCCACCATGCTCTGTATTAAATTATTCAAACAAAAAGGAGTAAATATTTTTGGTTTTTCAGAAAGGGAGATAACTCTTTGAAAGTTTGAAAAATGACAGAAACCTATGAATTTTGATGACACAAATCTACAAATTCAAATGCCTTATTATGTAACTATGTTTTGTAATTATTGTAAATTGATCATATATTATAAATCTAAGCTAAGAAGGCAATATTCTACTATTAATTTCAAACATTTAAAATGATAGATTTGTTGCAAAAAATTCTTTTGTTAAAATTAAGTGGTTTTTTCAATGTTAATCGGTTCGTATAAAATAGGTTTGTCTTGCCCATACAATAAAATATAATGAACACAAAATAACATAGTGCCTATTGGTATGTGATATGCGTATAAAGGTAATGTCAATGACTACTAAATTATCTAACATATATTTAGCCATAATGCAGCTAGACAGATTTATAATACATTTATGGATTGATCGCAATTTTTGTTCGGTTCATGAAGAAATAACCTAAATCAGGTTGTACACCCTTGCGTAACCTGCTACGTGGGTTACTCGGTGTGTACAACCTGATTGAGGTTTTTTCGAATGAACCGAACAAATAATTTCGATTAATCCTTATAAATTAATTCAAACTATTTTTGTCATGATGTTGATTTTTTTTTTTTTTTTTTCAAAATAAGGCAAATAACCCCAAAGGTGCCTCATTTAAAGAAAATCGCCTGATGACAACGGCATGCGACGCTTGAGAACGACGTCTATTTTCAGATTCAGTACATATGAAAATAACCTCAACTTTTTAAACCAATCAAAACACGTATAAAATGACATGTGACTATAAAATTGATTTATAACAGCATATCATAACAAAACATAAATAAATAGACAAAATAACATAAACCCAGCAGATACAGAAACACTTGGTAATATGTAAATATATATATATATAAATATGTAAGTTTGGGACCAATATTTGTAATGCAGTAGTCCCCCTCTTATAATGTCCCCTCTCATCAAAGACCACCCCACTTATCAGGTCAGATTTAAGATGCACTGACATTGTAAAATATTACTATATTGTCGGGTCCTTCTCAAGGGAGGACACTCCTTTTATCAGGTCATATTTTAGATGCACGGACACAGTAAAATATTACCATATTATCCGGTCCTCCGCACGAGTCCACCCTTCTTATACAGCCACATTTTCATTTCAGAAGAGGGGCTTATAAGAAGGGGACTACTGTATTAGCATAAGCTTTATACTGTATGGTACATTTTATAAATAGTATTATATTATATATAATATGACAAAATCAGCAATTATAAAAAAAATAACATTTTATAATTTCATCTTTAAATACAAAAATAAATAAATAAATAAATAGGAATAACAGACACATGTTCCAAGACATTCAAGATCCCAACTCTGGAAGAGTAGGAAAATACAATGCTATATTTTTGCATTATACATTCATAAGTAAAAACACATACATACATATTAACATATATAACATCGTGTCAAGATATAAATGAACCAACAAATACAGAAATGAAAGTGCTGACTGATGAAAAAAAAGAGGAAACCCATTAAACAATACCCCTATATCTTTATTTTCTAGCTAGTTGACCAAGTTTGACACACTTAATATCCAAATATTTTGCACAAAAAAGAGGAAATCCGTTGATCAAAGGAAAATATCAGTGCTACAAATCTGGAAATGAAATATTTTGTCAAATTTATCATTTTGATGAGATACAAGTGAAGAAAGATGTAAAAGGCATACTGATAAAAATTGAATCTATGTTTTATTATAAGGGCTTAGTTTATGGATATTTAATGCCACTTTCAACAATATTTCAGCAATACCTTATTGATGGAGGAAACTGGCATACCTGGGGAAAATCATCATCTTCTTACAAGTCAATGACAAACTTTATAATATCGGGTTGTATCAAGTTGATTTTGATTCTCTTATCACGGGCTTGAATCAAACTTTTATTGCATAGGAATAGTAAATATAAATCCTAATACCATATGATGATAGCTTCCTTTGGTTGGTTGGTTAATGGTGTTTAATACCAATTTTAACAATATTTCAGTATTATCGTAGCGGTCAGTTTTATTGGTGGAGAAAACCACCGACCTGTCACTAACAAACTTTATCACATGTTCAGCTTCCTTTGTTATAAGTCAACATACTCCAACAGAATGATCTTCAGCAAATAAAACTCAACATATCATCCTCAGACAAACTATTTTGGTATTTTAACATTTTCAACAGAGCCCTTAGGTCGGAAAACAGTATGCTTTTACATCCTCCAAACGATGTCAGAACGAAAAGCTACGGAGAGAGGCGTTTTGACAAAGCCGTGCCTACACTCTGGAACAGTTTACCCTTGTCATTGCGGAATGTGAATTCTCTGGACGTTTTTAAAAGAGAACTTAAGACTCACTTTTTTAGAATTGCTTTTAAGAATTTCTTGTAGATTTTTAGTAGTCTTCAGAATATTAGATTTTTTTAACTGACAGTGCTCTTTTCTAAAGCATATGATTTTAGTTTCTTTTAGTAGTTTTCAAGAGTATTTAATATTTTTAACCGATAGTGCTCTTTTCTAAAGCTTTTAATTTTGATTTTATGATTTTTTATACTGTCTTGTATATCTGTGCCTGTTTATATATATAATATATATATACAGTCAAACCTGTATTAAGAGACCACTCAGGGGAGAATGCAAAAGTGGTCTCTTACAGCAGGTGGTCCTTTAATACAGGTTCAACGATACAGCTGAAAAATAATGTGGTCATAGATCGTTGTTATTCTACTATGAGTTAAATGATTGAATCATTAATAATAAATATAAATTTATTTTTATTAAACATGCACATGGTATTATTTGTTAAAAGGTTGTAGAAATATAGAACATTTTAAAGGTCAGAGTTAATAAAATTCCATAAAAGAATTAAAATTGTCTATGAATATAATTTGGCACATCAGTAACTCAATAACTCAATAACTTTTATCCGTTCTTCCAAAGTTAAAACTTTCCTGTTAGAAGCCATGTTTTAAAACTTTCTTTTAATTATAAAACAACTCAAAAGCTTGTAAAATCGATTTCTACTCACCTTTAATTAAGACAAACCCTCAGGTGTAAACAGCCTTCGATTTATTGTTTACGTTCTAATTTTTAAACCACGTGGTCATGATGTACACCATGAAAATTCGATTTGGGAACAACAAATCATTTAATAAATTTTAAACCCGCACGAAAATGCCAAAAAGACAGAAATATTAAAAAAATAAACATATTTTTAATTAAAAACAACAGTAATAGAGAAAACATTATTTTGGGTACAAAAAAAATCACTTCCAGTTTGCGTATACGGAAAATGAATTTGACCTTTGGGGAACATCCCTGACCCCTGTCAGTTTCCCCATTTTTGTTGTAAGCTCATCATGCAAAAGAGTTAGTGGTCGTTGAAAAAAGTTGAAGTGGTCGTTTGGGAATGTATTTTGGCAGTCGTTGGTCGCGTTATGCAGGTGGTCGTTGAATCCAGTTAAAATATATAGTATAAATCGTCGGGGGGGAATAAAAGTGGTCGTTTATAGCAGGTGGTCGTTTAATGAAGGTGGTCGTTTGGGCAGGTTTGACTGTATTTTTTATTTTTGTTTTGTTTTAACTTTTACTTCATATCAATTGGTGTCTTGTATAATTTTTATGGTTTTATAATGTGAAGCGCTTAGAGTAATTGCTATATAATGTGCTATATAAATATTGTATAATAATAATAATAATAATAATTACTCAGCATAATTCTAGAACGATACAAGATGTCTGTAAAAATTACACTTAACTTTTGTTATTTAAGTGCAGAATAAAAATGATGTACATATAGGTCAAATGTAAAGCAGAAATTTGGTAAAAATACAATTGTTCATATAATTAGTGTATTAAAGGTATAATAAATGCCACGGCGACAAAAAATAGAAAATAAATCGCTTATATCTAAAAATAAATCAAATATTTCAGTAAAAAAAGGCAATGACAGATATTATGCTAGCCTACAAGATATTTTTAAAATCTAAATTAACATGGGTATATATATGTCTGTTGTACACCATAAAATCAAATAAGGGGACATAATTCTAAATTTGACATTACAATAAAGGAAATTAATTCTAAATCTGCCATTAAAGTACAGGGAAATAATTCTAAATCTGACTTTACAAGTAACTACATGTATAAATATTTGAATGATTGTATGCTAAAATTTCATAAAATTAATATTGTTTAAACTAAGTGATGTTTGCTCTTCTCTTAAGAATTGCACACAACCAAAAAGTTCATAAAATTAATTTTGTTTAAACTAAGTCATGCTTGCTCTTCTCTTAAGAATTGCACACGACCAAAAAATTCATAAAATTAATATTGTTTAAACTAAGTCATGTTTGCTCTTCTCTTAAGAACTGCACACGACCCACAGAACGAACAAAAAACAAACAATTTCTGGTTGACAGAACTTCTGGTTCACAGATAAATAACTTCTGGTTCACAGGTCTCCATTGTCTCCACTATCACTGAGTATCTTCTGGTCTTGTTTTACTGTACATTTGATATTTCCAGCTAAGGCATGGATTGCTTTGTTCTCAAATAATTCTGTTGTGTTCTCAGTTTTACCGACGGCAACATTCACCAATGCCTTGGCAACAACTTCTGTTGGCGTGGTGATAGCAGTTGGGAAGAAGTATGAAAATGGTTTAAGTAATGTTCTAAAGAAATGTTCACCTGGTCGACTTTCTTCCCTATCACACATCAATACCCTGCAATTAAATATGAATAGATGAAGAGAGTGAGTGATTGTTGTTTAATGCCAAATGATCAACTTTTCAGCTATATAATATAGTTACATTCAATGAAATGATGATATCCACTTTGTACTAATTAGATCTTAATAGTGCTAGCTTACAGAAACAAGTCAGCAGGTAGACATGTCACTCCACTGGGACACATTACTCTGATTCTGAGTCAACCAGTCTTGGCTCTTATTCCTTAAAGCTGCATGCCTAGCAGAAAATACCAATTTCATAGTCTTTGGTTTGACGAGACCAGGGCTCAAACCCCAGATCTATCACACCTGTGGCGAGTTTGCTAACCATTGCACCACCGATACGGTAAGATGAAAATAAAATTAAACAGTGAATGATGGTCAACAATTCCACCAATCAAGAAAACAAGCTACCACCTCTCACCTCAAAACTTGGAACACCAAGACCATGATATTATGGCACTGATTATGAGCATACCTGATGAAGGTTATTATGGCATTGATTATGAGTGTACCTGATGAAGGTTATTATGGCATTGATTATGAGTGTACCTGATGAAGGTTATTATGGCACCGATTATGAGCGTATCTGATGAAGGTTATTATGGCACTGATTATGAGCGTACCTGATGAAGGTTATTATGGCACTGATTATGAGCGTACCTGATGAAGGTTATTATGGCACTGATTATGAGCGTACCTGATGAAGGTTATTATGGCACTGATTATGAGCATACCTGATGAAGGTTATTATGGCACTGATTATGAGCATACCTGATGAAGGTTATTATGGCACTGATTATGAGCATACCTGATGAAGGTTATTATGGCACTGATTATGAGCATATCTGATGAAGGTTATTATGGCACTGATTATGAGCGTACCTGATGAAGGTTATTATGGCACTGATTATGAGCGTACCTGATGAAGGTTATTATGGCACTGATTATGAGCATACCTGATGAAGGTTATTATGGCACTGATTATGAGCGTACATGATGAAGGTTATTATGGCACTGATTATGAGCATACCTGATGAAGGTTATTATGGCACTGATTATGAGCATACCCGATGAAGGTTATTATGGCACTGATTATGAGCGTACATGATGAAGGTTATTATGGCACTGATTATGAGCGTATTCCATAAATGCACTGTAAACACTAAATTAGACAACTATTTTTATTCCACATTATATTGTGTTTGAAGTTAATGCAACAAAAAAGCAATTTTCAGGTGCAAGATCTACATGTTTAATAATAGTCTCTAAGGAGAAAATTGGAAAAGCCACATGTCAAAAAAATAGTATGTGATCTGAATTAATAGTGGTTTTACAATGGCTTCGACAATTACTTGGGATTTGAGTGGGTGGGCTATGGTGTTTAACACCACTTTCATCAATATTATAGTTATATCGTGGCGGTCAGTTCTATTGGTGGAGGAAACTGGAGTACCTGGAGAAAACCACTGACCTGCCGCAACTTGGAATTTGACAATGGAACAGATTATCAATTTGAATAATGGCCCTCAAATTTGTTCCTTTTCTTTTCCCAATCAATAACTTACCCAGGTCTAAATATAGAAAGTCTCTCAAAATGTATGACTTTTAATGCCTCCTCTACTTGTCCCTGTAAAACATTAATATGCTAAAATATTACAAAGCACTAGAAATGGATATCCACAATCAAAAACAAATATAAATGTTCAAATTCTTTTGTAACCATTTAAAACATCATATAAGTCACAAAAAGTATCACAAAAATGAGTTTCAACAGTTTTTACATGTATGTAACTATTAACTATCAACAACCATTAAATGCATAAATAGACCTATTACATTTTTGTTCCAAACCAGTTGTGAATTGAAATTCTACTCATGGTGAGGTGTACTCGATACAACCTTATGTCATAAAGTTTGTCAGTGACTTGAGGCAGGTCAGTGGTTTTCTCAGGGTACTCCAGTTTCATCCACCAATAAAACTTACCACCTCAATATAAATTTAAATATTTTTGAAAGTGGTTTTGAACACCATAAGCCTAACCTTATATTTCTATAATGTTGTTTTCATTTCTGTGCTTAAATCAACAATAAACCCTCCTTACATAAAAGACACAGTTGTTGGCACCATGGGCCTCTTGTTTAGAAACAGATGTGGCTACAATCCCACAAATCACTCATATGCTTTATACTGTGCCAAGGATCATTTTGTTGAAATTTTTGAAGGATCTGTCGATTAGAACAAAAGCTGTTTTACAGAAACCATTGTATCTACAGACAAACGACAGTTGTGATAACAGATCCATAACATGATATGACAGCACGACAGTGGTGATAACAGATCTATAACATGATATGACAGCACGACAGTGGTGATAACAGATCTATAACATGATATGACAGCACGACGGTGGTGATAACAGATCCATAACATGATATGACAGCACGACAGTGGTGATAACAGATCTATAACATGATATGACAGCACGACAGTGGTGATAACAGATCCATAACATGATATGACAGCACGACAGTGGTGATAACAGATCCATAACATGATATGACAGCACGACAGTGGTGATAACAGATCTATAACATGATATGACAGCACGACAGTGGTGATAACAGATCTATAACATGATATGATAGCACGACAGTGGTGATAACAGATCTATAACATGATATGACAGCACGACAGTGGTGATAACAGATCTATAACATGATATGACAGCACGACAGTGGTGATAACAGATCTATAACATGATATGACAGAACGACGGTGGTGATAACAGATCTATAACATGATATGACAGCACGACGGTGGTGATAACAGATCTATAACATGATATGACAGCACGACAGTGGTGATAACAGATCTATAACATGATATGACAAAACGACAGTGGTGATAACAGATCTATAACATGATATGACAGCACGACGGTGGTGATAACAGATCTATAACATGATATGACAAAACGACAGTGGTGATAACAGAACTATAACATGATATGACAGCACGACAGTGGTGATAACAGATCTATAACATGATATGACAGCACGACAGTGGTGATAACAGATCTATAACATGATATGACAAAACGACAGTGGTGATAACAGATCTATAACATGATATGACAGCACAGTGGTGATAACAGATCTATAACATGATATGACAGCACGACAGTGGTGATAACAGATCTATAACATGATATGACAGAACGACAGTGGTGGTAACAGATCTATAACATGATATGACAGCACGACAGTGGCGATAACAGATCTATAACATGATATGACAGCACGAGTGGTGATAACAGATCTATAACATGATATGACAGCACGACAGTGGTGATAACAGATCCATAACATGATATGACAGCACGACAGTGGTGATAACAGATCCATAACATGATATGACAGCACGACAGTGGTGATAACAGATCTATAACATGATATGACAGCACGACAGTGGTGATAACAGATCTATAACATGATATGGTAGCACGACAGTGGTGATAACAGATCTATAACATGATATGACAGCACGACAGTGGTGATAACAGATCTATAACATGATATGACAGCACGACAGTGGTGATAACAGATCTATAACATGATATGACAGAACGACGGTGGTGATAACAGATCTATAACATGATATGACAGCACGACGGTGGTGATAACAGATCTATAACATGATATGACAGCACGACAGTGGTGATAACAGATCTATAACATGATATGACAAAACGACAGTGGTGATAACAGATCTATAACATGATATGACAGCACGACGGTGGTGATAACAGATCTATAACATGATATGACAAAACGACAGTGGTGATAACAGATCTATAACATGATATGACAGCACGACAGTGGTGATAACAGATCTATAACATGATATGACAGCACGACAGTGGTGATAACAGATCTATAACATGATATGACAAAACGACAGTGGTGATAACAGATCTATAACATGATATGACAGCACAGTGGTGATAACAGATCTATAACATGATATGACAGCACGACAGTGGTGATAACAGATCTATAACATGATATGACAGAACGACAGTGGTGGTAACAGATCTATAACATGATATGACAGCACGACAGTGGCGATAACAGATCTATAACATGATATGACAGCACGAGTGGTGATAACAGATCCATAACATGATATGACAGCACGACAGTGGTGGTAACAGATCTATAACATGATATGACAGCACGACAGTGGTGATAACAGATCTATAACATGATATGACAGCATGACAGTGGTGATAACAGATCTATAACATGATATGACAGCACGACAGTGGTGATAACAGATCTATAACATGATATGACAGCACGACAGTGGTGATAACAGATCCATAACATGATATGACAGCACGACAGTGGTGATAACAGATCCATAACATGATATGACAGCACGACGGTGGTGATAACAGATCTATAACATGATATGACAGCACGACAGTGGTGATAACAGATCTATAACATGATATGACAGCACGAAAGTGGTGATAACAGATCTATAACATGATATGACAGCACGACAGTGGTGATAACAGATCCATAACATGATATGACAGCACGACAGTGGTGATAACAGATCTATAACATGATATGACAGCACGACAGTGGTGATAACAGATCTATAACATGATATGACAGCACGACAGTGGTGATAACAGATCCATAACATGATATGACAGCACGACAGTGGTGATAACAGATCTATAACATGATATGACAAAACGACAGTGGTGATAACAGATCTATAACATGATATGACAGCACGAGTGGTGATAACAGATCTATAACATGATATGACAGCACGACAGTGGTGATAACAGATCTATAACATGATATGACAGCATGACAGTGGTGATAACAGATCTATAACATGATATGACAGCACGACAGTGGTGATAACAGATCCATAACATGATATGACAGCACGAGTGGTGATAACAGATCTATAACATGATATGACAGCACGACAGTGGTGATAACAGATCTATAACATGATATCACAGCACGACAGTGGTGATAACAGATCTATAACATGATCTGACAGCACGACAGTGGTGATAACAGATCTATAACATGATATGACAGCACGACAGTGGTGATAACAGATCTATAACATGATATGACAGCACGACAGTGGTGATAACAGATCCATAACATGATATGACAACACGACAGTGGTGATAACAGATCTATAACATGATATGACAGCACGACAGTGGTGATAACAGATCTATAACATGATATGACAGCACGACAGTGGTGATAATAGATCCATAACATGATATGACAGCACGACAGTGGTGATAACAGATCTATAACATGATATGACAGCACGACAGTGGTGATAACAGATCTATAACATGATATGACAGCACGACAGTGGTGATAACAGATCTATAACATGATATGACAGCACGAGTGGTGATAACAGATCTATAACATGATATGACAAAACGACAGTGGTGATAACAGATCTATAACATGATATGACAGCACGACGGTGGTGATAACAGATCTATAACATGATATGACAGCACGACAGTGGTGATAACAGATCTATAACATGATATGACAGCACGACAGTGGTGATAACAGATCCATAACATGATATGACAGCACGAGTGGTGATAACAGATCTATAACATGATATGACAGCACGACAGTGGTGATAACAGATCTATAACATGATATCACAGCACGACAGTGGTGATAACAGATCTATAACATGATATGACAGCACGACAGTGGTGATAACAGATCCATAACATGATATGACAGCACGACAGTGGTGATAACAGATCCATAACATGATATGACAGCACGACAGTGGTGATAACAGATCTATAACATGATATGACAGCACGACAGTGGTGATAACAGATCTATAACATGATATGACAGCACGACTGGTGATAACAGATCTATAACATGATATGACAGCACGACAGTGGTGATAACAGATCTATAACATGATATGACAGTACGACAGTGGTGATAACAGATCTATAACATGATATGACAGCACGACAGTGGTGATAACAGATCTATAACATGATATGACAGCATGACAGTGGTGATAACAGATCTATACCATGATATGACAGCACGACAGTGGTGATAACAGATCCATAACATGATATGACAGCACGACAGTGGTGATAACAGATCTATAACATGATATGACAGCACGACGGTGGTGATAACAGATCTATAACATGATATGACAGCACGACGGTGGTGATAACAGATCTATAACATGATATGACAGCACGACAGTGGTGATAACAGATCTATAACATGATATGACAGCATGACAGTGGTGATAACAGATCTATACCATGATATGACAGCACGACAGTGGTGATAACAGATCCATAACATGATATGACAGCACGACAGTGGTGATAACAGATCTATAACATGATATGACAGCACGACAGTGGTGATAACAGATCTATAACATGATATGACAGCACGACAGTGGTGATAACAGATCTATAACATGATATGACAGCACGACAGTGGTGATAACAAATCTATAACATGATATGACAGAACGACGGTGGTGATAACAGATCTATAACATGATATGACAGCACGACAGTGGTGATAACAGATCTATAACATGATATGACAGCACGACAGTGGTGATAACAGATCTATAACATGATATGACAGCAAGACAGTGGTGATAACAGATCCATAACATGATATGACAGCACGACAGTGGTGATAACAGATCTATAACATGATATGACAGCACGACAGTGGTGATAACAGATCTATAACATGATATGACAAAACGACAGTGGTGATAACAGATCTATAACATGATATGACAGCACGACGGTGGTGATAACAGATCTATAACATGATATGACAGCACGACAGTGGTGGTAACAGATCTATAACATGATATGACAGCACGACGGTGGTGATAACAGATCTATAACATGATATGACAGCACGACAGTGGTGATAACAGATCTATAACATGATATGACAGCACGACAGTGGTGATAACAGATCTATAACATGATATGACAGCACGACGGTGGTGATAACAGATCTATAACATGATATGACAGCACGACAGTGGTGATAACAGATCTATAACATGATATGACAGCACGACAGTGGTGATAACAGATCTATAACATGATATGACAGCAATCCTTTAGCAGATGTTAAATATGCAACATTTTAAAAATATCTGAACCAACTTTAGCTAAATTTACCTTCAGATAAAACTAAGATAAACAAATGGGTTAGGGTTAGAGTTATAGTGTTTAACAATACTGTCAACAATATTTTAGTTATATCGTGGCGGTCCGTTTTACTGGAAACCAGACAAGCTTTATAACAAAATGCTGTATCGAGTAGAAAACAAATAAATAAGTTGTAGCCCCAATTGAAAATACAACCAGTAATAAGATAATACTATTGTATAAATTTAAAACCATCCCAATCTATGTACATGTACCTTTATTCTGGTGTAAAGCAAACTGGCATTTTTATTTGCTCCCTGAGAAGAAACCAGTGAAAAGTGTTTACATCCACTAGCCTTGGCTAACTCTGCTGACTCTAGAACATAATCATGATCTACTCTTACAAAGCCTTTCTGGAAAATATATGTTATACACACTTCTACAGTAAAGGTATAGAACATTGTATAATATCTTGATTGCAAAAATGAAGTACAGAAGAAACAATAATTTTTGACCCGAGCTATATTCAATATTCTCAGTATGCATATACTTCATACATGTATGTATTTTCGGCTACGTCTTTATACTATATAATTACAGGGGTCATAATGGTCGTGTTTGTATGGTAGTTGGATTTACAATTACCTATGCAATCAGTGCCTATTATCAGAGGCGGATTTAGAGGGGGGCGTGCGGCCCCCCTAAAATTTGCAAAACATATGTTATACAACGTTAATTAAGTAGTTCAACAAACAACTTTTTCATGAATGGTTAACTCGTGACCTGTAGTAAAATATTCCTACACATGATGTATTGACAATTTCCGCTTTTGTTTGTCTATAAACAAGAACGGTCGAATCATACGTTTTCAATGAATGAATCAAACGACGAAAAGAAAAGCTCCATCCGGACGGGCAGTATTAACTAGAACCACCCGAAAGGACAAGCACCGAAAGTACAGACCAATTAGTGAAATGAGGAATGCGTTAAAAATAAACCAATAGTTCTTTGAAGGGTTAAAATATCGTGATCGATCAGTCATGAGTTGAACAATTCACATCACGGTTGTTCAAAAAAAGTTTTACTTTAGGTTCTTATAATCTGACAAAAACATACTGTTAACAATTATACGACAAAATTAAGACTCGAAGTCAAGTTTTTTTGGTCTGATAAAAATTGTCGTTCAATTAAATGTCTGTAATACCTCAAACCCCCAGAGCTTCCACCCCCGGCCCCCTACCAGGGCTCTGCCTACGACCCACTGGGGACATTAAGAGGTCCCCAGACCCCTCGCCTACTCACGCCTCCCCTAACCTCATCACTAACATTTTGTGAATTCGAATCCAACTCATGGCAAGGTGTACTCGATACAACATCGCGTGATAAAGTTTGTCAGTGACTTGCAGCAGGTTGGTGGTTTTCTCCGGGTACTCAGGCAATAAAACCGACCACCCCAATATAACTGAAATATTGTTGAAAGTGGCATTAAACATCATAACTCCTAATCATATATATTCCATGTAGTTAAGATGTCTTTGAGCGTAATTGATAAATGTTATTCTAGAAATATGTTATATGCACTAAATTAAATATCTACATTTCTATTTCAACTGTTTTTCAGCTACATGTTGTATATTGTAATTATCAGGCTTTTAAGGGGAAGAAAATCTGGACAGTTATAATGAACTGATGGGAGAAACCACTGGCCTTGTCTGGAAACTATTGTGTTGGGTATTAGGGAGAGAACCCAAGTCAGAGACGTTAGGCATATGGTCAGAAACCACTGGCCTTGTCTGGAAACTATTGTGTTGGGTATTAGGGAGAGAACCCAAGTCAGAGACGTTAGGCATATGGTCAGAAACCACTGGCCTTGTCTGGAAACTATTGTGTTGGGTATTAGGGAGAGAACCCAAGTCAGAGACGTTAGGCATATGGTCAGAAACCACTGGCCTTGTCTGGAAACTATTGTGTTGGGTATTAGGGAGAGAACCCAAGTCAGAGACGTTAGGCATATGGTCAGAAACCACTGGCCTTGTCTGGAAACTATTGTGTTGGGTATTAGGGAGAGAACCCAAGTCAGAGACGTTAGGCATATGGTCAGAAACCACTGGCCTTGTCTGGAAACTATTGTGTTGGGTATTAGGGAGAGAACCCAAGTCAGAGACGTTGGGCATATGGTCAGAAACCACTGGCCTTGTCTGGAAACTATTGTGTTGGGTATTAGGGAGAGAACCCAAGTCAGAGACGTTAGGCATATGGTCAGAAACCACTGGCCTTGTCTGGAAACTATTGTGTTGGGTATTAGGGAGAGAACCCAAGTCAGAGACGTTAGGCATATGGTCAGAAACCACTGGCCTTGTCTGGAAACTATTGTGTTGGGTATTAGGGAGAGAACCCAAGTCAGAGACGTTAGGCATATGGTCAGAAACCACTGGCCTTGTCTGGAAACTATTGTGTTGGGTATTAGGGAGAGAACCCAAGTCAGAGACGTTAGGCATATGGTCAGAAACCACTGGCCTTGTCTGGAAACTATTGTGTTGGGTATTAGGGAGAGAACCCAAGTCAGAGACGTTAGGCATATGGTCAGAAACCACTGGCCTTTACTGGAAACTATTGTGTTGGGTATTAGGGAGAGAACCCAAGTCAGAGACGTTAGGCATATGGTCAGAAACCACTGGCCTTGTCTGGAAACTATTGTGTTGGGTATTAGGGAGAGAACCCAAGTCAGAGACGTTAGGCATATGGTCAGAAACCACTGGCCTTGTCTGGAAACTATTGTGTTGGGTATTAGGGAGAGAACCCAAGTCAGAGACGTTAGGCATATGGTCAGAAACCACTGGCCTTGTCTGGAAACTATTGTGTTGGGTATTAGGGAGAGAACCCAAGTCAGAGACGTTAGGCATATGGTCAGAAACCACTGGCCTTGTCTGGAAACTATTGTGTTGGGTATTAGGGAGAGAACCCAAGTCAGAGACGTTAGGCATATGGTCAGAAACCACTGGCCTTGTCTGGAAACTATTGTGTTGGGTATTAGGGAGAGAACCCAAGTCAGAGACGTTAGGCATATGGTCAGAAACCACTGGCCTTGTCTGGAAACTATTGTGTTGGGTATTAGGGAGAGAACCCAAGTCAGAGACGTTAGGCATATGGTCAGAAACCACTGGCCTTGTCTGGAAACTATTGTGTTGGGTATTAGGGAGAGAACCCAAGTCAGAGACGTTAGGCATATGGTCAGAAACCACTGGCCTTGTCTGGAAACTATTGTGTTGGGTATTAGGGAGAGAACCCAAGTCAGAGACGTTAGGCATATGGTCAGAAACCACTGGCCTTGTCTGGAAACTATTGTGTTGGGTATTAGGGAGAGAACCCAAGTCAGAGACGTTAGGCATATGGTCAGAAACCACT
Organism: Bathymodiolus brooksi; assembly: GCA_963680875.1. Taxonomy (NCBI): domain Eukaryota; kingdom Metazoa; phylum Mollusca; class Bivalvia; order Mytilida; family Modiolidae; genus Bathymodiolus; species Bathymodiolus brooksi. Next base: position 95,578,106 of record OY804585.1, read on the forward strand.
GGCCTTGTCTGGAAACTATTGTGTTGGGTATTAGGGAGAGAACCCAAGTCAGAGACGTTAGGCATATGGTCAGAAACCACTGGCCTTTACTGGAAACTATTGTGTTGGGTATTAGGGAGAGAACCCAAGTCAGAGACGTTAGGCATATGGTCAGAAACCACTGGCCTTGTCTGGAAACTATTGTGTTGGGTATTAGGGAGAGAACCCAAGTCAGAGACGTTAGGCATATGGTCAGAAACCACTGGCCTTGTCTGGAAACTATTGTGTTGGGTATTAGGGAGAGAACCCAAGTCAGAGACGTTAGGCATATGGTCAGAAACCACTGGCCTTGTCTGGAAACTATTGTGTTGGGTATTAGGGAGAGAACCCAAGTCAGAGACGTTAGGCATATGGTCAGAAACCACTGGCCTTGTCTGGAAACTATTGTGTTGGGTATTAGGGAGAGAACCCAAGTCAGAGACGTTAGGCATATGGTCAGAAACCACTGGCCTTGTCTGGAAACTATTGTGTTGGGTATTAGGGAGAGAACCCAAGTCAGAGACGTTAGGCATATGGTCAGAAACCACTGGCCTTGTCTGGAAACTATTGTGTTGGGTATTAGGGAGAGAACCCAAGTCAGAGACGTTAGGCATATGGTCAGAAACCACTGGCCTTGTCTGGAAACTATTGTGTTGGGTATTAGGGAGAGAACCCAAGTCAGAGACGTTAGGCATATGGTCAGAAACCACTGGCCTTGTCTGGAAACTATTGTGTTGGGTATAAGGGAGAGAACCCAAGTCAGAGACGTTAGGCATATGGTCAGAAACCACTGGCCTTGTCTGGAAACTATTGTGTTGGGTATTAGGGAGAGAACCCAAGTCAGAGGTCAGAAGTCAACGATCTTAATCACTTAGTCACCCGAACATTATTTTAATATAGATGTCATTGTGTCAAGAAATTTGATCATAAAGAGAAAATAAATGTGGTAACACCAATTGTTATAATATCTGTCATTGACATGCAAAACAGACAACATGATGATTGTTACATCATCATACCAAGATACAACCCCATATTTTTGTGGTCTTATAAATATCTGTCTGTTCCCATTTGGCATTATTTAACATAGAGAATTAAATTTTTGTCGAAACTTTTACAAACCTTATATTTTAAATTTTACACAAGTACATGTATAATAATTTGTATACATACTGTCCCTGATTTTCCTTTAGTTGTCCCCAAACAACAAAATCCTGTATCTATCCCTTGAAATACATCTTTGTAATCTGTAATGTTCTCAAAATTTATCACTTTTTGCTCCTGAAATTATAAGGTAAATATACATGTAAGTAGTCAATTCATATATTTCCAAAGCCTAAAAAAACAAATTACACACATACAATGTATATAAATAACCGCTATTGATTGGATAAACATCATGTGATGTCAGCATACGTATCCATAGTAATAAACAGGCTATGTACAAAATGTATGACTATAGATGGTAATACCTTAGGCTTAGTCTATTACCACAGTGTAATCTGTCTAAATCGAGCCTCCCTGTGAGTAGTTTTTGTGTTCAGAATAGAAATGTGTTCAGTTTATACAGGTAAAATTAACAAAGATTTCCTACTTTGGGACTTTCTTTAATACTTGGTTTAAACAGGATTCTGGTTTATTCAGTGTTTGACTTAGACAGGTTTATACAGGATTCCGGTTTATTCAGTGTTTGACTTAGACAGGTTTATACAGGATTCCGGTTTATTCAGTGTTTGACTTAGACAGGTTTAAACAGGATTCCGGTTTATTCAGTGTTTGACTTAGACAGGTTTCACTGTAAATTATGATTATTAAAACTGAAAACACATGTACAGTTTTGTTAGTTTTGATTTTTGATTGAATGTGATATTATGCTGTGCCTCAATTCAAACATGGTCTACTGGAAATGGACTTATAAACACAGATTTTAAAAGAACAACTCCTTATCAAATTTACAGAAAGCCAAATATCTGCCTTTTGTTTTTTTACATAACATACCCTATTACCATATATCATGTCAATTATACTTACATTTTTTCCTTGAGTCAACAACATACATGTATGATATCTGCACTACAACACCAAATCTTAAAATCGCCAAAGTGGTATGAAAACATTTCTCTCTATTTTGACAAAATTGTTGCCAACGACGATCTATAACACTTACACAGATATACCATTGAAAGAATACCATAAAATACCAAGAATAATAGTACATACATCAACATTTATTAAAATTTACAAAAATCTTACAAATTCTGGTCCAATATCTGCTCCAAGGTTAACCTGCCGCCGTCCAATCAAATAAACTTTTTTGAAAGGTTTTGTCCTTTTCAGTTCCTTTACAAGTTCTTTGCCAACTTCACCAGTGTAACCAAGAACAAAAGCACTATGACCTTCTTCTTTAAATTCCTCTAAATTTGAATTTGCATTGAATGCCATCCTGTAAACAATAGAAAAAAAGATACAGGATGTATTTACAGTACAGTCAGAAAAAATATGTGACAGATGCATCATTCATCATAATATGTGACAGATGCATCATTCATCATAATATGTGACAGATGCATCATTCATCATAATATGTGACAGATGCATCATTCATCATAATATGTGACAGATGCATCATTCATCATAATATGTGACAGATGCATCATTCATCATAATATGTGACAGATGCATCATTCATCATAATATGTGACAGATGCATCATACAAGATATCATTTGATCTGTTTGTCATGTTTGTTCTATTTTCTGGCTGACTGCCAGGATATATCTGAAATATTGTTGAAATTGGCATTAAACACCGTGACCCTAACCCTTTGTGGTAATTCAGTAAAACTACCACTGTAACAATTCCAGTCTACATCACTGTGAAGATTTTGGAAACATGTTTCTGATTGGATGATTGAATTTGACCTCTGACACAAATTCTAATGGGATGTTGCTAGATCTCCATGCATCGGTCAAGCAAATAAAAGCAAGTGCAGAGATCTAATTTTAATTAGATTGCAATCAAATGCACCTTATGCAATTACCCTGAAAGATAGATGCCATATAATGGTTACAAAAACATAGTTGACCTCCTTTTCAAAGTGTCCCCCCTTTCTGGTTACATCCTACAAGTTTATGGAAATTATGCTACGATAAGGGAATCTTATACAAAAATGCCAGTTATTTCCCCATTAAAGGGAAGTAACACCCTTTATTTGGAAAAGGGTCAATTAGTAGTTTATTCCAAATGGTCCATTGCATTGCCATTGGGCATTAGGCCATTTTAGGTGCATCCTAAATTTCATTAAAGCCAGCAAAAGGAAAATGTACGGTGTTCGCATGCTTTAGTGTGGTTTGGCATGACCGCAGATCGAACCTACGAGAATCGAGGTCAACACACTAACCATACCACCAGAGAGTAACAGTTAGGTATGAGACGGGATGAGGCTGCAAGGGAAAGCGAGATTGATATCGTGTTCGGAAAGAATAGTGCAGATGCACAGGCACTTGTCTCTGTAAAAAAATGTACCAATATCAATAGTTGGTATAAATCTGTATGTGAAATTTTTGATTACTATGACAACTGATTTACCTGTTTTGTTCAAGTATTGTTATAAATACTGTTATAGTGACAGCCGGAAACTTTGAGCCGTAATGAAAGGGGGAGGTTTGGCGCTTTAAAATCTGATTCAACCCACCATTTCTTTAGAAATGCCTGTACTAAGTCAGGGTCATTACGGTTTTCACAGTTTTCCGGTTGTTGACTGATTTTGTCTGTTTATATACTTATGAGTTTTGACTTTCCCTTTGTAAGATTGCTCGGAGTTCTGTAATTTTGTTATTACCCTTATTAACAGAAGAACAGCACTAAATCTAAAAGGTTGTCTGAAAAAAAATGTCAATAAACACTTGCATCTGAAATATAAAGAACTATGGAAATATAATCTATTTAATGATAATAAAAAAATCTAATTGTAGTAATAAACTCAGAACATATAGACTTTTTAAAAATAACTTTACTTTTGAACCATATTTACATTGGGGAAATTATGACAAGAGACGTTTAATTACAAAATTTAGGATTAGTTCACATCAACTAGAAATAGAACGTGGACGATATAGGAATATACCAGCATCACAGAGAATATGCAAATTATGTAATCTAGAGGTAGAAGATGAACTTCACTTCCTGTTAGAATGTCCAAAATCTAATAAAATAAGAAAAGAAATTTTAGAACAGTTAGAAAATAAATTTAATAATCTCAAATCTCTTGATAATACCTCTAAGTTTGTTTGGCTTTTTTCTGCTGAGGATAATTATGTTTATGATAAATTATATCTATTATTAACCAAATTGTATACTTTTAGATGTGAAGCCCTTTCAGGCAATATCTAGTATAACAATTTCCTATATTAAGTCAACAATATATATATATTTTAAAAATGCCTCTGCTAATGTATTGAGTCCTGGATCCTGTATTTGTTTGTATAGCTTGTATTTTTGTCTTTTTTCTTGTCTAATAAATTTTATTTTTTTCTCTTATGGTTATCTGTAATTCACCATTACTGTTTGTATTTGTATCTGGTACGTTGTAGAACCCAACTATGGTTTTTACACAACGGGTAGAGAGAACGCCGATGGCGGTATTTATTGGCGCTGATTCCTTAGAGCGGTCTTAAATGCTTCAAAGGAATTTGCATGCACGACACTGTTTGGCAGATGGTCCCCAATGAATTACGGTGTCCACAAAGAAAGAATGTTGGTACTGCTGTTTCTTTTAGTCTGGTAGTTCAAGTCCTTTTGTATTATTGCATGTACGTTTCTCTACTATATTTGATGTTATACAATCTTCAAAATGTTTTGCTTTGATGTTCCTTTTCGGTGATGAAATTATCTGTTGGTAGTGCCGGTACCAACCCCTCAACCACCTTGTACATTAGGATCAGACGTAGGCTAAGTCATCTTTCCTCTAGTGTCTCCAGCTCAAGGTCTTCTCTCATCCTCGTGATGGCTCCTGTTTCTCTACTTTTGTAGTCTTTTTTATCGAACCTTATAGCCCTGTTCTGTATTCGTTCTAGTTTGTCTATGTCTCCCTTAAGGTATGGGTCCCAGATGGTAGCTCCATATTCCATGATTGATCTTACTAGGGCAACATATGCAGTCGTTCGGCATGTTTCGGGGACATTTCTTAAATTTTTTCTCAGGAAGCCCAGTGTTGTGTTAGCTTTTTTACACACGTTGTTTATGTGGATGCTCCATTTCAGGTCGTTTGAGATTTGGAGTCCTAAATATGGATTGTCCTGTACTTCTTGTAGTGTGTGTTTTTCTAGTTGGTAATATCTAGATGACTTGTTGTTTATTGACAGGACATAACATTTCTTAGTGTTGAATCTCATGCCCCATTTATTTGCCCATCATTCAAGGTGTTTAAGGTCTGCTTGCAGTGTGAGGTGGTCTTCTTCCTTTTTGATCATTCTGTATAGTAGGCAGTCGTCTGCAAATAAACGGACAGACGAGTTGACACAGTCTGGAAGGTCATTTATATGGCATAAGAACATTATCGGTCTGAGTACACTACAGTACCTTGAGGCACTCAAGAGTCTACTGATGTTTCCTTTGAGCTTTCACCCTCCACTATTGTTCTCATTGTTCTGGTTGATAGGAAGTTGGTTAGCCATGAGTGAATGTTTCCTTTGATGCCGTATTGTTCTAGTTTGTGTAGAAACTTATCATGTGGTACTGTGTCGAATGCTTTGGAGAAATCTAGGATGGCAATGTCTACTTGTTGTCCTTTATCGTGTTCTTGTAGGAAGTCGTTGATTGTTGTGATCAGTTGGGTTTCGCAAGAATATCCGGTCCTGAAACCATGGTTTAAATTTGTTAGGATCTTATTTTTCTCCAGGTGTTTTAGGAGATGTCTGCAGATGATGTGTTCCAGTATTTTGCAGGTGACTGATGTTAGTGATACTGGCCTGTAGTTTTCTGGTAGGTGTTTGTCTCCTTTTTTGAAGATACTCGAGATGTTCTCCAGTCTTTGGGTAGTTCTCCAGTATCCAAAGAACATTGTAGTATGGTTTTTAGTATTGGCGCTAGATGTATTGCGCATTCTTTTAATATCCGGTTTGGTATATTGTCTGACCCTGATGCTTTTGATGGATTTATGTTTGTTAATAGTTTTTCTAGGCCCTTTTGATCAATGATGATTGGTCTGATGTTGTTTTTTGATTGTATCCTAGTCGATGGTAGGTCATTATTTGTTGGTTTGGTAAAGACTGATTTAAACTGGTTTAATAATAATTCAGCTTTCCCTTTGCTGTCACTTATGAGGTTTGTTCCTTTGTTTAGTGGTGCTATACCTCCGGATTCTTGACGTTTTGATTTAGCATATTTCCAGAACGGTTTTGTGTTGTTGTTGTTTAGCCCGTCTATGATGTTTGTGCTTACATAGTCCCATTCCGCTTTTCGTAGGTGGCGTTTACATTCTTTTTGGAACGTTTTGTAGTTGGTCCATTTATTAGTTTTTCATGCTTGTTTGTATAGCCGCTGTTTCTTTTTTAACATTTTTCCCTCTTTCCTCTTGACTCATGGTATGTTGTTTCATGATTTGATTTCTTTATTTGGAATGTTGTTATTCTAGTTGAATATGTGTGTGTGTGTGTTTTTCTTTTTCATTAGCGTAGACAGTATTTCTCTTTAAGGTCAATTTATGACATGAGAGTGAATAAGTGGCAAATTACAAGTGTCCATAAATCCTTCATTGATTGAAATTTTCTATGTTAACCATATCTGTTTGTTAATATACAAAAAAATACTTAATTTGTCATTTTTTTATATTGAAAAGAATGTATTTATAATCAACTGGCATATCCTTTTTAATGTTTAGAATGTATGTTTAACAAAATAAGAATAAAAATGTGAAAAAAAAATGTTCAAAAAATGTCCTGAATAACAAAAAGAAAAGAAATTAATGTTACCTTGGATAAAATGGATTAAAAAAAAATCGAAAAAATCGAAACATAGTAACAAGTATATTTTTGAAATTGGATTACATTTATTTGATTAAATTGATAAAGCAAATTAAATATATTATTCCTCTGCAAAAACAGATAAAATTAATTACAAAATATTTTTTTTTTAATTTTAAATACATGTATCATAAAAGAACAACAATAACATTTTTGTCAAAGTTGAAAAAACAACAACTCTTAAATACATGACTAACATGTACACACATGCACATTACATAGAAAGAAAATTCTTAAAATGTTAAATCTAATCTTAATTAATTAATCTATTGATTAAAATAGCATCACAATTAATCTTGTTCTTCTTTGCCATATTTTCAGTTAAAAATTCTTATATATCCATCACAAAATTGATTTCATTTCAATTATTTGTTTAAATTGTTAGTTGATGCTAAATCACAAAATATTAAATTTTGAAAATATTATTTTATTGACAAATTTTCAAAGTCCTTTTTCTACACATCAAAATCACTGAAATCCAAATATGCCCATTTCCTGTTATGTAACACAAACAGGTGTATATATTTACCTGTAGATCACCTGTTAAATCAATAAGATACTACTGACCAGGTATTTTATGGCCCTGTTTATTACCTTGGGGTTAATTAGCAGACCATCAGCGAAAATGCTGAGCCTGGCTCAGCATGCAGATTATGCTCAGTATTTATCAATGTATGCTGTCAGCTGTACTGTAGGTACCCGATTTGTGGACCCCCCCCCCCCCCCCCCCCCCTTTTTAATTTTTTTAATTCATCACTTTTGTGGGACGTTTTCATTATAAACTGTGTTAAACAACTTCAAACATGACCAAAAACTCAATCCGAGATCGATATAAGCCCATTTCTAAAAACACAAAAACCCTCCTCTAGTCTAACACTGTTTATAATGAAAACGTCCCACAAAAGTGATGAATTAAAAAAAATAAAAAAGGGGGGGGTCCACAAATCGGGTACCTATGCCTATGGCTTTCTTGACGTGTACAGTGTTTAATATTATATATTGCTTCACTCTTTCTTTGACATCTGATTAAATTTATACTATTTTAGCATTGGATGCGTAATTCATTAAAAAGAGGTTATTTGCGCACTTGTACAGCATCTCAAGTCATTTCATGCACTTTTGGGTTGGTACAAAAAAAAAACCTTTTTACTGTTCTTGTGTGGTTTTTTGTTAATTTTGCAAGAAAAGTTTCACTTGAGATCTTTGACAAAAGTAGACCAAAATGAATGAATCATTATTTTTTTTGTATACAACTAATAAATAAATAATTAAAGTAGACCAAAATGAATGAATTATTAATTTTTTGCATACAACTAATAAATAAATAATTACCAAAACATTGTCGAAAAAGACTTCATCTATTATAATATAATAGCGATTAAGTGGGGCGAATCGACTCACTTTCCGGGACGAACAGGTAATCAGGGCGAAACGACCCGGATTCCATTTTGTAGTGTCGTGCATGCAAATTTCTTAGAAGCATTTACATCTACATCTACATAGTATGACGATCCATCAAAACTCTGATGACTACACGTCGGCACTGCGCAAACAGACATTAAAAAAATAAATAAATAATTAAATAAATATATAAATAAAAAAATTAACCACAAATTTTGCATGAAAATAACAGTGAAATCAAAAATTAACAAAAACAAGTGCAAAAATTTAACACATTTACAGGTATTTACAGGCCAACTAAGATGTTTAGATGTTCTGACCTTGTATCAGTTGTTTAAACTGATCCAGGGACCCAGCATTAACAACTGTATAAGGTAGTGAGTTCCAGAGAACTACTGCATGTGGGAAAAAACTGTATTTATAATAGTTTGTCCTGGTGGATATAATTTGATATTGTAATGGGTTATTGTTTCTTGTACTGAGATAAGGTTGAGGAGTACGGTAAAGTTTTGGATCCACTGCAATAAGGTTGTTGGTGATTTTATAAAGCATTATAATTCTGTTTAAGTTCCTACGGTGTTCAAGAGTTGGCAATTGAAGATGGTTAAGCATTGCCGAAACACTGCTGGTATTGTGATAGCGGTTTGTCACATATTTTGCTGCTCTGCGCTGAACTTGCTTTAATTTACTTTTTAGTTTTTCTGTGTGAGGTGACCAGACATTTGCACAGTATTCCAGATTTGATCTGACCATAGATTTATATGCCAGTTTTAGTTTCAGTGTTTTGAATTGGTAGGTTTCATCTCAAGAAGCCTATGATCTTGTTTACTTTTGAGGTGATGTTATTGATATGAGTGTCCCAGTTCATGTCTTTTGAGATTGTTATGCCCAGATATTTTGCAGTTGTAACTGATTCAAGGGTATGACCTTTGTGGATGTAGCTGGTGTGAAATGGTGTTTGTGATTTTGTGACACTTAATGAGATGCATTTTTCTGGATGAAACTGCATACCCCACATTTTTTCCCAAGCTGCCAAGTTGTCCAAGTCTTGTTGTAAAGTGATTGAATCATCATGATTATAGATTTGTCTGTATAGAACACAATCATCTGCAAATAATCTAGTTTTTGATGTTACTGCAACTGGAAGATCATTTATGAATATGAGAAAAAGCAGTGGACCGCTCTAAGGAATCAGCGCCAATAAAGACTGCCATCGGCGATCTCTCTACCCGTTGTATAAAAACCATAGTTGGGTTCTACAACGTACCACTACCAGAGTCCAGATACAGATACAGATATATTTTTTTACAGAGACAAGTGCCTGTGTGCAGATGTATTAAAACACAATACAAGCGATGCATACTTGCATAAGTAGTTAAGCTGGTCTACTGATTGTACTTCATGGAAAATCAGGAATCCACAGAGTCCAAGAATAATTGAGAAAAGTGCAATCAGAAATCCTGGTAAGATTTCTTCGCACTTGAACCACAGAATTTGCATTTGTTTATTATGTGAAGAACATCACTTCCGGTACTTCCGGTTCAAGAAGCAGTTGGATAAAAGCCAAAAGGTCCATGCTTTATATTTTAATTTACAATGATAAAAAGAGTCTATGGACGTGCAACAATTATTTACAAAAAGAACCTTTTAATGACAATTTTTTTCTGTTGAACAATTATAAAAAAAACAATTTTCTGACGATCTAATTATGCACGTAAAACAAATAATTCCGGATAATCATTATCGATCGTTACGGACTGTGTTTAGATATTGTATCCGGTTTCACTTTCGTTTTCCTCGGTCTAATCATTTACTGGTCTAATATTTACTTTGAATTTGATAGTTATAAATCAATGGTAAGAACGGACAAACTTATTACCACTGCATTTAGTAATCTAGCTAGAATGGAATGATATTGGTGTATATTTATTCCTTGAACAATCTACATTCATAATAATGGCATTTACATGGAACATTCATTGTGTCCATGTACAGGCATGATGTGGTGGAGTAATCTCATTGAGATTTGACTTCTGAATAAATTTTCCAGTCGGATATACAGAGAAGAAAATTTCTTAGAAAGTTGAATCTCAACGAGATTAATGATGGAGAAAACATTAGGATGTAATAGTTGATCTATATCAGGGACTTGCGTCAACGGTGAAATGGAATGGCGACACCAGCCTCAGCTTCTCCATAAACCAGGGATTTCAAGGGGGTGTTCTCTCAACTCATTTGTACAAACAATATTTAAACGAGCTACTCAATGATCTGGAAAATCACAACATTGGTATCTCAATTGGAAACACATACGCTGGCTGTCCTACCTGTGCCGACGATATAGTACTACTATCACTTAACAACAACGAAATGCAGGAAATGTTAGACATAGTACTCGATTATGCAGGAGACCATAGATTCCAAATACACCCAGTCAAGAGCAATGCCATTATAAAAACTGTAGGAAAAAGAAAGATAGACAGGGTAGCAGAAAAACAAAATGAACTTAAACTTGGAGATAATACACTGCACTTCAAATCGGAAACTCCACATCTTGGCTTAACAAGATCAAGCTCAGATAAAAATAGAATTAACATAGAGGAAAGAATAACTTTAGCTAGGAGAACGCTTTACTCATTAATAAAAACAGGAGTTCATGGTACAAATGGGCTGAACCCAAGAACATCATGCAAAATCTACGTGATCCCAAGATTACTATATGGCCTTGAAACACTAAATCTAAAAAATAGGATATGGCAACCCTCTCCAGCTTCCATATAGGTACACTAAAACGTCTACAATCTCTACCAATCAGAACAGCAAATTCCGCTGTATACCTGTTGTTGGGAACATTACCAATATCCGCCGAACTGCACAAAAGACAACTGAGCCTGCTCCACCAAATAACGATGAGTGAAAATGTTTCAATTAGAGAAATAGCCTGGAGACAGTACAATGTGGGCAGACCTGCTAGCTTTTTCATCAGAATAGTTGGCATACTAGACCTGTACGAACTGCCACCCTTTACTGAGGTAATGAATGGACACTTCAAAAAAATTGAATGAAAAGGTATTGTAAAAAAGTCATTCAACACCTACTGGAATACAAAGTTACAACTGGACTGCCAGAGTAAATCATCCTTGAGCCTGCTCAGCACTACATCGCTAGAGATGGGGAAAACTCATATTGTTTGGGACTCGATCAACAATTCAGTCCGGTATGTAATAAAGGCCATCACAAAGGCAAGAATGCTAACAGGAACATACATGCTACAAACACTAAAGAGCAAGTTCAACCAGTCCGAGGTGGATCCGACCTGCCCAATATGCAGACTGGAAACCGAAACCACAACTCACGTTATTACAAGCTGCCCATTATATAATGAGATCAGGAAAGAACACTTTGTAAAAATCAAGGGAACTGTTATAACTGCTATTGGCTTTGATAGTTGGAAAAGAAACTTCAATAAAAAGGACATTATATGCCTGCCAGCTAGTCATTGACTGTCAAAAACTGGTGGACACTGGTCTGCTGCCAAAGAATGATGATCTAATATATGATATTGAAACAACATCAAAGGTCCTATGTCACGCCATACATACATGTACAAGAAGACTAAACTTCAACTGTGCCAAATAAAGACTGATATGGATGGCAGTCTGTGTAACATCCGCCACATCTCTATCCATTTATGTCACCATCTATTAGACTATAAGAAATTTACTTATCGGTACTTTAGTTTTAGATTTTATAATAAGTTCTTAACTTTTTATTCCTTTCTATCACTGCTTGTGATATGATATGTATGAATCCTCAATATTGTTAATTGAGCTTTTAGATTTTAAAATAAGTCAACCACACATTCCACAAGTTAGGTTTTTAGATTTTAAGAATAATATAGTTTTATATTTTACTATAAGCCCAATATATAGGATAGGTTGATTCAGGTGCATCTGAATCCTATGAAAATTACAGGAACTTAACCACTGTTGCCTATTAATGACAGTAATAAGCAAATAGTCAAGTAGTAGCAGGACATTATAGAGTTAATTTTTCTTAACTTTATCACTACATTATCTGCCTGTGCGGGTTCCGCAAATATCTTTGTATATAATTCCAGTGTACATATACCTGATTCATACAAATTGGTGGAGGAAATTCATGGTCAACTCAAAATTGGTGGTGGAAAAAAAGAGTGCTCCTAGACTGGAGGGAAAATGGAAATAGAAGAAGAAGAAGAAGTCCTTCGTCCAAAAATAGTTTAAAAGTGAAAACTGTTCACACAAAAAAATGTTTGCATTGAAGTCTTCTTTTTTTATATTAGTAGACACTATACTTACCATTGACTAAGAAGTTTTTATTAGTATAGTGTCAAGTGCCTGTGATCAATGGCACATTTAAGCAACAATATAAAATAATTATATCCCAAAATCCTGTAATCATCCCAGAACATTTAAATTTTTTCAGTAGTACATGTATTAAGATTTCCGATTAACAATGAGATGAAAATCAAATGTTTTCGTTCAATAGTCAGAATATAATTGAAATATAGCTAAAAATGTTTTATAATTGCTACTCAAATAATCAGTTAATTGAATTGTGAGCTCCACCAGTACTTGTTTCAGACAAAGTTCAACACTTAATTGAAATAAAATTACATGTATTCCTTTGATATTACAGAATGAGGTTAAAACCTGTGACATCTAATCATCTTCAGACTTGTGATCTTGTGATGAAGCTATGAACTTTACAGCAGTCTAAATCAAACACAGAACAATATGGCAGCAGGAAATGGTATCTGTACTGTAGATGAACTGGAGGATATTATTACAGCTTCAACTGGTGGAATGACATTGTTACCATCAACTGCATTTGATGAAGTGTATCCAAATGTTTATATTGGAGAAGAGTAAGATTTATTTCAATTGTCGTAAATAGTAATACAAATATATTAACGCTCAGGACAATATCAGGTGACATGTTATCATACAGATAAAAACTTATTGAAGGATAGAGTGATAGCTATATGGCTTTTTATCAGTAATTTTAATATTTTACTTTGATCTCAGTGAGTGACATTGTTAGTATCCACAAACTGACCATGTGACTGTAATACTGAAAAATATCAGTGATGTCAAACACATTATGACTTTACCGATAAAAACAATGTCAGTTTTAAAGTTCTATATGTATCATACATTCCAAATGTCACTGGTTTAGCTGTACTACCAAATACATTTTGTATCTAACTCATATCTTTAACATTGTACATTTATCCATTCTTAGACAAGGGCAATTTTTCTGAACAATAAATCAACTATATACATACAATGAAAAACATACATTAGAACAAATTATTCAGAGGTAAAAAATAAACAAGTTAAAATTACATTATAAAAGAGAAATTTTCAGCTACATGTATATTAAATTATTATGGCAAGAAGAAGTTACATTCTATGAAATAATGATGATGTCTGCTTCGTACTAGACCAACATGCTTAGTTCATAGTTGGATTCCAGGCCAACCAGTCTTTGCTCTTACTCCTTAAATATGCGTCCTTAACGGAGAAGCAGCAAAATACCAATTTTATAGTCTTTGGTTTGACCCAACCGAGAATCGAACCCACCATCTATCACACTCGAGGTGAGCCTTCTTACCATTACATTGATTTGTCACTTACAGGATAATAGATAATTAATTTTTGAGTCCAAATATGATTGTTATTGTAGGTTATTCTTAAAATAACTTTAATTTCTTTACAGGTCTATTGCATTGAGTCGAGTAGGTCTTAGAAATCTAGGAGTTACCCACATACTAAACACAGCACAAGGAAAATCTATCTGTCATGTCAATGCTAACCATGTTATGTATAGTAAAGTCGACATACAATATCTGGGATTTGAAGCCACAGATCAGATGAACTTTGACCTTTCTGTATACTTTGAGAAAGGTGCAGATTTTATAGAGAAAGGATTAAACAGTGGAGGTAAACACGTGATAGACAATATCTAAAGTTTTCTTAGAAATATTTTTTTACCCTTTTTTACTTAATATTTGTGCAGATATACAAATGCAGTGTACTATGGTGTTGTTTGTGCTTGACAATTGATTTCTTTCTGTTTCCCATGAACAAATTTCATAATATAATAGTTTCACACAATAATAATTACATGCACATCAGTAAAATAAAATTTGGAAGTTCTATCTTCATAGTTTAAATATAATCTTAGTACATTGTATATCATCTGTGTGATATTTTTGCTTTATTCTTGGTGAAAATAGAGAATACCCCAGAGAAAATAGTCAACCTTTTGTAAGTCATTATTAAACAAACTTTGTCACATAATGCTGTATCAATGCACCTCTCCATAGATGGAAGTAAAACTCACAAACCTTAGTGGTCTATTGAAAAATGAAAATCCAACTACAATATAATCACATCAACAGACTCCTAAATATAAACACATGCAGGTATATTATATGTTATTCAGCTATCAGATAGGGTATATAATGTGACATTCCCAGCTTAGGTTCTATATTCCCCGAGGCACAGCCGAAGGGAATGTATATCATAAGCCGGGAATGTCACATTATATACCCTGTCCGATAGCTGAATAACAGATATATTACGGATTTAACCATTGTTTTTTTTAAATACAGAATCCAACCGTATTAAATATATTTGTGTCTTTTATTTTCATTTTTACGTATTTCTAGATGTCCCTTTCCGTACCTCCGACATTCTTTCTACAATGACGTCAGAATATGTGTCACGTCATATTTCATGTATGAGGTGTCTCATGAAGGAAAATCCTGTACTAAATTTCTAAATCAACACAATTTCATATGTAATAAATTTTATAAACTTTATTAATATATCATTTATATATCACATAACAAAACAACGGGTTTGTGAAACAATTTCAATATTTTAAATGTTAACAACATGTAAGCAAAACCTTGGTGTGGCCCCATGACGTCGAACGTTTTCAAGGTTCAACGTTTTGTTTATCGTGATGTTCTTGTTTGTTTTGATACAGCCGTGGAATATAGGAGTTTGCTGAATCCATGTGGTGTTTGTGACGGAATTATCTGTTGTAATATTTTTTTGTTCATACAACTATTTAAGTATAAAAACAGCATTTAATTAATAGGTAAGAATACATTTATTATTCCGTTTTATGCTATTGATTCAGTGAAGTGTTTTTTTTTGTCCGCCATGTTATCGTTTTTGGGAGACTGAAATATATACCCTGTCTGTTTTATGCTGACATTCATGGTTGAAGAACCAATGAAAATTTGCATAACAAACTAAATCCGTAATATATATATATATATATGTGTGTGTGTGTGAGTGTGTAAAATAGTAATTAGTAAAAGTAAAATAAAGTTACTATTTCAAAATAAGTCCATGGACCATATCTACAAGGAAAAATCACTCCACCTATGGATTATTTCAATTAGGAAAATTTGTAACCTTGAAATTATTACACTAGAAATATTTGTCTTATTGGATTCAATTTTCTTGGACAAATTTATCACTTTCACATAGAGTATTTAAGTATTTTCTTTTTTTGGTGACACAATGAAATCATGAAGGGAAGTAATCAGTAATGAAAGCCCTTGTCTCATATTTTACAGGTAAAGTGATGGTGAATTGTAAGCAAGGAGCAAGTCGATCAGCAACATTAGTCCTGGCCTTTTTAATGATCAAGCGTCACCTAACTGTACAGGACGCCGTACGAACTGTCCGGGCGAAACGAGAAATAGCACCAAATCCAGGATTTCTACAACAACTGTGTGATTTAAACGAAAAATTGAAGAAATCAGGACATTTTGAAGATACAAAGAGTTAATGGTTTCAATAAAGATTGACTGGTGTACCACCTATGCAGTCTTCGCGCTAACCTACTTGCCCGAAGCCCGGGACAGGAAAAACTGGATTCAGACAAATGAAAATTATGAAAGAATTTATTTGAATAAATAGATTTTTTTTCTAAATTTGGCTTTCGGGCAAGTAGGTGAAAAAATAAGGCAAAGACCGTCTATGTGTGTAGTCCTAATTTTTTGATGCAGTTTAAATGTACAATGTATATGGTAAAACTATTGTAGCTTCTACAAATACTGATACTGACATGTCTAATTTACTTTACCTGTACAACTGTAGTTTATATTACTTTAAAAATTATCATTGTTTGAATCAAGTGTGACAGAGACCTTAAAAACTTCTTTTTTTTTCTTCTAAAGGGGCCGTCATGGTCGTGATCGTATTGCAGTTGGATTTACAACTTCCTGTGCAATCAATGCTTATCACCACTAATGTTGTGAGTTCGAACCCCGTTCATGGCAAGGTGTATTCGAAACAACATTATGTGGTAAAGTTAGCCAGGTTGGTGGTTTTCTCCAGTTTCCCCCACCAATAAAACTGACTGCCACGATATAGCTGAAATATTGTTGAAAATGGCATAAAACACCATAAACCAAACCAAACTTCTTTTATTCTATTTTTTCACTTTTTATTTTGTTTGACTTTTATTATTTTGATGTTATATATTTTTACCTTTTATTGTATTTTTACCAATGATCTTACTGTAACCTTTATGCACCAGATCATACTCCTGTTTTTATATTAAATGTATTAAAGTATGTTTTAAGCATGGTTATGTTGAACCTTTATGCACCAGATCATACTCCTGTTTTTATATTAAATGTATTAAAGTATGTTTTAAGCATGGTTATGTTGAACCTTTATGCACCAGATTATACTCCTGTTTTTATATTAAATGTATTAAAGTATGTTTTAAGCATGGTTATGTTGAACCTTTATGCACCAGATTATACTCCTGTTTTTATATTAAATGTATTAAAGTATGTTTTAAGCATGGTTATGTTGAACCTTTATGCACCAGATTATACTCCTGTTTTTATATTAAATGTATTAAAGTATGTTTTAAGCATGGTTATATTGAACCTTTATGCACCAGATCATACTCCTGTTTTTATATTAAATGTATTAAAGTATGTTTTAAGCATGGTTGTGTTGAACCTTTATGCACCAGATCATACTCCTGTTTTTATATTAAATGTATTAAAGTATGTTTTAAGCATGGTTATGTTGAACCTTTATGCACCAGATCATACTCCTGTTTTTATATTAAATGTATTAAAGTATGTTTTAAGCATGGTTATGTTGAACCTTTATGCACCAGATCATACTCCTGTTTTTATATTAAATGTATTAAAGTATGTTTTAAGCATGGTTATGTTGAACCTTTATGCACCAGATCATACTCCTGTTTTTATATTAAATGTATTAAATATGTTTTAAGCATGGTTATGTTGAACCTTTATGCACCAGATCATACTCCTGTTTTTATATTAAATGTATTAAAGTATGTTTTAAGCATGGTTATGTTGAACCTTTATGCACCAGATCATACTCCTGTTTTTATATTAAATGTATTAAAGTATGTTTTAAGCATGGTTATGTTGAACCTTTATGCACCAGATCATACTCCTGTTTTTATATTAAATGTATTAAAGTATGTTTTAAGCATGGTTATGTTGAACCTTTATGCACCAGATCATACTCCTGTTTTTATATTAAATGTATTAAAGTATGTTTTAAGCATGGTTGTGTTGAACCTTTATGCACCAGATTATACTCCTGTTTTTATATTAAATGTATTAAAGTATGTTTTAAGCATGGTTATGTTGAACCTTTATGCACCAGATCATACATGTACTCCTGTTTTGTTGTTTCTTCTTCTTTTATGATTTTTTTTTTTTTTTCAATTTGATGTTTGATTTTTGATGTCTATTGAGACTGAGATTTTTTGTGTACTGTTCCCTCTAATTTATATTTTACTGTTGTCATTTTGTCTATTCAGATTGTAAAGTTTTTGTTCTGTTCCCTCTGATTGGTGACTATATTTCAGTGTTTATCACTTTTCAGCAATTTTACAGCTATATATTAACTACCAGACTTAATTAAATTAGTGGGGAGCCAGGGGAGGGGGAGTCCAGCTATTTACAACATACTGACTGGTGAAACTCCCTACCTTGGATAGGTGTTTGGATGTCTTCACTCTAGATGTGGGCTACAGGGATCTAACCCACATAAGTGTGTGGTCATAAGTCATAGAACTTAACCACTCAGCCACCCACACCTTTTCATGTTGGGGAAATATTTCCAAATGTAGAATTAGTGGAATTTCCATCTCTGCAGTGTAAGCAGCTTGTTAAAATGTCCAAGAATTTGTAAGAAAATTGAATATGAAAATATTTCTAATTTAATTACTATTACTGGTATACGGATAAATATTAGCACGTTACCTTTTTGATATTATATTAAAAATTTCAGAAATTTGATGGCCATCAGTATTATTTGCTTTACAGTGTACACTTATATGCACATTGATGCAACCATATATTTTTGGATTGTTTTATTATTTTAAAATATATTTTAAGAATGCAATTAAGAAAAATGTATTGGAATATACAATGAAGCCTGTTTAAACCAAACCCTGAATAAACCAGGATTTGTATATAAACTGAACTTTAAATCAATTCCAAATGTAGGAAATCTTTGTTAATTTTAACCTGTATAAACCAAACACCTGTCTATTCTGAACACAAATGTATGTCCCAATGAGGTTCAGTTTAGACAGGCTACACTGTATTTGTTTTACTACTATACACAATTATTTTTTTCTGTTTGCATCCTTAAATATTTTTTTTTAATATTTAAATAAAGTTTTAGAATCTTTTAGTGTTTATATATAATACATATTAAGGTAAGGTATGTTGAATCACATTACTTTTTTTTTTTTTTTTTTTATCTCAAAGGGACATGTGACCTTTTGCCATCACTTTACATCCTTTGAAATTATTTTCACAAATCTTCTCATACATCATTGGGCCAATATAAATGAAAGTTGGTCTAAATTATTCTTAGGTTGTCTTCCTTCAAAATTGGTGCTCCTGTTAATCATCCAACATGGCTACTGTTACTATAAATAGATCATAGGAAGTAAAACAATGAAGCCACATTTTTCCATTTTACATATTATATGCACTTTACTGAAACATGATGCATTTTGCAGATTTTTCAGAAAATAGGCAAATTAGGATGATTTTGGCAAAAATTTATTTGACTATCTTCTCCTCAGAAACCACTTTGCTAAAGTAATCCAAATTATTCTAAAAGAAGGGAAAAAATGAAAAGTAGCATATTCTTGTCTAATCTGTTGATCAAACTGGGGTTTTTTTTATTAAAGACACATGACTGATAGACAATATTAAAATGACATTTGACATTTATTTAGCTACATGTATATAAAATACAAAATTTACTACAAAAAGACTTTTCCTTCAGA
Organism: Bathymodiolus brooksi; assembly: GCA_963680875.1. Classification (NCBI taxonomy): domain Eukaryota; kingdom Metazoa; phylum Mollusca; class Bivalvia; order Mytilida; family Modiolidae; genus Bathymodiolus; species Bathymodiolus brooksi. The sequence goes on from OY804585.1 coordinate 95,597,925, forward strand.
GAATATTGTATAAATGAAACATGTTCAATTCAGTTAATTTAAACATTCATTACTTCTAAACACAATTACTACTCTACAAAAGAATTTTTTTTAACATTGCACAAAACAAGATCCATGACAGTTTGTGTTTTGTATGGATATGATTCATCGTGGTTGCCATGGAAACTAATCATCAACACATCATACACCAAAGTGATCATTGATAGCATCTATCAAGTCAGCTTTCTTTATACTGGCTGGTGTAATTCCTTGTTTCTTTACTATTTCCTTCAGAATTGGTACCGTCAACTTCCCTAACTGAAAATATATCATTTAATACAATATGTTGATAAAGTACAACATAGTAACAAAATCATGCTTATAATGAAAAAAATGTCGTTTACTTGTCATTTCAAGGTTAATGAAATTGCATATGGGTTTGGTGATCCTAGTGAAAAAAAATGTCAGTCCTCATTAATTTTCTATTGCAAAATACCAATCTTGTGTCAGTCTTTAGCAAAATCTGACCAAAGTTTGATGGTCCTGTCTAACAGGAATGACAAATTTCGTGAACTCTATCATTTTAATAGTGATACCCAAGTATTTTGAAGTTAATAAAAAATCATTAGAATGTAAAAATGTCATTTCAACTTTGGCTATCCTGTCTAAGGCCTTTGGCTTTCCTGCTGCCAGATGGCTCTCCAATCTTTTGACTGAGAATACCTGATGAAGGTTATTATAAAAAAGTGTTGTGCATACAAAATTCGATATCTACGTTTTTATTCCTAGTCCCAAAATGATAGTTAAAATTTCCATAATATCATGCAATCTTTCATTTTTGTTTCAATATTAAATTATACATTTTTATCTGCAAGTTTCTGATATGGATAGTGACTGTAATTTTCTGTTATTTGCTCTGCCATTTTTTTTTTGCAGTTTAAATAATATTTAAAGATAATAAATAAAAGTTGTATGTAAGGTATTGGTTTATAATCATGCTATTACCTCTACTTAGACATGACCTGCATAGTTATTGACAGAGTTAGGGGCCGTCGTGATTGTATGGTAATTGGATTTACAACTACCTATGTTTTGATTTAAAATTCTGCTCAGGCTAGGTTTACCCGATACAACATTATGCGGCATGTAGGTGGTTTTCTCCTGGTACTGCGGTTTCCTCCACCAATAAAACTGAGTGCCACAATTTTGTTGAAAGTGTCGTTAAACACCATAACCCTAACCCCCCCCGCCCGACAGAGATAAGTACTGATGACATGAATTTGATAGCTAAGCTTTCCAAAAAAGGGGTACAGAATGGGGTTACTTGTTTCTAATTCTTGATCTAAGACATCTTATAATGTCCTCTATCTCCTTCCAACAGTCATGTTGGTGCAATATGCTGATTACGGTTTTTCTATTTATTTTCTGTTCCCTCTTTAAGCTCACCTGACCCAAAGGGTCATGTGAGGTATTGCCATCACTTGGCATCCGTCGTCCGTCCGTTAACTTTTCATATTTTAATCTACTCCTCTGAAACAACTGGACCAAATGGAACCAAACTTGGCAGAAAACATCTATATAAGGTCCTCTATAAAGTTTCTTCATTTCGTCCCATTCCGCCAACAAATATGGCTGCCAAGGGCAATTCTTGTTTCTGATTGGCTAATGTTAAAAAAATCTTCTCCTCTGAAACTGTTTGGCCAAATGGAGCCAAACTTGGAAGGAAGCATCTATGTAAGATCCTCTATAAAACATCTTCATTTAGTTCCATTCGGCCAACAAACATGGCCACTGTTACTAAAAATAGAACATATGGTAAAATTGCACGTTTTTGGTAACAACTCAAAAACCGTTAATAACATCAGAAATCTGACACGGGTAAAAATGATCAGCACAGGAAGATCTAACTACCCTGAAATTTTGAAGAAAATCTGAATACCTATATCTTGGAGTTATTGCCCTTTTTTCATCAAATTTTCAAAATTTTAATACTTTTCGTTTTTTATTTCAAAAACTATAAAAGATAGACGTTAAGTTTAAACAGCAAACATGTTATTGCCCTTTTTTATTTTTATTTTTTTTAATTTAAACATTTTTGTCTGATATTTCAAAAACTATTAGAGATAAAGGTTAAGTTTAAATTGCAAACATGTGCAGCATATTAAGATCTACCTACCCTGTAATTTTGAAGTTAATTTGAGTACCCTTTTTTTCGTCAAATTTTCAAAATGTTAATACCTTTTGTCCTTTATTTCAAAAACTATAAGAGATAGATGTTAAGTTTAAACAGCAAACATGTTCAGCATGTCAAGATCAATTTTAAAGTAAATCTGATTACCCATCTTGAAGTTATTGCCCTTTTTTCATCAAATTTTAAAAATGTTAATACTTTTCATCCTTTATTTCAAAAACTATAAGAGATAGATGTTGAGTGTAAACTGAAAACATGTTCAGCTTGTCAAGATCTACATGCCCTGCAATTTTGAAGTAAATCTGATTACCCGTCTAGAAGTTATTGCCCTTTTTTCATCATTTTTTAGCTCACCAGACCCAAAGGGCCATGTGAGGTATTGCCATCACTTGGCGTCCGTCGTCCGTCCGTTACCTTTTTCATATTTTAATCTTCTCCTCTGAAACAACTTGGCCAAATAGAACCAAACTTGGCAGTAAGCATCTATGTAAGGTCCTCTATAAAGTTTCTCCATTTCGTTCCATTTGGCCTATAAACATGGCTGCCAAGAATAATTCTTTTTTCTGATTGGCTAATGTTAAAAAAATCTTCTCCTCAGAAACAGCTTTGCCAAATGGAGCCAAACTTGGCATAGATGGTCCCTGGGTGTGTCCCTTTTAAAATTGTGTCCGACAGCCCCACCCTCCATTCAAGATGGCTGCTGTTTTTTAAGGTAATGATTATCTCCCTTTGAAATTTGCTTTAGTATCATTCTATTGTCAGGTGAGCGATACAGGCTCAGTGGGCTGAGCCTCTAGTTATTGTTTCACATCCGTCTACATTTTCTAAACTAATAACAACTGTACCTCTAGGCAGTGGTATATCATATTAGGAATCATCTCATAAGTATGGACGAGATATTATAGTTACAACAGAACTTGCACATAAAAAACGGGTACATACACACAAATTGCTGGATCCGAATGAGGACATACCGACAAACATAGATACTTAACTTTATCCTCTATTGTTTTATAAAGCTGGAAATTAGGATTATCACAGTTAAAACTTTCATTATTTAGTTACAACAGTAAAATTAGGATTATCACAGTTAAAACTTTCATTATTTAGTTACAACAGTAAAATTAGGATTATCACAGTTAAAACTTTCATTATTTACTTACAACAGTAAAATGAACATGGAAAATAAATATGAAAAGATTACCCTTCCAGCTTCAGCCTCTTTCTGAGCATCCAGCATTGCTAAGGCCTCATCAGCCTTAGCTTTCTTGGCAGCTGGGTCAGCACTAGCAGTGGCTTTCTACAACCATAACAATATACAATATTATATCTGGTCTCCCTACCAATAGTTGTACCAGTTCATGTTATTCAAGCATTTCTTCATTTGTTTCCTCATACCTTTTGTTTGTAATGTTGTTGCTTTTTTTTGTAACCGAATTGTATCTTTACTAATTTTTTTAACTTCTTCATGTGTCTTAAACCACATCAGTGGTGTATTGGTTAGTGTGCTCACCTTGAGTGTGGTAGATCCTAGGTTCCGAACTTCCGAGCCCTCGTCGTGTCAAACCAAAGACTATCAAATTAGTATTTGCTACTTCTATGCTAAGCACAAAGACTGGTTGACTTCGAATCTGGATGTGTCCGAATGGAGGGACATGTCTACCTGCAAACTATTGTTCAAGTAAAAAGCTGACATCATCATCTCCTCGAAGTGCAGCTTGTTCTCCTCAATGATCTAGCTGAAAACTTGCTCATTTGGCTTTTAAACAACAATCACATACTCGCTCATTTGTCTTATAAAGCTATCAAGGGAGTTTAATGCAATGGTATATGACACTAATCTTAACATGATAAACATATGTGTGATAAAAAAACATGAGGTCCATGGACCACAGTGCTCGGAGATTTCAAGTTCTTGCGTATGATCTTTTATGTGTGGATATACTCAACTCAGAGGGAGGTTTTGGCAATTATGCCTCTACAACAAATAGACAAAAAATTCAAATTACCTATACTGTCTTTGACCATATGTACCTCTTGCATAAAATAACAGGTCTAACTATTCATTTACAGAGACAACAAACCTACCCTTTTCTTTCCAGGTTCATACCCAGCAGGAAACACAAGGTCTTTGAATTCTTCAATAATTTTCCCTGCTCTTTTTGTCATTCCTTGATCATCTGGCACTGAAATCAATTTTAGTCTTAAACAAGATGAACTGTGAGCTAATGCATACTTATGATACCCCCGCTCTTTGGCAAACAAGAAGTAGGAATCTGACGGGTCAAAAAATGCTTCCCACAATATGGGGTACCTTTATGATGCTTGTGACCAAATATCAGATTTCTGCCATCAACAGTTACTGAGAAAAAATGTGACGAAAAATATCTTGGACGGACGGACGGATGGACAGACGGACAGAGGTAAAACAGTATACCCCCCCCCCCCTTTGGGGAGCGGGGTATAAAAATTTAGTGATGCTTTCATGGTATTTAGATTCATCAAAATCCTCATTTTTTTTTCTATATTGTTATGGCAACAATTGTATACCAGACATTTCAAAATCTTCTTCATAAATCTTATTTCTATTTACAACAAAAGTTTTAAGTCAATCTCCACACGTGGTTAGTAGTTTCAACATGATGAACTGTGAGCTAATGCAACATGTGATTTGTCCACCATACTAACATTTTCAGGATTTCAAATCCCTTTCAAATCAAAAAATTAACGAACTATGAAAGATTTCATAAGATTATTCTAATGTACACTTGAGTTTGACATTACAGGCCAAGAAGAAAAAAACACCTCCATTTACAAAAAGTTTTGTACAGTTATTTGAATACATGTGGAGTTTTATGAATGCACCACTCAAAGTGATATTATGCTTTTAATACACTTTTGTCCATAACTGTGGATTACAGAGAAAAAGGACCTCACTATGTCTGCCCATGTGAATACAGAGGTAGTAAAAGACATTGAGGACATAATATGTGTGGCCATGTGAACAATGAGGGTGTAGAAAAGAATAAGGATATTTGTGTACTCATTTAAATTCTGAGGGAATAGAAGAGAATTAGGATCTAATATGTGTGGCCATGTGAACAATGAGGGTGTAGAAAAGAATAAGGATATATGTGTACTCATTTAAACTCTGAGGGAATAGAAGAGATTAGGATCTAATATGTGTGGCCATGTGAACAATGAGGGTGTAGAAAAGAATAAGGATATATGTGTACTCATTTAAACTCTGAGGGAATAGAAGAGAATTAGGATCTAATATGTGAGACCATGTGAACAATGAGGGTGTAGAAAAGAATAAGGATATATGTGTACTCATTTAAACTCTGAGGGAATAGAAGAGAATTAGGATCTAATATGTGTGGCCATGTGAACAATGAGGGTGTAGAAAAGAATAAGGATATATGTGTACTCATTTAAACTCTGAGGGAATAGAAGAGAATTAGGATCTAATATGTGTAGTTGTGTGAATACTGAGGGATAGGGGTCATAAATATGTGTGACCATGTGAATACTGAGGTGGAGAAAACCAGAACATCAATATAATGCTTATGTAAACACTGAAAGGGTAGAAGATAATTTATATGTGTGTTATCTTGTATAATAACACTTACTTGTATAATCAACCATTTCCTCAGGTTCATCTCTATCTAATGCCAAAGCTTCTATATTCCTCCAATATTTCTGTAGTACTGGGTTCTCAAAACCCTCGCTGTTGAAAGAGAAAGCAAGCTTCTTGATCAGATCCTTGGCTTTGTCTATTTGGTCTGCGTTAGCTGGAAAATTCAAATTATTTACACAATATGAAGAACTACTTTCAGATGTGAACAGGGAGTAATATTTTGTAATATTTACATCAAACTTGCTCAAACAAATCACTGTCTATAGAGAACACTCTTTCCACCTCTCCAGACTCCTTTATATACAGGTTTGATCGTATTTTAAATTAAATTCATTATTCACAGAGATTCATTTTCAATGATATAGACTATCATGAAAATCACAACATTTCTTACAATTTTTACAAAATGTTATGAGATTATTACACACAACTGACAACCCAAGACATTCCTCTATGCAATATTTATGGCACGGTTTTCCCCGAGTTAAACAATCGAATGCAAAGAATGAGATTGTTTAACTGTTTTAACTTGGAAAACTGTGGTATAAATGATTTGTAACATGAAGCCATGCAATATCACATCTAGGTCGTTGATTATTGCACGGCTCTCTGAGAGTAATAAAACTACAGCCCAGATTTAAAGTGTACAATATCTTGTATCTGCATGTATTATTATTTCATAGTTCTTAGCTGTTGCTTACATTCCATACCTGCTAAGTAACCCGTTTTAGTCAGGTCACACCCGGAAATCGAGCTTGTCACCCTCATTTCTTTTTTTATTTATTTATCCGGAAAATACCGGGATTTTACTTATCGAAAGGACAACAATCTGAATGGTCAACTACAATCAACAACAATATACCTTCGAGGTAAGTAATTAACGATGATTGGGTCTTTTACAATAAAGTTTTAATCCCCTTGTGGAAAGTTTGAGTTGTTTTTACAACAAAAAAGTTAAATCATTTCTGCAAAATGTCTACTGGAAGGAAGAGGTCCTTATCAGGGCCTGCTTATTCTTCACCCGCTAAGCGAAAGAAATATTTATGCAAATATCAAAAAGCTTGGGAAGCAGAATTTAGTTGGCTCAGTCACAGTGATCGTAGCGTAAATGATGCATATTGCATTCTTTGTAAATCACAGTTATCTATTGGATCCAGTGCAAAGAATGACCTGACAAGGCATGCAAAGTCACAAAACCACATGCAGCTGGAGATGGTTCAAAGGAAATCAAAATCAATGTCTTTGTTTGTAACAATGCCAAACAATTCTTTGAAGAGTAAAACAACTTCTGCTGAAACTCAGTTTTGTAATTTCATAGCTGAACACAATATAGTGATTATAACCAGAGCTTAGAGTCTATGACATAGTTTATTGATACAGCTGTTTATTTGTACATACATACATGTATGATCATTAATAATACATATTAAACTAGATATGATATCATACGATTTACAATAATTATGGCCGAAAATGTCGTTACGTGTTATGACCCTCATTTTCATTTAGGAATGAGGGTCATGACCCTGATTTGGTGTTTCAGAGGTTGGCAGGTATGACATTCTGGTATATAAACCATAAAAAGATCAAAGGAAAAGAATGCATTCATGTTACAATCTGATTTACAAACCTCTAGGTGTGTCTTCTTCTATCTTGACTTTTCTAAAATCATCTGCATATGGTAGGAATATGACATGAAATCCTGGTGGAGTTATCTGCACTTTGTGTTCATCTAATTCTTCTTCCTGTTTGTATAAAATATTCATCTCATTCAATATAAAATATATTAGATATAGAACGAATATTCAATAAAAGTAAATATCAGAGAACCTGAGCTTCATAGGAATCTGTACAAATGTTTTACAATTACTTTGACAACAATTTAATCTCTTTCTCTACAATGTTTAACTATCTGAATGAAAACTTTGGTTTGAAAATATTTATCTGTCTCCCTTGTCCCTTTTAAGACAATACACAATTCAAAAACATAATCTTGGTTCTAAGGGCCCGGGTGACTCAATGAATTAGGTAGTTGGATTACCTAACAACTCATACAAGCCTATCACAAATACAGCATGGGTTCGTGCGTGGCTTTGTAAATTACAAAAAAGGGTGCACTCGACTCGCATCCACAAGTGATAAAGTTTACCAGTTGTTTGCCCATCGTCGGTGGTTCTCTCCGAATACTCCTGCTTCTTCCACCACTAAAACTGATCACCATGATATAGCTGAAATATTGCTGAAAGTGGTGTTAAACACAATAAATAATAAATCAAATTAATCTTGGTTCCACTCAATTGCGAATTGGACCCCAATGACTAATCCTGCATAGTTTGAATTCAATGTTTGCTGTTTATTCATTTTCCCATAGGGTCCATTTAAAAAACTACAGTGGTAGCTATCTTTGTTTTTGAATTGACACTAAAAACTCAAATCTAAAAGAACATTTATACAATATAGTAATCAAATCTGCCTATTGGTTTCTGAGATAAAAGATTTTTGAAATATCAGTCAATCATAACAACATTATTGGTCATTAATTTTTCGCTGATTGGGGGGTTATGGTGTTTAATGGCACTTTTAATAATATTTTAGTTATTAAGTAGCGGAGGAAACCGGAGTACCCGGAAAAAACCACTGACCTGCCATTGGTAAAATACACATGATGAAAACAAATATAAACGTAAATCGTCAATCTTTACAGCTGGGAGGAACATGTATATCAATTGGTCTTGCATACGTTTATCCTGGAAATCATCAATTATTTGAGCTTCCAATTATTCATTGCTATGGTCTGACCATGTGTCCAAGGTATTTTTTTATCTCCGTGCATAATGTCATATGTCTGCAATCTTGATGGTCTCAAAGCAGTAATGATTCATTAATTTAGCCTGGAGATAAAGAAAACATAAAAACATACCTGTGGCATCAAGACAACAAATCTTGGTGGGGAGTTCTTTCCTGGGATGAATTTACATATTGGAACTACATCTCTATCTAGACATTTCTTTAACAGGGCTGAGAACAGAGTTGTACTACCACTAACAGTCTGAAAAGTAATATTGTAATCTACTGTAATATGTTTTACATTCCCATATACCCTGGGGGCTTCACTTGTGAAAATTTGAATCTACAAATCCCAATAATGATTCATATCATTTACAATAATATTTTCATATTAACTTGTTCTTACAAAAATGATCTTTATATTAACTTGTCATTATGAAAATGATTTTTAACAGTTTTCTTCTTGCAGTATATTTTAACATTTTTTTCTTTCCTACCTTTAGACTAGACAAGGATAATTCATGCAAATATAATTACATTGTACATATTTGTTGCTGGTTCATCGGAAAACTATTTAGGAGATAGCTGTATTGTATTTGAAAATTTCATGGCATCAATTGGAGATTTGATGGTGGCAAATTGAGTTTACTGGCGACGCATTAGTGGAGCCAGTAAATGGATGTGGAGCCAGTAAATGGATATTTGCGACCATGAAATTGACAATTGATGACGTGAAATTTTAAAATACAATACAATTATCTCCATTCTAATGTAATCATGTGTATAGATGTGTATTGCCACATTATTGACAAAATGACGTAGCGGTAATCGGCTAAAATTCTAAAAATATCTCATGATATTTCAATCATGGAATTGATACCGTGAAAATTGCAGCATTGTCCAATCACAAACCAGGAATATTAAACAACTACATTAGAATTCATATTGTCAAATGTGACTTTCTAATAACTAATAAAGAAAAATAAAACAACCATGATGTGAAAATATGAATATTGGTAAATATTTATATGAAATTGACAGTATCCTGGCAAGACTCCTTCATTTATATAGAGATTTTAATGAAAACATAATAGTTTACACTAAACACGATAGTTCTTTATTAATATTTGTATGTTCTATGGAAATTTAAATTTAGACAATGTACTTTGAACAGTCATACTCACATTTTCATCAGGATATATAAAGGATCCAGGTTTTACATGATAATACTTCTTCAAACAATTCTTTGGTTTAAAACCCATCAGATAAAGTCCTTAAATTACAAAATAGTTGAATACATTGTAAATCATTACAATTCTTTTTCTTATTTTTTTTTTATGTTAGTTTTTGTATACTATATACATAACACATTAAAAATCAGTCAATTCTGTCCTAATAACGCCCTTAAAATTGATGTTCACATTGTCATCCAAGTAATTGCATAATAGAGGTGGTCACTAAAGCAGGTATAACTGTAGTTTTCTTTATATATACAAATTAAGATGGATGGACAGAAGGACAAGCTGATCCTTATATATCACAGCCTTTTTACATGATAAAAAAACCCAAATAGGGTCTATAAGGATAAGATAGTTTAAAAGTCGTCAGATTGAAACTATTTGTGTTGTATTAATAAGGTGTAAAGTCTGAATGATGAAGATTCATGATGGCAACAGACCAATTACCTTCAAGTGGCCTCAATTGTTTCCTAAATTTTCACAAACATAGGAAACAATCACTTCCTAGTGAATACTAGAAACTCAGTAGACTGAACCTGTGTCACTCACCTTTAATTCTGTTTGGAAGGAAACATTATACAGAACCTTCTATAGGTGCTTCCTACCAAATTTCAATTAATTTGGCCAAATGGTTTTAGAGAAGATTTTTTTTAATTGGCCAATCACAAACAAGCACTGCCTATGGCGGCCATGGAAATTTTGTACAGGCTAAGCAATTTTTAGAAGTTGATCAACCAGAAACAAGAATTGCCTATGGTGGCCATGTTTGTTAACAGATAGGGACGAAATTAGCAATCTTAATAGAGAACCTTTCATTGATGCTTCCTACAAAGTTTCAGTAAATTTGGTTTAGCGGTTTCAGAGGAAAAGATTTTTTAGAAATCAACCAACCAGAAACAAGAATTGCCTATACCTGCCATGTTTGTTAATGGATCGGAACGAAATGAGTAATCTTAATAGAGGACCTTCCATGGATGCTTCCTACTAAGTTTCAGTTCATTTGGCTAAGCGGTTTCAGAGAAGAAGATTTTTTAGAAATTCACCAACCAGAAACAAGAATTACCTATGGCGGCCATGTTTGATAACGGATAGGGAGCCTTCCATAGATGCTTCCTACCAAATATCGCTTCATTTGGCTACGCGGTTTCAGAGGAGAAGATTAACATATAAAAGTTAACGGACGACAGTGGACGGATACCAAGTGATGGCTAAAGCTCACGTCGTCTTTGGCAAGGTGAGCTAAAAAGGGTCAAAAATGTTGAAATTATCCCTCTTTGATCAAATAAATATAAATATATAAATAAATAACATGATACTTTCAAAGACTAAAAAATCCAAATGAACAAATTGTGTATAATCATGACAATCATAGTACCTGGGTCTTCAAACCGTTTTATTTCAGTTACTTCGTCATTTTCAAAACAAATTCTTTTTCCACCATATGTTTGTGCTTTTTTCAAATCTTGTGGCATCAGTACCTCACCAGTTTCCTACAAGAAAAAAAAATCCAAATATTTTTCCATGCAATCAAAATTTCCACCACTATTTACAATCTTATACAAAAGATTTGTGACTTTCATTTGTGTCAGCTTGACAATTCATACCAGTCTGTGCAAAAAAGATTTTGACAAACTAGCCTGAACAGCATTTTAGAATATCTTTTCCTATTTAATTAAGCAAATTTTATGCAATTTTTACTAGCCCGAACCTATTTTTACTAGACTGGGGTTTAGAGCCAGTGGTTTTTTGGTGCAGACTGAATACCATACGCAATGCATATTTGCAATTTCATTACTAGATCATAAGAATCTTTACCCCTTTTCTTTTGTAGTCTATATTAAATATAAGACCCAAAAGTAAATATCTAAATCTACATACAGTCAAACTTGCCCTTACAGTCGCTTTGAACTAACTTTCACTCACCTGGTGTAAATAGCCAATTCAAAACCTTCCCGACAGGATTTACGTGTTATTTTAACTAAAATAAGCGGTCACATTACGAATGCAGTCAACAGTTCCTCAAAATTTGTCCCATCATATCAGTTTACCAATATTTTATGGTCATTTTTCATTCTAGACATCATTGGTAATTAACTTTCAATACATGATTGTACCAATTTAGCTATCTAATTATTGAATAATTAACTCATTAATTGTAAGTCATTATGAAAACATCTAAGTATTACAGTGATAACCATTTTCTCCAACAAAATGCCTTGTGGTAACAGTAATACATGTACCTGAATCATTGCAGACAAGAACTGAAAATCTTGATCGACCGATCTTAAATAAGCGGTCACGTGTCTTATCCGATCATTTTTCCTTTGTTTAATAATACTTACAGAGAGAAAAGATTTTGTATGTGTATTCACTTCTTCATTTGTAGATAGCTAGTCATTTTATAAGCTGACATATTTTTTGAATACAATACTTACAGGGAGATAAGATTTTGTATGTGTCTTCAGTTCTTCGTTGGTATTTCTGGACAATTTAACACCATAAGGTTTAGCACATGACCTGACAAGTGTGTACCTAGATAATAAAACAAAAATACAGTACAAAAACATGGCTGTAACATCCAAACCCTAAACCCATACTTCAAAAGACCTAATAACAAAACTGAACACTGGACTGTGAAATGTCATATATTTCTTAATCATCAGAGTGCTTTATTCAAGCTAGGATTTACTACAGCGCTTTAAGATTCGGATTCAAGCAGAAACCGTAGTTTCCTGAAAAAATCTGTAGCCCGTATTTTCATCAAAAATCCATATAAAATACGGAAAAACCTTAACAGTAAACACCTCTGTATAACATACCTTTTGTTTTCATACAAAGAGATTTTTCAAACATTTTCCCCATAAGATCCTATACAGTAGATTCCGCTTATTTGCAAAGCCTATTTGTCAGAGAAAATTTTGCAATTAAGCGGACTTTGCGATAAAACGAAATGCTATTCAGACTGGAAGTATAGACTACAGGTGCCGTGACATTGACATTTTGTTTACCTGGAGCTGATATTGCTGATATGTTGATAAAGTAAATGCATGAATGTAAATAATAAATTAGAATATTTAATGAAAGTCTTTGTTGTTTATTACTGGTGTAAATAATATTTCCATCATTTCTGTGGATTGGGGGAGCTTTTTGTGTACATCGAGTGTCACATGATCACGCGATAGATGTTACGTTTTGTGTACTGTAAATGAGTTGTTACTAAATTAATGATAGTTACTGCAGTATCCATATTGTTATTTATAACTGTAGGGTTTTACTTTTCATCTTGGTAGGTTATTATCGATAGATATCTCTGTTGTTGACTTCATTCCGTTTCTGTGTAATGGGAGCTTTGTGTATTGAGGATTTGTGTAGTTGTTTATATCACGTGATGGTGGATATTTATAACCATAGGATGACATTTTGCTTACTGAATGACGAACTCATTTTCCCCCTATGCTTTATAGCAAAATAAAAAAACCACAAGCCCAAAATCTGAATACTTTTCATTATTAAATAAATAAAAAAATGATTAATCCGCTTTGATTTTTTGTTTGATGTTCTAATTTACATTAATTAATTAACAAACTAAGTAAACATATTTTAACTTCTCTTGAAGTTTTTAATCACTGATCAGCATTCATATTAATTTCTTTGATCACTAATTATGTGTTTTGAATTGCTGCATGGCTGATTGTTACAAATCTAAAAATAGACACCAGGGCTTTTACCTGTAAGGTCACACACTTAATTATTGAATCAAAATGGCGGACGATCAACACTGATTGAGGTTACTGATAACACAAAACGTTCTTTATTAGAGCTTTATTGAAGTTCAGGAAAAGGATTAAACACAAATAAACATGTAAATGGATTTTTATTAAAATATTCAATAGTTCAAAGCGTCTCCAAATGTCTGATCAGGTTATCACCACACGCCGTTTCAACATCGATCTGCATGAACAAAATCAATCAATTAGTTCAAAGGTGTATTGGATTTTTTTTCTCCTTCTTTTTTTATCAGTTCTAGAGTAGTTTTGCAAATAACCGACACTTTTATACATTTTTGGCAAAAATTGTCTTTGCAATAAAGCGAATTTTGCCATTAACCGCTTTGCAATTAACCGCGTGTTTTAACGTTAAATGAATGGTAAATGGATCGGTGTTTAAGCTTTTTTTGCAATAATACAAATTTTGCAATTAACCGGTTAGCAATTAAGTGGAGTCTACTGTATTAAACTTTGTCTTATGGTAGGGCCTTCTAGGATCAAGGAACTTTCTTGAGAATTATTCGATAATATTTCTTGCACATTTTGATTTAAATAGTCTTTGCCTTAATTTTTTTCACCTACATGCCCAAAGCCAAATTTAGAAATTTTTTCTATCTATTCAAACAAATTCTGTCATAATTTTCACTTGTCTGAATCCAGTTTTACTTGTCCCTGGCTTCGGGCAAGTGAGTTAGCACAAAGACAACGTCCTTATGAAAATATTACACCATATAGAAACCTTATAGGATGCAAGGGTGACAGAAAATGAAGAAATTATTTTAAAAACTACTTGGAAAAAATTCCTGCTCAGAATCAGTTCAAATGACTCAGTGGTTTCTGAATAGAAATCTGATATTAAACAGATAAAATATAATAAGTCAAATTACAGAGAAACCTGTCTAATCCAAACCTCTTCGGGACCAGCTTGTGTGTTCAAATAGACAGGTGTTCAGTTTATACAGGTTAAATTAACAAAAGATTTCCTACATTGGGATTTATTCAAAGTGAAGTTTATACAGGATTTCAATTTATTCAGAGATGGCTAATACAGGTTTGACTGTAACAGAACAATGTCACATTGTATTTGTCCAGGTGATCTTTAACTTACACTCCAACTCCTAGATTCAATCCTTTCCCCAATGAAAATGGAATTCTTCTTAAAGCTCTTTTCTTATGGTCTTTTGTTCTTACTCTGAAATGAAGATCAATAAAACAAATATTACAAGCTATTCAGCATAAATTTGTTTACTTAATTCCATCAATCTTTAATGAATTAGGGCTAATGTCAGCAATTTTTCACTTTTTCACTTGTACTTCTTACTTTCTTCCAGTGTCAAAATTTTAAATGTCTATTGTCTGTGTTTTGCTGTCATTAATTCATGTGTATAATTTGTAAGGAGAGGACTTCATATAAGTTGGTATAACTGGCTGTCCAATCCTATTGTTTATGTACAATAAAATATTATTAAACAAATTAGGGTTTGATGTTCAACACCACTTCCAAAAATATTTCAGTTAATTCGTGGCGCTCAGTTTTATTGGTGGAGGAAACTGAAGTACACGGAGAAAACCATCTACCTGCAGCATTCATTAATGGTACTGTTTTAGTTGTACATTGTATGCACTAATATACCCTGAGCATTTTCGTCACCAGTTTAATTTTACTGATTGGTGTTTAACGCCAACTTTAGCATTATTTCAACTATATCTTGGCGTCCGGTTTTATGAGATACAAATCTTTACAAATATAAATTTTGTAGCTAGTTTTATAAGACACAAATTTTAACAGATATAAATTTCGTCATCAGTTTTATATAAAGATAGAAATTTTAACAAATCTTTCAAAAAAAACCTAAAGGTACTCCAAATATTAACTTCACAGCTCGCACGTACCAATCACGACCTTGATTAGAATTAATAGACACAGTGGTCATGATTTGGAACGTTAACAGTCATTTTCATTAAAATAAATACAAATTGAAATAAGTATATTTGTTGTTTCCATGACTTATGGTACAGTCAAACCTGTCTTATGTGACCTTCCAAGGAAACGTTCAAATATGATCACATAAGACAGGTGGTCGCTAAATATAGGATTAATTAATACGATATGCACTGTGAAAGGAAATTAAAATTAAGGTCACATAATACAGTTATTGCTTAATAGAGGTTGTCACTAAAGCAGGTTTGACTGTATCTAGTATTTCAAAAAAATAATAATAATAACAAAGTTATTCTATTTACATATGTAGTAAGTAATAAAAGATCTCCAAACCTGTCCCTTAAAAAAAACATCTCCCAACCTAGCAAGGCAGAAGATCTTGAAATGAGCAGTTCCCTCTGGAAATAATACATTTGTTTGGAAATCTTACTTTGTATCAATTTATGAATCAATTCCCCCGAATTCTTATTTCCTATAATGATTTGAATAAACCTTGTTTGTAATTCCTCCAGTTTTTCAGCAGGGTCAGGTAACTCTGTTACTTCATCATCAGGCATATAAAGTAGATCCTATAATACAATAAACCATTCATAAAACTCTATATACCATTTATATTCAATTCTTCAAAGTCAGATGTGTTTGAATTTGTTTCTCTAAAATGAGTCACGAAATGTGTGTCACATGGTTTCACTTTCTTTGACTTCCACATTTTTATTACATTTATCACTATGTTAATATCATGCTGTATAGCGACAAAGAAAGATAACTCATTTTCATATTTATGGTCGTCTCCATTGTATTTGAAAAATTAAATTTTGTTAAATACTTATAGAAATACTTTTCAGAAAGGTACAAAAATATTGTTTGCTGTCTATGGGTACCAGGTAATTTTTTCTGGAGCAGCCCTAAGGTATTTTACCTTATAAAACTTTGTAACATCAAAGGATTCTCCTTCTTGTTGTAAATGCATCAGTTCCAAGTCAATTCCAGTCTCATTTAAATCATTGGCTTTGGCTTTGGCTTGTCTCTGAAAAAAAATCACATCAATAGTCAACCTCTTTTACTTTCCTTATAAGAGTTAACATTGTACATATTAACCATATCAGATAAGTCACTTTCAATGATAGCTTCAAGTAAACATGTGTTCCAATCAAAGTAGATAATAACTGAATTTATCGATAAGAACTCAAATAATTTTGCCATGGAGTCATAGGGTCACATGACATTACCTGTTTGGTTGGCAAAAGAACCAATTTTCCAACTGATCTCTTATGGAGATTTCATAAATAATATTATATGTTGAATATTGTCCAAGTAATAAACAATAATTTCCTGTCTCAGGAATCAGTATCAATTTTATTCTTAATTACATGTGGAATGGTTGATGTACACTTTTTGAGGGGGAGGGGGCAGGGGCAGGGGCAGTTATTTATGAAAGTAGAGACAAACATTATCGCTAGTATCACAACAAATCTGATAGGACGAACTGTGGCACTAGTGAAGACCTTCAAAGATGAACTGTGGCACTAGTGAAGACCTTCAAAGACGAACTGTGGCACTAGTGAAGACCTTCAAAGATGAACTGTGGCACTAGTGAAGACCTTCAAAGACGAACTGTGGCACTATTGAAGACCTTCAGACGAACTGTGGCACTAGTGAAGACCTTCAAAGACGAACTGTGGCACTAGTGAAGACCTTCAGACAAACTGTGGCACTAGTGAAGACCTTCAAAGACGAACTGTGGCACTAGTGAAGACCTTCAAAGACGGGCTGTGGCACTAGTGAAGACCTTCAAAGACGTACTGTGGCACTAGTGATGACCTTCAAAGATGAACTGTGGCACTAGTGAAGACCTTCAAAGACGAACTGTGGCACTAGTGAAGACCTTCAAAGACGAACTGTGGCACTAGTGAAGACCTTCAAAGACGAACTGTGGCACTAGTGAAGACCTTCAAAGACAAACTGTGGCACTAGTGAAGACCTTCAAAGACAAACTGTGGCACTAGTGAAGACCTTCAAAGACAAACTGTGGCACTAGTGAAGACCTTCAAAGACAAACTGTGGCACTAGTGAAGACCTTCAAAGACAAACTGTGGCACTAGTGAAGACCTTCAAAGACGAACTGTGGCACTAGTGAAGACCTTCAAAGACGAACTGTGGCACTAGTGAAGACCTTCAAAGACGAACTGTGGCACTAGTGAAGACCTTCAAAGACGAACTGTGGCACTAGTGAAGATCTTCAAAGACGAACTGTGGTACTAGTGAAGACCTTCAAAGATGAACTGTGGCACTAGTGAAGACCTTCAAAGACAAACTGTGGCACTAGTGAAGACCTTCAAAGACGAACTGTGGCACTAGTGAAGACCTTCAAAGACGAACTGTGGCACTAGTGAAGACCTTCAAAGACGAACTGTGGCACTAGTGAAGACCTTCAAAGACGAACTGTGGCACTAGTGAAGACCTTCAAAGACGAACTGTGGCAGTAGTGAAGACCTTCAAAGACGAACTGTGGCACTAGTGAAGACCTTCAAAGACGAACTGTGGCACTAGTGAAGACCTTCAAAGACGAACTGTGGCACTAGTGAAGACCTTCAAAGACGAACTGTGGCACTAGTGAAGACCTTCAAAGACGAACTGTGGCACTAGTGAAGACCTTCAAAGACAAACTGTGGCAGTAGTGAAGACCTTCAAAGACGAACTGTGGCACTAGTGAAGACCTTCAAAGACGAACTGTGGCACTAGTGAAGACCTTCAAAGACGAACTGTGGCACTAGTGAAGACCTTCAAAGACGAACTGTGGCACTAGTGAAGACCTTCAAAGACGAACTGTGGCACTAGTGAAGACCTTCAAAGATGAACTGTGGCACTAGTGAAGATCTTCAAAGACGAACTGTGGTACTAGTGAAGACCTTCAAAGACAAACTGTGGCACTAGTGAAGACCTTCAAAGATGAACTGTGGCACTAGTGAAGACCTTCAAAGATGAACTGTGGCACTAGTGAAGACCTTCAAAGACGAACTGTGGCACTAGTGAAGACCTTCAAAGACAAACTGTGGCACTAGTGAAGACCTTCAAAGACGAACTGTGGCACTAGTGAAGACCTTCAAAGACGAACTGTGGCACTAGTGAAGACCTTCAAAGACGAACTGTGGCACTAGTGAAGACCTTCAAAGACGAACTGTGGCACTAGTGAAGATCTTCAAAGACGAACTGTGGCACTAGTGAAGACCTTCAAAGACAAACTGTGGCACTAGTGAAGACCTTCAAAGACGAACTGTGGCACTAGTGAAGACCTTCAAAGACGAACTGTGGCACTAGTGAAGACCTTCAAAGACGAACTGTGGCACTAGTGAAGATCTTCAAAGACGAACTGTGGCACTAGTGAAGACCTTCAAAGACGAACTGTGGCACTAGTGAAGACCTTCAAAGACGAACTGTGGCACTAGTGAAGACCTTCAAAGACGAACTGTGGCACTAGTGAAGACCTTCAAAGACGAACTGTGGCACTAGTGAAGATCTTCAAAGACGAACTGTGGCACTAGTGAAGATCTTCAAAGACGAACTGTGGCACTAGTGAAGACCTTCAAAGACGAACTGTGGCACTAGTGAAGACCTTCAAAGACGAACTGTGGCACTAGTGAAGACCTTCAAAGACGAACTGTGGCACTAGTGAAGACCTTCAAAGACGAACTGTGGCACTAGTGAAGATCTTCAAAGACGAACTGTGGTACTAGTGAAGACCTTCAAAGGTGAACTGTGGCACTAGTGAAGACCTTCAAAGACAAACTGTGGCACTAGTGAAGACCTTCAAAGACGAACTGTGGCACTAGTGAAGACCTTCAAAGACGAACTGTGGCACTAGTGAAGACCTTCAAAGACGAACTGTGGCACTAGTGAAGACCTTCAAAGACGAACTGTGGCACTAGTGAAGACCTTCAAAGACGAACTGTGGCACTAGTGAAGACCTCCAAAGACGAACTGTGGCATTAGTGAAGACCTTCAAAGACAAACTGTGGCACTAGTGAAGACGAACTGTGGCACTAGTGAAGACCTTCGAAGACGAACTGTGGCACTAGTGAAGACCTTCGAAGACGAACTGTGGCACTAGTGAAGACCTTCAAAGACGAACTGTGGCACTAGTGAAGACCTTCAAAGACGAACTGTGGCACTAGTGAAGACCTTCAAAAAAGACCTTATTATTTTTTTGGTTAATGTCAAAATGTGTTTGACGTCACACTGAAAATTGTGTCAGTCAGTTCTTTGTTACTGACAATATCATTTGGTGAGATCAAAGGAAAAATGTCCAAATTACCAATAAATCTGTTTAATAGTTAGCATATAAAGAGCAGAACATTTTTAGATAAATATAAGTTTACATTTCCATACATATTGACACAAACATGACAAACCTGAAGCTGTGGATTTCCAGCGTGGGGATTATCATTGTTGGTAAACAAAAGAATTCTCTTAGATCCAACCTTCTGTGGGCTGTAAATAAACAATCATTATTTAAAAGTCAAATTACAAAAAACGTACTATAATAGACTAATAGACAATCGTAAGGATAATATCCTTTCCTTCTAAAGTTACATATAAATAGAGAAACTAGAGGCTCACCTGATCCTGTATCGCTCACATTGCAATTCATACAAGGCTGTGATCAAACAGGTTTGAAGATTTTAAAGAAAAAAACATTCATATTCCACAAGTTAAAAATGTTCTGTGAAGTCAGCCAACTTGGATTTCGACACACATAAACTAGAGGCTCAGTGGGCTGAGCCTGTGTCGCTCACCTTTCATTCTGCTTTGAGGAAACTTAATACACAATCTTCCATACATATAGATGCTTCCTACCAAGTTTCAGTTCATTTGGCTAGGCAGTTTCAGAGGAGAAGATTTTTTAGATATCGACTAATCAGAAACAAGAATTGCCTGTGGTGGCCATGTTTGTTAACCGATCGGGACGAAATGAGCAATCGTCATAGAGGACATTCCATATATGCTTTCTACCAAGTTTCGGTTAATTTGGCCAAGCGGTTTCAGAGGAGATTTTTAAAAATTGGCCAATCAGAAACAAGAACTGCCTGTGGTGGCCATGTTTGGCAATGGATCATAACAAAATGTGCACTCTTTAGAGAGGACCTTCAATAGATGCTTCCTACTAAATTTCAGTTCATTTTGCTGATGGGTTTCAGAGGAGAAGATTAAAATGTGAAAAGTTAACAGATGACAGACAACAAATGACGGACGCCAAGTGATGCCAAAAGTCCACATTGCCTTTGGCAAGGTGAGCTCAAATGAATATCAAAATGTGAATACCTACATGTAATGTATAGTATAAACATGTTACACTATATCAGCATTAGTTAATTTCTAAGGGAGATAATGGCAAGAGTTATCTTTCTTTTAACAGTTTAAAGGCAAGAGTTATCTCTCTTTTAACAGTTTACTACAATGGAGATTTTTAGAAATGAACCAATCAGAAACGAGAATTGCCTGTGGTGGCCATGTTTGTTAATGGATCAGGATGAAATGAGCAATCTTTATAGAGGACCTTCTATAGATGCTTCCTACCAAGTTTCGGTTCATTTGTCAAAGTGGTTTCGGAGGAGAAGATTTTTAAAAATTGGCCAATCAGAAACAAGAATTGCCTGTGGTGGCCATGTTTGTTAATAGATCGGGACAAAATGAGCAATCTTTAGAGAGGACCTTCCATAGACGCTTCCTATCAAGTTTCACTTCATTTGGCTGAGAGGTTTCAGAGGAGAAGATTAAAATGTGAAAAGTTAACGGACGACAGACGACGGATGCCAAGTGATGGCAAAAGCTCCCATTTCCTTTGGCAAGGTGAGTTAAAAATTTAAATGACAATCAAATGACCATTTATGTACCTTTTCCCTTCAATCTATTTTTAGTATCTGAGAAAAAAATATTTTTCATTTTCCCATATGGTACTATGTTAAATCTGCAGTTGTTCAGTTACTCATGACTTATTTTCCATATTCAGAAAGCAAAGAGTAGTTATACCACACTTCTTAAATTATTTTTTCCCATAGGGATGAAACTATTTGCAAAAATGTTTCAGTTTTATTGTGGCAATCAGCTTTATTGGTGAAGGATATCAGAGTATCCAGAGAAAAATACAGAACTGCTGCAAGTCACTATTTCATTACATAAGGTTGTACCAAGTACACATCGTTGTGTGCTGGAATGGTACTCCATGAAATACTTATAAACCTACAGTCCACATAGATGTATAGTCCATAAAATAATTTTAGACCTACGGTCTACATAGATGTTTCATCTAAAAAAAATATATTAGGCCTTCAGTCCACATAGATGTATAGTCCAGAAAATACTTTTAGACCTACAGTCCACATAGATGTTTTGTCTAAAAAATATATTAGGCCTACAGTTCACATAGATGCATAGTCCAGAATACATGGTATATAAAGTGAGACAAGTCTTTTTCCTCAAAGTAATCTTTTTGTCTTATCAACCTCATTATAATGATAGTTTGAATTTACAATAATACCTGTTTGAAAACATATTTTGACATGTCCATAAAGTTTCCTGCAGAGAGAAAGCTGTACTGTGTCCAAAGTCTTTTTTAAACTTCTTAAACCCCTCTGTAAATACAAAAAAATGTTGAATAATGATGGTCAACAATACAAATGCATAACCAAGTGCAACAACTGAGGAACTTCTCTGGCAAGCCTAAAACTCCAGAACATCAAACGGAAGACGACAGAGGTTCATAGAAATCTAGGTTTTATGAATGTCGAACACCAGATGTTTATCCATTAAAAATCTAACAACAAATAACTGTTTTACTTAATACAATATTAAACCTGTCTATATCAAACATTCTTGGGACCAAGATTTTTGCTTGGAATAGACAGGTATTTGGTCAGCTCAGATTAAATTTACAAAGTCATCAAACATTGGCACTAAATTGGATGCTCAATTAAGACAGTGGGTGAGCGAGGCTGAGTGAGTTATTGTTGTTTAATGCCAAGTGAGCTATTTTTCAGCTATATCATGGCATCAGGCAAGTTAGATTTCAATGAGATGATTATGTCTTCTTTGTACTAGATCAACACGCTTACTTTGATTTTTATAGTGTTATCTCACTGAAAACAATAATCTGCAGGTAGACATATCACTCCACACAGAAACATTATCCTGATTCAACCAGTATTTGCTCTTATTCCTTAATAATGCATGCTTAGCCAAGGCTCACCAAACCAGGCGAAGAGGGCAAAATTCTCGCCCTATATCGACTGAAGTCGCCCTCCTTCGACTCGAAAGCGAAATTAAAGTCGCCTTGTTTCTTTTTGCAAATCATTCTTTTCTTGCAAATAATTTCCGTTTTATGGTAAAGCTGATTGACAAAACAATTGTAATCAATGGAAAATATATAAGAATAAGAGGAAAATGTTTTATTCAAGCAATAAAGAAGGCTTAATTTGTTGACACAAACGAATCACGGCAAACTACTAAATTTGTACTGACAAAATTCCAGGTGAAAATTAAATCCTAAATCTAAAAATATACAAACAGATGCTTCCTGTACCAAATTGATTGTTGAATTGTGTTATATTCTAATTATTTTAACAAAACTTGTTGAATTGTGTTATATTCTAATTATTTTAACAAAACTTGTTGAATTGTGTTATATTCTAATTATTTTAACAAAACTTGTTGAATTGTGTTATATTCTAATTATTTTAACAAAACTTAGTCATTTGTAGCTTTCTTCAAAACTAAACAATCATCTTGTCAAGTTTTAAATGAAATCAATTGGCTTGAAGAACTTGGAAATAAAAATGTGAATCAACAATGGAACATTTTCAAAAACAAAGTTATAGAACTACAAAATAAGCATATCCCACACAAGTCTGTAAGAGACGAGAAAAACAAGGGAGTAATTGGACTAGATTTAGAGACTCTCAAAGTGATTAAGAAAAAACATAGATGTTGGACTTGAAATTTAGAGACAAAATATGGACAGCTATTCCAAGAGTACTGTAAATTGAGAAACAAAGTCAGAAATCTAACGAGAAAAGCAATTAAAAGTAAAGAAAAGGAAATAGCAAAACACATTAAGGACAACCTGAAGAAATTTTGGCACTATACCCAGTCGAGAATGAAAACCTGTAGAGGAATTTCAGATCTAGTCATAAAAACAGAAAATGGGAAAGAAGTGTTAACCAACAACGATGATGAGAAGGCAGAAACATTATCTAAATTTTTCTCTAGTGTTTTCACAAATGAGGGTGATGGAGATATACCGAGATTAAATACACATGATATTAAGGAAAAACTTGGCAGACTCATAGTAACAGAAGAAACCGTTTTAAAGAGATTGAGAGAACTTAATATCAGTAAATCACCAGGTCCAGATAACATCCACCCAAGGATCTTACATGACCTAAGTGAAGCACTGTGTATACCAACAACAATTATATTTAACACTTCACTAGCGACCAAAACTATCCCAGATGATTGGAAAGACGGATGTATAACAGCAATATTCAAGAAGGGCAGTAGAAAACATGCATCAAATTATAGACCAGTCAGCCTAACTTGTATTCTCTGCAAACTACTAGAATCATTTGTTAGAGACCACATCGTCAGTCACATGACAAAGAATGGTTTATTTAGTAACAGACAATATGGTTTCCTGTCGGGTAGGTCAACAACTCTACAATTACTATGTCTTGGAAAGATGGACAGAAATACTAGACAATGGAGGATCATTAGATGCTATTTACTTTGATTTTATGAAAGCATTCGACACTGTCCCTCATAAAAGATTAATTGGAAAACTAGAAAGTTATGGAATATCAGAAGATCTAATAGAATGGGTTAAATCGTTCCTCACTGACAGAAGATAAAGAGTACGGGTTAACGGCAGCTGTTCTGATTTTCAATAAGTCACCAGCGGCATACCTCAGGGTAGTGTCCTTGGACCAATACTGTTCATCATCCATATAAACGATCTCCCTGATAAGTTGGAATCAGATTGCTACATGCTTGCAGATGACACGAAAATATTCCGTCAAATAGCCTCGACAAGTGACAACGATATACTACAGAGTGATGTTAAGAAACTCGTCGAAAATTGGTCAGCCACATGGTTACTTAGGTTTCACCCAGACAAATGCAAAGTCGTAACAGCAGGTAAAGCAGAACGACAAAACTACGATTACATCTTGAGTAACACTACCCTAGAACATGTTGAGAAAGAAAAGGATATAGGAGTCACCATTGATAGCAAACTGACATTTGAACACCACATGAACAAAAAGATTAATAAAGCAAATAGTACAATGGGCCTCATAAGGAGAACTTTTACATGTCTAGACGAAGAAACTTTCCTACTATTGTACAAAGTACTAGTTAGACCACATTTAGAGTATGCTAATGCACTCTGGAGCCCATACAAGATCAAGGATATAACAGCCATAGAAAATGTACAAATGAGAGCAACAAAACTAGTACCATCATTGAAGAATCTTGAATAGGAAAACAGACTACGAAAACTCAAACTACCAGCACTTAAATACAGGCATTAACGAGGCGATATGATTGAAACATATAATCTAACATCAGGAATATATGATAGCACATTACCAAACCTTCTACATTACAATAAAGACACAAGGATGAGAGGACATAACAAAAAACTATCCAAACAGAGATGCAATAAGAACATTCGAGCCAACTTCTTCACTCAGCATATTGTTACAACATGGAACCAACTACCAGATAGTATTGTTAATGCACCAACCATGCAATCATTCGAAAATCGTCTGGATAAATATTGGAACAACCTTGAGATGAAGTACAACTTCAAAACAGACACCGGAACCGATTTAAGTCAAGAAGAACTACTAGAACTGAATACAGTGGCCTACGCCAGCGTTCAGAAGAAAAGGAAACTGTGAGTAAACAATGGTGGTCACAGGGACGATGGGAGTAGGGGAAGGAAACGAACATTTAGATATCATTCATATATCTTTACAGATTTCAAGGCAAAATGAAAAAATTTTTAAATCAACAAATATTAGATCAATAATAATAATAATACAAATACAAAACATGAATATAAAGTTAAATATGAAGGATATTAACAAGATATTAGCAAAGGCACACTTAAAATGCAAATATTTTAAAAAATGATGCGAAAAAAAACCACATTTTGAAGCTGGTGGAAGTCTCCCTGTCATGCCTTCACTTCTCCCTCGTGTTCTCTGAGGGAGAAGTCAAGTCTCCCTATTTTATGCAAGTGTGATTAGCCTTGCTTAGCAAAGGAGCAACAAATACCAATTTCATAGTCTTTGGTTAGACCGGACCGGGACTCGAACCCACAATCTTCAGCACTTGAAGTGAGCATGCTAACCAATGCAGTTAAATTTAGACCACATTCTGGTTTAAAGAGGTTTCACTGTAGTTGACAAGACATACATAGCAGGTATCACATGATAATGAACCACTCTGATCTATTCCAAATGCAGTGACATGATATACAATCATATTATATTGTACTTAAAAAATTCTTGAAACCAAGGGAAATAACTTACTTTCCAACATTTCATCTAATTCTAATATTCTTGGAGCTCCTGGTTGATCCAAATCCTTAAATGAAAAAGATATATCAAGACTTTAGTAGAACACATTAAGATACACATGTAGAGTGGAACGTGTCTAATCCGACACACCAAGGAACCAGTGAAATGTGTCGGATTGTACAGGATGTCAGAATACTCAGGTTTTATTTTAGTCAACAGAAATACTTTGGGACCATAAATTTTTGTCGGATGTCACAGGATGTAGGACAAATCAGGTTCTACTGTACATATCTTTTTATTTATCCTGCAATCAGTACATTTGCTGTACAAATATGCTATACGAATAAATTTTTGCTTTATTCGTACTAGACGAATAAACTTTTCAGCCTACGAATAAACTTTCCTGGTACCCCGTAGCTATGTACAGCGGAGGGCGCAGACAAGTATGAAACTGGTACTAATGCAACGCGGACCACGAAGAAGACACCCTTGACAACATTTATGAAAGGCGAGGAATGACGCTTCTTTCTGTCCTTTTTGTTTAAATCTGACAAGTTTTCCGCCTTTTTTGACATTGCAGGATAAACACAATATACGTACATTGTCGTTAAATATAAAATTCATTTGTACTCGCTGCGAAACAGGCCTGAAAAGCTCGCCAAAGGCTCGCTATTCTGCCTGTTTCTAAAGCTCGTACAAATAAATTTTATATTTACCGACAATGTGCGTATATTGTATATTTCTATCTTCATACTCAATGCCATTGTTTTATATTTCATAAATCATTTTTTTACAATGGTACATAAGTTTAACATTTGTCTTCTCTTTGTACAAATCAAGATATAACTTACAATGACACCAAGCAGCAACTTTTGATGAATGGAAGTTATATTTCTGAGTCCATTTACAAAACATTTAACTATATTTATGGCTTCCCATAATTCTAGGGTTTGTCGTGGTCGTGATCATATGGTAGTTTGATTTTATAACTACATATGCAATCAGTGTCTATCACCACTAATGTTGTGAGTTCGAATCCCACTCAGCAGAAATGTACTCGACACAACATTATGTGATAAAGTTTGTCAGTGACTTGCGACAGGTCAGTGGCTTTCTCCGGGTACTCCGATTTCCTCCACCAATAAAACTGACCACCACGATATAAACACCATAACCCTAACCCATAATTCTAATTGTTGTCATTGTCCAATTGGCATAAGGCCGGCACTGACATCAATTAACAACTTTTATTCATTTATTGTTCTGTTAAGAGAAGAGTTTTTGTTTCATAGTCCTACTTTTTCCAAACTGGAAGTTTTTAAATGGTGTCTAAAGGCAAATCTATGACTTAGAATTTTGAAGAAAAATATTATTGTCAGCATTTCTTTTAAAAGTTGAAACTTCCATTATATTAGATATAATTAAAATACATCGGTGGTTATTTCACAAAGAAAGTGTTCACAGAATTTAACATTTAAAAAAGATGATCAATCAACTGTAATATTCTACACATATGTGAATTAAATGTATGCCACATGTTTTTGAGAGGATACTTGCAGCAAATTAATTTGACAAGTCGACAAGACATTTCTGAAAATTTTGATGCGTCCCATTATTGTAAGAATTGAAAATTTGAAAACTTTTGGTGAGCCCTAACTTAAAATGGTGAGTCCACTTTTGGTGAGCCCTAACTTAAAATGGTGAGTTCACTTTTGGTGAGCCCTAACTTAAAATGGTGAGTCCACTTTTGGTGAGCCTAACTTAAAATGGTGAGTCCACTTTTGGTGAGCCCTAACTTAAAATGGTGAGTCCACTTTTGGTGAGCCCTAACTTAAAATGGTGAGTCCAGGACTCGTCAAGATGAATTACAAGAATCTCTGTTATAATTCATTTTTATAACCAAAAATCTTAGAGCGTCTCAGAAAACAATATTTCCTGATTCCCAATAATGGAACAAAATGTCAGAACATACATCAGAATGGATATGACTTATTTATAACAAAAAATAGATATCTAATTTAATGTGCACGTTACTTTTCTGCAATAACCTTCATCAGGCACGCTCAAATCCAAAATATTTGAAAGCCAAATACCGTATTTAGTGTTGCATAATGCGCAGGATTTTGCCCAGATTCTTTATTTTGTAGGAGGGGTGCGCATTATAAACAGGAACAATGTGTTTCACTCTTTCCCAGCCCGGGAAATCACATGTCCACCATGTTTTTTTTATTTACTATTGTCAACATGCAAATTTAAATATATCTTATTAAAATTGCTTGGACACTATTCCACAAAATAATTAATTGCATCTACTATGTTTTAATTATTGAAGAATTAAAACTGTCTAGTGCAGTTTTGTTTTGTACTTGTAAATATTTACCTTTGATAGATACGAAAATAAACTAAATATAAACGTCTGACTATATCTAGCCATGTGTAAAATAATCAATAATCTTGCCGATAAGATTTCAATGTGTGCAAGTATAATAAGACTGTCAGACTGTGTTTACACAAGATTATAGTGATTGAAATAAAAAGAAAAGAAACAATAAAATGTATTTGTCAATTTTTATGTCAAGTCTAATAGCTTGATTGCTCCCAGGTGAAGTTAAATCCAACTAACACAAAATTACAACATATAACAATCTGTTATGATTGCATGGCTTGGATGCTATTTCATCACTAAATAATAAGGCATTGTTTGTAGTTCATTCATGATCATTAATTATTTGGTCAATTTTAAAAATAAAAAAAAATAACGGATTGTCGTCGCTCTTTGACGTACGTAACAACCGTATTTTCAACAACTCCTCACAAGCTTAGCAATGTTGAACAATGTCATAATAAGTGACAATTGTTTGCCTTTCTTTATTCTATATCATTATTTTCTGTCATCTTCCACTATCAACTGCATTAATTTACGTTCAGATCCGGAATTTAAACTTATATTTACCGATGCTGTACTAGATTTGGAATCATTACACAACATCCGGATATTAAAAACATCATATGAAAATGCCAATAAAACCCAACAAATTTAATATTTTGCAACTTTATTGAAGATGAAAAGAGATAAATGGTTCTTAAATTCTCCCAGCAAATGAAACATGCTCAAAGGACTGAAAAATATATACGATTGATATTTAATTCTTACATTTCGGACGGCGATTTTTTTTTAAAGTCCATGCGCATTACAGACACGAACTAGTTTTTTTTCTGGAGATTTTCAAGGCCAAGAGGTGGTGCGCATTATGCACCAATGTGCATTATGCAACCCTAATGACGGTAATTTTAAAGTTTTTGGGAGCTAGAAAACCAAAAGGGCCTAAACAGAATAGGAAAAATCAGCTAAGGTCACCTATGCCTGAGGGAGGAGAGCCTTAGATATAATAAACATAGGTGGTATTGGTTTGGTTTTATGGTGCTTAGCGCCACTTTCAACAATATTTCAGTTGTATCGTGGCGAACAGTTTTATTTGTGGAGGAAACCGGAGTGCCCAGAGAAAACCATCGACCTGTCACAAGTCACTGACAAACTTTATCACATAATAAAGTACACCTCGACTGGGTGGGACTCGAACAAACAACTTCAGTGGTGATAGGCACTGATTGCATAGGTAGTTGTAAATCCAACTACCATAAGATCACGACCACGACGGCCCCCATAGGTGGTATTGCTACCTCTTACCTGATATATAAAGATATGTTTGAAGTCACTTGGGTTTTTGTCTTTATCCTACAATGATAAAATATAGATTAACTAACTAGTAGATATTTGGAAGATAAAAAAAGGAATTAGAATATATTTTGTGTATTATGTATGTGTTCTTTGCATAATTTAAAGTGTTTTGTTATAGTAAAATTGACTTGTATACATGTATTTGAATAGAAAAGGCATTGCTTCATTTTGCATATTTGCTGAGTAATATCAGCGTGTATGTCTGATCTAGCTATGGATTGGTTCTTCACTAGATTGTTGGAAGGCATTGCATGGCAGGATATCATTTTCTGTCATAACATATTTATATACAACTGATTAATAACAATATGTGTAAAATTTGTATGACAAAATTTCAAAATGTGTGCAAGAATGTGTCTTTACAATGCCAGCAGAGCAGATTGCCCTTTAATCTTAAACAAATGTTTTTAAAAACTATAAAAACATTTTCTTTTCTTTTATCTTCTAATTTTAGCAAATTACTTGAAATGTAGCTTAGTAACTGTACTACATAATAAAAAAAAATGCTATATTTTAGAGAATGGGTTAGGGGTTATGGGTTATGGTGTTTAATGCAACTTTCACAAATACTTCAGTTATATCATGGTGGCCAGTTTTATTGGTGGAGAAAACCGGAATACCCAGAGAAAAACACTGACCTGCTTCAAGTCACTGACAAACTTTCACATAATGTTGTATCGAGTATACCTCGCCATGGACAGGTTTCGAACTCACAACTTTAGTGGTGATAGGCACTGATTGCATAGGTAGTTTTAAATCCAACTACCATACGATCCCGACCACAACAGCCGCTTTGAAGAATGCTTAACTGTTTTATATTCATTTGTTAATTAGATTCTAATTTTATTTTCTTAACCTGTACTTTTTACTTGAAATTTCAATAAAAATTACTTACTGTTCCAAAGAATACAACACCAACCATATCTTTGTCACTACTTATTATTTTATTTTGTAGAGTTGTTTTGGCACACTGAAATAAAACACATTTTAAACAAACTGTATTTTAAATACTACTTCATTTATTGAGAATACTTGAGAGGTAATATTGAAAAGCTGTTGACATTAATAGTGCCATTATCAACATTCTTATGACTTAACTTTATAACTTCCTTTGATTTTCAAAAAGTGATAACGTTTAGTGCTATCCATACTGGTTGCTACTGAAATTGAACATCAACATGTTCAAAGCCTGAACCACTTGCAATACCTATGCAGATGTGTCAAGAAAAGTATTGTTCCTAAAATCATGAGATGAAAAATTTAAAAAGTCAAAATTTAATGATATCAAAAATTACTTCAACCAAATTTTATGTACTTTAACCTATCAATATTTTGTAACCTTGTCCTGACGAGTCTGCTGTTGTACCGAAACATCTTGATATAAATAATACTATATTTTTGTGGCAAAAACTGATGTAGCCATTATATATATATGAATTTTACTACCACTAGGTTAAGATTTTTGTCATGGTTAACTGTTAGTTCATTAAGATATCGGCAGTCTAGAACCTAGTATTGGCATCAATTTTGCTTTATTCTAATTTCTAAATTAGTGTCTTTACAAACATATATTAAAACTAAGGACTTGTCTGAACAATTGAACAATCCCTTAATGTTTCACTATTAAATTCTGTATAAAGTCCAAACCTTAATACACAACTGGAAATGACTCTCTTCATCTTCATCGTCTTTGTCAAACATTGAGTTAGAACAATCAATCAGAAATATCAAACCGTCCTTTGTTGTGGAGAAGGACTGAAAGAGTCAAAGAGAAAAAAGGATTCAGTGAATGATTGTTGTTTAACACCAACTCCGAAATTTTTCAGCTACAATGTATATCATGGCAAGAACAAGTTAATTTTTAATGAGATAATGATGATGTGTCCACTAGACCAACATGTTGAGTTGGATTTTTATAGTGCTTGCTCACTGTAACAACAGTCCGCGGATAGACATGTCGCCCCACTCGGGCACATTATCCTGATTCCGAGTCAACCAATCTAAGCTCTTTCTCCTTATTGCTGCGTGCTTAGCGGAGAAGCAACAAATTTTGTAGTCTTTGGTTTGACCTGAACAGGACTCGAACCCACGATCTACCGCACTCAAGGAGAGCACGAAAAAAGATTCAAACTAAACATATATCAATTTACTTGTACCATAAATGGTTGAGTATAGCAAGCATTTATGTATGTATAATACATCCCCCTTCTTTTGATTGGTTATTGGTTGCTTAATATCCAGTTATAAATACGTCATGCATATTTAGGTTGATCCCTTCTTTTGACAGTTCAATTAATGATTGTTATAAAAGTACATAAGTGCTTTTTGAATTCTTGTGTACAATATGCACCAAAATGTTTTCTGAGCCTAAATAGTGTGTACTATATACAGCTAAGTAGGGTATTTTGAAATAGTAATTATATATTGTTCAGCTAACTAATTGTAAACATTTAACAACTACATATAGAAAGAGTATTTATTAATCAGATATTGTCTAGTTCATTAATTTGTAAACTATAAACAACTACAGACAGAAGCAGAAAATATAAAGTATTCCAGACATGTTTACACACTCTGCGTCAAAAACCACTAGACCTAAGCTCCAGTCTAGTCAAATTTGGTTTGGGCTTGTAAAAATTGCAAATAAATTTGCTTAATCAAATAGAAAAAAAATTCTTCTAAAATGTTGTTCAGGCTCATTTGTCAAAATGTTTTTGGCACCGACATGTTTCCATATCTTTTATTCTTACCCCATGTCCTTCTTCCTCTTCATTTTCATCATCCTCACCAAAATGTGCATATCCAAAGTCAGCCATGATACTAAAAATGACAAGAAAAATCCTGAAATATGTCATTTTGAAACATGTGAAATCTAAGAGTCAGTGATTGAATGATTGTTGTTAAATGCCAAATGAGCATTTCCTTTAGCTACAATGTATATATGTATACCATTGTGAGTACAAAGCATTTTCTTTAGCTACAATGTATATATGTATACCATTGTGAGTACAAAGCATTTTCTTTAGCTACAATGTATATATGTATACCATTGTGAGTACAAAGCATTTTCTTTAGCTACAATGTATATATGTATACCATTGTGAGTACAAAGCATTTTCTTTAGCTACAATGTATATATGTATACCATTGTGAGTACAAAGCATTTTCTTTAGCTACAATGTATATATGTATACCATTGTGTAGTACAAAGCATTTTCTTTAGCTACAATGTATATATGTATACCATTGTGAGTACAAAGCATTTTCTTTAGCTACAATGTATATATGTATACCATTGCGAGTACAAAGCATTTTCTTTAGCTACAATGTATATATGTATACCATTGTGAGTACAAAGCATTTTCTTTAGCTACAATGTATATATGTATACCATTGCGAGTACAAAGCATTTCCTTTAGCTACAATGTATATATGTATACCATTGCGAGTACAAAGCATTTCCTTTAGCTACAATGTATATATGTATACCATTGCGAGTACAAAGCATTTCCTTTAGCTACAATGTATATATGTATACCATTGTGTAGTACAAAGCATTTTCTTTAGCTACAATGTATATATGTATACCATTGTGAGTACAAAGCATTTTCTTTAGCTACAATGTATATATGTATACCATTGTGAGTACAAAGCATTTTCTTTAGCTACGATGTATATATGTATACCATTGTGAGTACAAAGCATTTTCTTTAGCTACAATGTATATATGTATACCATTGCGAGTACAAAGCATTTCCTTTAGCTACAATGTATATATGTATACCATTGCGAGTACAAAGCATTTTCTTTAGCTACAATGTATATATGTATACCATTGTGAGTACAAAGCATTTTCTTTAGCTACAATGTATATATGTATACCATTGTGAGTACAAAGCATTTTCTTTAGCTACAATGTATATATGTATACCATTGTGAGTACAAAGCATTTTTTTATTTATGATTTGATGGTAGTGATATCTGTATTGTATTTGACCAACATGCTATCATTGCCGAGTAGGATTTTTATGATGTGAGCTCACTGAAACATTTATTTTCAGTCTTTCCACTCCACATTATTCAGACTGTGAGCCATCCAGTCTTTGCTCTTACTCCTTAATGATGTCTGCTTAGCAGAGAAGCAGAAAATACCATTTTTATAGTAATTTTCATAACCATATCTTCTACACTCCAATCAAGTACATTATCCTTAGACTATAGAGGTAGTTTTTGCCCCGACAGGCTGACACATCAAAAAAAGAGTTGACTCATTGATACAACTACTTTGCTAAAAATATAGACAATCTGCTAGTAGAGCAATGGAGGCAGTTTTTGACCCCTTAAGATTAAAATGTGCAAACATGTGACATTATTCCATTGTGCCCTCACGTAGTGAAATATTATTAATGTACAAACTCCATTCAATGATTTTCCCCATGCACTGGTCCCGTAAAACGATTCTGAAAGGAGCATTTGTTTGTTCAAATTTTCTAACTTTGGGAGGCAGTTTTCGACCCCCTTGCTATATTTTTTGAGTTACATCCCATATACTGTAGCTGCTGTAGCTAAACCTCTACCTTATATTACGTACTTGTTTCTATAAATGTAATTATGTTGCTTATTATCAGCTGGAACATAAATATTCCCAGACAGTTCAACAATCAGTGGAATCATGTCAGATCAATTATGGCCAGATGTAATAATATTATTTTATATGATTCCGTGTCATAATTTTTTTCACAGACACATTAGGCCACATTACAACAGGTTTGTCGCAGTCTATCATATTCTGAGAGTCGGCAGAATCAACTAGCCACAAATAGTATTGAAATCTTGATGATACATCTAAAAAAAATAGGGGGTCGAAAACTGCTGCACATTAATTTTTGTGGAGGTAGTTTTCGACCCCCTTGGTCATGTGACCTTGACAGTTGATATGTCAAAATCCACTGATCAGATTCACAGGCCATTGATGCCGACTTGCTTTATCATATATGTGAATATTTATCGTTGATAATATCTAATATGGAAATGTTAGTTTGAAGCTCCCTTTTAAACGATATCTATTAAGAAGCTTTTTTTTAAATGGTTGTTTGTAGTCACACAAATATTTTTTTTTTTTTCTGCAGGTTTCGTAATGTTGACCTGTTAATATCTCCCTCTGTGGCTTGACAAGCGTTTTACCAGTCTCCTGACAACGCATCATGTATTTCCTATGCCTAAAAATAGATTAGAGACTCAGAATATATGGAGGGGGTCGAAAATTACCCACGGTCGAAAACACCCTCCATTGCTTTACAACTATTTAATTAAAAATGTTCATATGTTTATACTTTCGTTAAATACAACAGTTCAAAATGTAGTGCTAAAAGACATTTTTAATAGTAAGTAACTGAAAATAACTATATTGCCCTTTTTCATAGTTTTTGACGCGCTGAAGTGCCCTATTTCCAAAATCGCGATCCTCCATTTTCAATTCTTAGCTGGAACACTGCAACAGAATACACATAATTTGTTCAAAATAATGAAAATAACAGGAATTAGCATCGTGTTATCGGTTTTCGTGCTATTATCGATTTTCAAATATAGCGATTAACAGTGTTAATCCTTCATTCATATGACGATTGGAATTTTCAAAGAATGGCTAGTTAAATATTTCTTTGTACATAAGATTGTTTTAAAGCCATTCTTGTATTTTAATATACTCTCGATTATCTGGCAACTTTTGTTGTCAGTAAAATGGCGTCATTTGTTTTCGTGTGAAGTAAAAACAAGGCCGATATACGGGATGGAAACGAATATATAATCCGGAAATGGCTGGTTTTAAAATTTCATGGTTCTGGCCATCTACCAAATCATACTACATCTAAATAAAATAACAGAATGTTTGAAAATTACCACTTTCAAAATTGTGTTTACTTTTGATGTTTTTTCTTGTGCTGAAACCACAATGCACTGCAAAGTGACATGTATTTTATATAAGAAACAGGCACATTTCAGTCAGCTCTTTTGTTTACAAGTACGATCAGTGACCCCATGACAGGAAGAGCCGGTGTCTGAGAGGCAGATGACATAGTTAAATTTTATATAGCCGTTCTGGATTTTTTTTCCAGCTGTTTTATAAATGAAGTAAATTTTTAGCATTACAAAAAGTATGGTTCAGTAGGTAGGTTCACTGTTCTTGGTACTTAGATCTTTAAAAGCAAACTTTAACATCTGTTACAGATGTCACGCTGTAGTCTTGTTTATGTTCCATAAATAGAAACCAGAAGACACGTCAAAAATAATGCGTGCACTGTGGAAATCAAAATAAGATGGATAAAACGAAAACAGATGACGCACGAAAACACATACCGTGACGATAATAGATGTATTTAAATAATATGCTGCAGGGTAAATGTTGCCATCTTTAGGTGTCAAACCAGTAATTCAACCAATCAGAGCTAAGAACATAAGTAGTCCCTTTTAAAAAAAAAGTTCCTTTCACTTTGTTGTATTGTGACAAATACTGAATGGAATGGAATAATTAAATTGATAATTGAAGTTAAATGCATAAGGATTATTTTGAGCCCAAATTTGATTGATTTAATTGTATTTTAATATGGATATGGAGGATTTGATGCATGACCTATAAATAGGGAATTTCTGGGGGATGACAGAGCTATTTTTAGAGTAGGTATTTTCCATAGCCTGGCATTTCACTGCAAGACTTTAAACATGGCCTGATATTTTGACAGAACGTAGAGGAATCATGGACGTTTCAGAAAATGTATGGTCTTCGAAAGGTTAAACTTAAGATAAAATGGCCAGGTAGGCTCGAAAAAACACAAATTTAGTAGAAAACCTTAAAGAAATTAATTATAGGTTTCACACCTTATCAATGTCTATCGAGTACATGACAAGCTCCCCTACAGAACATATCCCCCTTGGCCTTGATTGTTAATATGATCATGCTCCATATAAAAATTGCCGATTTATTGAATCGACCGTTGGCGTTACAATTGTTTGTGTAAATTTTATTGTGATCAGGGATTCAGTCACAGACACTTCACTTGTTTCCATGATTCATATTTTTAGGGGGTTTGTCGAATATCCACAAACAAATATAATAACAAATAATATTCAATGTTGTAGACAGGAACCCTAAAGCTATGTGACAATTAAATATAAGCTCACTCAAAGCAGTGGCCTATGTTAAGTTGCTTACGGGACAAATTTTGCCGCAATATTTATATGGAAGTAGAATTACTTTATATTATCGACGAGTAATTTCCATATTACAGATTTGATCAATAATGAAAGAAACGAAACTTTCAATTAGATACAGTAACCAAACACAGTTATTAAAACCGATTATCACACATTTTATTGAAACAACGCCGATTTTGCATGTGTAATAAAAGCATAATTTGCAGCGTGTTATTTGATTCCGGGGCAATAACATTTTATGTTTGAAGCTTTGAGGGAAGCTGTTAACATAAACTACTGATGATCACATGCTTAAAACATTGAGGGGAGCTGTTAACATAAACTACTGATGGATACCTTCTGTTTAAAACTGTGAGGGGAGCTGTTTACATAAACTACTGATGATCACCTTATGCTTAAAACTTTGAGGGGAGCTGTTAACATAAACTACTGATAGATCCATTATAGTCTAAAACTTTGAGGGGAGCTGTTAGCACAAACCACTGGTGGATACCTTATATCTAAAACTCTGAGAGGGGCTGTTAACATAAACTACTGATGATCACCTTATGCTTAAAACATTGATGGGAACTGTTAACATAAACTACTGATGGATACCTTCTGTTTAAAACTGTGAGGGGAGCTGTTTACATAAACTACTGATGATCACCTTATGCTTAAAACTTTGAGGGGAGCTGTTAACATAAACTACTGATGGATCCCTTATGTCTAAAACTTTGAGGGGAGCTGTTAGCACAAACCACTGGTGGATACCTTATATCTAAAACTCTGAGAGGGGCTGTTAACATAAACTACTGATGGATACATTATGCTTAAAACTGTGAGAGTGGCTGTTAACATAAACTATTCATGGTCATCTTATGTTTAAAACTGTGAAAGGGGCTGGTAGCATAATCTACTATTATATACCTTATGCTTAAAACTGTGAGAGGGAATGTTAACATAATCTACTGTTATAAGGACACGTGGAGGACTTGACCACTACACTACATGTGAGTTAACCATTGATGTCTGATGTGGCCAACAATGTCATAGTCGACGGCACTTAATTATTATTATAATTATCATTAGTATGAGTATTTAGTATATTTTATGGGCAGATTTGTTCATTGTAACGTACAATATTTTTATTTTCATTTTTTAATGAATCACTGTAATGACTTTGCCCCTTGTGGGCCCTATATTGGACAATAACAAATTTCTTCTTATCTTATACTTTATGCTTAAAATTGTGAGGGGAGCTGTTAACATAAACTACTGATGGATACCTTATGTTTAAAACTGTGAAAGGTGCTGTTAACATAAATACTGATGGATACCTTATGTTTAAAACTGTGAGAGAGGCCGTTAAAATATTCGCATTAACGAAAACGTATTCCTGAAGCGGATTGGATAATGCGAATTAGCCGATTCGAATTCGATGCACATTAAAACAAAAATTAGGTGTGAACGTGATTAGCGTATTCGATTCGCATTAGATGCAAATTTAATTCGCATTAAATGTACGTGTGAACGCAGCATAATAATTCGACCCCCCCCCCCCCTCCGAAAATAATTCCTCCCGTCAATACCAGTACATTTTGGTGCCCTGTTGTAAGCTATGTATTTTTCCATTCGTAAATATTATTCTTTTCAAGTCGGAATGTTCACTATTTGGTGTAAGTACTGATCGATCAAACAAGGTATTACGAGTATATTGATCTTGGTGGTGTGGACTTGACCTTACGGTTTGCTTCACTGTTTGAGCAATAAATGTCAGAAATATATTTTCCCCTGCTGTGTCCCTTGAGGTTCGTTCATACTGTCAAGTAAATTAGTATCCCACTGTAGTAAAAACGTAAAATATCAAATTTATATAATTAATCAATCTTTTCATTCGTTTCAGTTCTAAACTGCTTGAACTTAAGCGTAAGACCTTCTTCCAACTTTTTGCTAGCTTCCTCTCTTGATCCATGGCAAAGCAAGCATCATCTTCATCGTTCACGACTTCCTTGTATAGCATAAAAACACAATTTGGTTTGGTTTGGTTTCATGCTGTTTAACGTCACTTTCAACAATATTTCAGCTATATCGTGGCGGTCAGTTTTATTGGTGGAGGAAACCCGGAATACCCGGAGAAACCCACCGACCTGCAGCAAGCACTGACATATTGTTGTACACCACGCCTTTAGCGGGATTCGAACTCACAACATCAGTGGTGATAGGCACCGATTACATAAGTAGTTGTAAATCCAACTACCATACGATCACGGCCACGACGACCCCCCCCCCCTTTTTTAGTGTGTTGATCCCTGATAAAGCAGGCATCATCTTGTCAGTCGACCACGACTTCCTTGTATAGCATAAAAACACACTTTTCTCCTTACTTAGCGTGTTGATCCCTTACAAAGCAGGCATTATCTTGTCAGTCAACCACGACTTCCTTGTATAACATAAAAACACACTTTTCTCCTTACATAGCGTGTTGATCCCTGACAAAGCAGGCATCATCTTCATTGACCACGACTTCCTTGTATAACATAAAAACACACTTTTCTCCTTACTTAGCGTGTTGATCCCTGACAAAGCAGGCATCATCTTGTCAGCCGACCACGACTTCCTGTATAACATAAAAACACACTTTTCTCCTTACTTAGCGTGTTGATCCCTGACAAAGCAGGCACCATCTTGTCAGTCGAACACGACTTCCTGTATAACATAAAAACACACTTTTCTCCTTACTTAGCGTGTTGATCCCTTACAAAGCAGGCATTATCTTGTCAGTCAACCACGACTTCCTTGTATAACATAAAAACACACTTTTCTCCTTACATAGCGTGTTGATCCCTGACAAAGCAGGCATCATCTTGTCAGTCGACCACGACTTCCTGTATAACATAAAAACACACTTTTCTCCTTACATAGCGTGTTGATCCCTGACAAAGCAGGCATCATCTTGTCAGTCGACCATGACTTCCTTGTATAACATAAAAACACACTTTTCTCCTTACTTAGCGTGTTGATCCCTGACAAAGCAGGCATCATCCTCATCGACCACGACTTCCTTGTATAACATAAAAACACACTTTTCTCCTTACTTAGAGTGTTGATCCCTGACAAAGCAGGCATCATCTTGTCAGTCGACCACGACTTCCTGTATAACATAAAAACACACTTTTCTCCTTACATAGCGTGTTGATCCCTGACAAAGCAGGCATCATCTTGTCAGTCGACCACGACTTCCTTGTATAACATAAAAACACACTTTTCTCCTTACTTAGCGTGTTGATCCCTGACAAAGCAGGCATCATCCTCATCGACCACGACTTCCTTGTATAACATAAAAACACACTTTTCTCCTTACTTAGCGTGTTGATCCCTGACAAAGCAGGCATCATCCTCATCGACCACGACTTCCTTGTATAACATAAAAACACACTTTTCTCCTTACTTAGCGTGTTGATCCCTGACAAAGCAGGCACCATCTTGTCAGTCGAACACGACTTCCTTGTATAACATAAAAACACACTTTTCTCCTTACTTAGCGTGTTGATCCCTGACAAAGCAGGCACCATCTTGTCAGTCGAACACGACTTCCTTGTATAACATAAAAACACACTTTTCTCCTTACTTAGCGTGTTGATCCCTGACAAAGCAGGCATCATCTTGTCAGCCGACCACGACTTCCTTGTATAGCATAAAAACACACTTTTCTCCTTACTTAGCGTGTTGATCCCTGACAAAGCAGGCATTATCTTGTCAGCCGACCACGACTTCCTTGTATAACATACACACACACTTTTCTCCTTACTTAGCGTGTTGATCCCTAACAAAGCAGGCATCATCTTGTCAGTTAACCACGACTTCCTTGTATAGCATAAAAACACACTTTTCTCCTTACTTAGCGTGTTGATCCCTGACAAAGCAGGCATCATCTTCATCGACCACGACTTCCTTGTATAACATAAAAACACACTTTTCTCCTTACTTAGCGTGTTGATCCCTGACAAAGCAGGCATCATCTTGTCAGTCAACCACGACTTCCTTGTATAACATAAAAACACACTTTTCTCCTTACTTAGCGTGTTGATCCCTGACAAAGTAGGTATCATCTTGTCAGTCGACCACGACTTCCTTGTATAGCATAAAAACACACTTTTCTCCTTACATAGCGTGTTGATCCCTGACAAAGCAGGCATCATCCTCATCGACCACGACTTCCTTGTATAGCATAAAAACACACTTTTCTCCTTACATAGCGTGTTGATCCCTGACAAAGCAGGCATCATCCTCATCGACCACGACTTCCTTGTATAGCATAAAAACACACTTTTCTCCTTACTTAGCGTGTTGATCCCTGACAAAGTAGGTATCATCTTGTCAGTCGACCACGACTTCCTTGTATAGCATAAAAACACACTTTTCTCCTTACATAGCGTGTTGATCCCTGACAAAGCAGGCATCATCTTGTCAGCCGACCACGACTTCCTTGTATAACATAAAAACACACTTTTCTCCTTACTTAGCGTGTTGATCCCTGACAAAGCAGGCATCATCCTCATCGACCACGACTTCCTTGTATAACATAAAAACACACTTTTCTCCTTACATAGCGTGTTGATCCCTGATAAAGCAGGCATCATCCTCATCGACCACGACTGCCTTGTATAACATAAAAACACACTTTTCTCCTTACTTAGCGTGTTGATCCCTGACAAAGCAGGCACCATCCTGTCAGCCGACCACGACTTCCTTGTATAACATAAAAACACACTTTTCTCCTTACATAGCGTGTTGATCCCTGACAAAGCAGGCATCATCCTCATCGACCACGACTTCCTTGTATAGCATAAAAACACACTTTTCTCCTTACATAGCGTGTTGATCCCTGACAAAGCAGGCATCATCTTGTCAGTCGAACACGACTTCCTTGTATAACATAAAAACACACTTTTCTCCTTACTTAGCGTGTTGATCCCTGACAAAGCAGGCATCATCTTCATCGACCACGACTTCCTTGTATAACATAAAAACACACTTTTCTCCTTACATAGCGTGTTGATCCCTGACAAAGCAGGCATCATCTTGTCAGCCGACCACGACTTCCTTGTATAGCATAAAAACACACTTTTCTCCTTACTTAGCGTGTTGATCCCTGACAAAGCAGGCAATATCTTGTCAGTCAACCACGACTTCCTTGTATAACATAAAAACACACTGTTCTCCTTACTTAGCGTGTTGATCCCTGACAAAGCAGGCATCATCCTCATCGACCACGACTTCCTTGTATAACATAAAAACACACTTTTCTCCTTACTTAGCGTGTTGATCCCTGACAAAGCAGGCATCATCTTGTCAGCCGACCACGACTTCCTTGTATAGCATAAAAACACACTTTTCTCCTTACTTAGCGTGTTGATCCCTGACAAAGCAGGCATCATCTTGTCAGCCGACCACGACTTCCTTGTATAGCATAAAAACACACTTTTCTCCTTACATAGCGTGTTGATCCCTGACAAAGCAGGCATCATCCTCATCGACCACGACTTCCTTGTATAACATAAAAACACACTTTTCTCCTTACTTAGCGTGTTGATCCCTGACAAAGCAGGCATCATCTTGTCAGCCGACCACGACTTCCTTGTATAGCATAAAAACACACTTTTCTCCTTACTTAGCGTGTTGATCCCTGACAAAGCAGGCATCATCTTGTCAGCCGACCACGACTTCCTTGTATAACATAAAAACACACTTTTCTCCTTACTTAGCGTGTTGATCCCTGACAAAGCAGGCAATATCTTGTCAGTCAACCACGACTTCCTTGTATAACATAGAAACACACTTTTCTCCTTACTTAGCGTGTTGATCCCTGACAAAGCAGGCATCATCTTGTCAGCCGACCACGACTTCCTTGTATAGCATAAAAACACACTTTTCTCCTTACTTAGCGTGTTGATCCCTGACAAAGCAGGCATCATCTTGTCAGTCAACCACGACTTCCTTGTATAACATAGAAACACACTTTTCTCCTTACTTAGCGTGTTGATCCCTGACAAAGCAGGCATCATCTTCATCGACCACGACTTCCTTGTATAGCATACAAACACACTTTTCTCCTTACATAGCGTGTTGATCCCTGACAAAGCAGGCATTATCTTGTCAGCCGACCACGACTTCCTTGTATAGCATAAAAACACACTTTTCTCCTTACATAGCGTGTTGATCCCTGACAAAGCAGGCATCATCCTCATCGACCACGACTTCCTTGTATAACATAAAAACACACTTTTCTCCTTACATAGCGTGTTGATCCCTGACAAAGCAGGCATCATCCTCATCAACCACGACTTCCTTGTATAGCATACAAACACACTTTTCTCCTTACATAGCGTGT
This sequence comes from Bathymodiolus brooksi, assembly GCA_963680875.1. Classification (NCBI taxonomy): domain Eukaryota; kingdom Metazoa; phylum Mollusca; class Bivalvia; order Mytilida; family Modiolidae; genus Bathymodiolus; species Bathymodiolus brooksi. Next base: position 95,641,367 of record OY804585.1, read on the forward strand.
TGATCCCTGACAAAGCAGGCATCATCTTGTCAGCCGACCACGACTTCCTTGTATAGCATAAAAACACACTTTTCTCCTTACTTAGCGTGTTGATCCCTGACAAAGCAGGCATCATCCTCATCGACCACGACTTCCTTGTATAACATAAAAACACACTTTTCTCCTTACTTAGCGTGTTGATCCCTGACAAAGCAGGCATCATCTTGTCAGCCGACCACGACTTCCTTGTATAGCATAAAAACACACTTTTCTCCTTACTTAGAGTGTTGATCCCTGACAAAGCAGGCATCATCCTCATCGACCACGACTTCCTTGTATAACATAAAAACACACTTTTCTCCTTACTTAGCGTGTTGATCCCTGACAAAGCAGGCATCATCTTGTCAGCCGACCACGACTTCCTTGTATAGCATAAAAACACACTTTTCTCCTTACTTAGAGTGTTGATCCCTGACAAAGCAGGCATCATCCTCATCGACCACGACTTCCTTGTATAACATAAAAACACACTTTTCTCCTTACATAGCGTGTTGATCCCTGACAAAGCAGGCATCATCCTCATCGACCACGACTTCCTTGTATAACATAAAAACACACTTTTCTCCTTACTTAGCGTGTTGATCCCTGACAAAGCAGGCATCATCCTCATCGACCACGACTTCCTTGTATAACATAAAAACACACTTTTCTCCTTACTTAGCGTGTTGATCCCTGACAAAGCAGGCATCATCTTCATCGACCACGACTTCCTTGTATAACATAAAAACACACTTTTCTCCTTACTTAGCGTGTTGATCCCTGACAAAGCAGGCATCATCCTCATCGACCACGACTTCCTTGTATAACATAAAAACACACTGTTCTCCTTACTTAGCGTGTTGATCCCTGACAAAGCAGGCATCATCTTCATCGACCACGACTTCCTTGTATAACATAAAAACACACTTTTCTCCTTACTTAGCGTGTTGATCCCTGACAAAGCAGGCATCATCTTCATCGACCACGACTTCCTTGTATAACATAAAAACACACTTTTCTCCTTACTTAGCGTGTTGATCCCTGACAAAGCAGGCATCATCCTCATCGACCACGACTTCCTTGTATAGCATAAAAACACACTTTTCTCCTTACTTAGCGTGTTGATCCCTGACAAAGCAGGCATCATCTTGTCAGCCGACCACGACTTCCTTGTATAGCATAAAAACACACTTTTCTCCTTACATAGCGTGTTGATCCCTGACAAAGCAGGCATCATCCTCATCGACCACGACTTCCTTGTATAGCATAAAAACACACTTTTCTCCTTACTTAGCGTGTTGATCCCTGACAAAGCAGGCATCATCTTGTCAGTCGACCACGACTTCCTTGTATAACATAAAAACACACTTTTCTCCTTACTTAGCGTGTTGATCCCTGACAAAGCAGGCATCATCTTGTCAGCCGACCACGACTTCCTTGTATAACATAAAAACACACTTTTCTCCTTACTTAGCGTGTTGATCCCTGACAAAGCAGGCATCATCTTGTCAGCCGACCACGACTTCCTTGTATAGCATAAAAACACACTTTTCTCCTTACTTAGCGTGTTGATCCCTGACAAAGCAGGCATCATCTTGTCAGCCTACCACGACTTCCTTGTATAGCATAAAAACACACTTTTCTCCTTACTTAGAGTGTTGATCCCTGACAAAGCAGGCATCATCTTCATCGACCACGACTTCCTTGTATAACATAAAAACACACTTTTCTCCTTACTTAGCGTGTTGATCCCTGACAAAGCAGGCATCATCTTGTCAGCCGACCACGACTTCCTTGTATAGCATAAAAACACACTTTTCTCCTTACTTAGCGTGTTGATCCCTGACAAAGCAGGCATCATCTTGTCAGCCGACCACGACTTCCTTGTATAGCATAAAAACACACTTTTCTCCTTACTTAGCGTGTTGATCCCTGACAAAGCAGGCATCATCTTGTCAGCCGACCACGACTTCCTTGTATAACATAAAAACACACTTTTCTCCTTACTTAGCGTGTTGATCCCTGACAAAGCAGGCATCATCTTGTCAGCCGACCACGACTTCCTTGTATAGCATAAAAACACACTTTTCTCCTTACTTAGAGTGTTGATCCCTGACAAAGCAGGCATCATCTTCATCGACCACGACTTCCTTGTATAACATAAAAACACACTTTTCTCCTTACTTAGAGTGTTGATCCCTGACAAAGCAGGCATCATCCTCATCGACCACGACTTCCTTGTATAACATAAAAACACACTTTTCTCCTTACTTAGAGTGTTGATCCCTGACAAAGCAGGCATCATCTTCATCGACCACGACTTCCTTGTATAACATAAAAACACACTTTTCTCCTTACTTAGCGTGTTGATCCCTGACAAAGCAGGCATCATCCTCATCAACCACGACTTCCTTGTATAACATAAAAACACACTTTTCTCCTTACATAGCGTGTTGATCCCTGACAAAGCAGGCATCATCTTGTCAGCCGACCACGACTTCCTTGTATAGCATAAAAACACACTTTTCTCCTTACTTAGCGTGTTGATCCCTGACAAAGCAGGCATCATCTTGTCAGCCGACCACGACTTCCTTGTATAGCATAAAAACACACTTTTCTCCTTACTTAGCGTGTTGATCCCTGACAAAGCAGGCATCATCTTTTCAGTCAACCACGACTTCCTTGTATAACATACAAACACACTTTTCTCCTTACATAGCGTGTTGATCCCTGACAAAGCAGGCATCATCCTCATCGACCACGACTTCCTTGTATAACATAAAAACACACTTTTCTCCTTACATAGCGTGTTGATCCCTGACAAAGCAGGCATCATCTTGTCAGCCGACCACGACTTCCTTGTATAGCATAAAAACACACTTTTCTCCTTACTTAGCGTGTTGATCCCTGACAAAGCAGGCATCATCTTGTCAGCCGACCACGACTTCCTTGTATAGCATAAAAACACACTTTTCTCCTTACTTAGCGTGTTGATCCCTGACAAAGCAGGCATCATCTTTTCAGTCAACCACGACTTCCTTGTATAACATAAAAACACACTTTTCTCCTTACTTAGCGTGTTGATCCCTGACAAAGCAGGCATCATCTTGTCAGCCGACCACGACTTCCTTGTATAGCATAAAAACACACTTTTCTCCTTACTTAGCGTGTTGATCCCTGACAAAGCAGGCATCATCTTGTCAGCCGACCACGACTTCCTTGTATAACATAAAAACACACTTTTCTCCTTACTTAGCGTGTTGATCCCTGACAAAGCAGGCATCATCTTGTCAGCCGACCACGACTTCCTTGTATAGCATAAAAACACACTTTTCTCCTTACTTAGCGTGTTGATCCCTGACAAAGCAGGCATCATCTTGTCAGCCGACCACGACTTCCTTGTATTACATAAAAACACACTTTTCTCCTTACTTAGCGTGTTGATCCCTGACAAAGCAGGCATCATCTTGTCAGTCGACCACGACTTCCTTGTATAACATAAAAACACACTTTTCTCCTTACTTAGCGTGTTGATCCCTGACAAAGCAGGCATCATCCTCATCAACCACGACTTCCTTGTATAACATAAAAACACACTTTTCTCCTTACTTAGCGTGTTGATCCCTGACAAAGCAGGCATCATCTTGTCAGCCGACCACGACTTCCTTGTATAGCATAAAAACACACTTTTCTCCTTACTTAGCGTGTTGATCCCTGACAAAGTAGGTATCATCCTCATCGACCACGACTTCCTTGTATAACATAAAAACACACTTTTCTCCTTACTTAGCGTGTTGATCCCTGACAAAGCAGGCATCATCCTCATCGACCACGACTTCCTTGTATAACATAAAAACACACTTTTCTCCTTACTTAGCGTGTTGATCCCTGACAAAGCAGGCATCATCTTGTCAGCCGACCACGACTTCCTTGTATAGCATAAAAACACACTTTTCTCCTTACTTAGCGTGTTGATCCCTGACAAAGCAGGCATCATCTTGTCAGTCGACCACGACTTCCTTGTATAGCATAAAAACACACTTTTCTCCTTACATAGCGTGTTGATCCCTGACAAAGCAGGCATCATCTTGTCAGTCGACCACGACTTCCTTGTATAGCATAAAAACACACTTTTCTCCTTACTTAGCGTGTTGATCCCTGACAAAGCAGGCATCATCTTGTCAGCCGACCACGACTTCCTTGTATAACATAAAACCACACTTTTCTCCTTACATAGCGTGTTGATCCCTGACAAAGCAGGCATCATCCTCATCGACCACGACTTCCTTGTATAACATAAAAACACACTTTTCTCCTTACTTAGCGTGTTGATCCCTGACAAAGCAGGCATCATCTTGTCAGCCGACCACGACTTCCTTGTATAGCATAAAAACACACTTTTCTCCTTACTTAGCGTGTTGATCCCTGACAAAGCAGGCATCATCTTGTCAGTCGACCACGACTTCCTTGTATAGCATAAAAACACACTTTTCTCCTTACTTAGCGTGTTGATCCCTGACAAAGCAGGCATCATCTTGTCAGCCGACCACGACTTCCTTGTATAGCATAAAAACACACTTTTCTCCTTACTTAGCGTGTTGATCCCTGACAAAGCAGGCATCATCTTGTCAGCCGACCACGACTTCCTTGTATAGCATAAAATCACACTTTTCTCCTTACTTAGCGTGTTGATCCCTGACAAAGCAGGCATCATCTTGTCAGCCGACCACGACTTCCTTGTATAGCATAAAAACACACTTTTCTCCTTACTTAGCGTGTTGATCCCTGACAAAGCAGGCATCATCTTTTCAGTCAACCACGACTTCCTTGTATAACATAAAAACACACTTTTCTCCTTACATAGCGTGTTGATCCCTGACAAAGCAGGCATCATCCTCATCGACCACGACTTCCTTGTATAACATAAAAACACACTTTTCTCCTTACTTAGCGTGTTGATCCCTGACAAAGCAGGCATCATCTTGTCAGCCGACCACGACTTCCTTGTATAGCATAAAAACACACTTTTCTCCTTACTTAGCGTGTTGATCCCTGACAAAGCAGGCATCATCTTGTCAGCCGACCACGACTTCCTTGTATAACATAAAAACACACTTTTCTCCTTACTTAGCGTGTTGATCCCTGACAAAGCAGGCATCATCTTGTCAGTCAACCACGACTTCCTTGTATAACATAAAAACACACTTTTCTCCTTACTTAGAGTGTTGATCCCTGACAAAGCAGGCATCATCTTGTCAGCCGACCACGACTTCCTTGTATAACATAGAAACACACTTTTCTCCTTACATAGCGTGTTGATCCCTGACAAAGCAGGCATCATCCTCATCGACCACGACTTCCTTGTATAACATAAAAACACACTTTTCTCCTTACTTAGCGTGTTGATCCCTGACAAAGCAGGCATCATCTTGTCAGTCAACCACGACTTCCTTGTATAGCATAAAAACACACTTTTCTCCTTACTTAGCGTGTTGATCCCTGACAAAGCAGGCATCATCTTCATCGACCACGACTTCCTTGTATAGCATAAAAACACACTTTTCTCCTTACTTAGCGTGTTGATCCCTGACAAAGCAGGCATCATCTTGTCAGCCGACCACGACTTCCTTGTATAGCATAAAAACACACTTTTCTCCTTACATAGCGTGTTGATCCCTGACAAAGCAGGCATCATCTTCATCGACCACGACTTCCTTGAATAGCATAAAAACACACTTTTCTCCTTACTTAGCGTGTTGATCCCTGACAAAGCAGGCATCATCTTCATCGACCACGACTTCCTTGTATAACATAAAAACACACTTTTCTCCTTACATAGCGTGTTGATCCCTGACAAAGCAGGCATCATCTTGTCAGCCGACCACGACTTCCTTGTATAGCATAAAAACACACTTTTCTCCTTACTTAGCGTGTTGATCCCTGACAAAGCAGGCATCATCTTGTCAGCCGACCACGACTTCCTTGTATAGCATAAAAACACACTTTTCTCCTTACATAGCGTGTTGATCCCTGACAAAGCAGGCATCATCTTGTCAGCCGACCACGACTTCCTTGTATAACATAAAAACACACTTTTCTCCTTACTTAGAGTGTTGATCCCTGACAAAGCAGGCATCATCTTCATCGACCACGACTTCCTTGTATAACATAAAAACACACTTTTCTCCTTACTTAGAGTGTTGATCCCTGACAAAGCAGGCATCATCTTGTCAGTCGACCACGACTTCCTTGTATAGCATAAAAACACACTTTTCTCCTTACTTAGCGTGTTGATCCCTGACAAAGCAGGCATCATCTTGTCAGCCGACCACGACTTCCTTGTATAGCATAAAAACACACTTTTCTCCTTACATAGCGTGTTGATCCCTGACAAAGCAGGCATCATCTTCATCGACCACGACTTCCTTGTATAACATAAAAACACACTTTTCTCCTTACTTAGCGTGTTGATCCCTGACAAAGCAGGCATCATCTTGTCAGTCGACCACGACTTCCTTGTATAGCATAAAAACACACTTTTCTCCTTACTTAGAGTGTTGATCCCTGACAAAGCAGGCATCATCTTGTCAGCCGACCACGACTTCCTTGTATAGCATAAAAACACACTTTTCTCCTTACATAGCGTGTTGATCCCTGACAAAGCAGGCATCATCTTCATCGACCACGACTTCCTTGTATAGCATAAAAACACACTTTTCTCCTTACTTAGAGTGTTGATCCCTGACAAAGCAGGCATCATCTTGTCAGCCGACCACGACTTCCTTGTATAGCATAAAAACACACTTTTCTCCTTACATAGCGTGTTGATCCCTGACAAAGCAGGCATCATCTTCATCGACCACGACTTCCTTGTATAACATAAAAACACACTTTTCTCCTTACTTAGAGTGTTGATCCCTGACAAAGCAGGCATCATCCTCATCGACCACGACTTCCTTGTATAGCATAAAAACACACTTTTCTCCTTACATAGCGTGTTGATCCCTGACAAAGCAGGCATCATCTTGTCAGCCGACCACGACTTCCTTGTATAGCATAAAAACACACTTTTCTCCTTACTTAGCGTGTTGATCCCTGACAAAGCAGGCATCATCCTCATCGACCACGACTTCCTTGTATAACATAAAAACACACTTTTCTCCTTACTTAGAGTGTTGATCCCTGACAAAGCAGGCATCATCTTCATCGACCACGACTTCCTTGTATAGCATAAAAACACACTTTTCTCCTTACTTAGCGTGTTGATCCCTGACAAAGCAGGCATCATCTTGTCAGTCGACCACGACTTCCTTGTATAGCATAAAAACACACTTTTCTCCTTACTTAGCGTGTTGATCCCTGACAAAGCAGGCATCATCTTGTCAGCCGACCACGACTTCCTTGTATAGCATAAAAACACACTTTTCTCCTTACTTAGAGTGTTGATCCCTGACAAAGCAGGCATCATCCTCATCGACCACGACTTCCTTGTATAACATAAAAACACACTTTTCTCCTTACTTAGCGTATTGATCCCTGACAAAGCAGGCATCATCCTCATCAACCACGACTTCCTTGTATAACATAAAAACACACTTTTCTCCTTACATAGCGTGTTGATCCCTGACAAAGCAGGCATCATCTTGTCAGTCGACCACGACTTCCTTGTATAGCATAAAAACACACTTTTCTCCTTACTTAGCGTGTTGATCCCTGACAAAGCAGGCATCATCTTGTCAGTCGACCACGACTTCCTTGTATAGCATAAAAACACACATTTCTCCTTACTTAGCGTGTTGATCCCTGACAAAGCAGGCATCATCTTGTCAGCCGACCACGACTTCCTTGTATAGCATAAAAACACACTTTTCTCCTTACTTAGAGTGTTGATCCCTGACAAAGCAGGCATCATCCTCATCGACCACGACTTCCTTGTATAGCATAAAAACACACTTTTCTCCTTACTTAGCGTGTTGATCCCTGACAAAGCAGGCATCATCTTGTCAGCCGACCACGACTTCCTTGTATAACATAAAAACACACTTTTCTCCTTACTTAGAGTGTTGATCCCTGACAAAGCAGGCATCATCCTCATCGACCACGACTTCCTTGTATAGCATAAAAACACACTTTTCTCCTTACTTAGCGTGTTGATCCCTGACAAAGCAGGCATCATCCTCATCGACCACGACTTCCTTGTATAGCATAAAAACACACTTTTCTCCTTACATAGCGTGTTGATCCCTGACAAAGCAGGCATCATCCTCATCAACCACGACTTCCTTGTATAACATAAAAACACACTTTTCTCCTTACATAGCGTGTTGATCCCTGACAAAGCAGGCATCATCTTGTCAGTCGACCACGACTTCCTTGTATAGCATAAAAACACACTTTTCTCCTTACTTAGCGTGTTGATCCCTGACAAAGCAGGCATCATCTTGTCAGCCGACCACGACTTCCTTGTATAGCATAAAAACACACTTTTCTCCTTACTTAGCGTGTTGATCCCTGACAAAGCAGGCATCATCCTCATCAACCACGACTTCCTTGTATAACATAAAAACACACTTTTCTCCTTACTTAGAGTGTTGATCCCTGACAAAGCAGGCATCATCTTGTCAGCCGACCACGACTTCCTTGTATAGCATAAAAACACACTTTTCTCCTTACTTAGAGTGTTGATCCCTGACAAAGCAGGCATCATCTTGTCAGTCGACCACGACTTCCTTGTATAGCATAAAAACACACTTTTCTCCTTACTTAGCGTGTTGATCCCTGACAAAGCAGGCATCATCCTCTTCAACCACGACTTCCTTGTATAACATAAAAACACACTTTTCTCCTTACTTAGCGTGTTGATCCCTGACAAAGCAGGCATCATCCTCATCGACCACGACTTCCTTGTATAACATAAAAACACACTTTTCTCCTTACTTAGCGTGTTGATCCCTGACAAAGCAGGCATCATCTTGTCAGCCGACCACGACTTCCTTGTATAGCATAAAAACACACTTTTCTCCTTACTTAGCGTGTTGATCCCTAACAAAGCAGGCATCATCTTGTCAGTCAACCACGACTTCCTTGTATAGCATAAAAACACACTTTTCTCCTTACTTAGCGTGTTGATCCCTGACAAAGCAGGCATCATCTTGTCAGCCGACCACGACTTCCTTGTATAGCATAAAAACACACTTTTCTCCTTACTTAGCGTGTTGATCCCTGACAAAGCAGGCATCATCCTCATCGACCACGACTTCCTTGTATAACATAAAAACACACTTTTCTCCTTACTTAGCGTGTTGATCCCTGACAAAGCAGGCATCATCTTGTCAGCCGACCACGACTTCCTTGTATAACATAAAAACACACTTTTCTCCTTACTTAGCGTGTTGATCCCTGACAAAGCAGGCATCATCTTGTCAGTCAACCACGACTTCCTTGTATAGCATAAAAACACACTTTTCTCCTTACTTAGCGTGTTGATCCCTGACAAAGCAGGCATCATCCTCATCGACCACGACTTCCTTGTATAACATAAAAACACACTTTTCTCCTTACTTAGCGTGTTGATCCCTGACAAAGCAGGCATCATCTTGTCAGCCGACCACGACTTCCTTGTATAGCATAAAAACACACTTTTCTCCTTACTTAGCGTGTTGATCCCTGACAAAGCAGGCATCATCTTGTCAGTCGACCACGACTTCCTTGTATAGCATAAAAACACACTTTTCTCCTTACTTAGCGTGTTGATCCCTGACAAAGCAGGCATCATCTTGTCAGCCGACCACGACTTCCTTGTATAGCATAAAAACACACTTTTCTCCTTACTTAGCGTGTTGATCCCTGACAAAGCAGGCATCATCTTGTCAGTCGACCACGACTTCCTTGTATAGCATAAAAACACACTTTTCTCCTTACTTAGCGTGTTGATCCCTGACAAAGCAGGCATCATCCTCATCGACCACGACTTCCTTGTATAACATAAAAACACACTTTTCTCCTTACTTAGAGTGTTGATCCCTGACAAAGCAGGCATCATCCTCATCGACCACGACTTCCTTGTATAACATAAAAACACACTTTTCTCCTTACTTAGCGTGTTGATCCCTGACAAAGCAGGCATCATCCTCATCGACCACGACTTCCTTGTATAACATAAAAACACACTTTTCTCCTTACTTAGCGTGTTGATCCCTGACAAAGCAGGCATCATCTTGTCAGCCGACCACGACTTCCTTGTATAACATAAAAACACACTTTTCTCCTTACATAGCGTGTTGATCCCTGACAAAGCAGGCATCATCTTGTCAGCCGACCACGACTTCCTTGTATAACATAAAAACACACTTTTCTCCTTACTTAGCGTGTTGATCCCTGACAAAGCAGGCATCATCTTCATCGACCACGACTTCCTTGTATAGCATACAAACACACTTTTCTCCTTACATAGCGTGTTGATCCCTGACAAAGCAGGCATCATCTTGTCAGCCGACCACGACTTCCTTGTATAACATAAAAACACACTTTTCTCCTTACTTAGCGTGTTGATCCCTGACAAAGCAGGCATCATCTTCATCGACCACGACTTCCTTGTATAGCATACAAACACACTTTTCTCCTTACTTAGCGTGTTGATCCCTGACAAAGCAGGCATCATCTTGTCAGCCGACCACGACTTCCTTGTATAACATAAAAACACACTTTTCTCCTTACTTAGCGTGTTGATCCCTGACAAAGCAGGCATCATCTTGTCAGCCGACCACGACTTCCTTGTATAACATAAAAACACACTGTTCTCCTTACTTAGCGTGTTGATCCCTGACAAAGCAGGCATCATCCTCATCGACCACGACTTCCTTGTATAACATAAAAACACACTTTTCTCCTTACTTAGAGTGTTGATCCCTGACAAAGCAGGCATCATCCTCATCGACCACGACTTCCTTGTATAGCATAAAAACACACTTTTCTCCTTACTTAGCGTGTTGATCCCTGACAAAGCAGGCATCATCTTGTCAGTCAACCACGACTTCCTTGTATAACATAAAAACACACTTTTCTCCTTACATAGCGTGTTGATCCCTGACAAAGCAGGCATCATCCTCATCGACCACGACTTCCTTGTATAACATAAAAACACACTTTTCTCCTTACTTAGAGTGTTGATCCCTGACAAAGCAGGCATCATCCTCATCGACCACGACTTCCTTGTATAGCATAAAAACACACTTTTCTCCTTACTTAGCGTGTTGATCCCTGACAAAGCAGGCATCATCCTCATCGACCACGACTTCCTTGTATAACATAAAAACACACTTTTCTCCTTACATAGCGTGTTGATCCCTAACAAAGCAGGCATCATCTTGTCAGCCGACCACGACTTCCTTGTATAGCATAAAAACACACTTTTCTCCTTACTTAGCGTGTTGATCCCTGACAAAGCAGGCATCATCCTCATCGACCACGACTTCCTTGTATAACATAAAAACACACTTTTCTCCTTACTTAGCGTGTTGATCCCTGACAAAGCAGGCATCATCCTCATCAACCACGACTTCCTTGTATAACATAAAAACACACTTTTCTCCTTACATAGCGTGTTGATCCCTGACAAAGCAGGCATCATCCTCATCGACCACGACTTCCTTGTATAACATAAAAACACACTTTTCTCCTTACTTAGCGTGTTGATCCCTGACAAAGCAGGCATCATCTTGTCAGCCGACCACGACTTCCTTGTATAGCATAAAAACACACTTTTCTCCTTACTTAGCGTGTTGATCCCTGACAAAGCAGGCATCATCCTCATCGACCACGACTTCCTTGTATAACATAAAAACACACTTTTCTCCTTACTTAGCGTGTTGATCCCTGACAAAGCAGGCATCATCTTGTCAGTCGACCACGACTTCCTTGTATAGCATAAAAACACACTTTTCTCCTTACTTAGCGTGTTGATCCCTGACAAAGCAGGCATCATCCTCATCGACCACGACTTCCTTGTATAGCATAAAAACACACTTTTCTCCTTACTTAGCGTGTTGATCCCTGACAAAGCAGGCATCATCTTGTCAGTCGACCACGACTTCCTTGTATAGCATAAAAACACACTTTTCTCCTTACTTAGCGTGTTGATCCCTGACAAAGCAGGCATCATCCTCATCAACCACGACTTCCTTGTATAACATAAAAACACACTTTTCTCCTTACTTAGCGTGTTGATCCCTGACAAAGCAGGCATCATCCTCATCAACCACGACTTCCTTGTATAGCATAAAAACACACTTTTCTCCTTACTTAGCGTGTTGATCCCTGACAAAGCAGGCATCATCCTCATCGACCACGACTTCCTTGTATAGCATAAAAACACACTTTTCTCCTTACTTAGCGTGTTGATCCCTGACAAAGCAGGCATCATCTTGTCAGTCGACCACGACTTCCTTGTATAACATAAAAACACACTTTTCTCCTTACTTAGCGTGTTGATCCCTGACAAAGCAGGCATCATCCTCATCAACCACGACTTCCTTGTATAACATAAAAACACACTTTTCTCCTTACTTAGCGTGTTGATCCCTGACAAAGCAGGCATCATCTTGTCAGCCGACCACGACTTCCTTGTATAGCATAAAAACACACTTTTCTCCTTACTTAGCGTGTTGATCCCTGACAAAGCAGGCATCATCCTCATCGACCACGACTTCCTTGTATAGCATAAAAACACACTTTTCTCCTTACTTAGCGTGTTGATCCCTGACAAAGCAGGCATCATCTTGTCAGTCGACCACGACTTCCTTGTATAACATAAAAACACACTTTTCTCCTTACTTAGCGTGTTGATCCCTGACAAAGCAGGCATCATCCTCATCAACCACGACTTCCTTGTATAACATAAAAACACACTTTTCTCCTTACTTAGCGTGTTGATCCCTGACAAAGCAGGCATCATCTTGTCAGTCGACCACGACTTCCTTGTATAGCATAAAAACACACTTTTCTCCTTACTTAGCGTGTTGATCCCTGACAAAGCAGGCATCATCCTCATCAACCACGACTTCCTTGTATAACATAAAAACACACTTTTCTCCTTACTTAGCGTGTTGATCCCTGACAAAGCAGGCATCATCCTCATCAACCACGACTTCCTTGTATAACATAAAAACACACTTTTCTCCTTACTTAGCGTGTTGATCCCTGACAAAGCAGGCATCATCCTCATCGACCACGACTTCCTTGTATAACATAAAAACACACTTTTCTCCTTACTTAGCGTGTTGATCCCTGACAAAGCAGGCATCATCTTGTCAGTCGACCACGACTTCCTTGTATAGCATAAAAACACACTTTTCTCCTTACTTAGCGTGTTGATCCCTGACAAAGCAGGCATCATCCTCATCGACCACGACTTCCTTGTATAGCATAAAAACACACTTTTCTCCTTACATAGCGTGTTGATCCCTGACAAAGCAGGCATCATCCTCATCGACCACGACTTCCTTGTATAACATAAAAACACACTTTTCTCCTTACTTAGCGTGTTGATCCCTGACAAAGCAGGCATCATCCTCATCAACCACGACTTCCTTGTATAACATAAAAACACACTTTTCTCCTTACTTAGCGTGTTGATCCCTGACAAAGCAGGCATCATCCTCATCGACCACGACTTCCTTGTATAACATAAAAACACACTTTTCTCCTTACTTAGCGTGTTGATCCCTGACAAAGCAGGCATCATCCTCATCGACCACGACTTCCTTGTATAACATAAAAACACACTTTTCTCCTTACATAGCGTGTTGATCCCTGACAAAGCAGGCAATATCTTGTCAGTCGACCACGACTTCCTTGTATAGCATAAAAACACACTTTTCTCCTTACTTAGCGTGTTGATCCCTGACAAAGCAGGCATCATCTTGTCAGTCGACCACGACTTCCTTGTATAGCATAAAAACACACTTTTCTCCTTACTTAGCGTGTTGATCCCTGACAAAGCAGGCATCATCCTCATCGACCACGACTTCCTTGTATAACATAAAAACACACTTTTCTCCTTACTTAGCGTGTTGATCCCTGACAAAGCAGGCATCATCCTCATCGACCACGACTTCCTGTATAACATAAAAACACACTTTTCTCCTTACTTAGCGTGTTGATCCCTGACAAAGCAGGCATCATCCTCATCAACCACGACTTCCTTGTATAACATAAAAACACACTTTTCTCCTTACTTAGCGTGTTGATCCCTGACAAAGCAGGCACCATCTTGTCAGTCGACCACGACTTCCTTGTATAACATAAAAACACACTTTTCTCCTTACTTAGCGTGTTGATCCCTGACAAAGCAGGCATCATCCTCATCAACCACGACTTCCTTGTATAACATAAAAACACACTTTTCTCCTTACATAGCGTGTTGATCCCTGACAAAGCAGGCATCATCTTGTCAGCCGACCACGACTTCCTTGTATAACATAAAAACACACTTTTCTCCTTACTTAGCGTGTTGATCCCTGACAAAGCAGGCATCATCCTCATCGACCACGACTTCCTTGTATAACATAAAAACACACGTTTCTCCTTACTTAGCGTGTTGATCCCTGACAAAGCAGGCATCATCCTCATCAACCACGACTTCCTTGTATAACATAAAAACACACTTTTCTCCTTACTTAGCGTGTTGATCCCTGACAAAGCAGGCATCATCCTCATCGACCACGACTTCCTTGTATAACATAAAAACACACTTTTCTCCTTACTTAGCGTGTTGATCCCTGACAAAGCAGGCATCATCCTCATCGACCACGACTTCCTTGTATAACATAAAAACACACGTTTCTCCTTACTTAGCGTGTTGATCCCTGACAAAGCAGGCATCATCCTCATCAACCACGACTTCCTTGTATAACATAAAAACACACTTTTCTCCTTACTTAGCGTGTTGATCCCTGACAAAGCAGGCATCATCCTCATCGACCACGACTTCCTTGTATAACATAAAAACACACTTTTCTCCTTACTTAGCGTGTTGATCCCTGACAAAGCAGGCATCATCTTCATCGACCACGACTTCCTTGTATAACATAAAAACACACTTTTCTCCTTACTTAGCGTGTTGATCCCTGACAAAGCAGGCATCATCCTCATCGACCACGACTTCCTTGTATAGCATAAAAACACACTTTTCTCCTTACATAGCGTGTTGATCCCTGACAAAGCAGGCATCATCCTCATCGACCACGACTTCCTTGTATAACATAAAAACACACTTTTCTCCTTACTTAGAGTGTTGATCCCTGACAAAGCAGGCATCATCCTCATCAACCACGACTTCCTTGTATAACATAAAAACACACTTTTCTCCTTACATAGCGTGTTGATCCCTGACAAAGCAGGCATCATCTTGTCAGTCAACCACGACTTCCTTGTATAACATAAAAACACACTTTTCTCCTTACATAGCGTGTTGATCCCTGACAAAGCAGGCATCATCTTGTCAGTCGACCACGACTTCCTTGTATAACATAAAAACACACTTTTCTCCTTACTTAGCGTGTTGATCCCTGACAAAGCAGGCATCATCCTCATCGACCACGACTTCCTTGTATAACATAAAAACACACTTTTCTCCTTACTTAGCGTGTTGATCCCTGACAAAGCAGGCATCATCTTCATCGACCACGACTTCCTTGTATAACATAAAAACACACTTTTCTCCTTACATAGCGTGTTGATCCCTGACAAAGCAGGCATCATCTTCATCGACCACGACTTCCTTGTATAACATAAAAACACACTTTTCTCCTTACTTAGCGTGTTGATCCCTGACAAAGCAGGCATCATCCTCATCGACCACGACTTCCTTGTATAACATAAAAACACACTTTTCTCCTTACATAGCGTGTTGATCCCTGACAAAGCAGGCATCATCTTCATCGACCACGACTTCCTTGTATAACATAAAAACACACTTTTCTCCTTACATAGCGTGTTGATCCCTGACAAAGCAGGCATCATCTTCATCGACCACGACTTCCTTGTATAACATAAAAACACACTTTTCTCCTTACTTAGCGTGTTGATCCCTGACAAAGCAGGCATCATCCCCATCGACCACGACTTCCTTGTATAACATAAAAACACACTTTTCTCCTTACTTAGCGTGTTGATCCCTGACAAAGCAGGCATCATCTTCATCGACCACGACTTCCTTGTATAACATAAAAACACACTTTTCTCCTTACATAGCGTGTTGATCCCTGACAAAGCAGGCATCATCTTCATCGACCACGACTTCCTTGTATAACATAAAAACACACTTTTCTCCTTACTTAGCGTGTTGATCCCTGACAAAGCAGGCATCATCTTGTCAGTCGACCACGACTTCCTTGTATAACATAAAAACACACTTTTCTCCTTACTTAGCGTGTTGATCCCTGACAAAGCAGGCATCATCCTCATCAACCACGACTTCCTTGTATAACATAAAAACACACTTTTCTCCTTACATAGCGTGTTGATCCCTGACAAAGCAGGCATCATCTTCATCGACCACGACTTCCTTGTATAACATAAAAACACACTTTTCTCCTTACATAGCGTGTTGATCCCTGACAAAGCAGGCATCATCTTCATCGACCACGACTTCCTTGTATAACATAAAAACACACTTTTCTCCTTACATAGCGTGTTGATCCCTGACAAAGCAGGCATCATCCTCATCGACCACGACTTCCTTGTATAACATAAAAACACACTTTTCTCCTTACTTAGCGTGTTGATCCCTGACAAAGCAGGCATCATCCTCATCGACCACGACTTCCTTGTATAACATAAAAACACACTTTTCTCCTTACTTAGCGTGTTGATCCCTGACAAAGCAGGCACCATCTTGTCAGTCGACCACGACTTCCTTGTATAACATAAAAACACACTTTTCTCCTTACATAGCGTGTTGATCCCTGACAAAGCAGGCATCATCCTCATCGACCACGACTTCCTTGTATAACATAAAAACACACTTTTCTCCTTACTTAGAGTGTTGATCCCTAACAAAGCAGGCATCATCTTGTCAGTCGACCACGACTTCCTTGTATAACATAAAAACACACTTTTCTCCTTACTTAGCGTGTTGATCCCTGACAAAGCAGGCATCATCTTGTCAGTCGACCACGACTTCCTTGTATAACATAAAAACACACTTTTCTCCTTACATAGCGTGTTGATCCCTGACAAAGCAGGCATCATCTTGTCAGCCGACCACGACTTCCTTGTATAACATAAAAACACACTTTTCTCCTTACTTAGAGTGTTGATCCCTGACAAAGCAGGCATCATCCTCATCAACCACGACTTCCTTGTATAACATAAAAACACACTTTTCTCCTTACATAGCGTGTTGATCCCTGACAAAGCAGGCATCATCTTGTCAGCCGACCACGACTTCCTTGTATAACATAAAAACACACTTTTCTCCTTACTTAGCGTGTTGATCCCTGACAAAGCAGGCATCATCTTGTCAGTCGACCACGACTTCCTTGTATAACATAAAAACACACTTTTCTCCTTACATAGCGTGTTGATCCCTGACAAAGCAGGCATCATCTTGTCAGTCGACCACGACTTCCTTGTATAACATAAAAACACACTTTTCTCCTTACATAGCGTGTTGATCCCTGACAAAGCAGGCATCATCCTCATCGACCACGACTTCCTTGTATAACATAAAAACACACTTTTCTCCTTACTTAGCGTGTTGATCCCTGACAAAGCAGGCATCATCTTGTCAGCCGACCACGACTTCCTTGTATAACATAAAAACACACTTTTCTCCTTACATAGCGTGTTGATCCCTGACAAAGCAGGCATCATCCTCATCGACCACGACTTCCTTGTATAGCATAAAAACACACTTTTCTCCTTACTTAGAGTGTTGATCCCTGACAAAGCAGGCATCATCTTGTCAGTCGACCACGACTTCCTTGTATAACATAAAAACACACTTTTCTCCTTACTTAGCGTGTTGATCCCTTACAAAGCAGGCACCATCTTGTCAGTCGACCACGACTTCCTTGTATAACATAAAAACACACTTTTCTCCTTACTTAGAGTGTTGATCCCTGACAAAGCAGGCATCATCTTCATCGACCACGACTTCCTTGTATAACATAAAAACACACTTTTCTCCTTACATAGCGTGTTGATCCCTGACAAAGCAGGCATCATCCTCATCGACCACGACTTCCTTGTATAACATAAAAACACACTTTTCTCCTTACTTAGAGTGTTGATCCCTGACAAAGCAGGCATCATCCTCATCGACCACGACTGCCTTGTATAGCATACAAACACACTTTTCTCCTTACTTAGCGTGTTGATCCCTGACAAAGCAGGCATCATCCTCATCGACCACGACTTCCTTGTATAACATAAAAACACACTTTTCTCCTTACTTAGCGTGTTGATCCCTGACAAAGCAGGCATCATCTTCATCGACCACGACTGCCTTGTATAACATAAAAACACACTTTTCTCCTTACTTAGCGTGTTGATCCCTGACAAAGCAGGCATCATCTTCATCGACCACGACTGCCTTGTATAACATAGAAACACACTTTTCTCCTTACTTAGAGTGTTGATCCCTGACAAAGCAGGCATCATCTTCATCGACCACGACTGCCTTGTATAACATAGAAACACACTTTTCTCCTTACATAGCGTGTTGATCCCTGACAAAGCAGGCATCATCTTCATCGACCACGACTTCCTTGTATAACATAAAAACACACTTTTCTCCTTACATAGCGTGTTGATCCCTGACAAAGCAGGCATCATCTTGTCAGTCGACCACGACTTCCTTGTATAACATAAAAACACACTTTTCTCCTTACTTAGCGTGTTGATCCCTTACAAAGCAGGCACCATCTTGTCAGTCGACCACGACTTCCTTGTATAACATAAAAACACACTTTTCTCCTTACTTAGCGTGTTGATCCCTGACAAAGCAGGCATCATCCTCATCGACCACGACTTCCTTGTATAACATAAAAACACACTTTTCTCCTTACATAGCGTGTTGATCCCTGACAAAGCAGGCATCATCTTCATCGACCACGACTTCCTTGTATAACATAAAAACACACTTTTCTCCTTACTTAGCGTGTTGATCCCTGACAAAGTAGGTATCATCTTGTCAGTCAACCACGACTTCCTTGTATAACATAAAAACACACTTTTCTCCTTACTTAGCGTGTTGATCCCTTACAAAGCAGGCACCATCTTGTCAGTCGACCACGACTTCCTTGTATAACATAAAAACACACTTTTCTCCTTACTTAGCGTGTTGATCCCTGACAAAGCAGGCATCATCCTCATCGACCACGACTTCCTTGTATAACATAAAAACACACTTTTCTCCTTACATAGCGTGTTGATCCCTGACAAAGCAGGCATCATCTTCATCGACCACGACTTCCTTGTATAACATAAAAACACACTTTTCTCCTTACTTAGCGTGTTGATCCCTGACAAAGTAGGTATCATCTTGTCAGTCAACCACGACTTCCTTGTATAACATAAAAACACACTTTTCTCCTTACATAGCGTGTTGATCCCTGACAAAGCAGGCATCATCTTCATCGACCACGACTGCCTTGTATAGCATACAAACACACTTTCGTCCTTCTCATTGTGATCTATGACAAAGCAGGCATCATCTTCATCATCATATCATGAATAAGTTACTTCTTCATACCATGATAACTGAACAGTTGCCCACTTGACATTAATCAGCAAACTCTAGACCCTACTGATATAGTCAGTTTTGAAAACGACCCCTTTGCAACTTCTTTATATCTAGAGGCGTTTGAACTCATTTATTTTTGTACTTAAAATACTATGGAGATGTACAAAAGTATAAAATTTGATATTTGATCATACGTATAACCAATATATATATTTAATTTCTTTGTGTCGTCATTTATACTTCTCAAATTTGCGTTGTCATGATAATAAATTTATTATCCCTTTTTTTCTCTCATCGCTAAAATAAATATAATATCACCGGTCATATACGATCAGTGACTTCTCTGTTTAATTGATTTCATCATTAATAAACCTCTGATATCAAAGTCTTTGGAACAAAGAATCTAATTTTAGAATCATAGTCAGGTGTACAATAGTCAAGTTTATATATAGCATAGACGCATGAAATTGAAACATTTTACATGACGACCGTCTTAGTAGATGATGAATAGAAGATTATCTAGGGATTTCTATCATTTAATTAATAATATAGAGACACTTTCTGGCGGACAAGCTTCAGTGTGTGATTGTAATGCAGACGACATTTCAAAATTTCTAATTGAAATAACACCGTCTAGCGGTCCATATAAAGGCGGGAAATTTAAATTTAAGGTAGGTCTATTTGATATAATTTATCGCGTTTTAACAAGTCTTCTTTTTAGCAAAGAAAATGGGACACGCAGACTTTTAATATGAAACAAACATACTAAGACATGATAAAGTATTTTTGCATGTGATTGTATTATGAATATATTTATTCTTTGTCTTGAAACAATGTCAACAATCTTAAAGCTACCATACGATAGTGAGTCGCTATACACTATTCCATTTGTTTTGTATTCTGAAAGAAAAATATATAGACTAGTCTACATCTTAAATGGGATCTTCCCTTTCAAAGGTTGGCCTTAATTGAAAAAATATTAAAATGTGGTGGATGACTACGGCTACGAATACAACATGATAAGACATATAATAAAATGTGGTGGATGACTACGGCTACGAATACAACATGATAAGACATATATTAAAATGTGGTGGATGACTACGGCTACGAATACAACATGATAAGACATATATTAAAATGTGGTGGATGACTACGGCTACGAATACAACATAAGACATATATTAAAATGTGGTGGATGACTACGGCTACGAATACAACATGATAAGACATATATTAAAATGTGGTGGATGACTACGGCTACGAATACAACATGATAAGACATATATTAAAATGTGGTGGATGACTACGGCTACGAATACAACATGATAAGACATATATTAAAATGTGGTGGATGACTACGGCTACGAATACAACATGATAAGACATATATTAAAATGTGGTGGATGACTACGGCTACGAATACAACATGATAAGACATATATGTCAAAAACAATCTTCAGGTCAGCGTAAAAAGAAGAAGTGTCAGTTGTTTCCTTTTTTTAGTTTTAAAATTATGACTTTTATCTTAAGAAAAGTTTGAAGATACCAAATTGGGTAATCAGTAGTCTTAGGACAGACAGACAGACAATACAAATGCTAAAAAAAGGAAACAAAAAGACAACCAATGGACGCCAAAACACTGTATAGAAAGGACAGACAGACAGACAATACAAATGCAAAAAAAAAAAAGGGACAAAAAGACAATCGATGGATGCCAAAACACTGTAGAGAAAGGATTGAGCAACACGAACATCACAAAAACAATGGACGCAACTCGGGTGTTACATAAAGGCATACAGGTAGTTCCTGCTCCATTAGTGGCGCCTGTAGTTTTACTTTTGTTGAAAATCCGACGATAAGTAATGAAAGAGGAAAGGAGGACGAAACTGTAACAACGACAAAAATAATGTGTATGTTGTGTAGATCGTTGTTTGTCCTTTTGTACTTTTTTCTTTTGGTCATTGTGTTGTCTATTCTTCTTCGATTTACGGATTCTGATTACCCCTTTGGTATCTTCAAACTCTTCTTATAACTTAAGCGTGGTCGAGCTGCATGTGACACAGATATTTCCTAACGATTAGGAACCCTTGACGCACTAGCTTCCTAGTTAGCAGCAACCATCTATAAAGGATATCATGATAGGAACAAAAAGCCCTGGAATATCGTATTAACTGGATGATATAAACTCCATATCAGGTGGCATGTTGCTTCATATAATAGGAAAGTTCACAATGGGAAAATTGAAATATTCTCTTTTGTTCTTAATCACTGTCAAATTTTATGTGTAGGTCAATGTATGAAGCAGACCTAGCTGGATCTGGGTTGTCGTTTATTTCAAGTTCAATAGGGAATGCGATCAACATAGGACTTCGCCGGAATTATTTAGTGAAAGAACATCATCTGTACAGCGGAACGTGAAATTAAAGGATCGGGCTAGCTTCTTTTCGCTTTTCTTGAGAAGCCCATGCATGATGTTTGTTTCATACGAATAACGAAACAGGTCGACGAGAAGAGGATCATAGTTGGTACCCATAATATTGCCGACTGTCTGTAGAATAACACGTCCACTAAGCATATAACAAACACGTTGTCAATCAAAACTCAGCAAATTGATGATGTTAGTTCAGAGAACTTCTTCTTAGACTTAAGAGTGTTGTTTTTGTTTACAAAATAACATGTCCTATCCTAAGACAAAATATTTGTATCGACGTTCGCCTTTCTTTTTTATGAACCGCATCGGTGGTGTAATGGTTAGCATGCTCGCCTAGAGTGCGATAGATCGTAGGTTCGAGTTCCGATCGGGTCAAAGCAAAGACTATAAAATTGGTATTTGTTGCTTCTCCGCTAAGCACGCGGCATTAATGAGAAAGAGCAAAGACTGGTTGGCTCGGAATCAGGATAATGTGGGCGATGTGTCTACCCACGTATTGTTGTTTCAGTGAGCTAACACAATAAAAATCTAACTCAGTGTGTTGGTCTAGTACAAAGCGGACCTCATCATCATCTCATTGAAAATTAACTTGTTCTCGCCATGATATAGCTGAAACATTGCTGAGTAGGCGTTAAACAACAATCACTCGCTCTTTTTTTATGAAAAAAAATTGAACTAATTCCTTTAATCTGTCTTTTACTTTAGAGTTGTTAAGAGATGGATGTACATTTTTTTACATCTGAATGTAGACTTGTATTTATATGCAAGATTGTAATAGCGATACTAAAATTTAGTGAACGTTTTCAATAATTTAAGAAAACTGTGTCCTTGGATTGATTGATTGATTGATTTATTGAGTGATGTCAACTTTAGCAGTATTCAGCTATATTGTAGCGTGAACTAATTTTATGTAATTTTCTCAATAACCAAGACCCTTAGAAATCAAACATATTTGTGTATAAAACAATAGGGCGGCATCCATGGAAGGTTTGTTGTATTTTATAATACAGTATATACACCATTACAATTTTTTATATCTTTTACGTACATTTATACATAATTTTGTTTTGTTGTTTCATTTTCAGTTTGACATCGTAGAACTTTTATATCCATTGCTTCAACCCAATATTAAGTGCATCACACCTATTTACCATCCAAACATTGACACACTAGAAACGGATGAAAATGACCTGATATCAAATGTATGTGTTAGCATCCTCGATGATTGGACACCAGTGAACGGACTTGATGACTGTGTACAAGCCTTACTATTCTTGTTCCATCAACCTAATACGTCCGATTCTCTCCGAGTTGTTGATGGCGACATTCAAGAAAACCAATTCTTAGAAAATGTGAAAATTTCATTGGAAGGTGGTACGGTAGAAAATTGCAACTTCCAACCAAATTATGGCTGGGTTGAGAATTGTTCGGCTGTTAAGTACAATAAATCAGGACCATCGAACAAATGAAATGGGTTTCATGTTGTTTTTAATAATATATTGTTACACGTTTGTTGTTAATGAATAACTTGTGATATAAAATGGATTTAAAATGCAGTTATGTAAATTACTTTTAGTTCATATAGCTACATGTATACCAAAGTGTGTAGAGGTTGTCGTGGTCGAGATCATTTGGTAGTTGGATTTACAACTACATGTGCAATCAGTGCCTATCACCACTAATGTTGTGAGTTCGAACCCCGTTCATGACGAGGTGTACTCGATACAACATTATGTGATAAAGTTTGTCAGTGAGTCGCGCCAGGTCGGTGGTTTTCTCTAGTTTCCTCCACCAATAAAACTGACCGCCGCGATATAACTGAAATATTGTTGAAAGTGGCGTTAAACGCCATATATATAAACCCAAACCAAATTGTGTACACGATGATGGTGATATATTATTTGTCCCATTCAATATAAAATTAAAATTAAATATTATTTTTGTTTATTCAATCGAAACAACACTCAAATAGAAAATACTTGTGGCGTTTGTTGACGTTATTTTCAGGGAGGATACAATTTTATTCTTTATAGTAATCACTATCCCTCTTTCAATCGTCTCGGTGGTGTAGTGGTTTGCTTGTAAGACTCGAGTTTGGTAGATCGTGGGTTAGATCTCGGTCGGGTCAAACTAGACTATAAAATTGGTATAAGGGTCATTATAAAAAAACATGCACTTTTCTGTTATTACGCAATTAAAAGACAAATATCAACCAAACTGATTGGAGAAAACATGTTTTGCATGAAGGCACATCAGCTTTCTATAGTTTTACCATCTAAATCCAGATTGGTCCAATTGCGAATTTATACTAGCTACACGAAGACCTGTTTTTTCCTTGGTGTTACGTGTTATTTTTCCAGAATGACTTACTTTTGGTCATTTGTACTATTCAAATGTCATGATTTTATTCGATCTTTATATTATTTTTGAACTATTCCTAAAACTCTAATAGCACAACATTATTTTTGCTTGATATATATTGAAATTTAAAAAGAAAATTAGCGAAAACCTGCTGTTATAGATTTTCATGTCTGTGGTGTTACCCTTCCTATTAAGACTGGTAAAAGTTATCTGTCTTGTCATATTTGAAGCAAAAATAGTTTCTCCCTTTGCTTATTTCCTGTTTCATGACATGTGCAGACGACAAAAACAAAAGTGATCCATAAACTAATATAGAGCCGAAAAGGTACGTGCGATTGGTGTAGTATATACATTTTATGTCTGTGATGTACTTCTCACTACTTCTTTTTGTTAGAATTGAACAAAATGTAAAAATATACAATACATTACATTTGGTATTCTTCACAGGATATACATATAAAATATAGTCAGGAAGAAATTATTTTCCTTTTATCCTGAAAATACTTACTTGTTTTCTGTGGTGTTACTGTCAATGGTGTTACCATAAAGATTGTGTAACACCACAGACATTTAGCATTAAAATTGTGAATAAACACATTATTTCATAAACAGTAATATACAGAACAAAATATTGCTCTTTAACCTATGCAGAAAAATTGTTCAAGCATCATCATTTACGTGTAAGATATAGTTTAACAAGCTGATGGGAGTATACATTTTAGACCTGGTAACACCAGGGACATATCTTCATAGCACCATAGACATATCTTCATAACACCATGGACAAAACTGATATTGCTCATGCATCAAACCAATATGTTGAAAAACTGAATATTGTACTGAAAACATTAAGAAAACAACAAATATAGGTTGATAGTTGTGTTTTTTTCTTGAATTAAATGTTTACATTCATGAAGATGTCCCTGGTGTTACTTTTGTCATCTGTGGTGTTACCTCTTGTCAATGGTGTTACCTCATGTAAATTGTTTCATAAAAAGGATAAATGACATAATTGAAGTAAATTATATTATAGTTGAATAAAGTTGACTTTGATAACTATGTATAAGTCATCTTTTCTTTATATAAAGTGAAACAAAATACAATTATGAAAACTTGTTTGTTTCATAATGCAGCTTAAATGGAATTCCACAACTACATATCCAAATATTGTGGAAAAAAACTAGTGCTCCAAAGAAAATATCCTACATTATGCATAATTTCCCTGTATATTATGTATGTAACCACTTTTTACATAAAAAATATTTTTCATTTTCCTAAAAAGAATAATTTTATGTTGGTAACACCACAGACTGAAAGGTATTAGGGGGTGCTACATATCTAGAAATATTTTTTTTCATGGTTATTTTCCCGACTGCATATTATGTAAATATGTCATTGTAATGTAGGAAAAACTAATAGGCTAAAGCAAAACGGGAACTAAAATAGTTGATGTCACCAAAATATGAACAGGAAAAAGTGCGTGTATTTTGATAATGACCCATATGTGGCTCCCCCTATGTCTACCAATGAACTGTTGGGTGTTGTTGTTTTTTGGAGCTAACGCTAAAAATCTAAAATCTAGCTCAGTGTCATTATCTCATTAAAAAGGAAAAAGGTTCTCGTCACGAAGGGAAATGTTTATTTGACATTAAGCAACAATCACTTACTTTTATAGCAAAAC
Source organism: Bathymodiolus brooksi (assembly GCA_963680875.1). NCBI lineage: Eukaryota > Metazoa > Mollusca > Bivalvia > Mytilida > Modiolidae > Bathymodiolus > Bathymodiolus brooksi. The sequence continues at coordinate 95,667,608 of OY804585.1, forward strand.
ATGAAATTTCCCTCCAATGTCCTGAAAAATCTGGAACATCCTCTGATTATTTCGGATAGTAGAGAAAAAATGTTAAAGTTTCGTAATTCTAATAAAGGTTTACCGGGATGAAAATCTAATCAAATACAGTCAAATCTATCCATGTGGTCACCTCTATTAAGTAGTCACTTGTATTAAGGGTCATCTTTTTCTTGTCTTGTCATAGAAAATTTCATATGAACTGAACCTCGTTTAAGAGGTCATCTGTTTTATGATACCAGTTTTTCTTTGTCCAAAAGGTGACCTCTTAATACAGGTTTGACTGTATCGACATGCACCTTGTCGTGGATGAAAGAAATTGCGTAACTCTAATAAGATTTACAAGGATACTGATGATTATTTGGTGTTTACGCTAACGTAAGCAGTCGTGACGTGAACAAACTTTCTAAATTAATTTCCTCAACTAGAAGATCCTTAGAAATAAGACATATTTGTGTATAAAATAATCGGGTTATATGTATAAATAAAAATGGATAAAAACATATATTTAGAAAGGATGTTATCTATTTATACTTTAGTTTAATTTATTTTAAACATTTCAAAATTGTGTCGCCTGTGACATTCGTATCTGCGTGTATTATTTCATAGTTCTTATCTGTTGATTACATTGTGGTATGTAAACCATCAAAAAGACCAAAGGAAAAGAATAGATTACGTTACCACTTTATTAATTACATGTGAATAGTAAAGAGCGTACGAAGATACCAAAGGGGTAATCAGAAGTTGTAAATCAAAGAAGGACAGACAACACAATGGCCAAAAGATACCAAAGAGGCAATCAGAAGTCGTAAATCAAAGAAGGACAGACAACACAATGGCCACAAGATACCAAAGAGGCAATCAGAAGTCGTAAATCAAAGAAGGACAGACAACACAATGGCCACAAGATACCAAAGAGGCAATCAGAAGTCGTAAATCAAAGAAGGACAGACAACACAATGGCCAAAAGATACCAAAGGTGTAATCAGAAGTCGTAAATCAAAGAAGGACAGACAACACAATGGCCACAAGATACCAAAGAGGCAATCAGAAGTCGTAAATCAAAGAAGGACAGACAACACAATCGCCACAAGATACCAAAGGTGTAATCAGAAGTCGTAAATCAAAGAAGGACAGACAACACAATGGCCACAAGATACCAAAGGGGTAATCAGAAGTCGTAAATCAAAGAAGGACAGACAACACAATGGCCACAAGATACCAAAGGTGTAATCAGAAGTCGTAAATCAAAGAAGGACAGACAACACAATGGCCACAAGATACCAAAGGGGCAATCAGAAGTCGTAAATCAAAGAAGGACAGACAACACAATTGCCACAAGATACCAAAGGGGCAATCAGAAGTCGTAAATCAAAGAAGGACAGATAATACAATGGCCACAAGATACCAAAGGGGTAATCAGAAGTCGTAAATCAAAGAAGGACAGACAACACAATGACCACAAGATACCAAAGAGGCAATCAGAAGTCGTAAATCAAAGAAGGACAGACAACACAATGGCCACAAGATACCAAAGAGGCAATCAGAAGTCGTAAATCAAAGAAGGACAGACAACACAATGGCCACAAGATACCAAAGAGGTAATCAGAAGTCGTAAATCAAAGAAGGACAGACAACACAATGGCCAAAAGATACCAAAGAGGCAATCAGAAGTCGTAAATCAAAGAAGGACAGACAACACAATGGCCAAAAGATACCAAAGGGGTAATCAGAAGTCGTAAATCAAAGAAGGACAGACAACACAATGGCCAAAAGATACCAAAGAGGTAATCAGAAGTCGTAAATCAAAGAAGGACAGACAACACAATGACCAAAAGATACCAAAGAGGCAATCTTAAGTCGTAAATCAAAGAAGGACAGACAACACAATGGCCAAAAGATACCAAAGAGGTAATCAGAAGTCGTAAATCAAAGAAGGACAGACAACACAATGGCCACAAGATACCAAAGGTGTAATCAGAAGTCGTAAATCAAACAAGGACAGACAACACAATGACCACAAGATACCAAATAGGTAATCAGAAGTCGTAAATCAAAGAAGGACAGACAACACAATGGCCACAAGATACCAAAGAGGTAATCAGAAGTCGTAAATCAAAGAAGGACAGACAACACAATGGCCACAAGATACCAAAGAGGCAATCAGAAGTCGTAAATCAAAGAAGGACAGACAACACAATGGCCACAAGATACCAAAGAGGTAATCAGAAGTCGTAAATCAAAGAAGGACAGACAACACAATGGCCACAAGATACCAAAGGTGTAATCAGAAGTCGTAAATCAAAGAAGGACAGACAACACAATGACCACAAGATACCAAAGGTGTAATCAGAAGTCGTAAATCAAAGAAGGACAGACAACACAATGGCCACAAGATACCAAAGGTGTAATCAGAAGTCGTAAATCAAAGAAGGACAGACAACACAATGGCCACAAGATACCAAAGGGGTAATCAGAAGTCGTAAATCAAAGAAGGACAGACAACACAATGGCCACAAGATACCAAAGGGGTAATCAGAAGTCGTAAATCAAAGAAGGACAGACAACACAATGACCACAAGATACCAAAGGTGTAATCAGGAGTCGTAAATCAAAGAAGGACAGACAACACAATGACCACAAGATACCAAAGGGGTAATCAGAAGTCGTAAATCAAAGAAGGACAGACAACACAATGGCCACAAGATACCAAAGAGGCAATCAGAAGTCGTAAATCAAAGAAGGACAGACAACACAATGGCCACAAGATACCAAAGAGGTAATCAGAAGTCGTAAATCAAAGAAGGACAGACAACACAATGGCCACAAGATACCAAAGAGGCAATCAGAAGTCGTAAATCAAAGAAGGACAGACAACGACAACACAATGGCCACAAGATACCAAAGGGGTAATCAGAAGTCGTAAATCAAAGAAGGACAGACAACACAATGGCCACAAGATACCAAAGGTGTAATCAGAAGTCGTAAATCAAAGAAGGACAGACAACACAATGGCCACAAGATACCAAAGGGGTAATCAGAAGTCGTAAATCAAAGAAGGACAGACAACACAATGGCCACAAGATACCAAAGGGGTAATCAGAAGTCGTAAATCAAAGAAGGACAGACAACACAATGGCCACAAGATACCAAAGGGGTAATCAGAAGTCGTAAATCAAAGAAGGACAGACAACACAATGACCACAAGATACCAAAGGTGTAATCAGAAGTCGTAAATCAAAGAAGGACAGACAACACAATGACCACAAGATACCAACGGGGTAATCAGAAGTCGTAAATCAAAGAAGGACAGACAACACAATGGCCAAAAGATACCAAAGAGGCAATCAAAAGTCGTAAATCAAAGAAGGACAGACAACACAATGGCCAAAAGATACCAAAGAGGCAATCAGAAGTCGTAAATCAAAGAAGGACAGACAACACAATGGCCACAAGATACCAAAGAGGTAATCAGAAGTCGTAAATCAAAGAAGGACAGACAACACAATGGCCAAAAGATACCAAAGAGGCAATCAGAAGTCGTAAATCAAAGAAGGACAGACAACACAATGGCCAAAAGATACCAAAGGGGTAATCAGAAGTCGTAAATCAAAGAAGGACAGACAACACAATGGCCAAAAGATACCAAAGAGGTAATCAGAAGTCGTAAATCAAAGAAGGACAGACAACACAATGACCAAAAGATACCAAAGAGGCAATCTTAAGTCGTAAATCAAAGAAGGACAGACAACACAATGGCCAAAAGATACCAAAGAGGTAATCAGAAGTCGTAAATCAAAGAAGGACAGACAACACAATGGCCACAAGATACCAAAGGTGTAATCAGAAGTCGTAAATCAAACAAGGACAGACAACACAATGACCACAAGATACCAAAGAGGTAATCAGAAGTCGTAAATCAAAGAAGGACAGACAACACAATGGCCACAAGATACCAAAGAGGTAATCAGAAGTCGTAAATCAAAGAAGGACAGACAACACAATGGCCACAAGATACCAAAGAGGCAATCAGAAGTCGTAAATCAAAGAAGGACAGACAACACAATGGCCACAAGATACCAAAGAGGTAATCAGAAGTCGTAAATCAAAGAAGGACAGACAACACAATGGCCACAAGATACCAAAGGTGTAATCAGAAGTCGTAAATCAAAGAAGGACAGACAACACAATGACCACAAGATACCAAAGGTGTAATCAGAAGTCGTAAATCAAAGAAGGACAGACAACACAATGGCCACAAGATACCAAAGGTGTAATCAGAAGTCGTAAATCAAAGAAGGACAGACAACACAATGGCCACAAGATACCAAAGGGGTAATCAGAAGTCGTAAATCAAAGAAGGACAGACAACACAATGGCCACAAGATACCAAAGGGGTAATCAGAAGTCGTAAATCAAAGAAGGACAGACAACACAATGACCACAAGATACCAAAGGTGTAATCAGAAGTCGTAAATCAAAGAAGGACAGACAACACAATGACCACAAGATACCAAAGGGGTAATCAGAAGTCGTAAATCAAAGAAGGACAGACAACACAATGGCCACAAGATACCAAAGAGGCAATCAGAAGTCGTAAATCAAAGAAGGACAGACAACACAATGGCCACAAGATACCAAAGAGGTAATCAGAAGTCGTAAATCAAAGAAGGACAGACAACACAATGGCCACAAGATACCAAAGAGGCAATCAGAAGTCGTAAATCAAAGAAGGACAGACAACGACAACACAATGGCCACAAGATACCAAAGGGGTAATCAGAAGTCGTAAATCAAAGAAGGACAGACAACACAATGGCCACAAGATACCAAAGGTGTAATCAGAAGTCGTAAATCAAAGAAGGACAGACAACACAATGGCCACAAGATACCAAAGGGGTAATCAGAAGTCGTAAATCAAAGAAGGACAGACAACACAATGGCCACAAGATACCAAAGGGGTAATCAGAAGTCGTAAATCAAAGAAGGACAGACAACACAATGGCCACAAGATACCAAAGGGGTAATCAGAAGTCGTAAATCAAAGAAGGACAGACAACACAATGACCACAAGATACCAAAGGTGTAATCAGAAGTCGTAAATCAAAGAAGGACAGACAACACAATGACCACAAGATACCAAAGGGGTAATCAGAAGTCGTAAATCAAAGAAGGACAGACAACACAATGGCCAAAAGATACCAAAGAGGCAATCAAAAGTCGTAAATCAAAGAAGGACAGACAACACAATGGCCAAAAGATACCAAAGAGGCAATCAGAAGTCGTAAATCAAAGAAGGACAGACAACACAATGGCCACAAGATACCAAAGAGGCAATCAGAAGTCGTAAATCAAAGATGGACAGACAACACAATGGCCACAAGATACCAAAGAGGCAATCAGAAGTCGTAAATCAAAGAAGGACAGACAACACAATGACCACAAGATACCAAAGAGGCAATCAGAAGTCGTAAATCAAAGAAGGACAGACAACACAATGGCCACAAGATACCAAAGAGGCAATCAAAAGTCGTAAATCAAAGAAGGACAGACAACACAATGGCCAAAAGATACCAAAGAGGCAATCAGAAGTCGTAAATCAAAGATGGACAGACAACACAATGGCCACAAGATACCAAAGAGGCAATCAGAAGTCGTAAATCAAAGAAGGACAGACAACACAATGGCCAAAAGATACCAAAGAGGCAATCAGAAGTCGTAAATCAAAGAAGGACAGACAACACAATGGCCAAAAGATACCAAAGAGGTAATCAGAAGACGTAAATCAAAGAAGGACAGACAACACAATGGCCAAATGAAAAAGGACAAAATGACAAACAACGGTCTACAAAACACTTTACAGAAAACTAAAGATCGAGCAACACGAACCCCACTAAATCCAGGGATGAACTCAGGTGCTCCAAAAGGGTATGCCGTTCTTGTTCCACTTTTGGCACCCGTCGTGTTACAAGGTTACTCTAGTTACAAACCCGGTGAAAAGTCATGAATGAGGAAAGGATCGGGAAGTGCATGCTTAAATATAAGTTGTCAGTCAAGATGTTAACTTTCACAGCAAACACTTTATGTAAAGGGATTATTAATAAGAAATATAGCAAGTCTACTAAACACCCAAAATCTTCTCAAACACAGAGCCAAACCAACTATGGTGCACAGTTAGTACCAAGTTGAAAAACAGGAAAAAAAGATACATGTATTTCCAAAATAGCAGTCAAACACAGCTAAGGTTATTAATGCATGGGGAAGATAAACGTAAGTTTTATCATCTTTCATATTTATTGTCTGAATAATATGAAATAATATCAATTAATTCTATATCAGCACCGAAGTTTATAATCTGGAACGTTTTATAAATATAATTGCACCCATAAATATTAATATCACAGAAATGTCAGTATATAGCTCCAAGTTTGTTATTTTAGCTGTAGTCCCATACTCTTCTTATAAAATGTGAACACATGACTGATACAATAGTATTATATGGTACTAAATTGTCAAAAACGTAATAGTTGAAAGACAATGGAATTGTTCTCGATCTGTACATTCGATTGGATGGCCAAAATTTCATTAAAATGTTCATTTTGTTACTGTTTTGGTCAAGTTTGTTTGCTTTTGTACACTGATTGTCTAATATCATCTCATTGTTGGTGTCTGATACATCGTTCTGGTTCATACCAGTTTCATTACTTTTACCAATAATGTCAATCTCCATTTTGTCGTTTGTAGTAGCAGACATTTCAATAGTACTGTCTGTGCAGCTGCCACCAATGTTCAGATTGGTAGTTACGTCAGTTTTCCTTAGCTCCTCCTCTTTTACACTTTGAACTTCTTGTGCATTAACACATTCGTCTTTTTGTTCAATTTCATTTTCGATACATGGATAACCATAATTTCTTTCAAAGGGCACTCCTTCAACGTCCCCTCCTTCCAAAGATAATTTTACATTTTGTCCAAATTCGTCTTCCGTTGTTTCGGGGCATATGATTGGACAAAGGGGGTCTTGCAAGTTTGGGTTGTAGAATAGGAACAACAGGGCTTGTACACAGTCATCAATGCTGTTATCTTCTGACCACTCGTCTAGTAAACTGACACAAACATTGGTATCCTCGAAGCAGTCACCTATTGTGTCTATATTAGGATGGTATATAGGGGTTTTACAAATTATTTTCGGTGTAGATTCTGGGTAGCTGTCCACATACAGTTCAAACTGAAAAAAAAAAGAACAAATAAAAGTTACAATTTATTTTGATCCTATTAAAAGCGGTTTAAACTCTACATTATAGTATTACATGTATATGTTATTTGTACTGCTATGTATATACAAGGTCAGTCCTAACTCAGTAGATATAGAGGATAGTCCTATTCTTCCCATTTTAACGGGGACACACCTTCGAAAACGAAGCGAGTCTCGCCATATTTTTTCTTCGCTCCTTCACAATAACTCGCTCCGGCCTATAAGTCCCCAGCCAGATAACAGACATAATCGACATGATCAATCTGAATATCAGTCTGGGGCCCGTCGCCAGTCAGGTAACAGACATAATAAACATGGCCAGCCTCAAGGTCAGTCTGAGGCCCGTCGCCAACCAGATAACAGACATTATCACGATGGTAAACCTGGAGGTCAGTATGGGGCCCGTCGCCAGCCAGGTAACGGACATAATAAACATGGTCAACCTGAAGGTCAGTCTGGGGCCAGTCGCCAGCCTGATACTGAATAGACATAATGTACAAAAACTATCTTCCACTCATGCAAATGAATCATTATATAGTCGAAGTTTTCACAATCGGTGTAGTCTTTATCAGAAATCAGAAGGTATTAACAAACATCGTCGCCAACATGTCCCTAGTCGAAATGATCAAAGAGGTTATAACAGACAGACATGGGGCAAAGGCGAAACATTTTGTTGGTTTTGTGGTGAAAGCAACCACACTGCATCAGTATGTAGACATGGTACTTATATTACATGTAATACCTGTAACATGACAGGACACAAGTCCAAGATGTGTACTTATCATTAGGTAATAGGCCAAGGAGAGAGTGCTGAAGTAAGCGGTGACTCTGAAAAACTCAAAATCCGGAATACCGAAACGGGCATAAACGTGGTCGAAAGTCTGGTATAATATCCTACATAAACTCCCGACATACAACGGTAAACGATTATTACAGTTCACCGAAGCCAGTCAATTAACAATAGCTAACACTCATTAATGCTGTGAAGGTCATAATACAAGAATTTTAAATGATCAGCGATCAGCCATTGACTATATTCTCCTATCAAATGGCTTAGTCGACCAAGATAAGATAAGATAAGATAAGATAAGTTTTATTTATAGTCGGCATATTTAAATAACAATACAACACAAGCCCTAGTGGGCTTTTGACCGACATACACAATACAAGAATAAATAACAGTTAAAAACAACAAAAGCATGCACACAAATTAATAATTTAGATAAAAGCACTCATAGTAGCAAAATACAGCAAATAAGTTAAAGCACACATATAGCACAGACAAGGTAAGCATATACAAAGTAAAAAAGTTAATCAAGCACAGTAATAAAAGCTAAAAAAATAAAATAAAGCTGGTGTTACGAGCTAAAAGCATGTTATACTGCTAAAAAATAAATAAATATAAATAATATAAACATTGAAAAGACCTTAATGATATTAAAATTGTTTACATGCATTACATTTGCATTCATTTCCATTCCAAGATAATAAAATGTTTTTAAATTGGTTAAAATTGGCAACGAGTTCTTATCGATGAAAGTGGTTCTTTTGACCTGCATAGAGATCATGTCATAATAAGGATTGTTCTTAGGAATAATGTAACTACCTATAAAAATATTAAAATTTGCAAAGACTTTTGGAAAATTAACGATGACTCAGACTGGTCTCTTTTTGAAAACCAACTGAAATTAAAGATTGACAAAAATCGTAAATATTTTATTCTCGGTGGCGATATCAACTATGTATGGGAAACGTGGAAAACAATGATCACTGATGCAGCGAACGAATCGATTGGTAAGTCGAAGCCGGTAAAAAAATTATCGGAATTTTTGGGATAAGGAGCTAGATTCCTTACTGAAACAAAGATGCGATGCAAACCGATTGAAAAGACTTCATGACAAAACTAGGTTCTCAGACAATGATCTCGGTAAACACATAAATACTTTATACCGGAACAGGAAACTAAAAGTCCAAGAAGCTATAAATAGAAAGGAACAGGTATTTCAAATGAAGCAATTTTATGATAAATGTATTAACTCCAAGAATAAAATGAAAGGTTTTTGGAATTTTATCAAGGGTGCCCCTTGATAAAACTATGTGAACTCTCCGTCTCAAGTTTTTAATCCCGAAAATCACTCTGATATGTTAGTTGATACTGGCGACATTAATAATGCACTAAAATCTCATTTTAGCTCAATTGGACAAGACAGAGTAGATATCGAAAATAACATTTTTCAATGTGAGGTTGAAGATTTTGTTTCAAAGATAGACCAAAATCTTATAACTTCTGATACTCTCATATCACTTAATATCCACCGGGAAAATATTAAATCTGTCCTTGAAAGTCTTATGTCAGGAAAGGCTTGTGGTATTGATGAAATTCCGAATGAATTTCTAAAATATGGGGGAAGTACTCTAATAACTAAGGGTAATCCATTGCTCGATCTATTTTCGAAAATTACTGATCCTGAAAAAAATCACCGAAGATTGGCACAAGGGAATCATAAAGCCTATCCACAAGGGAAGATCAATGTATGACCTCAATAATTATAGAGGTACATTGTATTACATTAACCTCGAATGTGCCTGTGTATATGATTATAGAACAATCCGTTAGGAGTTATATGGAAGACAATGATATTTTAGGTGAGTCTCAGGGGACTTTCAGATGGGACAGACGGACCGAGGACAACATTTTTACTCTACAAGGGATATGTGCACTTAGAAAATCAAAAAAGGGTAAGACATTGCTCGCCTTTTTAGACCTTTCTAAAGCTTTTGCCAGAGTTTGGCGGGAGGGTTTATTTTACCTATTATGGAAAAATGGTATTCAGGGTAAATGTTGGAAACTCTTAAGATCTCTTTATAGTAACGTCAGTAACAAAGTTCTCTTTGGAGAGTTTGAATCTGACTGGTTTGACCAAGAATTTGGGCTAAAACAGGGATGTGTCCTGTCCCCAACCCTTTTCTCTATTTTGATGAACGATTTAGTCAGTATGCTATCAGAACAGAATTTAGGGGTTAATTTAGCCTCAGATATTATAAACTGTCTCCTCTTTGCAGACGATATTGTCTTAATGGGCAAATCGGAACAGGAACTGCAAACTCTTCTAAATATTACAGCTAGGCTTGCAAGTAAGTGGAACCTAACATTTTATTCCAAAGAGTCAAAGGTAATGGTAATAGGCCAGAAAACTGATAAACTCAAACGATGGGATCTTGGAAATGATCTAATAGAAGAAACAAATGTTTATAAGTAGTATCTTGGGGTGTACTTTTCACGTTCCCTAAAATTTACTTATCATATAGAAACATTCATAAAGGAAAATGTCCAGAAAAAAACTAAATTATATGACACGAATTTTGGGCGAACATGGTAATTTAATCGAATTTCGTTTGGAGACTCATTATGGACCTCTATTATACGCCCTTCTATTGCACACGGTTGCGCCGTATGGTTCCCTTCCGCAATTTCAAGTGTTCATAACATTGAAAGTTTGCAGTACCAAGCTGGAAAAATTGTTTTGAAAACGAAAATGAGCTTTCCAAAATCTGCTCTCCTATCAGAATTTGGATGGGAACCAATTAACGAATTTCTTGACCGACAGCGTGTTCATTATTTTGCAAGATTTGATGAACTTCCGGCTCACATGTTATGCAAAATTGTATTCATGGAGCTAAAAAATTCCGAATGTGTGGAATGGAAGTATGTAAATTATATGAAAAATATTTTCCAGTCAATAGGATTTTAGACCATTACTACTATGGAAATTTTAATACAAACATTTTTAACCATTTTTTCGGAAAAGCAGTTCAAGATAAAGAATTATCTAGGAGACTGGAAATGAGCTGTCTATCAAACTATAACACATTTAATATTACACCAGGCAAACTAGCATATTTATGCAGCATAAATAATTTCTGGGTCTCTCGACTGAAGTTCCTAGCTAGAACCAATTACTTGCCCCTGAATGAATGTCTTTTTAAAATTAATCTCCGTGAAAGCTCTAAGTGTAATATATGCGATGACGATATAGTCAAAGACTTGCATCATTTCTTATTTGAATGCAAAACCTTACGTGGTATCAGACAAGAACAGTTACTATTCGAAGAAATAGAAACAGTAATACAATCGTTTTATCCGGATCTCGCGTTTTCAGATTTACCGAAATTTCAAAAGCTGCAGTTCTTGATCGGAGACTTTTGTCTTAGTTTTAACATTGAGCTTGGTTTCTCGCTTGACCAGTTCAGTAAAAAACTGTTATGTAAAATGATGAAAGAGCGAGCTATTTTAATTGAGTCATGCGTCGATGATCAGGAACTCGCTTAATATTATGTTTCTTTTATTTTATATGTCATTCTTATATTTTACTTATAATTAAGTGCAATTAAAATAATGTGATACATTGTATATAATATTGTTTTCATGAAGAATGACACCTTTGTTTCTGTGATAATATGTTATGACTTTAATGACAAGGACTTTGATAATTTATTTTGTTCTTTGATGAGAATGTTCGTGTACGATAAATGCTAATTTAAATGTAGTTGTTCATTTACGATCAATAGACGCAAAAATTGGCACCCCGCCAATGTATGCCCCAGGTTTCATGAACAACATTAATTGATCTGAAAAATGCAATAAATAAAAATATCATAATTTATGCCTGGAGGATTTCAACGAGAAATTTTGATAAGATGTGAAGGTAATGATTACCAATTTTGTATGACCAAAAAGTAATGATTTTTGCTTCAGGGGAAATTTTTTTCCTGGCATTTGGAAATTAAATGGTTAGTCTCACAGGTAGTAAAATCAACATGAATTTAATGCACAATTCAAAATGTAAATTAATGCGGATTTAAGCCCTACAAAGGACAAAGTTTCAGTGCACCATTGATTCTAATAAACATGATTAATAGTACATGTAATCCTATTAAATGAATTATTTCATTCCCCCCTTTTCTCAGTTACTTCCTATTTATTTATCTCCTTATTGAGGAACAAAACCACAGTTACCAAGATGACAATGTATTATAATATAAGTCAGTAAATAAAATAGGAAATTCTAAGCGAAATTTTTTTTCCAGAATGTAACATTAGGTTATATGACAAAAACTCTGAATCAGATTATTTTTTTTTTCCTCCACCACAATCAGAATATTTTTTTCAGCAACATTGGGAATCAGAATATTTTTTTAGAAAAAAAACCATAACCCCCCTTCAAGTTAAATGGTCGTTCCCTAAGCCTATTTGATATTCTTACCTGAAATTTGAACTTGCCACCTTTATAAAGCCCGTCGGATGGGGATATCTCTACATCAAACTTGGAAACGTCGTCATCATCCCAATCACTAATACATGCCTGTCCCCCTGAAATGCTGCTGATGTTCCTCAGCAAATTATGGAAATCTTTTGCGAATGATCTATTCGTCGCCATGGTGTATTTTATTTCCTCTTTTGGCGAGTTAACGTATTTTTAATCCAAACGACAAATTGTCGTTTGTCTGTTGTTTTTCGTAACATTAGCAAAATCCTGACGATCTACTTCATCGTTCTATTTCTAGAAAACGATTTCACATAACACAGCAATGTCCAGTAATAACTATTCTTGGAGTATGTACTATGGATTTATATCTTTTAGAATAATGATGAAATCATTGTGTAATGTGTAAATGCTAAATATAACAAACCAATCATTGAGCGGTATTATCATATCATTGCTATTTTTAGACGTTTATATATAGCAAAGGGATTATCTCAATTCCGAGGAGTTTCGAATGTATTTTCAACCTAAGATGAAATTGGCGGGAAATGTATGAAACGCCTGAGCTGTCTAATGTACTAAGTACTTTATTTATCATCCTTCCCTCCCGTTATATCTACAGTCAATGGACATAACTATTCGTCACCCTCGATTTTACGCTATATATTTCATATAAAACCACATGTTTCAATTTTTCTTATTGTGAAGTCATTTCTAAACGGATTTTGATAATTTTTGCAGGTCTGAAGAAGCAAAATATTTAAAGATTGTTTGTTTATTTTAGCATGATTTTCCGTTAGATCGCCTTTATTTTCTGATGATTTAAAGACAATTTTTGTTTTCTGACGTCAAATTTACTATATGATATATTTTAACAAAAATAAAATCGGAAAAATCAACATTTGTATTTAAATCACCAGAAAACAAAAACCATGGAGACAAAAATTACTATCAGATAAACAAATAAATTCAAAGAATTCTGCGTGTCTTGAAATAAATTTCATAAAAATCTGCCTAGATATAGCTTCAAAATATTTTTTTGAAAAAATGTGGTTTTATATGATATATATAGTAAAAAATCGAAGGTGACGAATGCTTATTTCCATGGACTGTACCTGCTGATTCCATAAGCAAATCTCGTATCGCCTGAGCTGAGCAGCTCTTATCAACTTCTTTGGTATCTTCAAACTCTTCCAACAGTCAGCACGAGTTATCACCAAATTCTCCCAACATCTAAACGATAATTCCTGTGAAGATGACAAAAGTAAATAAAAATTAACCAGCACCATTAGCTAGTTAACGTTTCATTTTTTAAACATAGATCAAATTAGGAACTGTCGTATCAGCAATATCAACAAACATCGTCCTACAATAACGTACCTGACAAAATTCTTGATAACCTCTGCTGAGACTACTTTTTTACGGAAATGAAAATGGGTGAATCATGTTGCCGACTTTGATTTCATTTTCATTATTTTAGATCATTGTCTTTGAACAATGTTTTTTTGTTTGTTAAATGTTCATCAGGTTACGCTATAAAACCCACCATTCACTGAAATATTGAATGGTATATTTGCAAACTACTTACGAACTATGTTTTGAAGCGTATTTGGCCTAACGAAGTGAGTGCTGATGAATATTTTGAATCATGTGATTTTTCCCGCGAAAATACAAATATCGAAACCTATAGATGTACCATATATCCGTGTTTATGTTTGATTAAGGATGAAGAAAAATACCAGCCTGCTCGACAGAATATGAAGTTTGTGACTCGTTCGCTTCTCTCACTCATCAACAAACTTCATATTCTAGCTCGGCAGGCCGACTCGATATTTTCGGTATCAATCAATTCACATCTAGATAACATATACTTATTGCGGTGCTTAAAGTCTGTTGAAGAAGAAGAAGAAGAATTGGTCAATTTGAGGATAGTAACACGATATACACATACTCTGATATGAATATAAAAAAACACTGAAGATGCCAAAGGTGTATATAGTCAGAAGGCCAGGTGCTTGTGGCATGGAATTATCCCCTCCTTTTCTAACTTTCTGTTTACATATTTACATACAAAACGTATTTATTTTCAATAAAATTTCTTTATTATTTCATGTCTTCGTGTCCGTATATTCTTATAACAAGAAGAGTTTGAAGATATCAAAGGGGTAATCAGAATCCGTAAATTGGCCAAATGAAAAAAGTACAAAGGGACAAACAACGATCTACAAACCATACACATAAAACTAAAGATCGAGTAACACGAACCCACTAAGACCAGGGGTGAACTCAGGTGTTCCGGAAGGGTTAGCAGTTCCTACCCCACTAGTGGCACCCGTCGTGTTAATCTAGTTACAAACACAGTGCCAAGTCGTGAATGAGGAAAGGACCGGGAAGCGCTTACGACAAGTGGAAGATATCCGTGGTCATTTGTGACACTGATATTCCATAACGATCAACCAAGTCTTGCATATGTCGGACTTCTGGTCGTATTTACAACGTGGATAATAAATGTATAAACATAGAAACTTGAAAAGGGGATGTAATTCCATGCCACAAGCGCCTGTGATCAGAAGTCGTAAATCGAAGGACAGATAATACAATGACCAAAAAGTCAATTAGACAAACAATGATCTACAAAACAATATACAGAAAACCACAAAGATTGAGCAACACGAACCCCACTAAAAAAAACTCGGGTGCTCCGGAAGGGGAACAGTTCCTGTTCCACTAGTGATACTCGTCGTGTTGCTCTTAAAACCCGGTGATTAGTCATGAATGAGGTGCTTTCGTCTTTATGGGATAACTTTATCAAAAGAAAGTTTAAACAGTGATGATCGTTGATTCCACCAATATCAACAACACAATCACCTCTGTTTATGAAGTGTCTC
Organism: Bathymodiolus brooksi; assembly: GCA_963680875.1. Taxonomy (NCBI): domain Eukaryota; kingdom Metazoa; phylum Mollusca; class Bivalvia; order Mytilida; family Modiolidae; genus Bathymodiolus; species Bathymodiolus brooksi. The sequence goes on from OY804585.1 coordinate 95,683,030, forward strand.
CATCTTTATATATATGTCTTTGTTTGATAGTTTTCTTTTCGAATGTTAACAAGAATCAGGGGAAATAAAAATGACAACAATTTCTCAAAAATAGGAAATGAAACAATAGTTCAAAATCATAAGCTATTGCTGTTTCCACTAATAAAAGTCATACCATTTGTCCGAGTCACAATCCTGCCTACTTTTCTCTTTCATAGCTTGTCGCCGAATCTTACCAATACTAACACCACGGGTGTCATTAGTGGAGCAGGAACTGTTTTCTTTCCGGAGTACTCGAATTCACCCCCGGATTTAAGTGGGGTTCCTGTTCTGTCTGACCTTCGATTTACGGATTCTTATTTAAACTAATTACCAACTTGGTATCTTCAAACTTTTCTTGAAATATAGTTACAATGAAAAAGAATGTATCGTTGTAATTTATTGCTAAAACATAATATGATTCTAGGGAACGATGTAAAACATCACTAAATTCCATCAGTGGAAATCGTATACCAGGCGCTTTTATACCACATGGCTACTTTTCAATACTCGGGCGAAATCGGATAAACACTCTCCCTCAACACGCTTCTGTGTTTTGTACCTATTCTGACTACAATTATATCTGATCTATGTTGCTCTCCTTTAATGAAATGTCTGTTATTTCCACACCCCGACACCAGTAAAGGGGAGTAAGTGTAAAGAGTGATTTTAAACAGATTGTTTGACTGATGGCAGCAGAGCTGGGATTGGTATGTCGATCATCTTTGCTTGGTATTGACTGTTGGCAGGGCTGGGATTGGTATGTCCGTCATCTTTGTTAGGTATAAAAGATCTACTACAACAAACGGCAGGAGAAATACGTCTTTGTTGTGGAGAATGAAATCTGTATATTATTAATGGATTGGTAATTGACTCCGTGCTCAGGTCACGACTTTGACCAATGAGACAGTGTGGAGCCTTTCGACGAAGTTTTCGATTTCCATGCTGCTTCCTTTGATGTGTTTGTTTTCTTTGTTGCTGTTCTTGCTCAAAAACCTATAACGAAATATTTTGGCTACAAATCTACTTGATAACATTTAATCTACCACCCCTTTGTCCTCATCACTATTTACATACAAATAATTAATCATTATTTCCAGGGGCGTCGTGGTCGTGATCGTATGGTAGTTGGATTTACAACTACCTATATAATCAGTGCCTATCACCACTGATGTTGTGAGTTCGAATCTCAATCAGGGCGAGGTGCATGTATAACATTATGTGATAAAGTTTGTCAGTGACTTGCAACAGGTCGGTGGTTTTCTCCGGGTTCTCCGGTTTCCTCCATCAATAAAACTGACGGCCACAATATAACTGAAATATTGTTGAAAGTGGCTTTAAACATCATGAAACCAACCAAATCATTATTTCCACACTTGTTAGAGCATATCTATTTATAAGTGGAGAGACATCTTATTTTTGTGAAAGTGTGTGGTCTTTTTAAGTGGAAACGAATATGTACAGGTTTTATTTTATTGTTTGTTTATATTTGTATTGCCGTTGGACATCCAATTATCAAGAGGGGGAAAGTTGAAATCCCGTCAGCAACACCTGCATATGGAGTATATATACATGTATCTCTCAGTTGATCCGATATTACAGAGCTTGTGGTTCCTATCATGATTTCCTTGATAGAGGGTTGCTACTGAACCAAAGGTTCCTATTGGTTAAGTAATCATTTCGAAAAATTTTACGATCGCCACCATGACTTGGTTGACCTCTACGTGGTATCTGTGTCACAAATGACCTCGTATGTTATGTTTGTCGTAATTAACAATCCATATCAGAAGATATTCGTGTCGTGTGGCATTAACACGACCGGTGCCACATGTGAAACAGGAACTACTTACCCTTCCAGTGCACCTGAGTTCGCCCCGGTTTTAGTGGGGTTCGTGTTGCTCGATCTTGAGTATTCTCTGTAATATTTTGTAGATAGTTCTTTGTCCTTTTGTTTTATTTATTTTGGCCATTGTATTGTCTGTCCTTCGATTTATGGCTTCTGGTTACCCCTTTGGTATCTTAGATTTATGGCTTCTGATTACCCCTTTGGTATCTTAGATTTATGGCTTCTGATTACCCCTTTGGTATCTTCAAACTTTTCGTATTGTTATCTTAGGGACTGACCATTTAACTTGAAAGGAGGGGGGGGGGGGGGGGGGTTATGGTTTTTTGTTTCGTTCAGAATTTTTTTTTCGGACAACACAAGAGTTAGAATATTTTTTTTTTGTCGCGCGCGAAATTTTTTTCCAGAATTAACATTAGGTTATATGACAAAAACTCTGAATCAGATTATTTTTTTTCCTCCACCAAAATCAGAATCTTTTTTTCAGCAACATTGGGAATCAGAATATTTGTTATAAAAACAAACATAACCCTAGGACTGGGTTGCACAAACCTCAATTAAATTTAAGTCTCAATTAAACCTTAAAAGTGTTAAAAATGTACATTTCAAGTAAATTTAAGTGTCAATTAAGTTTTAATTGACATTTAATTTTAATTGAGGGTTGTACAATTCAGTCCTGGTTTTTTGGTTGTAGATAACACTTGTCTGTGATTTATTTTCTAAATACACAAATGTACCTTAAATTTATTTTTGTCAGTTAATTTGTTTATGGTAAATTCATTTCTAGTATTGATGATATATGTGCCTGCATGAAATGAGTTGGGCGCTTTAGGTTTGACAATGTCTTCCATATGATGATGTTTTGCTACACGAACCAGTGATGCAGGAACGGGAGGTATTTTGTCAAGCACATTCGTCTTTGTATTATGTGTTGTCAATTCTTCTAGTTTTCTCGTGGTATATCTCAGCCTACAACAATTCGACAAACACCAAAATTAATTATCGTATGTTTATCAGGAAATCATTGAACTGATTCGTTAAACACCATACCCCTAACCCTTTTAATAATCCCTTTAAAAATAATTATTATGAAAGCTCAAATATTGACATTTCTGTGTCGCTCACAAGTAGGCTGTAAAAACTGAAATGATTAATTATTACAAAATTTACTAGATCTAAACCGTAAAATGTTTAACGTAATTATTATTTAATACCTATAAATGTGGTTCTCTGGATACTCTAATTGCATAACATTGTACTTGGTTTTACTGACAGGACGACTACTGTGCACAGGGGTACTACAATGTGACGTTATACTAGTAGATTTCTGCCGTTCACATGACTTCCCTGTCGATTTTTGATTGGTGCCTCCCTTGTTTGTTACCCCTCTGTCTATATTTGACCTTGTCCTAACAATACTATCTCTAGTAGAATAATGGCTGCCATTTTTAGGTTTTAACGACATCTGTGTCGTGTATGATGTGACGCCATTCTTTGATGTATCCAGTTTTGCTGCCGCCGAATGACAACGCGGCCTTACCGTGTCCTTACTTTTTGACGTATTGCAATAGACAGTAGTTGCAGAGTGAACCTTTGAGCAAATGTTCCAGCCATTCATACTATTCTACAATACAACAGTAACATAATACAGTGTTAGCTGAAGAATCGTACCGCTTATGTTTTTTTCTATATCTTTTTCTTTTCTTTCTTTCTTTCATTTTTGTTCTGTGACCATAGATACTATGTACATGTACATATATATAATCGTTGATTGGTTTTGAGTTAATGGATTACTCATTGCAATATCGCATCGAAGGTTCATTTCAGATAACGTCACAGAAATTAACATTATTTTTTTTTCCATATCGCGTTTGTTATGTGCAAATATCAAAGTGAAAATTTACAAAACAAATCTCACATGTCATGGTTTCTGTTTACCTTTATTTACGAGCCCCTGACAAGAATAAGCTATAAAATAGTCTAACTATTAAAAAAGACAAATTTGATTGGATGCTTCTCCGTATAAGAAGAACTAATCAAAATTGTATATGCATATTACAGTGGAGATAACAGAGTGGTAAGGAAGACAATAAAAGTTTATTTGACTCTTTTAGGTATTTATAAATGAGTGTTTGAATGGTATGTTTCAGACTCTAACACAAATGACCCTTAGCCTAGCAACCAATCGGAATAAAAATTAAATGTTTAATTGCTCCCCATTTTCTGATATTTGTGTCGATGACATATCTGAAAAAGGGGCGACAATTAAAAGTATTATGTTAATTTGTTTAAACCAGTAACATGAAAACTTGGGGTGCGAGTAAAAAGCTGCTATCGTGATTATGTAGGTGATATCAGAACACCTGCTCTGTTTGAAATACCCGTTTAGATTTGTTTGTCTCAGGAATAGTGGTTTTTAACCAACAGATTCTACCTTAGTTAACTACGAGCATTCATTGACCTGCTATTGTACTGTTCATGTTTGTGTTGTCATTCATTTTTGTTATTTTACAAGTGGCGCGGTATTCAATATAGCATGTAGTAAAATTAATAACACGCTATATTTATTACAAGTGAGATATTATTTACAAATACTAATAGCTATTCCGCTTACATCTTCGCTAGCCAAGGGTTACGATTCGGGTCCCCCTTCCCTCCACCCTTGGCGGATCTAGAATACATTTTGAGGATTCGCGCTTTAATATTTCATTGGTTACGGCTACCAGTACACGTATCCAATCAGAAGACGTTTTACACGGAGCACATGTTATCGACGAAATGTAAGCAAAGATGCCACTTCCCGTTTTGGTTCCAATGAAAACATCTTTCCCGTCTGCCAAAGCTTTGAAACTTTTCACTTGGTTGACAGTAAGTGCTTCCAAATTAAATTTATCACAAATAAGTTTTTCTTCACTGGGCGCTGCCATTTTCAACTCTCCAACATACGTATAACAAAACGATTCTGATTGGCTGGCGATGACGACTATCTAAGGGGCGCAACTTCAATAAACCACTAGGTGGCATTGCGCGCGAATTTCAAAATATATTCTAGATCCGCCAAGGGTGGAGAGAAGGGGGGCCCGAATCGTAACCCTTGGCTAGCGAAGATGTTCCGCTTATGACACGAGCGAAAATTCATGCCTCATACACGGTGAATATCTCTATATTTATTGGTTGCTGTTTAACGTCAAGCTAGCAATATTTCAACTTAATATGACCAGAATTATCCATCGATCAGCGCCTCATTTTCACCTACAGTATTTGCTTCTCTCGTAAACTTATTCGCGGCGTAAACATAGCTAAAACATTACTAAATTGACGTTAAACAATAAATCGTATCATACATAGGGTAATGATACCTGTTTACTGTGATAAGCTTTATCATAAATATCAGCACTTGCACTCCTATTGATTTTGTGTCCAGAATCATTCCAAGTTGATTTTACATTCCCACTGTCTTTCTGTTTTTTGATTGACAACTTATCATCTTCTTGTTTTTCCTCAAGATGTATCCAAGTGTTGGTATTATCTACTTGTTTTTCATCAAAATGTCTCAAAGTATTGGTGGCATTATTTTCTAACATTTGTTTGTATACACATGGCAAATTGTCAGGGTTGATCTGATATATGAGCTTTCTGATCTCATCACTGTAACTTACAATATGGCCTCCGACATTGACAGACATAACCTGTGAAGAGTAATAGTTATCATTATTTCAATTGCCATGAATACCAAACTGAATGTTTAATTACAATTAGTACATCTGTTTGTTATTTATGCTTTATCTGAGGTTAATATACCTAGTTATTCAATTTGTGTACCCCGAACTGGTCAAACCAAAGACTATAAAATTGGTATTTGTTGCTTCTCCACAACGCACGCAGTATGAAGGAGAAAGAGCAAAGACTGGTTGGCTCGGAATAAGGATAATGTGTCTGAGTGGGGCAACATGTCTATCAACGGACTATTGTTTCAGTGAGCTAGCACTATAAAAATCCAACTAAGTGTGTTGGTCTAGTGCAAAGCGGACTTTGAACATCATCATCCCATTGAAAATTAACTTGTTCTCGCCATGATATAGCTGAAAATTGCTGAGTTAAACAACAATAATTTAATTTGATTTGAATACTGCAATCTGATTGGCTGATCCGCCCGGAGAACCTTTTGGTTATACTTGATAACCTGAGTTGGTATTGTGACGTCACCAACTTAATTATTCGCCAACGACAAATGTCAAGTCCGGTAAAAGTCTTGTCGGTGATAGAGGACAGGAAAACATTTATACGTACACGGGAAAAAATCCATTGTCCCCGGCTTGATAAAAATGTCGGCTTTTGATTGGTCGATGACCCGTTGGTACAAAACCCATGCTATCGGCTGGTAGTTACGTAACGTCACTGGATGTCTTTACGTTGCTATACATGATGTAAAGATGGTGTAAAGCGTAAACAATCTCAAAGCGCTTTGCATTCAACATGGAATGGAGAACGGAGGACGTATTTCTTGAGAGAAAAAAAAAATCAAGCGTCTCAATAAATGCAGAAAAAAACAAACAATGCACCAAATAATGTTGAGAGATTTAAAGTTCCTACGGTATTGATGGTCATGTTTAACAATGTAACATTTTGTTGATTCGCGCTACATGAAACGTTGATTTTGTTGTCATGTGTCTTTATAGAAATGGTCAATTGTTTGAATACAATCATTTTAAAATCATTTCTCATTATTGTTTTCACATCAATTCTTCATTTGTTTTATCGTACTATAATACCACCCACAATATGTACCACGCATATTTTTTTTATCAATAGAATTCTCGATCCTATTACTAGTGACGTCATGAATAATGTAATGCTATCCACGTGACAAAACGCGCCAAATACAAGAAATTAAATTACAACAAAATAAGACCACAAAAAGGTTAAAAATGATTAGCTGTAGGGTGATACCGTACCCTACACTTTATCGAAATTCACCCAAATTTTCACATGAGCTATGGCATTTTACTCCGCAAGTACAACAACGTCATGATTACGTTATAAAAAGAACAAGACAATCCATTAAAAATCAGTTTTTGTTTTCAAACCGGGGATAAAATCGTTATCTACGTGTCTACCCGTGGGCATTGAGATTGTACCACCCTTCAGCACCACTGTACAGCCTTCGGCTTCGCCTCAGGCTATACAGAAGTGCTTCAGGGTGGTACAATCTCAATGCCCACGGATCAACACGTAGATAACTTATAATGCCATTTGAGAAATTGTTATCATTTTGTAACGGTCAACCAGTTCTTGATGACAACTGTAGATTTCGTGTTACGCGCGCTATTGGTGATATTTTGACTAAATAGAACATGAAATAAGTAAAACGAATGTAGATTTTTATTAGATTGATGGATTTTTATTTCCGATGCATGCTTGTATAGGGAATTATACGAATAATTGTTTTAGTATATTAGATTAGGTTTATTTTTGTTTTTGAAAACGAATTTATTGGAAGAAAACGTCGTTAACGCACAATTTTCTCATGTAACGCGTTACAAAATATCCGTATGTCTTTTACATTTTTCTCAGTAAAAACATAAAAATACGTTTTTCGGACCATTTGCTTTGTGGGACCGGAAGCAGAGTCAGCGTGCTCTATGACCCCATTAATGATTTCTGATTAAAGCAATGCTTGAAGGAAAAAATCGGTAAGTTCATGGAAAGAAAAGAACGTAACGCTGAAGGAAAAACATCTGCATGCCAAATAACAAGCTTTATTTCAGCTATGTTTTACAAAATTTTCACCAAAAAAGTATACATTTCAAATATTATTATCTTCAAAAACGAAAAAGTCTTTTCAAAAATGATTTTTTAAAAGTAAGTTAAAAAATATTCTTAAAGGAGTAAGGTCAACAAAATGTCCAGTTCCAACTTGACGTAAAAAAACCATGGAATATAAAACTTTACACATTCGAAACTATATTCTTCGCTCATAATTTTCGTGCTACATCCAAATAACAAAAATGTTCATTTTCAGTGGCAGAGAATGAACTTAACAAACTTGATTTCGGATAAAAATTACGATTTCTACGTAAAATTGTAGAATGTTACCCAATTTGTCCAGTAAACGTTTTTTCTTATCGACGGCAAAATAACGTCGCGCTACTTCTATATTTTTCTATAATTTTCTATTAAAATTAAAACAAATAAACAACAACTAAAAAAAAGCGAAACTAAAAACAAACAAACGATATCAAAACTTGAAAAACAACTGACAAAAGAGCAAAAACTAAATACAACGATATACCAAACCTGAAAAAAATAACGATGTGTTTCTGCTTACTCAAGCGACCCTAATTAAAAATTAATTCATGACCTTAATTTTTGTGTGTGTCATTTTTGAACAAGCATGGCAAAAAAGAATGTGTGCATTGTAGAAACTATAATTATAAAATAGCTAAAAAAATATCGCGAAATATAATTGATTTATATGAAAATTAAAAATGTGAACTGAATTATTTTAATTATAATTTCACTAGATTATACATAAGATATTACGAGAAATTTTCAAGAATACAACGTATACAATCAATCAATAAACAAACAGAATATGATAATCTCGTTTTAGAGCAAGATATACTTTCAAAGAAAAAAATGATAAAGTAGTCACATAACATAAACAATAAATAAATACAAAAAGGGAATACAAACGAAATAAATAAGCAAACAAACAAACATTGAAATAAACACCTAAAGGAAAACACCAACAACACAAATATATACAAGCAAGCCAAAATAAAATAAAAATCAATAAAAACAAAAAGTGAAATTCCAACATAAAGAACAATACATCAAAACACACCCACACCACCTCCATCCTAACCAAACCCACGGTATGCAAACACAAATAAGGAAGAAGAAGAAATGAAAAAGAAGACGCGAAACGTTCTTTTCAACGTTAATTATGTGTAACGTCAAGTGTCACCAACATCGCTCGTAACGTCAACATAGCGAGCACTCCAACCTAGGACCAACGTCGCCTTGCATGAGTTGCTTTTGCGTCTTTGCTGTGTGCAGAAAATCACTGTACTTGACACACGCCCCGTAATAACGTATATATACATAATGGTGTACCTCCAAGTTGGGCTCCAACCCCAAATTTCTTATAGCACATTCTGTTACTTTTTACATGAACAGCCAACCGAATTGTTGTAGAATGGTGATCATGTGAACTGGAACAGCATGTTTTATGAAGAATCAAACATCTACCAATTCCCAGCACAAATCAGCTTAGATGTTATACGAGTAAGCTTCCTCAAACGTCCACTTATCAAAATTCGAATGTTTTCAAGAGCGGTTCCATCGAGCTGTTCCCGTATTTTTGTGCTTTTGTCTGAGCTTTTATTGTGTTCATCAATACTGTTTAACAATAGATGGTGCTTATGGTAAAATTGGGTACGAGTGTGAAAAACCCTTTCATCTATTATTTAGTTATTGGTGAGCCATTCATATTAGACTAAAATCCCAAATAAACGCACACAGATAAATTTCGCACTTTATCATGTTAAATTATAACATAATTATGGGAGAATTTGTCTTCGCAGATTGAGCTTGTAGAAATATCACCTATTGATAATATAGCTTAAGAATCCCCATCCATTGAGATATTTAGTACTGCGTTTTGTTCACAGTGAATTTTATATTTTAAATAATGTATTGTCCTTGTGTGCATGAATATGTTGAAGTGGAAATTTTACGACCCAATGATATATTTGAAAGCTGAAAAAGTCGAGACTTTCAAGCTGGGCATCTATATCATTAGGAAGTTATCCTCATACCTTCCCCTCCCCACGCCTATGATTAACTACACAAGTCCATGTGAAGTGTTATCAGCATTTTGCAACAGTTGAAATTATTTACTCATTACATACATGGTAATATGAACATTTTCCAATGAACGATATATTTAGTAACGAAATGCTATTTATTTGGGCTTCATGTTAACTTGATGTTGATATAGGGAACATCCATTTGGGGGATTCCTGTCGCCACATATTACGATAAAATGTCCTTGAAGATACAACAAATAAATAATTTGACTTTGCAGTTTTCAACGAGAATTTGTTGGTAACATTTGAAAAAATATAGATTTTTCATGTCCAATAAAAAATCCGATTATTTTTTTCATGTGAAAAAAATGTTCCGACTCAGTGAAAAAACAAAGCCCAATTCAAGCCCCCTTCCAAAGAAAAAGAGTTTAAAGGCCGGTCCCTTATCTACTAATTCATCATATATTCTAAACTTTGGTCTTCAGTATGACAGATAGACCTTCAATTTACTTGTACCAGAAAAACAATTGACATCCATAACATGTCATACAATTTGTAAACATGTATGTATCAAGTAGTTTAATGTTGATATATCTGAACATGAAAATGAAGAAAAAATGTTACTTTGAATTTATTTAAAAAAGTACAAATATTTTGCTGTAATATCCATCCATGTGAGATATTTTCTCATGCATAAGGTGGAACGAGTATATATAAGGTACTAGCTCGGATGTACTATATAATATACTTTCTATAGACTTATTATATAATGAAAAGAAAGTTTAAACAGTGATGGTCAACAATTCCACCAATAAAAAACCCCCAAAAAAAACCAATCACCTCTCGTCTTAACTGAACTCACTGAACACAATAAGATCACGACATGTGACGTTGGAAATCCATGTCCTGGTTTGGGATTGGGGGGGGGGGGGGGTTAGACATATCTTCCACAAAGGTAAATTTAACACGAGGTTTTCGACAAAAGAGACGATTTTTTCTTTTACTTGCCCTATCAGACTTTTTCTTTTCGATGGCGACGTTCTTTTTGTCGCATCAAATGGCGTAATATTTTGCAGTTTATTCGCTTTGCAGTGTATTTCAATAATGTTTCCTACTAAAAAGAACGTAACCTCGTAATGACAGAAAAACGCCTACACCAATGATACCGTTTTCATAAACTATTGAAAACTTTCACTACATTTTATTACCGCTAGAAGGGTCTTGTATATAAATACAATTATGCAAGCAAACATCTGATCAAAAGGGTATGTCCCATCTGTATTTATATACGAGTGTTGTTAACAAAGATAAAAAGTTCAAATCTGATACATCTGTACTTGTAAAATCATTGAAAAATCGTATTTGTAAAGTCAAGTGATATGATTTAAGTTAGGTAACAACTGTAGTTGACTCTTTGAGAGTAGACAGGTTTTCTTTGCTAAACATATGACAGTCTGTTGGTATAACTTGTATGTCCAACTAGTAATTATAACAATTATAATTAATAAACTAAGCAAAATTATGTACATATAGTTTATAACATAATTTCACTTAATTTATTAATTATAATTGATATAGCTTGTACATTTGCTGTCATTTGATTTATGTTATTAGTGGATTTGTATGGAGATAGACAAGTAAGTTGTAAAAACTTGTTCCCAATCCAATTGTATAGATATTGACAATAATATCATTATAAAGTAACTAGAAATAAAATTTTAACTTTTATATTTCATTCCATATAATATTACTATTTTATATTCGATATTTCATACTAACAAATTGGTGAGCTATTAAGTTATTCTGTTCTCCCACGAAGACCATTAACTTATTCAGCTGTTTGTGACTAATTAATATTAATTTAATCTGGTAGACGTACAGTAGGTTGTGATTTTTTTGGGGTCTTAATAGTAATAGTAAAACACTTTCTACCTCCATAGCTAGTAGTCCGTTATCTACAATCATTCATTGACTCTATTATTGTCCTGTCCATGTTTATGTTGTTCTTCTTTTTTGTGATAGTGTGGTCATTTCGAATGGAAGCGAAGCTGTACAGGTTTTATTGTCTGTGTACATGTATCTGTATTGCCCTTGAAGATCCAATTATTAAACAGTTAAACCACTCCACCTTTTTGTACATGTTCCAAGCCAGAACCTGGCTATCCATCGACTATTAGGGAGTGGATGTAGTCGAGTGGTCTAGGGCGCTGGACGTAAAGCTAAGCGAATGGTGCTGCAGTGTATCAATGGTGTGGGTTCAAATCCCGTCGAGGGAATAACAAAAATTTGACAGCTCTAAAATCTAATTCTAACACTGTTTGGTTTAATTTTCAGACGTATATAATATTTAGTATTAACCTAGTATCCTTTAAAGTAACTTTGAGATCCAGTGGGACAGATATATTGTATGGTTGTCACTTGCTTCTAGACGTTTGTATAATATACTTTATTTCCCGTGACTGTATAATGAATTCCTCATTATCCTATACAATATATTAAAAATTGCTGAGTTAGATTGCTGTCAAATTATAATATTAAAGTATATATGTACCATCTACACACGCTTATACACATGTCTTACGTCTATCCATAGATTTTCCTTACGAGACAAGGTAACACTACGACTATTGAAGCTCCTTTTTTAGGGAGTGGATGTAGTCGAGTGGTCTAGGGCGCTGGACGTAAGGCTAAGCGAATGGTGCTGCAGTGTATCAATGGTGTGGGTTCAAATCCCGTCGAGGGAAGAACAAAAATTTGACAGCTCTAAAATCTAATTCTAACACTGTTTGGTTTAATTTTCAGACGTATATATATATATATATATTTTCTCCTTATTTATTAATAATATCATTATTGATTGCACATCTCTGGTCTACTGACAGTTATTGTTAAAAGTTTATTTTACTGGAAATAAAACTGTATTTATATTCAAACAAATTGCACTGGTGGCTTATACAATTATATGACATTATCAATATTTCCTTGTTGTTATTATGTACATTGTATGTTTGTATTCCATATTGTCAATCAATGTAATTGCTATGCCCCTTGTGGGTCCTTAATTGGTTAATAAAGTATTCTTCTTCTTCTTCTTCTTCTTCTTCTTCTATATGTCGTGATCTTTTGTTCAATGATTTGAGGTGAGAGATGATTGCTCATTTTGTTGATATTAGTGGAATAGTTTGTCATTAGTGTTTAAGCTTTCTTTAAATCGATCATAATGCACATGAATATTGGATCGAGTAAGAAATGACTTAACAATTTGCTTTTTTTTAAATCAGTAGTTTTATATGAAATACATAAGGAAACTTGTAGGTGGTCGAATACTCAGTTTGTAGACGAGGCCAACAGATTCCTGAAAGGAAACTTGAACATAAACAACAGCAAGATAAAAGAAACAGCATACACATCACTGGTAAGACCTACAGTCGAATATGCCAGTTCAGTCTGGGATCCATACCATCAGAACAATAAGCACAGGCTAGAAATGGTACAACGAAGAGAGGCGAGATACGTGACCAACCGTCATCACAACACATCATACGTCAGCTCCATGATAGAAGATCTCAATTGGAAATCACTGGAAGATCGTAGGAAAATAGCGAAATTAACAATGATGTACAAACTGGTAAATGGATTGGTACTAGTAAATACAGAGGATCGTCTAATTCCACCAGACAGAATATCCAGAAATAACAACACAAAGGCATACCAAATACCATCTTGCAGAACAGAAATAAGAAAAGAATCCTATTTTCCTAGAACCATCAGAGACTGGAATGCGCTACCGGACAACTGCGTCACCATCGGGAACCTTGAAACCTTCAAGGCCCACCTTCAGGATCTATTCTAAACCACTTCAGGATGTTTTTATCTTCACTGTATATATATAAAGCACTTCAAAAATTCAAACGTATTGATGGTGGCCGCATTCTGGTAGAAGTAGAAGTAGAAGTAGAAGTAATAGCGAATGCCAATATTTTATAACCGTCATAAATAGTTTATGAAAAGAATGCCGATACAGTACTGTCACGGTATACAGTCATAGCTGCCGCTTGTGGTATGGAGTCACCCCTCCCGTTTTTATAACTGTTTACATAGTATCCATGTTTTCAATATTCTTTATTATTTCATCTCTTTTCCCTTATTTAACGTGTTTGTGTCCGTTATATCCATACAGTCTTATAGAAACAACAGTGTGTCAACTCTCTTCTCTTATTATCCACTGGAAACGGGGGGAGGGGTATACAAACCATACGTCTCAGATATATAGTACAATAAATATATTAATATTGATTTCATTAAATAATGATTAGCATTCATAAGATAATATTAATAAAAGTATCATTTAAATTCTAATAGTAACAGTTATTGTTTTAACAAATTAGTTTGTTGTATCTTGATGATTGGTCGTTAACTTCATTCTTCAAGTTCAACAAAACTGGTTTTGGCTTTTTGTTAAATTATAGATACATGTCCTTAACCTAAAATTAAAACTGTAAATTACGTACTGATAGTCGTGTTCTGTCGAACTAGAATAGAACGTCCGATCCAAATTTTGTCAGACAATAGAATACGTATACGTCATACTGAGCTTCAAATTTTCGCGGTCTTAAATATTTTCATGACGTCATTGTAAACTGTGATGTTCTAGATACGAATAGTTCGGAAAAACAATGAATTAAAAATATGACAATCAATTCATTTGTTCATTTATAACTCATGAAAAATGTTCTTATTCCTTATATATTTAATAGTTATTCCATTTGTTTTTAGTGATTTGCTAATTAGGTCATGAATTATTCATGAGGGTTTAGAAGGAGGCTTTGGCAGAACAGGAAGGGTTGCACCATGTCGGACCGGGAGAGCGGTGATGAGCAACAGGAGCAACAGGGACAGGGTACACATTGGTTTAAATTATTCTTGTTAGATTCCTCTTGACTTATTGTATCCGATATATGAAATTAACCAAAGCAAAAAGTGCTGACAAAGTAGAAAAACCTGGTTGACTTTATGACCCGGTCAGTCAAAATATTTTGACAGAAATGTCGACATTTCCCCTTTGAATGCACTCTTGCGTCGATATTGTCATTCTGTAATTTGAGTTGCACAATTGTACTCGTAACCAAAATCTGGAAATTATTTTATTTAGAATGCAAGGTGGTTGTTTGTCAGCTGGTAAAATCAAAATGGCGAGAAATGACCTGATTCGAATCAAATTAAATGGCTAAGAAACTAAGCAGCTGGCAAGGTTAATTTACATTTGATTACAATATACACATTTATAGCGAAGCAGAATCCACACATAATAAGGGTGTTGCTGCTTAAGTTCTACCAAGAAAACAGGTTTCCTTATTGTGTAGGAGTGGAAAGTCGTTGGCAAAAGACCAAGATTGACTTATTTCACATGACATGGGAAGGTGCAACTTTTAATAAAGTTCATATTTTGCACTATCATCAGTACATCAAAATATTTCTTGTTTGAAAAGAGATAATGAATATATGTTTTAAATTGCAAGTACAAATGTACTTGTCTAATTTCAACTGTGATGCCTCTTGTAAAACAACATGTTTTTTCTGGTTGTTTATTTTGGGTTGATGAGTTGGCATAATCCACTACATTTTATTGTGTCTGCTTGGCAGAAATCGTGATGCAATATATTCTGAAACTACAGGATTGACTTGATATCAATTAACTATTATGGAATGCTCCCTATCCATTTCACACATATTTTTTCTTTCCCTTCTTGGTGAAGAATTTCTTTGCTTACAATTCATATTCATAAGAATAAATTTATAAATGGAATTTCCATAGGGACAGTCCTTTTCTTTTATTCACTCTTATTAATCGTGTTAATTTTGATGTCTTGTTTAGAAATATCAAAGCACACCTCCCAATCTGTCTCCTAAAGGGATCATCTTCTTTGGTATATGGCTTTTGGTAGTAAAATTGGATGCTGTGATATTTTGGGTATCAGGTCCATTTGCCCTATGTTTAAATATATATGTAATATGTGTATAAATTGATTTCCTATGAATTAGATTAATAAAATATATATTGTCCAGAGCTCCAGATAAGGTTTCTTAAATTGGGGTTTTAACTCGCCTGTTTAGCATTTCCATTGGGTGTTCTATTTTTTAAATGCTTTACTTCAAATTTTTCACTCGCCAGGATAAGATTTAATTGGGTTTTTTACCCACCATGAATAAATTGAATTGGGTCTTTTACTCTCTGTACATGACATGCATTGCTTTTTTGTTGCAGGTATGTCAGGCATTGAAAATGTATACATCCAGTTTTATTCTCCCGATGTACATTATACTGTATTCTTTAAATATTTTTCATTGGTGTAGATGATACGTACATGTAAAGAGAGGGGGTCTTGTCCCGCATTCCCGTTAAAATAAATACCGGTAGACTATCCTGTTATGTCGAGTTACTGCAGAAAACTGGAAGTTGGGAGTACCCTCATGTCCCCACACACTACTGATTTTAATACCCTTGGAAGCAGCTGATATGCATTCTGTGCATTGCAAATATGGAATACCGTTTTTCTCTACTTTACATACAGTAGCCATGGAAACTTAGTGGCAAAAGTTTTGTCTGTGACTGAATGTTTCCGTTTCATTGAATTATTGTCAGTCTTTACTTCCCCTTTCAAAATATCATCAATGATTTCTGTTGCAACAATTTTACTATGATTTACAGCATTTTCAATCAGCGTATCTAAAATTTGTGTAACCATGGCTTTTGAATCTGTCTTTAAATAATTAGCGATAAAATAATTCGCCCTCGACGATTCATAACAATAGACTGAAACCGCTACAAAATTAATTCCAAGGCAAACAAGACTAAATTCTAGCAGGGAACCGGAATTTATTTCCTCCGAATTAAGTGGAGTGAATATTTGGAACTCCTCGCACCCTTAGATAGAAGTAACAGATCCCATCAGAACTATATATCGGCAAACCTCGGGAGATTTGTAATCTTACGAGTGTTGACGAGTGAAAGAGAAAGTAAAATGTCACGGAACAGAAATCATACGATATGCTTTAATTACGCAACTACATAAAAATGAATGAGTGAAATAAGCACTCATTAAACAAAGAATTGGGTTATATCTGGATGGAATTGGGTTCAACAATGCAAAGGAAATAGAAAAATTGGGTTTTTGTTAATTTTATTTGCGTAATCACGCAAAAACACAGCTTATCTGGAGCTCTGATTGTCTATATAATTTTATTTATTAAACAGACATTGTTTTAAACTTTGATGCATTAATTGATACAGTGCAGGAAACCACTGCTCATCTAAAGCGAGCGTAAAACTATTTTGACAAGTATTTCCATCGAAGTACTAGCCATTCTGGCAAGTTCAAATGTCTGGGTGACATACCCTTGGCTTGTGTAAATATTCTCAGATTTCTAAATGTTCAGAAATCCAAGAACTACTTTAATTCTTATCCATTCTACTACTCAATTTTCTGGAAGTCCTAATGGCTGTGCTACAGGCTTTGGGTGGCCATATTTTAATGAGAAATGTGTATCAATTCAGTTTAATTCTTTTCAGGCTCCAGTGAACAGGAGTTGGCAACAAAAACATTACAGATTCAATCAAAAAGATTCTACCTAGATGTCAAACAGAACAGGAGAGGAAGATTTATCAAAATAGCAGAAGTTTGTATCACTCATATTAATAGGCCTAGACAAAAATAAATTCTTTGATACATTTTTGTAAATTTAAATATTTTGGTCATAGAAAAAAATATTCAATATTACTTACATTGTATTAAGATATCTTTATTATTGAAATTTACAGCACCTAATTTATTTGGATTTCAAATAATTATGTCCCTACCCCCTTATAGAGAGATTCTTATCAAATTATATAAAAGCTATATTTGAACATTCAGTTTGCACACAATTTTAACGGAAGCAAATTATTTCCAATTTCTTGGTCACTGTACAGTCATTCTCCTAAAAATCGCTATTTTCAAATGGGAAAAATCGAAATTATGATATCAAGTATTTGAAAAATCTTGGGGGAATTCCTCTTTCACGATTGAGACGAGCTTTTTTATCATAGCATGGACAGTATTTGCATTATGGGATAGTGTTTCGGATACTCCTACCACACTTACATGTGTTTTGGTATGACTTGAGGGAAAATATATGACGGATGTATGAAGTGTTACCGTATCTGCATTCCAATATGCTGATTGGACTTCTTCTAATGCACTGCATGTAAAGTTCTCAGCAAAATCCATCCATGCCATAGCATGTTCTTCTGGGAGGTTTTCCCTCAAACGCTTCATTTCAGTGTACTGAGTCTTAACTCTAAATACGTGATCCCTAAACTCATCAACGTCCTTCATGAATCTTTCTCTAGTAACCACCTGGCGCCACCTGAACTCCATTCTCAGACATTTTTTTCCACTCAAATGTCATCGTTATTTGTTCATTGCTCATTGTGTTCACCATATTATCTGGATTCTTGCTTAACCTTACACCTTGACTGTTCAGCGACTGTATCTTTAATGCCAAGTTCTGGTGCCTTGTGCACAGGCACGTTCTTCTATTGCAGAAATTTGCCGTTGTATCTCGGTCTCATTTTTCAGAATTCTCTAACTGAAATTTTTTGTGGAGATTATGCAAATAATCACTTAAAACTCTCTTTTGTTCTTTATCTTTTCCGGATGTACAATCTTTTTTTCCTGCCATCATAGTCGAGTTGTCCTCTCTCTTCAAAAATTGAATCACTTTGTTCGTCATCATTTGCTTCCTTCTTTGTTTTATTCTTATCCTTTCTTTCTTTTTCTTTCTCATTTACGACTCCAAGGGGTGGCGCCCATTTTGTACCCATTAATCGTCTTGCCATTTGTGAACACCTACAGGTACTTCTTGACTATCTTGTCTGTTAAAGTTATTCTTATACCTATAAAAGCTATATGAATAGATTGTTGAACAACAGTTTCTTCTTTATTTTGGGATTTGTAGATGGGCTTAGTCCTCTCTTCTCATTTCTTGCATTGTTTTTGAATTCGGAGTATTTGGAACTTTTGATGTTGATGGTGTTTGGAGACATATATTCTGTTTATTGGCATCTGATTTATTCTTCAGTCTTTGAAGTCCTCTCTGTGCAGTTTTCTTGACTTTAAGCAACTGAGCGTTCTGTTCTTTCAGCTTTTTGAGCACCAGGGCATTTGAATGCCTTTTTCGGAGTGCATTATTCCTTTTAGATTTCGATTTGAATGAAAGGGAGACAAGTATTTTTGCTTTACTGCTACTTTGACGAGTGACTAGTTCATTCGACTCCTGATTCCGTTCATTTTATTTCTGGGATTTTTTCTTCTGATAATGTTTCTGCACTCTTTTTTTCAGCTGTGAACTGTTTAACTCCTCTACTGGGGTGTAAGCTTTCCTCTTTCATTCATGCTCTCTTTGCTTATAGTTTGCATCTGTTCTCTTTTTCTTTTCTCTATATCGTTGTTGAATTTCTGCTCTTGACAGTGCCATTTTACTGCAAAATACAAAAATGATCAACACTATTAATTTAAAACGGAAAATGTTAAAATGTAACGGTTTGTTCTACGAAATTCTGATATGTTAGCTTCCGTTACTGACATGTCATGTGTTGTTTTGAACAAATTTTCCAAATGTTGAATCCTTTAATACAAAAATGAATCAATAATTGTTAGGTAGGTTCGGTGCACACAGTCTCATGATACTTGTTAAGTATGGCAGTCCTTTTGTCTAACCGTTAAGTGTGCACGTCGTAACACACATCTGTTTTTTCATGTTTCAGGTATTTTTGCAGGTTGAGTGCCTTTTTATATGAAAAATAGCCTCTGTTGTATTAAAATCAGCAAAATATGAATTTTTGCCAACTTTTTGAACCTCTGAATATGATTGCAATTGATCGTTTACAGTTCTATAAAAAATATAACTTCCGTTACCATTTAAGGAGGTAACGTTTACGGTTCCGTTGAACGGGTTTTAGTGTAATTCGAACCATCCTGGGTGTAT
Organism: Bathymodiolus brooksi; assembly: GCA_963680875.1. Taxonomy (NCBI): domain Eukaryota; kingdom Metazoa; phylum Mollusca; class Bivalvia; order Mytilida; family Modiolidae; genus Bathymodiolus; species Bathymodiolus brooksi. Next base: position 95,702,731 of record OY804585.1, read on the forward strand.
CAACGTAACGTGGGGGTGTAAAATAAAATGTATGTGAAGTGTGAGAGTACTGTATCAATGTTTATGATGAATTCAAAGTGTTTAATAAAAAATCTACACTCGCCATATCTATAAAATCGGCCAAAACTTAATGAAAATAAATCCTGTTCTTGTCCTCCAACGCTTTAGTATGTTTTGTGACGTAATAAAGATTGTAAAATACAGATCGGATGGATGAGACGAATTCCAGAATTGTATATATGAGGGGTTTATACAGTATCAGAAGTTATAAATCTCGGAAGTTAAGAAATTTTAGCAATATTTTGGGGTTTTGGGAAAAATTTTGATTTGTTTTTAAGTTTTAAGGGAGATTTCAGAAATTCCTTGCCTTCTTCAACGTATAAAACCCCTTAATATTGTAGGTATTTATTAGAATACATTACATTCAGATCACGGAAGTTAATATCTTAAATGTCATACTTCAATGTTGAATTCTTTGGTAATAACCATTTTTTTCCCATTTTTTTTATAATATGCAAATGGAGTTTCTTGATTCGATAGGTCAAAATTGTCCGTGTTTATGCGATTATTTACCATATTACGCAATATGAAAGGTATTGTATTTAGAATAGAAATTCTGTATCGGAAGTTAAAAAAGAATAAGCGACCATCAGTAGATGAAACAGAAATGCAAAGATTGACACGCATGGAAAAATCATTCTTTCTAGGCAATTTCTACACATTTTCCGCCTAAAACGGACAAATATTGGTTACCCTATGTAACCAAATTACTTCACAACGATACGTTATTAAATAGCAGTTCAAGGGCGACATTACATTTTTCGCAATTTTAGGTGCTTTTCAGCAAAGTCACTGCAAAAAACTACTGCATGTCCCTGTAAAAAATATCTGATTTAATAAAATATTGCTCAATCAAACATTTCAAGCCTTTTAAAGCATTGTCTACACTTGAAATAATTAGTTCGCGACAGCATGATAGCCTAATTTGCACTTTTTTTATAGAATGACTGTGATGTGTTTTAAAAATAAAGAAAATTTTTATGATCTTCAGTATTTTAGTACCAGTAATTTTATTAAACTGCCACCTGCTCTTAGGTTTTAAGTGATGCAATGTAAGGAAATTTGGCTTGTGCATATCCAATGCTTTTGCATTTTCCTTGTGTGTAAATTAAGATATTTTGTCCTATTCATTTATTTTTTTCATACATTTGTCCTAATAAGCTTTGATTTTCTATGACTTAATATTTTAGGTGGGTGCTGGTGGGAAGAAGAGTCGCCTCCTTTTGGCAATGTCCACCGCTGCAGAATTCAGGGATTATCTCACAGATTTTAGTGAACATTACGCATCACTTGGTGAGTGTCATGGTTACTATTCATGCATGTCATTCATATTACACATATACATAGTTTTTATTGTCTTGCCGGCAACAAAAGTAGAGACATAAGTTTTGTTTTTACAGCAGCCGTGTGAATAATGTCAAGTTTAGTGACTATTCTAATATTTCCATAACCATACAGCATAGACTCCTCATTCTTGGTTCATACATTGATAATGGTGGGTACATGTCAGTCAGGCATGTATCATCTGACTTTAACCTCATTTTCATGGTCTTATGACTGTTTAACTTACATCAAGTTTTCATGTGTATGTCTGCATTACCATGCAACCTAGGTCACCATATTTGGTTCACATCTTATTCATGATAGATATATGTCTGTCAGGCATGTGTCACCTGATCTTGACCTTGTCTTCATGGTCTAATGACTTCCTTAAATTACCCATCAAGTTTTTGTGATTAGGACAGTTTCACCATTGCCATGCAACCTATGATTATTATGTCTCCCCTTCGAACCAAGGGAGACATATTGTTTTAGTCTGATTTTTTCTTCCACTTCTTAGTATCTTCCCCGGACTGTCTCCCATAATGATAAATGCAACAAATATTTAAATGGTTTTCAAATTCTTCCACAACTCTCTTTCCCTAAGTCGGGTTCAATACTTGCCACCCCCCAACTATCACACTCACGGCAATGGCATCTGTTTTTCTCTGGTCCTTTTACTCAGGATCTATCACATCTTCGAGCATCTCTCTCCATGACCATTGGTTTAGAAAGCTATATATTCTGTTGGTTACAACCGGTTTTATTTTATTGTCTCGTACATATTTTTCTGACGGAGGAGGAACTGTAAACGTTCCATTCATGTTGCAGACAACATGCCGTTTTCCATAGGGTTTTATTAGCTCACCTGGCCATAGGCCATGTGAGCTTTTGTCATGGGTAAGCGTCCGTCGTCCATCCGTTGGTTTTTCACATTTAAATCTTCTTCTCTGAAACCACTGAACAGAATTGAACCAAACTTGCCAGACATGTTCATTGGATGGTCCTCTACCAGATTTGTGTTTTTGGTGCTGATTTGAAATCCAACATGGCTGCCAGGGTCCATAATGTGTTCTCATTGGCTGAAATTTTAAAAATCTTCTTGTCAGAAACCACCAAGCCAATTGAATTGTGACTTTGCAGGAATGATCATTGGGTGGTCCTGTACTAAATTTGTGAATCGTTTGCCGATCGGAAATTCAAGATGGCCACCATGACTCGACTTAGTTTAAAAGTCTTCTCCTCTGAAACCAGCAAGTAAATTTAAAGCAAACATGGCATGAATGGTCCTTAGGTGGTCAACTTTCAAAATTATGTCCTGTGACCCCGACCTCCATCCAAGATGGCCACCGTTAGCGGACATAGTTTTAACATAGGACCCTATGGGAAAAATGTTTAAAAAATTTTTCTTCTGAAACCAGTAAGCCAATTTAAAGCTAACATGGCATGAATGGTCCTTAAATGGTCAACTTTCAAAATTATATCCAGTGACCCAGACCTCCATCCAAGATGGCCACCATCAGCGGACATAGTTTTAACATAGGACCCTATGGGAAATATGTTTATAAATCTTCTCCTCTGAAACCAGTAAGCCAATTTAAAGCAAACATGGCATGGATGGTCCTTAAGGGTCAATTTTCAAAATTGTGTCCGATGACCCTGACCTCCATCCAAGATGGCCGCCTTCAGCAGACATAGTTTTAACATAGATCCATATGGGGAAAAAATGTTTTAAAATCTTCTCCTCTGAAACCAGTCAGCCAATATAGCAAACATGTCATCGATGGTCCTTAGGTGGTCAACTGCCAAAATTGTGTTCTGTGACCCCGATCTCGGTCCAAAATGGCCACCGTCAGCGGACATAGTTTTAACATAGGACCTATGGGAAAATTGTTTAAAAGTCTTCTCCTCTGAAACCAGTCAGCCAATTTAAAGCAAACATGGCATGGATGGTCCTTGGGTTGTATACTTTTAAAATTCGAAATCTTAAATCTGGGTCTCAAACGCGATTTAAGAAATATTGGTTTGTACGCAAGTAAAAGAGCTCCGACTTCCATTTCTACTTTTTCCTTCCCCTATAATCCCCTGCTTTTACATGCCTGACAATAGGCATTAAAAAAATAATTCTTGCTCTATATCGACAATAAAATAATTTGAGTCGGTCGGGTTTGGGGAAACAAACAATATTTTATTTTTTGCCTAAGAAAGTCATAGTTTATCATGAGGCAAGTGTCTCTGCATTTGTTACATACTAAAATTCTGAATAAAACGGAATCTTTATAAATTGAACTATAAATAAAGTTCTAATGTAGGATATCTTTGTTAAATTAATCGGTATAAACCGATTACCTGTCTATTCCAAACACAAAAGTCTGTCAAAGGAAGTTCAGTTTCACATTGTATTTTTCTTTGTTTTTGAACATTTTACATTCATACCATTGAAATATTTCAACATTCATTAATTAGATTGAAGACATGTTATTTTACCTTAGCCTCCCTGTTATGTGGGAACACTGATGTTGATACATTGTAGGTCCTCCAAACCCAGATAATTTACCAGAAGATGGTAAGCTGAAAAGTGAAACTATGATCAAAGACAATAGACGTTACTACCTTGACCTTAAAGAAAATCAGCGAGGGAGGTTCCTAAGGGTAAGTTATATGGGTAAATGGTGTTGCAAATTTTGATAAATATTTAAAATTTTTATATCCCCTGTAAAGGTGAACGTAGTACATTTTATAACACAGACTTGAAGATGAATTTACTTTTTAACTTTTTTAGCTCAATTTGTTAAAGGTCATGTGACATTTGCACTTGCCTCAAGAGTTTTGTCACTTTAAATTGCATTTGAAAAATAAGTTACATTCAGATTTCAAAAACACGTGAGCATTTTCGAATAGCGTAAATTCACAAATATATGTATATCTAAGGTCATCTGCTAAAATTGTCATGTTAATTTAAGTGTGATTGTCATTGTATAAAAAAAAAGATGGTGGAATGTGTTTGAAATGTAAATTAATTGTATTACCCCTTTCTATTCAAAGTAGATATTATTTTGACCTGTGTTGCTAACATGTCAACAGTATAATATCAGTTTATCTATCTGCTATAAAGATAATATTGTTAAATAATTTTGATCCTTTTATCAAAGTCACAAAATTAGTATGATCAGCATGTTGATGATATTTTAAGATACATTTGCCATAAATAGGTAGCACAGACTCGTCCGCGAGGTGGACCTCGCTCGCAAATAGCCATTCCTGCTCAAGGAATGATAGAATTTCGAGATGCATTAACAGATTTGTTAGATGAGTTTGGTACGGACGACCACGGTGAGTCAGACGGTACATATTGTTTTATTTGTTGTTATTTTATTGCATTGTTATTTCTGCCAGTCAGTCGGTACAGGACACTTGTAACATTTATAGTTACAACACTTTATATTTAAAATTCTTCTTGTGTAAAAAGGGTCAGTCTTCACGCTAACCTACTTGCCCGAAGCCCTGGAAAAGTAGCTGGATTCGAACAAGTGAAAATTATGAAAGAATTGGGATTTTTTTTGTGAATTTTTTCTATTTTTGGCTTTCTGGCAAGTAGGTGAAAAAAATAAGGCAAAGACTGAAGAATATTGTGGCTTCATAGTCACTTTTCATGTTGTTAATATATTAAAATTGATCTGAACCGACTGGCAGCAGAAGTTGAAGCTTTGTATACAATGTATTGCCATGATGTTGCTGAAGTATATTATTTGTTTTTAGTTCTTCACCCTTTGCTTCATTCAGTATACAGATTAAGGTATAGTACAATCTATTTATATACCTAGTAGGAACTTTGTTGCTTACAAAAACAAAATATCTCCGTAACTGCGTATGATTTTATATATGCCCTGTTTTGCCTGGCTAAAATCAATGATGCTATATGTGAATTTCACTTATTTTCTGCTCGGTGACAATTTTGTTTTTATTATTATTTTTTTTTTTTTTTTTACTAAAATTTTGTTGTGGTGGTTAAAGTGTAAATTTGTTTTTAAGTAAGATACACAAGGTATGAATCCAAGAGACTAGAGGAATATTAAAATAAATTTTGTGATATTCTCGAAATAATGAATTAATCTGACTTTTTACAAGCACTACATATCAGAAACTTTAAAATATTCAACAGGAACTGGTAAAGCTTATTTTTTATTGATAAAAATAAAACTTATCTGATGATTAACAGAGAAGTTTTCACTCCGTGGACAAATCAGCTTGTCGTTCACCAAAAATAAGGAAATTAAATGAGTTTTGATCGCAAGACGTAATTAGATTATAATGTTAGTGACCATGTGACCAGGAATTTGTTCTCATTGGATAACTTTAAGAAGATAATCTTTCATAAAAAAAATGAAATAAATTTATTTCCCAATTTAATAATAAAAGTAATATTAAAAACAGGTCAGTGAAATTAAACTAGTATTGTATACCTTTCTGTGAATTTATCTTACTACGTTATTCATTTGCTGTTTTGCTGTTCGTAGTTATTAATGCTGATAGTAGCAATCTTTACAAAACTGTTTCTGGTTGTAGTGTTAGATCAAATTATTAGAAAAGAAAAAGATAAATCTCCAAGAAATCAATTCTATGTTAACAGCATTTCCTGTTGAATGTGTAATTTAAACAGTTTAAATGATGTGTGTGTTTTATTTATCTTTGTAGAAGGACAAGGAGAATTACCGGAGAGTAAGTACCTGAGAGTTGAAAACAAAGTATTTTACTTTGATGTCGGCTCTAACAGACGAGGAGTGTACTTGAGGATATCAGAGGTTTGTTTAAAGTAAAATCTGTAATTTCATGATTAGGTTTAATCACACCTATTACACATACATTCACACTTTTGTTTATCTCTTTCATGTCAAATATCTTGTGTAGGGCCCGGGTGGCTCAATGAATTAGGTAGTTGGATTACCTAGCAACTCGTACAAGCCTATCACCAATACGGTGTGGGATCGCGCCCGGCTTTGTAATTTACACAAAAGGGTGCACTCGACTCGCAGCCACAAGTGATAAAGTTTACCAGTTGCTTGCCCATGGTCGGTGATTCTCTTTGGGTACTCCGGCTTCTTCCACCACTAAAACTGGTCGCCATGATATAGCTGAAATATTGCTGAAATTGGCATTAAACACAATAAATCAATCAATTAATCAATCAAATATCTTGTGTGTCAAACACAATAAATAAATAAATAAATCAATCAATCAATCAAATATCTTGTGTGTCATCACTGCATCCGTCATCTTTATATAAATTATGATTGGGTGATGATATCAGGGCTGCAAAGCACATTTTAGCATGTTTCTGAACTGACACCAAATTACCTCCCTTTGAGATCATGTTTGTTTTCAATGTAAGAGCAACAATCTATTTGTTTGAAAATGAAAAATACCCTTAAACTGTTAAATTTCTTGTTCACAAAAACTATAAATTTGCTTGAACCAAAACAGTGCATGAATAACCAGGTTGTCATCATATGCTCAAATGTGTATCTGGTTATTTGTGATGAAAATGCAAAATTGTAAACAATTAGAAAGCATGATATTTGTTTCCTCTTTTCACTGGTACATTAGTCCCCTTTTACAACTACATCCCTTCTCCAATGAAAAAGTTGCCTATTAGAGAGGTGGCTTCTCTTGGGGGGACAATTTATATACATGAATGAGCTTGGTGTGTGTAATTGTCCTTTTATACACCTGCTAGATTTTTGCTTACTACTGTTCTTGTCAATCGTCTGATGAGGGAGAGTCTTGTTTAGATGATAGAGACTAGTTTATTTATAATGTAAAATATGTACTATATTAATAAATTCTAGACCAACTGTAAACCAGGCAAATAATTTCATACTCCTGTGAGCCTCTGGTTTGTTCTACATCAATGATACATGCAGGTGATAGCCTCTGATTGAGCTTTTCCCATGACTACACATGAAACAAATTTTTCTGTTGGTTATTTGTCACCCTTGAACTTTTAAATTACAAATGGAAATAAAAGATAAAATAAAGAAATGAAGTCTGTTGCCATCACTTGGCGTCTGTCGTACGTCGTAAACTTTCACATTTAAATCTTCTCCGCTGAACCAAATTAAACCTAACGTGGCAGGGATGGTCCCTTTTTCTTTCAGGCGATTTTTACCGATTATGCAAATTAGGCATATTTTGATAATGAGCTCAAATTTTTTACTGCAGCTGCATAGCGAGGAGTAGTTTAACATATATTCCGGGTTTTTCTGTGATATTTTTCTTTCAGCCAGTTTATATCGATTATGCAAATTAGGCATATTTTGATAAAAGATCACATTCAAATCTTCTTCTCTGAAACCGCTGAACCAAATTAAACCAGATTTGGCTGGGATAGTCCTTGGGTAGTCCCATTTCAAAATTGTGTCCGACAGCTCTGCTCTCCATTCAAGATGGCTGCTGTTACTAAAAATAGAATTTTTTTCAATTGTCCATTGCTGCTTTATTATAAATTAAAATGAGCTCAAATTTTAACCGCAGCTACATGACAATGAGTAGATTACCAAATATTCTGGGTTTTTCTGTGAAATATTTCTTTCAACCGATTTATACCGATTATACAAATTAGACATATTTTGATAAAAGATCACATTTAAATCTTCTCCTCTGAAACTGCTAAACTAAATTAAAGCAAATTTGGCTGGGATGGTCCTTGGTTGGTCCCCTTTCTATATTGTGTCTTGACAGCCCAGTGCTCCGTTCAAAATGGCTGCTGTTACTAAAAATAGAAATTTCTTTAGTTATCAATTTCTGCTTTATTACACATCAAAATGAACTGAAATTTTAACTGCAGCTACATGGCAATTAGTAGTTTAACATACATTATGGGTTTTTCTGTGAGAGTTTTTCAGTCAGTTTATTCCGTTTAGGAATATTATGAGAGAAAAAAATCACATCAAAATCTGTTACTCAGAAATTTGAGTTGAAATGATCTTTTGGTGGCCCACTTTCAAAATTATGTGTAACACCCCCATTTTCTATCAACTTTAGATGTCAAATTAAAAACCAGGTGAGCGATTACAGGCTCCTGGGAGCCTCTAGTTGTATACTTCAGAAAGTTGGAGCACCACCATGACCACAAGGTTTATTGATGATCTCAGTATAATAGAAGACATGTTCTCTTACATATTCATGTTTCACATAAAGCATACATTTAAGCCAAAGGTGTTCTAATTCTTTCTGCCATACATTTACAGGTACGATCTAATTACCGCACTGCCGTCACCATTCCAGAGAGGTCATGGGGCAGATTTAGAGACATGCTGTCAGAGTTTGCGGATGGTTCCTCCCAGACAGGGGCCGTAGCAGAAACCCAAAAGGAGACAAAATAAACATGGATGCCTATCTGACAGAGGGAATGTGCAACGTCGGGGGTTCAGTCCAAATGTTTTGTAAAAAGTGCACTTGGTGTTGCGTTATGTGAAATTTTATCAGTAAATGATTGTCATTGAAGAGAATTTTTAGCTGTTTTTTGATTGATTATAGTTGTAAGGAGTAATGGTATGTTTTTCATTAATGGTCAGACTCACAGAAATGTTGTCTCTATCCATTCTACTTCCCTAATGAGATTTTTATTATGGGATTTTAAAATATCCAAGACAAAAATTTCAAGCACAGTATTTTACGAGGCACATTTCCTTTGCCATGAAGACAAGCAAAAAAAAAAGACGCTTGAAGAATTAAAAACAAACGCTGATGTCAAAATGGCATTGGGAACAGTTGTTTTTTTATTTTGTGGAAAGTTTCTATAAAGTGAATGTAATGTAGTTTGTATGTTGGTCTAGGTTCAAGGTTTTAAGCGACTCTGGATTAAGGAAAATATGATATGACTGTGTGTATTGTATTGTTTTGTTAGATAATGGAATATGAATTCAAATTACAGTTAAGATAAAAGGAAATGAACAGATTGCAACTAGTGAGCTATCCAGCGACGACTGGATATCATTATCTTATTTCAATGTAGACGAGTATCGACAAGCAACTGGGTCCGTTATCGTCACACATTTACATCATCCTTGCCACCCAAGACAGTAACAGAACATGTACAGAGACCAGTTTTACGAGTGATGTCGATTATCTGTGATAAATTTATACCTGACTAAATAAAATACATAAACAGTATCATTGTAAAAATTTATTCTCCTAAAAATTTATATTTCATATTGTCAAATCACTGTTGAATACTAAAAGTGAAATTACAGCATTACTGTATATATATATATATATATAATATACTTTATTTCCTGTGACTGTATAATGAATTGTTCATTATCCTATACAATATATTAAAAAATTGCTGAGTTAGATTGCTGTCAAATTATAATATTAAGTATATATGTACCATCTACACACGCTTATACACATGTCTTACGTCTATCCCTAGATTTGCCTTACGAGAAAAGGTAACACTACGATTATTGAAGCTCCTTTTATAGGAAGTGGATGTGGTCTAGGGTGCTGGACGTAAGGCTAAGCGAATGGTGCTGCAGTGTATCAATGGTGTGGGTTCAAATCCCGTCGAGGGAAGAACAAAAATTTGACAGCTCTAAAATCTAATTCTAACACTGTTTGGTTTAATTTTCAGACGTATATATACATATATATATATATACAATGTATAGCTTAAAACATTTCTATTTGCCTTTTTTTTGGTGGTGTTTGGGAATATTTTGGTTACTACTTTTGATTTAGTTGTTATTTAATATGTAAAAAAAAAAACCATGAGTATAGGGGGAAGAGATACAAAAGTATTAAATTTTAAGGAGTTAAAATAATAATTGGTTACTTGATAAAATCGGAAAATTATAATGAATACAGGTACAAAAAAATCATAATCTCCCAATTATGTTTTTATATGCTTGCCAAAATATTCTCAATGTTAAAAGGTGTGATTTGATATATATTACAAGTTTAAATATGAAAGATAATCATTGAATTGAATTTAAATCTATCTCATTTTGTCATAAAAATCACTTCAATTAATATTTAAGTGGTTTCCTGTCAGTAAAAAAGGATATGGACTTAAATGAACATGAGAGAGACTATCCAACACTGCACTAAGACACAAACCGAAGCAAGAGAACAGCACTTTTACCGAAGCAAGAGAACAGCACTTTTACTGCTGTTCTACATACAGTAGGGTCTTCAACAATGAGCATAACTCGTACCCTAATATTAGTTTATTGAGGTTTGGTCACTGAAATTCAAAATGTAATAACAGATACTGGCTTCATCTTGAAGAAAATTTAAGTATTTAGAAAACTATCAAATATTTTTAAAATGAGAGGAATTCATTGTGATTTGACTTTATATCTTGGCGACCCAAATGAAGACGAAATATATTCAACTCAAAGGAAAATGTGTGAAGTTAAAAAAAAAATCTGGCAAAACTATATATAAATTGTATGAGATATGATATGACAAAATGAGATAGGTCTAGAATTATTTCAGCGTAACTGAAGGTTAATTGGTACAATGATAATGATTCAAAAGTGATAGTATTTTTTATGTTAATCTTCAACTGTGATATTGTTGGAGTTGTTGACAGAGATCATGGTGATGGTTAATTGCAATCTACTTCCTGGTTTCATTGGCTGATGATGAAATTGTTAAATCTGTTATCCGTGATATGCATGTGATTTTCCTTGAATTTGATAAAACATGAATTATTGAAACTAAACTTCTATTTATTTTTTGTTATTTTAAGAGTTTTGAAAGAGCATGCTGACAAGAAATAACATTTTATATATATACTTTCTTTGTCAATACGAAATTGAATTAAAAGAAATAATTATGTTTTTTTCCCCACTTTATCCTGACTATTTTAGATTGTACCTAACACTGGAGAAAAATGTTTATTTGTTATTACTAAAAATTAATTGTCTTGATCATTTATAGATAGAACTTAAACCACTTCAACCATATGTTAAATTGCTTAAAACCTTGCAAGCTATTATCAGCTGTTATTTCTATAATTGTTGTACAAATTCCTGTTTATGTCAAATATGAACTTTGCAAAATGTGAGATATCTTTTGAAATTCAGATTGAGAGGAACATTTAAACATGGGAAAGTTGACCTACTTTGTTAGAAAATTAGAGCACTGAGGGTGAATTTTTTTTGTTTTTTTCGTAGGTCAAGCAGCATAGTTCATTTTTCCTAGAATTTTCTTTCGTTTTTTAAGTTCAAAATGAAATGGAGATTTGTTTGTTTGAAGAAAAATTGCATTCGTGCAATAGTCTTTTACCAAAAAATGTGTTTAATATTTAAAAAACAAAAATCACAGTTTAACCTTAGTTTACAACAGTGAGATTTGAGAGAGAGAAAAAACTGTTTAGGTTAAAATTAAACTTTTATTTCTATCTTTGTGAAGGGATTTATCACATGTATGTTAGCTGACCGATTCACAATCAGCTAATGTAAGTTTGTTTCTTTCTATTTGCTTTGAGTTGTATTTATTTTTGTTTTCAAACTTTTTACCTCATTTTGTATTATAATTTTGTTGCTTATTAAGTCCACCCTAACCAATCTAATTTTTAAAAATATCACACGACTTAGTATTTGGTTTTTTTCCTAATAATACATTTATATCTGTATTGTAATAATTAATCTATGAAGAATAAAACAATGTTTTTTGTTTGTTTTTTAATAATGTGACTTGTTAATCTTTGAAAAAAAAATTATGCCTTTTAGAAATAAACAAAATATTACTTGTTACTATAAATGTGATTAAAATCTGTGTACCCCATCTTGTTTACATTTGCATGGAATGGAAAGAGAAGACAACTCAGTTTTATTTGTCATGTTCTCCCGTAATTTTGTATTACCTGTAGTACTTCAATATAAGTATTTCTAGATATAGAAACAGCAGGCCAGAAATACTGGAAAATGAACTTTTCTGTTGACAGTATTCTACTGAAATAGACTGCAAGACCTGGTAAAGAATAACACTTTCAAAATTTGACAGGTACATGTATGCCTAATTTGTAAGGTAAAATAAATGCAGTATCAAGAATTGTAATGAATCATTTTCAGTTACAAATTTGATTGAGATGTATCTTTAATAGAGATTCAGGTCCATTCAACATTCTCTGTTACCACGTAAACAAGTGTGGTTATATCATTGTTTAAGGTTAGTTTGTTGATTAATTATATTTCACTCATTTTCTTCTTATTATTGTTAGGCAGGGGTATCTTGTTTTAACAAATATATATATATATTATGGTTTAATTTTACTGGCTATTTGGTTGCTATGTAAATGATAGAAGTGCTATGTTGATTTTTTTTGGTCATTATACTGTGGTTCCAGAAATTTCCTAATTTTTCCTGTCAGTTTTCCTTTTAAATGAATAAGGTCTGTGCTAGATAAAAATATGTGCTATGCTTTAAAAAGCGAGAATATTGACTATTTTAATAGATCTATTCAGTTAATAGCTAAAACTTGTACATGGTCATATTCAAATCATTTCGAGGTGAATGCAAGTGAAAGTACAGAAACATTCTTAAGATTTTAATAACGGACATCTTCAAGAAATGTTTTCTTAAAATGAATGCTGAATTTTAAGGTTTTCATTTTTTTAAAAAGGGAAAAAAGAGTATAAATACAAAATAATTTAAGGTTATTTGTTAATAGTAAGACTTTGGACAAAATTTTGAAATCCCTGGAATCTAGTTTGATATGCTTGGGGAGGCTTGGTATAGAACGAGCAAGGAGGACTCAATATGTATTTAGTCAGAAAGTTATCAGTTTGAGTAAATATCACTAGTTTGAGAGGTTTAAACTAGTGTTATTGTTTTTATTATTATTATTTACAAACCTTTTGTTAAATTTTGTTATTAAAGATATATTTATATTTAATAACAGTTATTATAAATTGGGCAACTGCAATTTAAAATTTTAAAAAACGCCCAAGAAAGTTTTGAAGCAAATTTTCACCTAATGTAGTTTAAGATGTAGACTTGGTGTTTTGTTTCAAGCTTGTAGATTTAAAAGTGTAAAATTTGCTTTAAACTTTCTGGAAGCTGTTGTATTCAAGCCACCCTTCATCTGTACAAAGGTATATTTATACTATATTAATTTTTCATATCAAAGAGAGAAACTGGATGTGCATGCTTTTTATGAAGTACTGGTTTGCTTGAATACTGTTCCGTGGGGTTTACGAGGAAAAAAACTTCAGAATATATAAATTTTTTTTTTTTTTTCAAACTGATATTTTTGGTATTATGGCAGTGTCACATCAAACTGAAAATAAGTACTATTTAATTTGGACCGTAAAGAGAGAAAAAAAAATCTTGAATCATTTTCCTGTGAACATTATAGCTCCCACATTCATAACCAAAATGTTGTTTTCTTTTTTTGGTGAAATTATTATTGCTTTTTGGCTTTCAAAGTGTTGATTTGATTATGAGCAATTTGGAAAAGGTCATTCATGCATTGAAAGTGTCAATAAAACCAAGATTAACTGTTGGTCTTATTTTAATAATCAAATACTCTTGTGCAATAATGATCAAACATTTTATTTAAAATATTTCAGTTAGGACTATTTCATAAAACGTTGAATTTTAGTGGGAAGCCACTTTACACATATAACTTTGTGGGGTAATGCAAGCTGGTGACAAACCCTATGTGGAAAAAAAGAAAAAATGTAATGGGTAGTGAGTGTAGGGACAGTCATTGCAGGGTAGTGTGTGTGAGGAAGATGTTATTACACCCCCCCTCTCCTGCTACAACTTTTCTGTAATAGTCTTAAACAAAATTTAATTATTATTATTTTTTGTACAAAGCAAATCACAGGAATCCATGATATATACCGGTAAATTATATATTAATAACTTCCTTTTAATCGGTGATGCTGTATTATATTTTCTGCATTGATTAGTTTCATTTCCATGGTAAATTTTAATTTAAAAGTATATGCAGGATTAAATTTGCATACCGGTATATAAAACAGAAACTTATTTTAAGATTTTTGTTGTTGAGAGCCCTAATAGTTTTTATGTATACCAGTACTTTGTTGTTAAACTTTCACTTGTTTTATTGTCTCAAGGAATTGTTACTTTGTTATGTAAAACAACGGCATATTATGAAATATAGATTCAATCTTTATTTTCATTCTTTGTTTTTCTTAATATCAATTCATACCTTTTATAAAATTTTACTGACAGAGTATTATTCTCTTATAATTTACAAACTGCATCGGTGGTGTAACGGTTAGGGTGCTAGCCTCAACTACGGTAGATCGTGGGGTCGAGTCAAACCAAAGACTAGAATTAGTATATGTTGCTTCTCCACTAAGCATGCAGTATTAAGGAGAAAGAGCAAAGACTGGTTGGCTCGAAATCAGGATAATGTGCCAGAGTAGGGCGACATGTCTATCCGCAGACTGTTGTTTCAGTGAGCTAGCACTATAAAAATCCAACTAAGCGTGTTGGTCTAGTACAAAGCGGACCTCATCGTCATCTCATTGAAAATTAACTTGTTCTCGTCATGATATAACTTAAAAATTGCTGAGTTGGTGTTAAACAACAATCACTTACTCATTCACATCAGAGTTTTCTTTTCATCTCGAGTCTGTGCTGTCATTGTACATATTACACGGTGGGGAAACTACTTATAAACAAGTTGAAGATGAGAGTATACATGTATATTCATACTTGTCCTTTGAAACTTTCTACTGTTGTAAACAGAAATACTGTTGGTAGTTAGTTCCATTGTGTTATTGTGAGTGGATAGAATGAAATACTGTATGAATCTTTATTGGTTTGGATGTGCTGCAAACGGTTGGGTTCAATTACTTTAAAAAGTAATTAAATACTTTCAATTACATTGCAATATTTTTCAATTACATTACATTGCAATTACAGTGGTTTTTAAAAAGTATTTTATTTTTTTCAAATACTTTTAAAAAGTAATTAATTACATTGCAATTATATTTTGATTCACAAAAATCAGAAAATTCACACTTGGCCTTAAAATTTCCACTTGCATCTGTAGGAACTTCAAATTCATCTAACACCCTTGATGTCATGGTTGGTTTATGAAAAACTTTCCATACCAAACTAAGTTAAGTATTAAGACTTGAACACTTTTAATACTTACATGTGTTACAATTAGCACAACTGTTCACAGCATGGTGTGATTAACTAAAATCTGTCACCATACCCCTGAGGCATGGGATTAGTCTTTTGTCTAGATACCTTGATCATTCAATAATGATCTTGATTAAATAAACAATGTTAAATAAAAAAAAGTGTTATAGAAATTAAGTATATTGTCGGGGTGATTAATGCAATCTAATTTAACAGTAAAATTGATGTTGACCATTCTTATATACATGTAGCCTATATGCAATAAGCATGATATTGATAAGCATGTATTATCTGAATTCAATTTATTGTTTTTCACATTATCAAAAATTGTATAATTTGTTTTACATCAATTTATCATTTTTTTTTTAGCTCACCTGTGCCCGGTTGTTCAAAATACTGGATAAAGTTATCCATTGGATAAGGTTGTCCACTGGACAACTACTTATCCAGTGGACAGCTAGCCAATGGATAAAATTGGTTGTTCAAAAGCAAAGACAAGGGTTGGCTAGATATCCACTGGATACAATTTTGTCCAGTGGACAACTCCCATAATTCTTTCCTGTGTAAAAGCAATCCAGACCACAAATTAAAAAACAAGGGTCTGCTAAGTTCAGAGACATTTCAAGTTATTTTTCTTCTTCTTCTTCCTGTCGGGAGAATACTCTATATTGAGTATATTCAGATATGTAGATAAAAATATGAAGATATATTTATTTTACGAAAAACACAATTTTACAAAACGTTAGAAATATTTTATAATAATCCAGTTCAATTAGTGTACTTAATGATGTAGTGAATTGGAATCTTACAACAATAAAATCCAAATTGTGTACTGGAAAACATGGAATCTATTGAAGTGGGCTGGCCTGCAATAATTAACATTTTTGGGACTACGCGCTACTCCCTATGTACATCATAACATGTAAATATCACGGTTTACAAAATATGTTGGTTGATCTTGGGACATTTAACGTACATGTTTTAGGATCGGATATTTTCATAGAAATCTACACACGTAAACTGAATGACATTTTTCATACTATTGTCCTCGTCACGGTTCATCAAAAGTATTTTTTACGGTTAAATAAATTCTTCTGATCACATTTCACAAAACTATGTAACCCAATGTAATTGATAATGTATATTTTTTTACCATTTCTATATACTCACTGGTCGGGTCTATTTTGTCAACAATTGAATGGTGTATGTGTCCAGTAATTCATGTAATATTGACATTGGGTTGAGAGAACAAAAATCAACAAAGAACATACACAGAAGACCACATTGAAAAAAAAGGTTCATAAAAACGTAGACGAGAGACGTATATCATAAAGAATGTAAAATAAATTTGACTGAAAACGATTCACGGACAATGTCCCCATCAAGATTCACCGCAAAGAAACCAACAACAAATATTGGGGAAGAAAAATCCATGAATACGGAAAACCAAAAACACAGCAGTCCCTTCAATTACACCTCTCTTTAATTTACTTGCACTGCACAACAAACATTTGTATTTAAATTCTTGTCTATTTATCTTAGTTCCTGTTATGTGTAATCTATTTCCAAAAAGGGGAAATGATATTTTTGATATTGAATAGAGGAAAATTTCATGACGACTTTATCCGTACCAAATTAGACTGAACAAAGTTGTCCTGGATAAATCATATTTGTCCAGTGGACAATTTTTGAACAACCACATTTATCCAGTGGACAGAAATTGTCCAGGATAAATCATATTTGTCCAGTGGATAACTTTATCCATTGTTTTGAAAAACCGGGCCTTGGCCTTTAGGCCATGTGAGCTATTGCCATCACTTTTCGTCCGTCGGTCAACATTTCACATTTTAATCTTTTCATCAGAAACCACTGGGCCAATTGCAACCAAACTTTGGTGGAATGGTCCTTGGATGGCCCCCTTCCAAAATTGTGATCCCGACTTCCAACCAAGATGGCCACCAAGCTAAAAATAGAAAAAAGGGGGGATGAAATTTTAATTGTCAGTTGCTGCTTTAGTATAAGTCGAAATTACCTCAAATTTTAACATGGTAAGGAGTAGTTTAACATATTTTCCGTTTTTTTCTGTCGGCCGATTTATACCGATTATTCAAATTAGGCATATTTTGATAAAAGATCACATTTAAATCTTCTCTGAAACCGCTGAACCAAATTAAAGCAAATTTGGCTGGGATGATCCTTGGGTGGTCCCCTTTCAATGTGTCCAACAGCCCTGCCCTCCATTCAAGATGGCTGCTGTTACTAAAAATAGACATTTCTTCAATTGTCCATTGCTGCTTTAGTATAAGTCAAAATGAGCTCAAATTTTAACTGCAGCTACATGGAAATGAGTAGTTTAACATATATTCTGGGTTTTTCTGTGAGATTTTTTCAGCCAGTTTATTCTGTTTAGGAATATTATGAGATAAAAATCACATCTAAATCTTTTGCTCAGAAATTTGAGTTGAAATGATCTTTGGGTGGCCCACTTTCAAAATTATGTAACACCCCCATTTTCTATTAACTTTAGATGTCAAATTGAAAACCAGGTGAGCGATTACAGGCTCCTGGGAGCCTCTAGTTTTATTTTGACAATGAAACAAAAATTTTCTTTAGAGATTAATATTACTTCAGTTCTCAGGTAAATAAATTGAAGCTTTTCAAGCATATAGTCATCTTCGCCAGCCAAGGGTTACGATCCGCTCTACTCATCTTCACCCTTGGCATCGTTAGTAGGATTTTCATAATTCCCACCTGCTGGATTTTGACAGTTATGCCCCTTGTAATGATGTCATTTTCAGCCAATCGACGCAAGGCTTTCATTTCCTTTCGTTTGAATCCCCTGAAAATTGACTCGAGATTATAATATGGCTGATTTTCAAGCGAAGATTTGACAAGGCTCATACTGTTATTCAATGGTAAGCTAGTGCTTTTATTTCAAACTTACAACATTATTTTATATGTACACGCATTTTTATTTTGTTGACATTTTTCCTACAGAATATGTGCTTTTTGTAAAGCGTGTTCTGATTGGTTGCAGCTACCACTAGCTGCATTACATATAAATCGTCGCTGTGACCTCGAAAATCCGTCGAACGATGCCAAGGGGGAAGATGAGTAGAGCGGATCGTAACCCTTGGCTAGCGAAGATGGCATATAGTGTATGTAATTGAAATGTATTTAAAATGTAATTGCAATTACACCAGTTTTTCAAAATGTATTTAAATACATTCAATTACATGTAATTGAAATCAAGCTCAATTACAATTACTTTCAATTACTTCCAAAAAAGTAATTCATTGCAATTACCCCATCCCTGGCTGCAAAGAATATTATTAGTTCACCTGGACCAAAGGTCCAGTTGAACTATTGCCATCACTTGGCGTCCGTTGTCTAAACTTTTCACATTTCAAGCTTCTTCTCCGAAACCACTGGGCCAATTGGAACCAAACTTAGCAGGAATGTTCCTTGGATGGTCCTCTACAAAGTTACTCTTTTTCGTTCCAGTCAGATATTCAACATGGCTGCCAGGGCCAATAATATGCTCTGATTGGCCGAAATTTCAAAGATCTTCTTCTCTGAAACTAATGAACTGACTGAACCCAAACTGTAAAAGAATGATCATTGGAATGTCCTTTACCAAGTTACTGTTTTTTATGCCGATCGGAAATCCAAGATGGCCGCCACCGCAGGAAATAGATTAACATTGGACCCTATGGGAAAATGTTCAAATGCCTTCTTCTCAGAAACTACAAATATGATTAAAGCCAAATTGTACATGAATGTTCATTGGATGGTCCTCTACAATCTTAGGGTTTTTTGTTCCGATATGAAATTCAAAATGGCGGCTACGGCAGGACTTAGTTTAACATTGGACCCTATGGGAAAAATGTTTCAAAATGCTTCTTCTCTGAAACCACTTGGACAATTGAAACCAAACTGCCCAGGAATGATCATTGGAAGGTCCTCTACAAAATTTCTGTTTTTTATGCCGATCGGAAATCCAAGATGGCCACCACCACAGGACATGGATTAACATTGGACCCTATGGGAAAATGTTCAAATGCCTTCTTCTCAGAAACTACAAATATGATTAAAGCCAAACCGTACATGAATGTCCATTGGATGGTCCTCTACAATCTTAAGGTTTTTTGTTCCGATATGAAATTCAAAATGGCGGCTACGGCAGGACTTAGTTTAACATTGGACCCTATGGGAAAAATGTTTCAAAATGCTTCTTCTCTGAAACCACTTGGACAGTTGAAACCAAACTCCCCAGGAATGATCATTGGAAGGTCCTCTACAAATTTTATGTTTTTTATGCCGATCGGAAATCCAAGATGGCCACCACCGCAGGACATAGATTAACATTGGACCCTATGGGAAAATGTTCAAATGCCTTCTTCTCAGAAACTACAAATATGATTAAAGCCAAACTGTACATGAATGTTCATTGGATGGTCCTCTACAAACTTTACGTTTTTTGTTCCGATATGAAATTTAAAATGGCAGCTACGGCAGGACTTAGTTTAACATTGGACCCTATGAGAAAAATGTTTCAAAACGCTTCTTCTCTGAAACCACTAAGACAGTTGAAACCAAACTGCCCAGGAATGATCATTGGAAGGTCCTCTACAAAGTTTCTGTTTTTTATGCCGATCGGAAATCCAAGATGGCTGCCACCACAGGTCATAGTATTAACACAGGACCATATGGGGAAAATACAGAAATATATTCTTCTCTGAAGCTATTGCACTGATTGAACCTAAACTGTGCATCAATCATTGGAAGGTCCTTTACAAACTTTGTGTTTTTTATGTTGATCGTAATTCCAAGATGACTACCACTGCAGGACATAGTTTTTACATAGGACCAATTGGTTCTTTTTATAACCAGGTGAACGATACAGGCTCTCGAGAGCCTCTGGTTAAAAGAAAGTTTACACAGTGATGGGCAACAATTGCACCAATGTCAAAAATGTGCAGGGCTAAACCGGTTAATGGGATCCCAACCCATTCTTGGATAATTGGATATTCAACCGCAATACAGATACATGTATAAACAAACAATAATAAACTTGCACACATTTTCTAACAAAAATACACACAATATGGATGTTTATATCTTCTACTGTCTGTGTAACACTTTTTTCACATTCTGTAGCGTCATTTGTCACCTGCTGTAATTCCTGTGCATTATCCTGGTTTTTGGTGTTTCTGTAGATAATGCAAAATCAGTAAAATAGTGTGCTATGCTGTAAGTATTTCTGGGAAGTCATTTATATACAAGAGAAACAATATAGGGGGAAGCTTGCCTTGTGGTATGCCAGATGCATGTTATTTTGCCTGATATTTTACCATCTGACATAACTATTTTTGTGGTGTTTCATTCAAGAGTATTTTTGTGGTGCTTTGATAATATTTTTCATTTGCCCAACAGCTTCATGTGAATTATTTTGTCGATGGATTTGTCAAAATCTGTCACAATTCAGTAAATCAATCTCTTTAACACATTACATTAATTGAAGTACTCCTGGTAACCACAATATAACCTCTACAGTTCATCTTCTTTTAAATAACCTGTTTCTTTAGACACCTTGATACAATGTTAAATAGACTAGGATAGCTCCTACCCATCACCTGAAACAAATTCTCTGACCATTTTTGTTGAGGACTTTCTATACGTCATTCCTACAAAGAATAGTTCATTGGTCAAGGGGTTTCAGAGATTTTTTAATATGACCAATCAGAAACAAGAATTACCTGCAGCAGCCAAGTTTAAGTCAATCAGTTTTAAGATCATTTTTTAAGATTTTTTTGCCACAAATACAACAAATGTAATAATACACATGTATTATGGTTCTGTGGTTTCTGAAGAGAAACCGTGAATGAAGTTTTGATTAAAATAAGCTCAGTTTGCACAATCTGTAATTGGCTAAATAAAATTATCTTGCAATAAACCCTGAATGTATGTTTACTTTTCATCATACATGTACAGCTCAAACTTGAGCTCATTACGACTTAGGGAATGACCATTTAACTTGATTCCCAATGTTGCTGAAAAAAATATTCTGATTTTGGTGGAGGAAAAAAAATATAATCTGATTCAGAGTTTTTGTCATATAACCTAATGTTACATTCTGGAAAAAAAATTTGTGCTATGCGCGACAAAAAAATTAAATTTTCTAACTCTTGTGTTGTCCGAAAAAATTTTTCTGAATGAAACAAAAAACCATAATCCCCCTTCAAGTTAAATGTTCGGTCCCTTAAAACAAAGCAGTAATGGCCACTTAAAGAAACTAACATTTTGAATAACTGTTTTTGTATCTGTATATTAATGGATTGTACCAGTATTTTTATGTTTTAAAACGTCTCACTGGGTTGATACCTCTGCTGTCAGATGGACTATTATCATCTTCACAGTTGTCAATACTTCAACGCTGACATGATTTATTAGATGATGTATTTGACTGAAATGAAGTTCCCAAAAAATGCAATTTATTAAAACTAGGGTCAATTTTCCTCAGTCAATAACCTCAGCTGAATTTGGCTATCCTGTTTAGGTCCTGTGGTTTTCTTGCTCCAATTATTTTTAAAAATACTTGTCTTTCAAATCTGTTGACTTTGAGCAGACGTCATGTACACTAAATTAGATATACATGTATCTACATCAAATTTATATGTATCTGTGTAATGGATCGTTTGCAATATATTGTTTTTGTATTTTCATAGTTTAAATATAAAACACACAAAATATAAAATCATTAATTTAATTCCAATCATTTTCATCATCTTCACCATCATCACTATCGTCCTGGTTTTTCCGTGATTTTTGAAAACCAAATATTGTCTGTTTTTTCCCCTTCTTTTCTGTATATGTAATAACACCTGATAAAACAAATAAAAAGAGAAAAATCAGGTGTGTAGACAGTAGGTTTGTTTATAAACATTAATTAAAGGAAATATTGACTGATTGATTGATTGGTGTTTAATGCCAACTTTAGCAGAATTTCAGCTATATCATGGCGTGAACAAATTTTATTATTAGACACCTACAAGCCCCTTAGAAATAAAAAATACCTGTCTATAAAACAATCGGATTATATGTAAAATACCTGTCTATAAAACAATCGTATTATATGTAAAATACCTGTCTAAAACAATCGGATTATATGTAAAATACCTGTCTATAAAACAATCAGATTATATGTAAAATACCTGTCTATAAAACAATCGGATTATATGTAAAATACCTGTCTAAAACAATCAGATTATATGTAAAATACCTGTCTATAAAACAATCGGATTATATGTAAAATACCTGTCTATAAAACAATCGGATTATATGTAAAATACCTGTCTATAAAACAATCAGATTATATGTACGGTACAAACAAAAGAAACATTAAAAAGATAAAACCATATATTTAGAACGTATGTTATTCAACTATTATTTTGTATATAAATTAATTTCTTTTAAAAATTTCAAAATTGTGTCGCCTACGACATTTGTTTAAAAGAAAATAATAGCTGGCAAGATAAAATAAGAATAAAAAAATGTTGCTTCATTTTGTCACAAAGTTGCAGAAAAGAAAAGAGATTAAAAATTTAATATTCATACATGCAAATTGATGAGAAAACTTAGTTTTCTTTCTGGTCTAGTTACAAGAGTAATATGACGGGTGTCACTAGTGGAGCAGGAACTACTTACCCATCCATAAAACCTGAGTTTGTTGGATTTGTGTGTCACAATCGTTATTTTTCTGTGTTGTGTTTGTAGATTAGTTTGTTCTTTTTCTTTTGGCCATTGGGTTACCTGTCCTTCAATTTACTTTTATTAGCCGTTTGGTATCATGAAACTTTTGTTAGCTTATCACTATGACATAAATATTATGTGTTAAAGGGAGAAACAAGTTAATATTGTATACAAATGGGTCAACATTATAAACAAACGAAAAGTACCTGTTTCTCCAAATCTCTTCTCCAGCACATTGGTCTGAAAACTGTCAGTATTTCCTAACTCTTCAAAGCCTGTTATTCTGAAAAACAATATTTGACTAATTAAAAACAATACCACAATAATAATTTTGTCAGAAAATAAAAAAGATTAAAAATTAATCTGGATTTACAAATTCTGGCAAGGTCAATAATAAAATAATCTCTATCAGTCCAGAGTGGAAAAGGGGGGTAATTTCATCTAACTTTTACAAATAAATGTATCCAATTGCCAGAACAATGCCCAAATGAACCAAGTGTAGTAGAATTAGAATCATTTTGGTACAACCTGTTCACTTGTGCTGGATGAATGACACAAACATACTCTCTTAGAATGGGATGAAATTAAATGTCTAGTGTATGAAGAATGTCAAGGTCCTTGCATGTCAAAAGACAACTTGTAACAGCTCCTAAATTAGTATAATGAGCAACAGTTTGCCACAAGTGATGGTTGTTGGCCCACTGCATGCAAAAATTTTCAAATATCGCAGGTATCATAGGAATCATACCTGTTGAAGTGATGGTGCTGTACAGACAGGTCTAGGGGATATGAAGAAACAGAAGGACAACTGGTTAGGGTGTCTAATGCCACTTTCAACAATATTTCAGTTATATCGTGGCAGTCAGTTTTATTGGTGGAGCAAACCGAAGTATCCCTGAGAAAACCACCTACATTTCACAAGTCACTGACAAACTTTATCACTTAATGTTGTATCGAGTACACCTTGCCATCAGCAGGATTTGAACTCACAATTTTAGTGGTGATATGCACTGATTGCACAGGTAGTTGTAAATCCAACTACCATACGACCACAACCATGAATGCCCCAAAGGACAACTGTAACATCTACAGTCAAGTGATTTGTAGAGATCAATATATTTCGTCATACTAAAACAAATAATATTTATACTAACTTGTCTACAACTTGTCCATGTATAAAACAAAAAACAGCTGGCAAGGTTTTTATTTTCAATTTTTCTACGAAAAATTTGCATATTTCAACATTGATCTTTGCGAACTTTGTCTCAAAATATATGTTGGAGAGAGCCTACAAAAAATGATGAAGATAATGGTTAACAGAAATGTTTTAATATTGTTATTTTATAATTACAATAAGAACAAAATTGTTTAAAATATTTGGACAAAATGTAATGATGATTTTTTTTATCTGGAATAGTATTAATAAAGGGTCTAAATTCTAATTAATAAAGGGGTTCATCTTCATAATTATGGAAATTTCTTAAAGGTTTCATGGATCATTAAAAACTCCTTTAGTAGTACATAGCATACCTGTTAACCCTCCCCCTTTGTAAGAGCCTTATCTCCCGCATGGAATGTGTCTCCTGCGCGGGAGACATTAATCTCCCGTACACACCTTTTCCTCCCGCACGATCTCCCCCCAACAAAAAAATCAAGTACAATAAAATCTTGACCTACATTTTGCGATCAATATTTCTGGAAATTCCCCATTTGGAACTCCCGCGCTGACAAAAAACGTCGAGAGATACAAATGGTAAAGGTGTTTAAATGATATCCGGTTATTGATCTGTTTGACACCTTTACAGGTAAATTGGGTCATGGAGATTAATTAAGGTATTGATGATTATACAATTATCCACTGATTGACAGTTAATTGGGGATAAGGAAGTGGGTTTGTGACACACGCTTAGATGATTAGAAGTGTGATAGCAGCAATTAAAAATAGTTATAAACCGTTGTGCAAACAGGAGTCGGACAACCTTTAATGCCAAGGAAAACTTCTTATTTCGATTAAACGTGCAATGAATTCATCTCGGATTGAGTTGTTATGGCTTGTTTGGGATCAAAGTATTATTTAAGGACTAAGACTTCCAGGATCAAATTGATAAACCACAAAAATACCGAAACGTATGCTATCACCCAACGCACCAGCAGCAAAGTGACTTTTTAATTTTAGTGCTCTATGACTTTATTGTTCAGAACATTCTGTCTTCATTGTTATTGCTTTGTTATAACCTTATGATTATGAAAGATTATGAATAAATTATAAATAAAATTTTTATCCTTCATTCATCATATGAAACACTACTAATAAGACAGAAATGTAAACAATATATATTGAAATGGGATGCAGTTGGTTCAATACTGAAACAAACAAAAGGAAAACATCAATTAACAATAAAAACATGCATAAAATACGTCGATAAAAAATCTTCAGTTGTAGCATAGCAACTCTATCACATGTATGCAACTACAAGGTACAATTTTGTGCGTTTAAAGGCGACGCACAAAATCTCTTCCTTAGAAGAGTTGGTAGGGGGGAGATCTCTCCCCTAGCAGTTCCCAGAGGTTAACAGGTATGACATAGCTGTATTTATTCCAGGCCATATGACAGACTCAGTAGTACATGTGTGTATTGGCTGTTGCTTAGTACCAATATTTGCTTATATTCATAGTATTGATGTCATATGGTGTAATTATGGTGTCCCCTACTAACACCATTGTTTATGTACACAGAGCTGATTTTAGCTTTTCCTCTAACCTTTAGGTATGTGTATTAATTGAGAATGTAACCAGTATCATTTTGCAAGTCTTTAGAGAATGACTACTGTGGTTTATACCAACGACCTACTACATTCCAGATTAGAATACACT
This sequence comes from Bathymodiolus brooksi, assembly GCA_963680875.1. Classification (NCBI taxonomy): domain Eukaryota; kingdom Metazoa; phylum Mollusca; class Bivalvia; order Mytilida; family Modiolidae; genus Bathymodiolus; species Bathymodiolus brooksi. The sequence continues at coordinate 95,728,876 of OY804585.1, forward strand.
ACACAAAATTGACATTCGTGTTTATTTAACTGGATGGATTTAACCTCTGAACTTACCTCTAAATGAGTATCCATAATTGAACAGCGTCTAAAGTCTGAATGATAAAAATGAACAATGCATCTCTTTTCTGTTGTAGTCAGTTCTAAAAATTTCTTTTCTTCTGTTATTTCTCTAAAAAGCAAAATAAATACATATATTATATAAATCTATTATTCTCTTTAGGTTCTTTGTTTACTTGCTACCAAAGACATTTAAATTAAATGGATTTCTTTTGACTTTGATTGTACATGATTAAGGTTATTCAAGAAACATGTCCTGTGCACTAAATTAGATATCTAACATGTCACACAAGTTTTCTTCCAATTAACTTCAGATAAATCAGTAAAAACACAGATAAACAAACTTCTGGCCGTTCAGTTTTAGATAAAACCCAAAAGAATTTAGCTGATATACTAAATAGGCCCATAGCCAGGATTTTTCAAAGAGAAAGAGGGGTTCGATAAACTTGACAAGTGACATGGTCTTGTGGATGGTATCAAAATATGGACTTTGATAATTCAACCAAAATTTCAACTTTAATAGTCCTAATTCAACCAAAATCTTGTCTTTGATCAATCTAATTAAAATTTGATCTTTAATTGCTCCCGGTTGCGACATATTCGGGAGCAATTAAAGATCAAATTTTAATTAGATTGGTCTTTGATAGTCCTTCTTGGTTTTCGAGGGCTTTGTGAAACAATCAACCCTCTCCCCAATGTATAAAAATAAACGACATCAATAATAAAAACCAACCAATCATATTTGTTTATTTAGTGACTTACGTGTACTGTCCATGCTGTTTCTCTTTCATTTCTTGTAAATTTATTGCATGTTTTTTCAGCTGATCAAGACGAGCCTCTCTAATGTAAGCTGGAATTTCTGCATTTTCTAGTTCATCAAGTAACTCCTATGAACAAATTAATGAAAGTACTTTCAAATAAACCATGGTGAGTGAAAAGCATGTGGTACAAAGAACTCACTGACTGAGTTGTTGAGCTTGTTAATTTCTGACAACAAGCCTACAATAACTGATGTTGGTTTGAGAATGAGTCCTGATTCCAGCACAAATGTTAAGGTTATCAGACACCTATCACATGCTAGGGCTTTCACAGTCATGTTCATTTTAATTTCTGGGATTACTTCCCTTGACAAGTCTGGAAAATTGTTTAAAGTGATAAACACTAACAAACCAACAGCATGTGATACTGCGATGTCATAGAAAATGATACAGTTGGAACCAAGTACAATATAAGTGTGGACCCATTACATGCATTATCAGACGGGGAGGGTCGGGATCCCATTAATCGGTTTAACACTGCCACATTTGTGTGCCTGTTCTAAGACAGGATCAGGATTTCCAATGTCATATGTCTTGGTCTTTAGAGTATTCAATGGTTTGAGGTGAGAGGTAATTGCTTGCTTTGTTATTATTGGTGGAATTTCATGAAAGACTGTGTTACTCATTCAATCTATACCCACCTAAGCATAGAAGGAAACTAAGAATTGTAAGTAGTGTTTACAAATATAATAATTGAAATTTTGTGACTTAAATTCACTTAACAGACTTAATTGTAAATGGCTTTATTTTGACATCATGATAATAATAAAGTAAAAATGTATGTAGTTTTCTTTAAGAACCTTATAAACAAACAACATATAATAATAAACAATAAATATTACATAGCGTTCATAGTTGAACAAAAAGATACTACCTGTATAGCCTGTGTAGGTTCCATGTTATGTTTTATAAATATACCAACAGAGTTAAGAATTATATTGTCTTCTGAATTCAATAAATAAATGATTTTTTGTTCCAAATTATTTAATAGTTGTAAGTTGGGAATTTTATTATAATAATATTTACTGTCAAATAAACATCCATACATGTTTGTGACTAGTTCTAATAATAAAACCCTAAATGCTCGCTTACTCGCAAGGGTTATAACGGGATGCCATTACACGTAATGGAGCAGCCGCCAAGATTTTTTTTTTGTCCATTATTATAACAAGTTTTTATCTCCTACCAGTATTTTAGAATGTAATTCCCACAAAATAAAAATCCATGTTTACTTTCTCTCTGAACATTTTGAATTTCATCATTTCCGGCCTCACTATTTGGATGTCGATACAATATTTGGCGATTTAAGGCGTGAATGTTTACATCAGCCGTATAAATGTGTAGTAAGAAATACCATATTTAGAAAAGCTCCGCCTTCCGTAGTTTCCGGTTATGGCAAACGATCGATAAATTTGAACAAGGTTATTGCTACCTTTGAAAAGCATATATTTCTCAGCCAAACCGATTTAACAAGGACTGGGATCATCAGTTATAGTTATAATGAAATGTTTGAAGTGTAAATAGTGAGTTTTTGTTTCAACTGCAACTTTTTTTTTGCTCCATTGTGACGAATGGGACCACGTTGTAGCTCTGCCGAGACACAAGTTTGTCACAGGAGCTACATTATTGCAGCTAGTTTGTGACCAGAAAAAAAACCAAAAACAAAACAATGTAAACAAGATATCTCAATTTATCATGAACAAATTAAGAGACTTCTGTCCTCAATTCTAATGACTTTATTTATTTATTTTAATATTAGATAACTGGTCTCTATTAGATTTAACAAGTCAGGGTCCAATATTAGATGCAAAGATGTACAGTCTGCAATCAACCTAATCATGAAGAATGTGCTATTTATGAGCAAGATGAATATATGTGCCCAAATTGCAAATTTGAAACAATTCACAATCAAAATGAAGATGAAACTTTATTAAAAGTGACGACAAGCCAAGAAACGATTGAATTAAACTCCATCAATACAGGCAATATAGAAAGACAATCATTAGATTCAAATATAGCAGAATCAGAAAAGAGAAAAAAGGAGAATAGATCAAACGAACTGAAACTTAGGGAACAAAAACTAAGAAAAAGAGAAGAAGAGCTGAAAATTAGAGAGAAACTAAGTGAGGAGATGCAAAACGAAAGAATCTGGCTGCAATCCTACGTAACAAAATTGGAAGGTAGAGTGAATGAACTAGAAAGATCAAACAAAATTTTACAACAGAAATGTGAATCCATGGAACACCATCAGAACGTACAATGCATACGACAAAATTCAACCAAAGATCCTTTTCCGTCTAACACGCCTACGAGTTATATAGAGAAAACTTTAGAGAAGATGCATGAAAAAGTTTCACATTTTCTGGTGCAACAAATGGATAAACAAGTTATGCACCAGAATCTTCAGACAGAGTTACTTCAACATATGAACCATCAAGCGTTGATCATGATGGCAAACACTGCTCTACACCACATCATTTAAGGTCTAAATCTTCGGTTTCAACACCCATAACTCCAACTGTTACTCAAGACAAAGATATCAATTATTACCAAGGTCGACCGTTGATACGTAGCCAAGATATACCATCACATCAACTTGGAAATCCAAAAAATATAGCTACAAAACCTCATCACATGCATTACCGGTACAATCTATGCACTAGCATTAGAGGGAGAAACTAACATCCAATATCAAACAAGTCATCCCCACGTACATGAAGCTTCTCAACTCTCAGATAACAATAGAATGAATCATCCATCAGTTTAGACGAATCAGCCTTTTTTATGGATAAATCCAGTACACCACAAAAGAATGTAGTGAAAATAGAAAGAGCCGAGGCTGTCGAAACAAAAGAAGTTAATTTTTTATCTTTTAACTGTAAAAATATTAAAACTATTGGACCTTTTCTCCACCATCATCGTAGCAAAATAGATATACTACTTCTCCAAGAACACTGGTTATTCGACCATGAATTATCGCTATTAAACGAAGTTAATCAAAAATACTGCGGAACCGGTAAAGCCGTCAATACTGGAGATGAAGATTTCATTTTTACAAAATGTCGCAGAGGATATGGTGGAGTCGCTATCCTATGGTCTAAATGTATCGATCCGTTAGTAAAGGTATTCAAAGAGGGAAATTCAAGGATACAATGCATTGAGCTAAAAACTAATATTCAAATCTTATGCATCTCAACTTATTTACCAACAAAAGTGGAGAATGATCGTTATGAAGAGTACTCAGAATGTATCGATCAAATTTTTGAAATTATACAGAAGTACCAGAACTCACATGAAATAGTAATTGGTGGTGATTTTAACGAGGATATATCTAAGAACAATAAATCCAGAAGAGCCAGTAAATTAAAAGAACTTATTACTGATTGCGAACTTCAAATCAATTTTCATGGTCCTACATTTATAAATGCAAAAGGAGTGGAAGTCTCAGAGATTGACTATTTTTTATATAAGACAACAGCGCAAGTATTTACAGAAAAAATAGATGATACACATGTATCTGATCATCATCCAATTAAACTTAAGCTTATCCGTACGTTAAAGAGGAAGAAAGTCGAGCTAAACCAGCAAACCAGAACTAGATGGGATAAGATGGACACTCCCAAATATGAATCCAAGGTTAACACAAAGATTTCAAAACTGAAAGATGACTCAGTTAATGAAAATTACTCATTAACTCAAACTATAGAAAAAACTATGGAAATACTTAATAATTCGGCCAAACAATGCTCTAACCAAAGAAAGTATGGAAAAAAACAAACTTAAACTGAATATCTGGAACAATGACATTAAAATAGCGATAAAACAAAACAAATTAGCTCATAAACAGTGGAAAGAAGCAGGAAAATCTATCGTACTGAAATTAGAAAAGAAGAATCTAAACGAAAACATGAAGAAAGGGACAAAATAATCAACGCACAGTCTTATAACAAGAAAATATTTTACCAAATGATCAGAAAACAAAGAAATAACCAAAACATCATTGTGGAAGATCTATATGTTGGTAATACTCTATATGAAGGCGACAATATACTTAAAGGCTGGCACGAACACTTTCATAATTTGGCACAGCCCTCTGACAATCCAGATTTTGACACTTGATTCAAACAACAATGTCAACGGGATTACAACACTATAAAATCAATCTATGATAAAATTATTCCGAAAGTGGTTACCATGGATGAATTGAAAGAAGCAATCAAGGCAATTAATACTGGTAAATCCGAGGATATCTATGGTTTATCAATAGAAAATATAATATATGCAGGAGAGGAATTTCTACATCACCTACTAGACTTAATCAATAACATTGTTGCACAAGATTCAATTCCAGAATTAGTTAAAGTTGGACTTTTGTCTCCAATATACAAGAACAAGGGAGACAAAAATGACTCAAAGAACTATAGGGGAATAGTTGTATTGCCAATAATATGTAAACTACTAGAGCACATAGCAAGAACCAACTTCCGCACTATATTAACTGAGAAACAGTCTCCACTCCAACGAGGCTTTACTACAAACATCTCTCCATTAAATGCTGCCATTATAATCGAAGAGGTGTATAGGGAATATTCAGATAAAAAAACTCCATTTTACATAGCATTACTGGACGCTAAATCTGCGTTTGATGTAGTGGACATAGACATCTTAATGAGAAAATTACATCTGTTGGACATACAACCTTCAACATGGAAAATTATTGATAATCTACATCATGACACAAGAACTTGCATTAAGTGGAAGCAACAAGTATCAGACTCGTTTGATTGCCAACAGGGGGTGAAACAGGGAGGATTATCAAGTGCTGAATTATACATATTATACATTGAAGATCTACTTAAATCTTACGAGAACTCAAAAATAGGATGTCGTATTGGAACAATAACTATCAATGCTGTTGCATGTGATGATGGCATAGCTTTAATTAGTGACAATCCACATGATCTGCAAATTCTTGTTAACCAAGCTGTACAATATAGCATAACTCATCGATACAAGCTTCAACCTCAAAAAAGCGTAGTTATTGAAGTAAATAAAAAAGGAAGAAATCAACAAGACAAAAACCTGCCACTTAAGATCAAGATGACATGCCTACAGTTGAAAAATCCGCACATCTTGGAATACTTAGATCTAAATCGAACCAAAAAACAGAAAATTCACAAATAGAGCAGAATATAACGAAGGCTAGACGAACAGCATATAGTCTTCTGTCAACTGGATTTTATGGAAAAAATGGGCTTGACCCAATTACTTCAATATCTTTGTACAAAACATATGTTCAACCAGTATTGATGTATGGACTAGAAATAGTTCAACCAAAGCAAACTAATCTAAAGAAACTAGAGGTATTCCAAAAAAATATACTTAAACAAATACTATCTCTTCCTACTAATGCTCCAGATCCAGCAATATACATCATATCAGGCTTACTACCCATCGAAGCTATATTAGATATCAAATATATCACTCTGTTTAACAACATATGTAGACAACATGATGACGCAATAGAAAAACAACTTGAGACCCGTCAACTCAACATCAAAATTACTGAGAGTAAGAGCTGGTTTACGATTCTCAAGAAAACTTTTAAATATGACTTTTCGAACATCAATGAGTTGGTAGCAAAACCTCCGAAGAAATCCATATGGAAATCACTCATCATGAAAGCAGTAGAACGCTATTGGGCCAACAAGATCCGTGAAATAGCAACATGGTATCCGTCATTGGAGTGTCTAAACAGCGAAATATATAAACCCAAACTATATCATCCTATTCTCGACATCTCTAGAGATTTAAATCCATCAAAAGCAGCAATGACCATTGGAATGCGAAATATGCATGCGTATCACCACTCTGTGAGTTATGTGATGAAGATGTTGAAAATCTGGATCATTTCCTACTTAAATGCAAAGTTTTGTATGCTCCTCGATTACAACATCTCTCTAAGATAAATGACATACTTGAGGATCATACAGATACTAGTTTTGACAGCCTCGACTCATTAACAAAAATACAAATGATTATAGATTGTACAAAATTTCGAAATTCGAGGTTTGAACTTAATGATATTGCAGAGCAACAAATGGAACAGAACTCAAGAAAAATGTGTTACGCCTTGCACTGCATAAGATCAAGGTCAATCACTTGCCACAGGAGAAAGTCAGACAAGAGGAAATAGTAACTGTTATAAAATCATGGAGAGGGAGGGGGGAATGTTGACTCAGTGTTATTAGAAATATGTAGTGTGAATGACATTTCCATGAATGTAGATAGATATGTACATATATGTTCACGGTGATGGATTCCTAGGATGTACATAGTTAAAATCTGCATGAAAATGGTACTGATCACCCAATGGTGGAGGACAGATGATAGGGGTTATGGTGACTGGTTATGGCTATATCCTACACTCATAGTGAGGTTGTCCTGAAGGACAGTTAAAGATTCAATGGTAAGGTAAGGTAAAATAGCAACCATGTAATTTAAAAAAAAATTGTAGAGAGAATAAAGGAACTAATTAGTCATTCAAATCGTCAAGATGAGATACAAAACATGGATCATTTATCTTTTGATTAAGTATATTATTGGATTTTAAATGCAGAGGGGTAAGGTCAAGGAATATATAATGTATTGTAAAAATTAGTTCCACATTTTGGAAAATTGGTTCATGTGATACACAGTATAAACAATAACAATATCATAGGGCGGGTTATAAACAATAATTTCTAAGGCCATCAGAACAGAGTTTATCAATTGTCTTATAGACTGCGAATTTGGTTCATTATGTATTTGTTGTGATGATTCAAATATCTAAAATCCCCTTGGGAACGAATGTTGTTGATTTGTATTATAGGTTTTACCATATTGTTTTGTTTTGCAATACATTTCCATTATTAGACAGTGTTATGTGGTGTTTATATTATTAACAAAAACATTAAATTGTGTCAAACCTCTTCTGCTAAAGCTTCATCATTCAAAATTTCTTCAGCTCGAGAACTTGTTGTCGCCATTTTCAATTAATCGATATTCAAGATCTCATAAGCGTTCTATCAAACCACGATTTTACAAGCATCGACTTGTATCAAAAACGAAAGTAAGACTAAATTTAAATACGTCTTCGGAATGGAAAAAAACAAAAACCCGGAATACTGCAATATGAAACCATATGCAAGTTTCAATTTTTAATTTTTTTTATTAATAAAGGAAAATCAATCAAACATTGATGTCTTCCCAACATTAAAATGATATTAAATCAGTAAACATAGACAATTATGAATACATTTTTAAATGACAAAATATCATATTAAAGACAAATAAACTTAAGTATTGTCTATACTATAAATGCAAATATCAATTTGCCGACAGCCTGCCGTACGAAATAGAAACAAGTTTATTAACCAAATCAGGGCCCCAGGAGGGCATATACAAATAACAATTATGATTGATACACAACAACAATATACGTGATAGACGCCGGATATATTTTTTCATAATATAGTATTACAATGTACATGTATATATTTGCATATTTATAATTCATACCAATTATAACCTCATTTCTTCAACAACAAAAATATATGTGATCATATCCGTCATAAATAGACAAGGCCGTCCAGGAAAAACCGACGCATGAAACAATCGGTTTGAATGCATTATGGAAACCTGTGCCCGACGCCAATGCTCGAGTCTATTTCGGGATATAAGGTGTCAGACCTCACCTTAAATAGTAAACAAATTATAAATTATGTACAATCACACTTTTAAAAAAATTAAGTGTTTCCTGTTTGCACGGCGGCTAGAAAGTGAAGTACCTAAACGAGTACACCTAATACCCGGATGACGAAACAACAAATTTTATTGGTCGAATCTATATATCTTATAAATATTCATAAACTACAGTAACGGCAATACAATATTTTCCCGCTGTACATAAACGAACCGCGAGAAAATATTAGTATTATCTATACTATAAATGATATTAATAAATAACAAACGCAAATATCAATTTGCCGACAGCCTGCCGTACGTGATAGAAAAATACAAAGAAGGGGGGTCTGGTGTCACTGTAAGAAAAAAAACCACTATTTATATACCCAAAGCTTGTGACACTTGCAACCTGTTATCTGCAGAATCTACGATGTAACGACCCTTATTGGAATCTGACTTCCATCTGCCATGCTTTTTCAATCATCTTTCGTTCACATTCGCATTAGCTGCAACAGTTGCGCCACCTGACCTGAATGAAAGAAGCCCTATATTACACCATGGAGACACTAATTTAACTCTTTTTTTTTTTATTAAAGCCTCTCTAGCCGCTGTGTAACTCAGTTTTTTGTCCTTATTTATGAGTTTGCATATAGAACCTAACCTGTAAACCTGGCGAAATAAAAAAGTTTTTGAATCGCTACTGAAACCTGCTAATGAAACATATCTTAAAAACATTGAATATGGACATGCAACAGTAGAACCCTTAGCGATAAGAACGTCACTACTTTGCCTGTACTGATCCGTTTTACTTTTTTATAAATGCGAAACTAAATGATTGTCATGAACTTTAACATCATTGAAACGCAAAGAACTAACTTCATCGTATCTGAGAAATCCTGAAAAACTTAATAATATCATAGCCAGATCTCTTACTATTAATAAATCAACGGAGTCTTTGAACATATTACAAAGTTCAATTAACGTATCTGGAGAAATGGGTTCCTTTTTTCTCCTTAGGTTTTACAGCTATACGTTTGGATGCTTCTAAAACGGATGATACAAAAGTGTTTGTAGTTGGGTCTGGTAGTCCGTTTATTTCATGTGCCCACTTTATCCCGTAAACCGCGTTACAAACGGGATGAAAGGATGACCCATTGTTTGACAAGCTTGTTAAGTATAATGCAACTTGTACTGGTTGTGCAGGTATGGCACAGTGACCGTGTAATGAAATGAATTGTTCCCATCGTTTAAAAGCATAAAAATAAGATTTAATCGTATTGTCACTTTTACTGTTCAAGATTAATTCGCACATCTTAGGGTATATACTGTATATATAACTGCCTGGTACGACCCCGCTGTCTTGGACTGCATCATGTACGAAGTGGCTTAGCTTGATACCTGTTAAAGATAATTAAAACGTTCATGAGCACACATAATTTTAAAAATGTACTCGAGGGCTAATAATCTAAATTTTAAGTTTTGCAGACCAAAAATACCGTTTTGGCCTCTGCCCCTCTTAGTCAAACCATCTCCTTGAAAATATACGTGATCTATAATAAATTTTCTGAACTGACCATGCTCATCGATGATCTTTGGCCAAAAAGGGGCCGACGTCCACTCCGGGACTACTAATGTACCGTTACATTTCTCCTGTTCTAATTTGTTTATAACCTGTGTTAGGAGGCGCGGTGGTGGAACAAGCCAGTTAGTTTTGCCATACCAGGATAAGGTAAAAGAATCTATACCGTTTGTACCAGGGCACAAAAATTGTGAATTAAAATGTTTGCGTTTTGTGTTGTAATCGTGAGCAAAACGGTCTACGGAATGTGGACCCCATAACTGGTCTAGATACTTGAATAGCCCATCTTCGATTTCCCAGTCGTCACAGTCGGATGTTCTGCTAAGACTGTCTGCTTTGTCGTTTACTTCTCTAGGTATCCATACAATGCTCAGTTTGATAGAATGTTTCATGCAGAGTTCGTGAATATCTATAACACTTGAATGTAATATGTTCTTTCTACTACCCACTCTAATTATATGTGTTACGTTTTTGTTATCGGTATACACTCTTACGAACTTACCATGCAATTTATTAATTACATTTCTCAAAACCCTGTTAACTGCCTCAAGCTCTCGCCAAGTGGAGCTCTGAGCTTGTTCTTCACAAGACCAACTACCACAAATCTCCACTGGCTCGTCCTCTGAACCTGTGGTCAAATGACCACCAAAGCCTATCTCTGAGGCATAACAGAACACGTAAAAATCTTGTGTTTCATTGTATGTCAACTGACATAATTGAGATCCTATCTCATTTAGACTATCTACGTGGTCTAACCAAAATCTGGATTCACCGAATGCCTCTTTGCTTATCATTATAACTGAGTTCCAGTTAACTCTGTTTAATATACACTCATATATGTACCTGGTTCTCAATCTAGACTGATCTCCCAACACAGCTTGTGTTGAAATAATTTGTCCTACTATACTAGCTATGAATCTAACCTTGAAAAGCACTATTCCACTGTTGTATTTCTCAATCAAACTAGCTAGAAAATCTTAAAGCTTTTCGATTCGTTTTGTTGTAATTCTAAGAGTACCTTCTGTAAAATTCCAGGTAAACCCCAACCAGTCTAACTTTTGTATTGGAGTCCATATACATTTCTCTTCAGCAATATGGAAACCAAATTGTTCGAGATCGGATTTAATTATCTTGCTAGTACTTAGTCTTTCCTCGTAATAGGTAGCACCCCCTAGACCATCGTCTAAATACATAATAATTTTAAAACCTTTTCCTCTCCAGTATTTGACTATTTCTCTCATTACCTTACTGAAAATATAACCCTTGTTGTTAGGCCAAATGGCAAAACATTGTAAACGTAATACCGGTTTTCCCACTGAAAATCTAAGTACATTCTGTCAGCTGGAAAAATTTGCAAATGGTGATATGCGCTTTTTAAATCATATGAAAATACCCACTTACCTTTATTGAGTAATTGTCTTGCTGTGACTGCGTCTTCAAACTTATGTTTAAATTTGTACAAGTGCGGATTAATGTGTCTCGCGTCCAAAACTAACCTCAATTTAGACCAGGTGTGAAATCATGAATAAATTTACTATCAATCGTAGTATGTGTATTGCCTGTCGACATATTTGTATCACGTGATATTTGTTTTGTAAACATGGGTGTGCTCGATTCTAAGCTACTATTTAAAGAAAAATCAATACTTATCTTTCGCTTTTCTTCAGTCAAAGCTTTTGGACATTCCCGCCTCCAATGTCCCTTTTCCATACAATAAAAACATCTGCCAGGCCTAGTGAGTACGTTTAATCCTACAGGAATTGTGTTCCCGGTTGTTGTATGCTTCTTGGTGTAGTCATACGGCGTTATTTTCTGGTCTGGTCTGCCATTACGTTTTGCCTTTTCTTTTTTCAGCTTACTCTCCGCCCGGGTCTGTGCTTTGTAGATTTTCTTCTCGTCGTCCGAATCTTCTGAGAGTGGATTAGACACATACTCGTCTACCACCCGCCATCCAGCATCAGAGGAATCTGCTAATTTTATGAGTTTCTGTCTATTTTTCATTAAGTCCATACCTTCTGAGATTTTCCGTTTTGCTGCGCTGATGTTGCCTTGGGTTAAATTGTCTGAATCTAACTGTCCACTAGCTTCTCTCATCTTGATGAACACCTTCTGATTGTGTTTATGTTGCTCCTCGTTTCCCCTCTTTTTGAACTTGTAACTGTTGGACATGTTCTCGTCTATTTTTGTCAGCTGCGTGTCAGATAAAGCCTTCTGGTTGTCTTGGATATTTCTTTGGAAACCATCTAATCTAGTATCCAACAAAGATGTCATACTGTTCAACAATTGGTCTTGTGTGCTTTTAACTGCATTTTGTACTTCGTTTTGGATCGTCTCTCTAATGTCGGCGTCCATTTTAAGTGTTTTCTGTTTGCACGGCGGCTAGAAAGTGAAGTACCTAAGCGAGTACACCTAATACCCGGATGACGAAACAACCAATTTTATTGGTCGAATCTATATATTTTATAAATATTCATAAAATACAGTAACGGCAATACAATATTTTCCCTCTATACTTAAACGAACCGGGAGAAAATATTATTATCTGATACTCATACAATTTTTGATATAGTGACATATATTCATAGTGTCATCAATACTTTTGGGATTTAACAATCTAGTTATTGTTTTCATATATTCACTTGGACACAGATCTTGCCGGTTAATATTCAGCTTTTGGAATAACAGTTTTCTAACATCAACAAATTTAGTGTAATGAATAAGAAAGTGTTGTTCATCTTCTATTTGATTGCATTGAGAGCATAATCTATTTTCTCTCTTTATTTTTGGTCTAAAATATCTACCTTTTTCAATTGAAAGAGGATGAGAACTTAATCTTAATTTTGTTAGTTCTCTTGTAATATTTACTATGATACAAATCTTTTAGTTTAATACTGCAATTGTTCTATTTTAGCAGTCAAATTGCATTGATTGGATATTTTTGCTATACGGTCACTGACCAAGATATAGTTATTCTGGTGCATGTTGAGCGACGATAAGAAACGGTATTTAAAGAACATACTGAAGCGCGGTCTTCATAAAGGACACCATCAAAAGGATTAGAACGACCCTTGTTTCTGCTATTTTCAGATAATTTGGCAGTTGTTTTGGGGGCTTTTTGGCATTGCAGGAGAAATACAATATACATGTATGTACATTATCGGAATATAATATTCATTTGCACTCGCTACATGCGAAAAGGACAAATATGATCGCCAAAAAAAAACTCTGAAGCTCGTGCAAATAAATTATATATTATCCGACGATGTGCACAGTTACGTGTATAGGTGTCAAACCAGTAATTCAACCAATCAGAGCTAGTCCCTTTTAAAGAAAAAAGTTCCTTTCACTTTGTTGTATTGTGACAAATACTGAATGGAATGGAATAATTAAATTGATAATTGAAGTTAAATGTATAAGGATTATTTTGAGCCCAAATTTGATTGATTTAGTTGTATTTTAATATGGATATGGAGGATTTGATGCATGACCTATAAATAGGGAATTTCTGGGGGATGACAGAGCTATTTTTAGAGTAGGTATTTTCCATAGCCTGGCATTTCACTGCAAGACTTTAAACATGGCCCGATATTTTGACAGAACGTAGAGGAATCATGGACGTTTCAGAAAATGTATGGTCTTCGAAAGGTTAAACTTAAGATAAAATGGCCAGGTAGGCTCGAAAAAACACAAATTTAGTAGAAAACCTTAAAGAAATTAATTATAGGTTTCACACCTATATTGTCCTTTCCGGCAGAGTATTTAAAATTTAAGAATTGAATAACAATATATATAAATAAGAACATGCTAACGTGACTGGAAAATTGGCAAGATTTTAAGCCTGGCTAGCAAAAAAAAAAAGTAATTTTGGATTAAAAACAAACTTTTACCTCATACTCTATTGTTTATTTCTGGCTTCCATGCGGTTAAAATTCGGCGTTTTCTAAATTTTTGTCACCTTTAAAAAAAATTATATTAATAATAAAACTACAAATGTACCTTAGTTGTTCAGGCAGTGTCATACAATTATATCTTTCACACAGTCCGTCCATCACTCACATTAAGCGGGGGTCTACATAAATTGAAGCTCTCTCTGAATGCCATTGCTAACGGAGTATCGTTGTTGTTTGAAGTGGTTGATTTTGGTGTCGTTAAGACACCAATATTTCATGATATTCAGAAAAGCACCAGTCATGATTTGTATGTCATGTCAGAACTGGGAGTTTTATTACTCCTAGGTTTGAAGAATTAGATTTAACTCCAAGTTAAAATTTACTACAAAAGTTAGTACATGTATGTATAATTGAATCCTAGACATCTCGGTACCTGGACATTTCGGTACTGACATGGACATCTCGGTACTCGGTACTGGACATTTCGGTACTGACCTGGACATCTCGGTACTCGGTACTGGACAGTTCGGGACTTGGATGAGACAATATACGGTACTGACCACAATTGTTTGGTACTTATTAATTGTCAATATTTTTGTACAAGTAGTTCTTTAATATATGACCCAAAAGTGGATCGATATGTGTTTTTGATAATTCCAGTGTAGATCGATCCCGATTCATTGTTTTTGTATATTGATTTTTATTTATATTTTCATTATTTTGACCTCCGTTTATTATTTACAAAAGTAATTATGCAAATTATGAAATTCAACGTGTTTGTTAAGAAAGCCACTGTACTTTCATTTCATTAAAACGGACTGATTTATTGCTTTTCCCCACAAAAATTCTCCATACTTTGTAGTGGCGTTACGGCCAATTATGCTATGTGTGTTCGTGTGAGTAACTGAGGAAATTGACAGTGCTTTCAATATACGACATTTCTTGATTTTCTGTTTATAATTTGGGGGGTTAAATAATATACACAAGCGATACAATTAGATAAAAAGGTCTTACCAGTGTTGCATAATCTGTGCTGCCACTGTGAACACTGGTCACATTGTAAAGCCTCCTGTCTGTGACGAACATTGCTGCCACAATTTATACACGAATACTCGTTCATTTTGCAGTTTGAATCTCAAATTAGGGTAACCCTCCATTATATATCGGCTTGGCAAATATTTCTCTAATAAAATTCAGCTTGTATCGTCTTTTGAAGTCAAACAAAAGATTAAAGCATTGATCTATGATTAAAGAAATTAAATTTGGTAATTAAAGCTATCTAATTAAAACAGTTATGTAATCAAAACAGAAATGAAAATAATCATCCGGTTAAGTTTATCTGTGATTTATTGATAAAGGGACTTATAGTTATCAAAACAAAAGTTATTTACAAATATTAATGAATTGCCTCTTTGATGTCCATTTAATTAAAGATGATTAAAAAAAACCCACATAAAAATATGTATAAACAACGTCTACATGTAAAAAATTTTTGTTAAAAGTTTTTAAATTCAATCAAATTATTTTTATTATTCAGTACCGAAATTTCCATTACCGAGTACCGAGATGTCCAGTATCGAGTACCGAGATGTCGCATATGTTCAGTACCGAGATGTCCTGATACCGTATAATTTCCAAGACTAATTTGTCAATTTCTTTTATTTGAAAAAGGCATACCTAAAGTTCAACATCCGTTTTCTGTATTGTCCATCAGTGTTTACAAATAGCACGTGGCTAATTTGCATTTTGAAACTTCCGCTGCGTATATTTTGTGACGTCAGCACAATGGCAGATATGCACGCCACAAAAAATGAACTACCAGGAAAGAATGTTGCGTAGTATCTAATTTTAAAACTTTCTTAATGACGTAACGAATTAAACACAAATTATGGATGTCGATAATGAATTAGAAGGGAATCTTTTGAGACAGTTTAGTTCCTTGGGGACTACAGACAAAGAAGTTTTAATTGCTGAATTTCAAAAACTCCTTGGTCCGAACCAACTTTCACCAGAAGGATGTGGATTTTTTCTTGATATGAATAATTGGTATGGATTTACTCGTTATTATGGAATAAGAAATCATTGTCATATTGCTTAATATAGTTTTTATGACATAATAACCAACTGATTGTTAAACATGGTAAATGAGAAGGTTGTAAATGTATGTTACTCATAATATACACTTTTTAGCATGTCAACACCATATTTAGAATTTTTCAATTTATTATCTATAAACCATCAAGTATAGGAGAATGTCCAAGTAACTCTCCATTCCTTAAAGATAATGGAGCCGAGGTCCCGAAGGTGCCGAGGCCCATTGTTTTTAAGGAATAGAGAGATACGAGGACATTCTCCAACTTAAAATCCACCCATTGTACTTTATTATAATATTAATTTTATTAATTATTAATCTTGTAGCAAAAAAAAAGTCTGTGTATAGTATCTAAAGTACAAAGAGAACAATAACTCTCCATTCCTTAGAAATAATGGAGAGTTTTGACAATAGATTTACATCACAGGTGGGTTTTAAATATCATTAATACTTCATTTATTTTTAATATCCTACATATAATTATCAGGGCGAACGGACCACTATATATAGTATCTAGGTAAATTTTTTTTTACCAGTTTCTGGTAATTTTTGTTTACCTAGATACTATATATACTATAGTATATATAGTATCTAGGTAAAAAAATTTTTACCAGAAACAAGTGCCTGTGAAACGGACCCAGGGTAAACGTGTATTAGGGCGAACATGAATTAGGGCGAACGGACCCGGAACCCTTTCTGACAACCACAACACTGTCAGGAGCAGGGTAGCTCATGTCTGAACAGTACTGAATATTGGGTGATGACCCTATCATTCTAAGTACCCAACCTTGCCAACACTCGTTAATAGCGATTTGATTGTGACCACTGACTTGAAGCTAGATCAATCATATTAATGTACATGAGTGAGATATTGTTCAAACTGGCACAAAATTGCATTGGTGGTGTAATGGTTAGCGTTCTTCTTCCACCTCAAGTGCTGTAGATCGTGGGTCAAGCAAAAGACATAAAGTTGGTATTTGTTGCTTGTCCACTAAGCACGCATCATTAAGAAGTAAGAGTAAAGACTGGTTGGCTAGGAATCGTGATAACATAGTGGAGCGACATGTCTACCTACAGATTATTGTTTCAGTGAGCTAGCACTATAAAGATCCAACTAAGTGTTTTGGTCCAGTACAAAGCAGACATCATCATCTCATTGAAATGTAACTTGTTTTTCGCTATGATATATCTGAAAAATTGCTCATTTGACACTCACTCAAAAACCACACACAATTTATTAAAATGATCAAAGTACATTTGGAGGGTTTTCAAATTGTCTTCCTGTCCCCATTTGGTGAATACCCCTTTCCCATGCAAATTATCTGGATCTCTGTGTTATATGTTCCAGTCAGAAGAAATTCTATGGTCAAAATTCTATCTCATCACACTGCATATAAAATGTTAATTAATACTGTTTTGCCCCCTCTCCTCCACACACTTGCACGACTCTGTTGTACACCAAGATAATTTTCAACCAAATTACTGTTTACCTTGGGATAGTGTTGCTTTTTATGGATAAAAAATAATATGATGAAAATTCGCAAAGATAATTATGAATAAGAACCTAAATCACAATAATATATTAATAATTATTATTTTGTTATTTTGACAGGAATTTGCAGGCTGCTGTTTGTGCTTACTATGACTTTGATCAACCAAGTTTGACCAATATACGATTACCTGTAATGAGTTTTGTTAGAGATATAACAATAGGGGAAGGAGAAGCTGTACCACCCAGTACCAAATTCATCAAAACATGGAGAATAAAAAATATTGGTAAGAAGAAATTGCTTAATCATAAGAGTTGGCAAAAGACGTTGGACTTAGTGGACAATAGGCTAAGGTTCGAATTGTCATAAGCCAAAACAGAGCCAATGTTGATGGCAGGTTACATGTCATACACAATTTTGTGGCATGAAGGTGCAGAAAACTTTTGTGAGATCATGTGATGGCAGTCTTGCACCTGTCGTGTTATATTTTGATAGTTTTAAGGTTGATTTACTTACTGATCTTGCTTGTTTATTTCTAACAGACATTTCAATTGGCTCATTTTCATACTGATTTGTTTCTGGGAATATTTTTGCTGTATTAACAATCGTGACAGAGTGGAGGTTCAGGACAAAACTAATGAATCTGAAAAGGTCAAACATACTAAATATGAAAGAAAAAGAAAAATGACCAGAGCATGGATTTATATAATCATAAGTTGAAAATTGGGCAGCCCTTCTTGCTATAATTTTCAATTACATTAAAGTCAGACCACTTCATTGATTCATGATTGAATACTAAAGTTACTGTAGATATCTATGTGATACAGCTATTTTCTGTTTCAGGAGAGGAAGCCTGGCCACCAGGTTGTAACCTACGATATTGTTGTGGTGATAATCTCAGTAACACAGACCGTGCCATTGTTAATATGTTAGAACCAGGACAGGAGGCTGATATAAGTGTAGATATGGAAAGTCCTGTCACCACTGGTGTTTATCAGAGTCAGTGGAGAATGTCTACTCCTACTGGCTTATTTTTTGGGGGTAAGGTTTTCGGATTGATTTTAGATTCATTTTGAATTAACTTACATGTAGTATTAACAGACAGATGTCAGGATATTACTGTTACTCAAGTTTATTTGTAATATGCACCTCATAAGATGGTTTGGTTTGGTTTATGGTGTTTAATGCCACTTTCAACAATATTTCAGTTATATCGTGGCGGTCAGCTTTATTGGTGGAGGAAACCACTGACCTTTCGCAAGTCACTGACAAACTTTATCACATAATGTTGTATAACCTCATAAGAGAACATAAATACTTTTTATACTTCTAGGATTGTGTTCTCGAACACACTACTATAGATACATGTAGGTTTTTTGGTCAACAAAAGAAAAGTGATGTATAGTATCCCCATGTTGCGAGGCCACCAATTTGGGCAATGAAGAAGTGGCTTTTGTAAGAGTGGCCCATCTTGAGGGGGACAGATTAGTAGTATTTTACCATCTCGGTGCATCTGAAATCTGGGCTGATAAGAGGGGATGGCCTTTGGTAAGGGGGGCTTTCAGGGCTCCCACTACTTTCAAATTAGAGGGAGAAGTGGCTTCTCTTTCAGGGAGCTCACAGGGGGAAGTGGGAGACAACAGAGAGAAGTGGGGAGACTTCTGGGACAAGTTAATTGCGATTAATCAAAACATTGTTTCACGACCCCTCTGACGTTACCTAGTCCGAGATTCCTCTGCCGTCCGACGGCTTTTTGTTCGACTTGCTGGAGCCTTGGGACGTCAGAGCACTCTCCATAAGGAAAACAGTGGATTTGCCACTTCAACTCTGGGTCGACACATTTCCACGTTTCGTGGGTATCAGATTTTATTTTCTATCCGAAACCCTTATATAAATCGCTTCACCGATCATTTTTCTATTCATTCATAACCATCTTACCCTCAGAAAGTGGTGTACCCTCGAGTACAGCACAATTTTCACATAAACCCTATCATTTCGCAATATCAGTTTATTTTTCAACCATTTGTCACGTGACTTCGAGAAAACTACGATTGCCGCAATGTATCATGGGAGATGATTTGCATATATGATCTTACCTTGTCCAAAATGAGAGGGGGAGATGTAACACATGCTCTTTCCGAAGCCCGTAGGTAACACTGCCATTGAATCTATTCTTTCCAACACATTTTGTATTATTAGCTCACCTGGCCATAGGCCATATGAGCTTTTGTCATGGGTAAGCGTCCGTCCGTTAGCTTTTCACATTTAAATCTTCTTCTCTGAAACCGCTGAACAGAAATCAGCCAAACTTGCCAGAAATGTTCACTGGATGGTCCTCTACCAGATTTGTGTTTTTGGTGCTGATTTGAAATCCAACATGGCTGCCAGGGTCCATAATGTGTTCTCATTGGCTGAAATTTAAAAAATCTTCTTGTCAGAAACCACTAAGTCAATTGAATTGTGACTTTGCAGGAATGATCATTGGGTGGTCCTGTACTAAACTTGTGAATCGTTTGCCGATCGGAAATTCAAGATGGCCACCATGACTCGACTTAGTTTAACATTGGACCCTATGGGAATTTCACATTTTCATCTTTTTTTCTGAAACCACAAAACAGATTTGAATCAAACTTGGCAGAAATGTTCATTGGATGGTCATATACAAGATGTTTGTTTTTGGCGCTGATCGGAAATCCAACATGGCTGCCAGGGCCCATAATGTGTTCTGATTGGTTGAAATTTTAAAAATCTTCTTGTTAGAAACCACTAAGCCAATTGAATTGTGACTTTGCAGGAATGATCATTGGGTGGTCCTGTACTAAACTTGTGAATCGTTTGCCGATCGGAAATTCAAGATGGCCACCATGACTCGACTTAGTTTAACATTGAACCCTATGGGAATTTCACATTTTCATCTTTTTTTCTGAAACCACAAAACAGATTTGAATCAAACTTGGCAGAAATGTTCATTGGATGGTCATATACAAGATTTTTGTTTTTGGCGCTGATCGGAAATCCAGCATGGCTGCCAGGGCCCATAATGTGTTCTGATTGGTCTAAATTTAAAAAATCTTCTTGTTAGAAACCACTAAGCCAATTGAATTGTGACTTTGCAGGAATGATCATTGGGTGGTCCTGTACTAAACTTGTGAATCGTTTGCCGATCGGAAATTCAAGATGGCCACCATGACTCGACTTAGTTTAACATTGAACCCTATGGGAATTTCACATTTTCATCTTTTTTTCTGAAACCACAAAACAGATTTGAATCAAACTTGGCAGA
The DNA here is from genome assembly GCA_963680875.1 of Bathymodiolus brooksi. Taxonomy (NCBI): domain Eukaryota; kingdom Metazoa; phylum Mollusca; class Bivalvia; order Mytilida; family Modiolidae; genus Bathymodiolus; species Bathymodiolus brooksi. The sequence continues at coordinate 95,749,812 of OY804585.1, forward strand.
AATGTTCATTGGATGGTCATATACAAGATGTTTGTTTTTGGCGCTGATCGGAAATCCAACATGGCTGCCAGGGCCCATAATGTGTTCTGATTGGTTGAAATTTTAAAAATCTTCTTGTTAGAAACCACTAAGCCAATTGAATTGTGACTGCAGGAATGATCATTGGGTGGTCCTGTACTAAACTTGTGAATCGTTTGCCGATCCGAAATTCAAGATGGCCACCATGACTCGACTTAGTTTAACATTGAACCCTATGGGAATTTCACATTTTCATCTTTTTTTCTGAAACCACAAAACAGATTTGAATCAAACTTGGCAGAAATGTTCATTGGATGGTCATATACAAGATTTTTGTTTTTGGCGCTGATCGGAAATCCAGCATGGCTGCCAGGGCCCATAATGTGTTCTGATTGGTCTAAATTTAAAAAATCTTCTTGTTAGAAACCACTAAGCCAATTGAATTGTGACTTTGCAGGAATGATCATTGGGTGGTCCTGTACTAAACTTGTGAATCGTTTGCCGATCGGAAATTCAAGATGGCCACCATGACTCGACTTAGTTTAACATTGAACCCTATGGGAATTTCACATTTTCATCTTTTTTTCTGAAACCACAAAACAGATTTGAATCAAACTTGGCAGAAATGTTCATTGGATGGTCATATACAATATTTGTGTTTTTGGTGCTGATCGGAAATCCAACATGGCTGCCAGGGCCCATAATGTGTTCTGATTGGTCGAAATTTAAAAAATCTTCTTGTTAGTTACCACTAAGCCAATTGAATTGTGACTTTGCAGGAATGATCATTGGGTGGTCCTGTACTAAATTTGTGAATCGTTTGCCAATCGGAAATTCAAGATGGCCACCATGACTCGACTTAGTTTAACATTGGACCCTATGGGAATTTCACATTTTCATCTTTTTTTCTGAAACCACAAAACAGATTTGAACCAAACTTGGCAGAAATGTTCATTGGATGGTCATATACAATATTTGTGTTTTTGGTGCTGATCGGAAATCCAGCATGGCTGCCAGGGCCTATAATGTGTTCTGATTGGTCGAAATTTTAAAAATCTTCTTGTTAGAAACCACTAAGCCAATTGAATTTGCAGGAATGATCATTGGGTGGTCCTGTACTAAATTTGTGAATCGTTTGCTGATCGGAAATTCAAGATGGCCACCATGACTCGACTTAATTTTAACATAGGACCCTATGGAAAAATTGTTTAAAAGTCTTCTTTTCTGAAACCAGTCAGCCAATTTAAAGCAAACATGGCATGGATGGTCCTTGGGTAGTATACTTTCAAAATTGTGTCCGGTGACCACGACCTTCATCCAAGATGGCTGCCATGAGCAGACATAGTTTTAACATAGTCATAGAACCCTATGGCAGTATGGGATTTGAATAGTAACTTAGATGTATTCAGCATGCAGACATTCTTAAGAGGACTTATTTATGTCAGGTGAGCGATACAGGCTCACCTGAGCCTCTAGTTTCCTTCTGCTCTGATTTGAGCTGTAGATGGAACTGTTTGTCCTGCAGAATACGCTTTATATCATGTATGTTGTTGTTTACGATTGCAAATAATGTGGCGCGCTGTATTAAGTAGCTCCCATCATGCAATGCGTTGCTGTCATCATTCAGTTAGTATCACGAGATCACGTTTAATGGCTGAAAAATAAACTGACATGGCGAAATGATAGGGTCTATGTGAAAATCGTGCTGTACTCGAGTGTAACACCACTTTCTGAGGGTATGATGGTTATGAATGAATTGAAAAATGGATTGGTGAAGCGATTTATATAAGGGTTTCGGATAGAAAATAAAATCCGATAGCCACGAAACGTGGAAATGTGTCGACCCAGAGTTGGAGTGGCAAATCCGCTGTTTTCCTTATGGAGAGTGCTCTGACGTCACACGGCTCCAGCAAGTCGAACAATAAGCCGTCGGGACGGCAGAGGAATCTCGGACTAGACGTTACCCTGCCCAAATTTAGTAAATAGTTAAAAAGCTGTCTGAACTGATTTGTTCTGGGTTTTTTTTATTCATAACTACCTGAAGGACATCTATTCAATGTCACATTTTTATTTCTGTCTACCTTGACTATTGGAGCCTTGCATACCAGTGATTTTTATATGTACCCCCCCCCCCCCCTTTTCCTTTTGAAATATTACTGTATTGTGATCCAATAACACACAAATTGTAATAACTCGTGATCATATTTGTGTGATCAGAAGAAGAAGAAGGATGTCTCTTTCAATTTGCTCAATGGTTCAACTATATATAGGAGTACGGTAGGGAATGAAAATATAGCACAAACGTAAATTGCCACTGTCAGTCAAAAACTGAAGAAAAGTAAAGGCTGTAATTATTATTTGCCAGACCTCAAATCAGATTGCAACAACGGAGGAAAGCTACTGTAGTTCAAAGTTTATTTTTTGTCTGTATGTAAATAAACAGTTCGATAGATCGTAATATTAACCTGGTGTCGAGTATAAAATACCAATGCGGATGGATAAATATCTGAAGCGTCTACGTACATTTCAACGAATTTTGAATTGCAATCTTCGGATATGATATATGAACATATTTGATATGAGAACTATGATTTTATGTCATAGAAATGAGAAAAAATCAATCAAAAGTTCGTTTTGTTGAAAGTAGCTGCGGACAAAAAGTTTGGTCAACATTTCCCGTAGCACAGTAGCGTATTGCGTCCCCTTACCAAAATGGCGCCATTGTATGTTTACGAAAAAAATAATACAAATAGTTTTCTTTTAAGCCGGGCATATATAAACAATAAACAAAAGCTCTAATGAACGAAATTAAAGTTTCTATAAACCGTAATGGATTACTTTCCAAGAAAATCACTTTCAAAATACTTAATAACGGATACAATAGATTTCAATAAACACGCGCACAATATCGACATTTTCATAAATGACAAGTGGAGGAAATATGTGGGCAGCGACATAGGGCGACTCTTCAAAATTACAAGGTGACTTGAACTTCTCTTTTGACCAACGAGAAAGTAAAGTCAACCTTCACAAGGCGACTTCTTCGCCCGAATCACCCTCCAACATGAGCCCTGGCTTTCTGAGATTGGGACATGTTCTGGTATTGGTGGCAACTTGATTTTCATATACCCCACATTGTTTACATTTCCATCTATGACTTATCACCGCATAAAATCTGTAGTATCGTACAAAATATGTATTATTACCAAACACTGAAGAATTAATATGATCATTAATGTATTTCAGTGAAAACTGTCTCAACTGAACCTAGAATAAAACAGAATCCTGTATAAACCGAACTTCAAATAAAGTCCATATGTAGGAAATCTTTGTTAATTTGACCTGAAATTTAACACTGAACACCTGTCTATTCCAAATACAAAATCAGGTCTCAAAGAGGTTCAGTATAGACAGGTTTCACTGTATTTTGTAATATTGAAATGATGTGGAAGATGATTACCGTTGACGAGGGCGGAATTTTATGTATTATTTTATATTGTAGAAGTGATGTGGATGATAATTACTGTGGACGAGGGAGGAATTTTATGTATTATTTTATATTGTAGAAGTGATATGGATGATAATTACCATGGACGAGGGAGAAATTTTATGTATTATTTTATATTGTAGAAGTGATATGGATGATAATTACTGTGGACGAGGGAGGAATTTTATGTATTATTTTATATTGTAGAAGTGATGTGGATGATGATTACCGTGGACGAGGGAGGAATTTTATGTATTATTTTATATTGTAGAAGTGATATGGATGATAATTACTGTGGACGAGGGAGGAATTTTATGTATTATTTTATATTGTAGAAGTGATATGGATGATAATTATCGTGGACGAGGGAGGTATTTTATGTATTATTTTATATTGTAGAAGTGATATGGATGATAATTACCGTGGACGAGGGAGGAATTTTATGTATTATTTTATATTGTAGAAGTGATGTGGATGATAATGACCGTGGACGAGGGGGGAATTTTATGTATTATTTTATATTGTAGAAGTGATGTGGATGATAATTACCGTGGACGAGGGAGGAATTTTATGTATTATTTTATATTGTAGAAGTGATATGGATGATAATTACCGTGGACGAGGGAGGTGTTTTATGTATTATTTTATATTGTAGAAGTGATATGGGTGATAATTACCGTGGACGAGGGAGGTGTTTTATGTATTATTTTATATTGTAGAAGTGATGTGGATGATAATGACCGTGGACGAGGGAGGAATTTTATGTATTATTTTATATTGTAGAAGTGATATGGGTGATAATTACCGTGGACGATGGAGGTGTTTTATGTATTATTTGATATTGTAGAAGTGATATGGGTGATAATTACCGTGGACGAGGGAGGTGTTTTATGTATTATTTTATATTGTAGAAGTGATGTGGATGATAATGACCGTGGACGAGGGGGGAATTTTATGTATTATTTTATATTGTAGAAGTGATGTGGTTGATAATTACCGTGGACGAGGGAGGAATTTTATGTATTATTTTATATTGTAGAAGTGATGTGGTTGATAATTACCGTGGACGAGGGAGGAATTTTATGTATTATTTTATATTGTAGAAGTGATGTGGATGATAATGACCATGGACGAGGGGGGAATTTTATGTATTATTTTATATTGTAGAAGTGATGTGGATGATAATTACCGTGGACGAGGGAGGAATTTTATGTATTATTTTATATTGTAGAAGTGATATGGATGATAATTACCGTGGACGAGGGAGGAATTTTATGTATTATTTTATATTGTAGAAGTGATATGGATGATAATTACCGTGGACGAGGGAGGTGTTTTATGTATTATTTTATATTGTAGAAGTGATATGGATGATAATTACCGTGGACGAGGGAGGAATTTTATGTATTATTTTATATTGTAGAAGTGATGTGGATGATAATTACCGTGGACGAGGGAGGAATTTTATGTATTATTTTATATTGTAGAAGTGATATGGGTGATAATGACCGTGGACGAGGGGGTGTTTTATGTATTATTTTATATTGTAGAAGTGATATGGGTGATAATTACCGTGGATGAGGGAGGTGTTTTATGTATTATTTTATATTGTAGAAGTGATATGGATGATAATTACCGTGGACGAGGGAGGTGTTTTATGTATTATTTTATATTGTAGAAGTGATATGGGTGATAATTACTGTGGACGAGGGAGGTATTTTAGGTGTGACACAACAATTGTCTAGTTTTGGAAAATCAGACTTTGTACATACTTGTAGTAACATTCCACAAAATTTACCAAATCCATTTGCGTCACCTATAAAATTAGACCTTTGTACTTCATCACCTTTAATATCACCGAACTCATCTATAGTAGCTCAACATGGTAGTCCATTGACATCACAACCTAGTCCTACAGCACCGTCATCTTCACCGCTGGCTGTTAGATCATTATTTAATGTAGGTATACAAGTATTATAATATTAATGTTCAAACTTAATGTCATGTAAAATATAAAGATAATAATACAATATTATGTACATTGTCAGAAGAAAAAAATTGTAAGAACTTTAGAAACATGTAGAAAAGCGAGCATTTGACATGACTTTCAGGCCTGTTTCGCATCGAGTACAAATATATTTTATTTTGACAGACAATGTACATATATAATATTGTCTTTATCCTGCATAATAAATGCTAAAGTTTATTGAAAAGAACAGAAGCAAGTGTGATTTGATTGGTTTTCTATGGTGTCCTATATGATGTCTGCTGTATACTGTTACTGTTTCTTACCATTCGTCCTACATGAATCAGGTACCAGGAGATTGTTGTTTGTATAATAGACGAATAAAGCAAAAAATTATTTGTGCAACAAATAATGTACGTAATACCCAGAGAAAACCACCTACCTGCCACAGGTCATTGAAAAATGTCCTCACATAATGTACTGGTATCTAATACACCTTCTCAAATGACATGATCAAACTCAAGTGGTGATAAGAAACTGTTTCCATATGTTAATGTCAATCGAACTATCATACAATCAAGACCATGTCACACCTATGTTTAATTATATATCTTTTTTTCTTTCAGAACTTTGTAGATGGTGAAACAAATAGAGAAGACAATACAGATTTAGACATGTCATGACAATGATTAATTTGTACATTGACATGTCATGACATTGATTAATTTGTACATTGACATGTCATGACACTGATTAATTTGTATGCTTACATGTCATGACATTGATTAATTTGTACATTGACATGTCATGACACTGATTAATTTGTATGCTTACATGTCATGACACTGATTAATTTGTACATTGACATGTCATGAAACTGATTAATTTGTACACTGATATGTTATGACACTGATTAATTTGTACATTGACATGTCATGAAACTGATTAATTTGCACATTGATGTGTCATGAAGCTGATTAATTTGGACACTGACATGTCATGACACCAATTAATTTGTACACTGACATTGATTAAATTGTACATTGACATGTCAGGACATCCATTAATTTATACACTTACATGTCATGACACCAATTAATATTGTACATTGACATGTCATGACATTGATTAATTTCTACATTGACATGTCATGACACTGATTAATTTGTATGCTGACATGTCATGAACCTGATTAATTTGTATGCTGACATGTCATGACGCCAATTAATTTGTACTGACATGCCATGAAACTGAATAATTTGTACACTAACATGTCATGACACCGTTTAATTTGTACACTGACATGTCATGAAACTGAATAATTTGTACACTCTTTTATTATTGTTAATTATTATGAAATGTAAGGAATGTTTTGTATTATCTGCAAGCTCATTAATTTTGTCCTTTCCCAAAACTAATTTAAATGGAGTCCAATTGGTAGTATGAAACTTTTTTGTTCACAGAATTGTTTTTTTGTACATGATCAGTCTTATAAAATATTGTACGTAGAATAGTCGAAAATTGTCTAAGGAGTCTACCTAAAAAAAGTGAATTTTGTACTTTTCTAATTTTTAATGTGTTGTTTTAAGATCAGAAATAAATATTTGAAGAAATCTACAAATATTAAGTACAAAACTGCTTCAGTACACATTAAAGTCATTGATGTAAGAGTTCTTTATTCAAATGTTATTTCATTTGTTGCCCATTGAATTAATCGCCAATATAAATGTTCAATATTTTATTTTTACTATGAAGTAATCATTTTTAAAGTTCTACATACCATACTAACACAGATGTAATGGATCAGTGTATATATTATTTTAAACACAAGTCCCAATACTGCAGTATTTAATAAAGAAGTTTAACTTAAAAGTAAAGATTAAATGGTTGAATTTTATATTTAAGGCAAAATTGTCTTAAGAATCAGAAACTCAGTATGAAGCATAACAAATTCATATCTTAGCTAATCTTTGTATTTAAGTTAAATTTATTAGTATATTTATGCAGTTGTCTTTCTAATCTTAAGGTTGCAGAGTGTGAATGCAATATTTCTAGGGTTATAAAGAAACAAAATGTATTGTAAGAATTTTTGCTGTTTCATATAATTTCCATTTACTGTCTTTTTCTCCTGCATTATTTATGATTAAAAGAAGACTTATGTGGGCAAATTTTCACAAATCTTGTATGCAAAAAGAACGAATAAACTCTTTGCAGTTAATACTTCCATGTTTGCAGTAAGATCCCAGGCAAACAACTGCCCCCACCCATTCCAAATTTCCATATATACAGTTTACCAAATTAAAAAGTAGGAATAGTATTTTCATTGCCACATTGCCACATCATGTATGATATATAACAAGATATATTAATCTAATAAAAGTTTTAATACCTTCGTGTTTATTACCTTATAAAGTAGTGTTTATTTTGATATTTATGTTAATACTTCTCTGCCTTAGAATATTGCTTGCTAAAGTGTAGAGTGATTTAGAAAAAATTGATTTTTATTTTATTATCAAAACCAGTTTTTTTAAACCATTTATTGTTTTCATCCCAGCCAATCATTCTATACAACAACATGTATACTCACCTGGCCTAAAGAGCTTTGCCACAACATGGTTTCATTTGTCCATTGTCTAAGCATTTTATATTTTAATGATCGTCATGTGCTAGCTATCCACTATGGCTACCATTTGTTTATCATAGTTTCTAGCTACGGTTTAATGAAGCGGGGAGTGGATCTGTTTTTCAGGCTCAACTGGATTAATTGCTTCAAAACTACTTTACTGTATTACAGTCCTTATGAAAAGCACAGGTCCTCCGGCCCAAGACGACTAAAACTTTCTTCAGACCAGTAAATTTTTCAGTTTTTGTTTATACATTTGTATATACAAAATGTATATAAGAATTAATTCAAGAATTTGATTCGGACCAGTAAATTCAAATTTTAATTTCGAGGACTGCTGTAATGTTCTATGCATAGAATTTAAGTCAAGATTTAATATCTTGTATTGATCCAACATCTTATGGTCGTGATAGTTTCTGATATTTTAGAAATTTGGAAAAATCTACTAGAATTCTCGAAAATCACCTGAAACTTTGCCGGAATGATCTGATGATCCTCAATAAGATTCCTCAATTTGTTTCTACTCGGAAAATACAATATGGCCACGACAAGACATAATAATAATATTTATTTGTTGATCGTATAGTAGTCCCACTCTTACAAGGCCACTACTAACAAATACCACCCTTCAATTGTATTAGTATAATAGACACTAATATAAAATTGTGGAATCTTAACCACTGGACAATTTATACTGAAACCTTTAGTTTTAAACTCCTATTATTTATAAATGCAGAAAAGATAGGATATACAAGTTATCACAACTTTAAAAAAATGTTTTCAAATTCACTGTTGTCAATAATGTGATCATATTATAATGCAGAAACTTGTATATACCTGGTCAATCTGAATAATTATTTTGGCCAAACCAACTTACAACGAAAAGTGGCCAACCCTTTATATTAACCAAAAAAATATTGGTTACATTGTTGACCGATTGAGAAACAGTTTCAGTGTAGCTATTATTATATTATTGTTTCATTATCTTGGTTAAATTATATGCTTGTTTGCTGTAAATTTATTACAATAAAATCATGTTATCATGTTTTGGATCCTTGGTCACCTTATATCAATTATTACACTGAATGTTATACAACTAGTCAAAATATACCATGCAAATTGTAACCACATTCCATTTACTACTTTAGGAAATAAATTAATAAATGCTATGAAAGATTTCTTCCTGAAATTTGTTTCTTTGTCATCATTTTCATTTAAAAGTGCCATATATACACAATAACACTCCTTTTAAGATTTGACGAGAGATTGACTTTGAATGTTCTATTTTGACTAGTTGTAATTTATTGTAATTATCAGATGTAAATGATTTGTGGAGCACAGATCGTACCTTTTGTTATTCCAATGGAAGTTTGTTATTGTATGTTTGAGGATGTATGTATGTTTAAAATATTAGAGAAAAAAGCATTTAAGAAATGTCAAGTTTTATAAAATATCACAATATCACAAGATCAGTTGGAGAGACAAACATTGTGGAAAAATTAAATTTTACCAAAATATTACAAAATCAGTTGAAGGGAGATAGACACTTGAGAAAAATTGTTTTTTGTTAAGAAAAAAATATTGCTTACATTTTGAAGCAGAAATGCAGAAAAATCTCTGAAGAAGTGTTGATTTACAATATATATCTACATCTGCCATTACTAGCTCAAACTAGGTGGAACTTGCCACCATTCAAATTTGTAATGATACAAAGTGTCTGTCTCTGAAGGTAATTATTTCTGTAATAGTATTATTGTTAGTAAAGTGTAATTACAGGAAGTATGTTAAAGGGAGGTAATGAAAGACTATTTTTGATAGAAATAAATGAATTGATCTCATAGTATCTTGTTGAAAGTTTTTAGTACATTTCTACATACAAAATAGTAAAGATATAAAGACAAGACAGGAATACGTTGGTTCATTAACAATAAATGGTTATTTTATGGTTATTGAACTCATTCTGAACTCTTTTGACTCGTAAAGGAGTCCTTCGTGGTCGTTATCGTATGGTAGTTGGATTTACAACTACCTGTGCAATCAGTGCCTATCACCGCTAAAGTTGTGAGTAGTTTGAACGCCGTTCATGGCAAGGTATACTTGATACAACATTATGTGATAAAGTTTGTCAGTAACTTGTGACAGGTCAGTGGTTTTCTCCGGGTACTCTGGTTTCCTCCACCAATAAAACAGACTGCCACGATTTAACTGAAATATTGTTGAAAGTGGCATTAAACACCATAACCCAAACCTTGACTCTTAAAGTTACATTGCTGACATTGTTGTTTCTATTGTTATCTTACCATATGGTCAACTGTTGATTTCTGTATAAAGTTCCACAAATATCAACAAAATGAACAACTACCTATGACCTCAATTTAGTGAACAAATGAAAGGGGAACAACATGTGCTGCTGGAAATCCAGTCCTTGCTTGGGACAGACACACATTATCTTTATTTAAAATATTCTGCATTTCTAGCTACGGTAGTGAAAAATAATTACTATACTATATGACACATGATCTATTTTTCCAGGATATTGAACTTATATTTTATCCTTACCCGTTTTCATTGAAAATCAAACACTCCATCACAAGGTAAATGGTCCATGTTTAATATTCTCCCTTGACAATTTGAATGAATGAATACATCTTTCACTTTCTCTACAGAGATTTAACATTATTTGGTCGACATGTCAGCCAACTCGCACACATTTTTTAGACTCCTATGAATCTTTGCTCTAAGTGGGGGAACTCATAGTCTCTTGTTTGACCCACATGTTTAAATCAGGCATTCAAATTTTGATTTCAATTCAAAAGTCAATTTATCTTGAAAAGTTATCATGACAGCTGTCAGGCGCGTAGCTCCCTATACGCCAACGCGCAGTTGCGTGCACATCGGCGTGCTGAAAAAAAAATAAAGAGCAAAAAAAAAAAAATAAGGAATAATAAAAATTAAAATATCTTTAAACATAATATAAAACCAAAATGTGAGATTAAGTGGGAAGAACATTACAGGGGTAATATTGATTGGACACAAATTTGGACAAAATTAAAGAAAATCAAAGTTACTAATAAGGTAAAAGAATTCCAGTGGAAATGTCTCCATAATATAAATTATACAGAACATAAATTGAAAAAAATGAATTTGTCAAACGGAAGCTGCCATCTCTGCCAAATAAGAGACAACGATGAAACGATGCAGCATCTATTTTTTAAATGTCCTTCTGTGAAAAAAATTATAAAAGAAATAGAAGCAATATTTAACAGATCTGGATTAACAGCTAATACAGAAATCAATGAATTAAATATTATGTTGGGGCTATATGGGGGTGAGGATTTAGACGTCATTTTTAATATCGTAATATTTATCTCAAAGTGGGAAATATGGAAAATACGTAATAAGGTGAAATATAACCAATCTCGAATTGGAGATCAAACAATTTTCAACACTTGGAAAAGTAATTTTAAAAAACATTTACAATGCACATTATAAACTTCGCATATTAATGAAAATGATAAAAACAAATTAGAACTTTTTCGGAATAACATATGAGTATTTATTATTTATTAACATAAAGCTAATGCATGGTAATAATTGTATCGTCTAATTGTGTATATTATGATAATGAAATGTAAAAACAAATGAATATGAAATATGTTTTATTTTTATTTTCACTTGCTACCCCTGGACAAGTGAGATTTATGTAAAACAGGGACCCTTAATGTTCACTCCTGGGCCATTAAAGTTATTGTAAACAGGAGATTTTGAATAAACTATATTATGATTTAAAAAAAAACCAAAAACAAAAACAAACAAAGTCTCGTTGTGGTTTTTTGTGAAAATTCAATGACATGGAAATTACGGCATTTCAAATTTTATTAAAATGACGTTACGGCCGTATCATTAGTGGGGGTCCTAAAGGGGTTGGGGTACCAATCACGCAATCACGCTTAAAATTTGGCAAAATCACGCTTCACGCTTAGATATTTGGATATTTCACGTTTCACGCTTATCTGTATGGATTGATTACCGTTTATTGTCAGGGACTTCTTGGTGTCAGTTATATATGTGGAAGACCTTATTGTGACATCTGTATGACATCTGTGTAGTTTTCTAGTTGGTTTTTGTTGTTTAGTTATATGGCGGTTCCTCATAGCTTCCAGATTGTGACTAATTTCACCGATTATATTACGATTTGAATGTTGTTGACTATATAAGAGTGGTCACGACCGTAGGCCGGGTCTGAATAAAGTGAGGCAAAGGGGGTAAATTTAGAAATTTTTTGAAAAAAATAGATGTTATTTGCTTTCAAAAGGTTACACTTGCCGTTTCAAGTGAGGCATTTGTCTCCATAGCGCTACGGCCATGGTGGTAGATATCGCTCACTCTTCCTGAGCATATGAATACACTAGCTGCGGAACCGTAGCCCTTATAGGTCCGCAAATATCAGAAAACTGGCCAAGGACCATAAGGGCTACGGTTCCGCAGCTAATGAATACACCAGACGTGCTTGTGTTTCGTCTTCACGCTTAAAAGTAAGTTAGATGTTCACGCATTCACGTACAGAATAATGATTTTTCACGGATCACATTGCACTAGAGATCACGTTTTCACGTCCATATTTTCCGTTTTTCACGTGTCACGCTTCCGAAAAAAGGCCATTCACGTATCACGCTTAGACCCCTTTCAGACCCACATTAGTATGAGTTACATCCGTCATCGTTTCTGGTATATATACATGTACGTAACCTTTCCGGCGTTGAATGACAACATGACCTCGAAACGTGAAAAGGCTAAATGGAAAACAATTGACAATTTCTTCACTAAACCTGTTTCAACAGAATGAAAGATTCTTCAGACAAAATTGCTTCAACAGAAGAACCTATTTCCAAAGAGTCTTTACCAGAAAGAATTGATGACAGTGAACATGCAAGCTCAGTTTCGACCATAACTAGCAAAGACAGCGCCCCTCCGTACCCAGAAGGGCCAGATATATCAAGTCTGCAAGATTCCATATTGCAGATGACAGATGTTAAGATGCAATTATTAACAGCCAACTGGAAAGATGTGAATGATTTTGACTTCCCGGCAAGGTACACAGTAATATAACGAATCATATACATGTAACCATCCTGAGAAATCCAGGGGTGTCTCCGTCACGTACTCTTCCATCATGATGATGGAGTATGCGACCGAGGTATCCCTGGGTTTCCGAGGATGACATTAATTAATTTATATTTTTTTTCCGTCCTGCCTCCTGGGTAGTTTAGAGCAATCTTCTAGTCCTAATCTATATGCATTCAAGTATAATTTATGAAGTGGCAGAAATACTGTCAACATGGTCAACACACAAAAGAAACGATATGCCTAACAAATTAATACCCGAAAAATTAGAATTTATTAAAACAGTAACCTATAATCTGATAAGGCGCCGATGTCATATGTACGATCAACAATGAATAACGATAGGTTGTCATCGCTAGCATAATGCATATCCATCGCGATTTCAGACGTGTGGATTTAGACAAAGTTATTGAGAAGTTCGTGTCTGTTAAGACACGAAGAACAGATTTTGGGCAATTTTAAGTAAATTCTGTCTAACAAAATCATGAAATCAATGTGTTGCTTATGTATTCAATTTACCAATGAAAACACCTCAGAACGCACCATTTTGCATCTAGTCAAACAAAAATTTCCAGATCCCCTCTTCCAGGTTTGGTTGCTTGCACTGCAAAAAAGGCTAGCTATGCCCCTGGCTGTCATTTGTCTTTATACTATCTGGTGGATGTCTTCATTTGTTTGAGGTTGAGAATAGCGAGTGAGTGAGTGACTGTTGTTAGTGTTAAGTGGGCAATTTATCAACAATATCATGGTAAGAACAAGTTACATTTCAATAAGATGATGATGTCTGCTTTGTACTAGACCAACCTGGTAAGTTGTATTTTATGGTGCTAACGCACTGAAACAACAGTTTGCAGGAATACATGTTTTTCTATTCTGACACATTATCCTGATTCCAGGCCAACCAGCCTCAGCTCTTACTTGTTACTGCGTGCTTAGCAGAGAAGCAGCAAATACCAATTTTATAGTCCTGGGTTGACCTTACCAGGGCTTGATCCCTCGATCTACTACACTCGAAGCAAGCGTGCTAATCACCAATGCCTTCTCCATTATTTGGTAGTATGATTTACATATATCTATGCAATCAGTGCCTGTTAACTCTAAGGTTTGTAAATTTGATTCCAGCACATGGTAAGGTGTACTTGATACAACCTTATGTGATACAGTTTATTTCATTTATATCATGGTGGTGTTAATTGGAATACCTGGAGTTAACCACCAACATATCCTACACTGACAAGTGTCCATCACTCTGACACCCTATACTGGAATTGAAAATTTGTTGTAAATTCCCAAGTTTATCCTCCATAAAATATTATTATATACTGACCTAACTTCCAGGGTAGATTAAATGAAAATGTTAGGTGTGCATAGACGAATGAGAGGAAAGTCGTCCAATTAAAATAAAAATTAAGTCAGTGATATCTAATTAACATGGGGGCCGTCATGATCGTATGGTAGTTGGATTTACAACTACCTGTGCAATCGGCATCTATTACCACTAAAGTTGTGATTTCGAATACTGCTCATATCGAGGTGTACTCCATACAACATTATGTGGTAAATTTGTCAGTGACTTGCGGCAGGTTGGTGGTTTACTGCGGTTTCCTCCACCAATAAAACTGACCACCACGATATAACTGAAATATTGTTGAAAGTGGCATTACACACAATAACCCTAACCATCTAATCAACATAACATTTTAAGGTCTTTATAGAGATTTAACAAATGGAGAATTATGTAAATTTTTTATTACACAAATATACATAATTTGACCGACAAGAAAGACAAGGCCCTTATATGAATGGTGTACAGAAATCTATAAAACAAACACTCGTCTATCAAAAAAAGCTAAGATTATTCTTTAGGCATCAATATGATTGCCAATTCTTGAGATTTTTCATTAATTTTAAAAAGAGAAATTTTTCAAGAAAAAAAAAATGTCTCATTTTTGTCCTATTTTAAAGTCTTTCAGATATGTATCTTGCACCATTTATTATGCACCTGCTTAAAAATTATTGACATGACATTGACCGATAATTTTCAGTATCAGATTCCATTTGTTTATATTGACAATATCACATGGAGAGTACAAAGGAAAAATGTCGAAATTACCAATAAAATATTTTATAAGGGTGAACTATTTAAACAATATGTTCAATCCATTAAGGTGTTTTAAATACTTTTGTGGATGGGTCTTTTGACAATCTGCATGAACGAAGAAAGAACGTCTGAAAATAACCTCTTTAGAAATGTAACTGTAGCCAAAATCACACTTTTATTTCAACCAATCGGAAATGTCTCCATGAAGAATTATCATATTATATACCCATACATACATACTGATAGTATCTACACTTTTTGAATACAAACAGGTAAATAAAGATGGCTGACAAATTTGAAGCTGCAAAACAAACAAAATTTCGAGTCACAACTATGATAAAAAAAAATATCATAAAAAATACTTAGCTAAATTCATAAAATTTACACATAGCAGTAAATACTGCTATGTGTAAATTAAGGTATTTACAGAAGTCGATACGAATAAAAAATACTATCATATAAAAATATATAAAATCTAAAACGTACAACGACAAACAATAGTGAGTTATCTTTCTTAACCAGTTAGGTGAGGGGGGTAACTTATCAATGGTGTTATTTAAATCTCGCAAACAGTAGCAAGTTATCTCCCTTTACCATGTTAGGTAGGGGAGATAACTTGTTATTCATTTCATTCATAAATGTTAAAACTTATTCCATTGTTGTCTGTGTTATTCTAAAAGCAATAAAATAAACTTGTAATTTTAAAACAAATTCAAGTCATAATTGCTCACAATTCATTATAATGAAATAGAAACATCACACAGCCTCACTCTGGAATATCTTGTTACCCCTCACATGAACTTTGATTGTGTCAACATCTTCAGTTTATCACTACACATATCTTTATCTGGTGGATAACCTATGACTTAAATTTAAATTTAAAATCTATTTCCTTATTAATTCCCAACAGGGTAGAACCACTCTCTAACTTTAATAATAAGTTGGATTTTATACATACATAGCTACAAATATGTCATCTCTCGCACTCTCCATATTTCAAGACTCTACTAAAGTCTGAAGATAGTGTAATAAAGTCAGGATCAGACCTGTTGTTTTTAATTTTTATGAATTTACTGCTATGTGTAAAAGTTCTTGATTTTTAAAGTATTTGTGGATTAATAGCTTTATTATCTTGAAGATTTTACTACAAATACAGTTGAGGTACATGTTAATATTTAAAAGATCAGATTTTGTTTGTTTGGGGGTGGGGGTTAGGGGTTATGGTATTTAACACCACTTTCAACAATATTTCAGTTACATCGTGGCGGTCAGTTTTATTAGTGGAGGAAACCGGACTACCCAGAGAAAACCATTGACCTGCCACAAGTCACTGACAAACTTTATCATATAATGTTGTATCGAGTACATCTCACCTGAGTGTGATTCACACTCAAAATGCTAATCATGATAGGCACTGATGGCATGGGTAGTTGTACATCCAACGACCACGACGGTGCCTTCTTTATTGGGTAAATATTACACAATGTACAAGTTCATCCATGAATGACAGGTGTTATTCCAATTAAACAAACCATCACACTACAGCACACTGTCACATACCATATATCACAGGGCAGCACATTTAAACATACCATCTATCTCGGACAGCAAATTTTAACATACAAAAATATCCCAAAAATCACATTTAAACAAACCACCCATCCCAAGCAGCACATTTAAACAAATCACCTACCCCAAGCAGCACATTTTAGCTTAATTATATTTATTTATTTACTAAACAGACTACAATATAACACAGACATCAAATTACATCATGTAGGATTCAGAATCAAGCTAATATGGCTTATAAATAATCCGTCTCCTTGTGCAGTAACTTTTAACAGATCAAATATACAATGAAACCACATTTAAACATACCATTTTACCAAGAAACCACATTTAAACATACCATTTTACCAAGAAAACAGAATAAAACATGATCATTTGTGAAAAAACAATATTTTACAAGAAAGTATTTAATTGACTTCCTATAGCAGTTTATTTCACAATTGTAAGTTTCAGCGTGGTACATGAAAATATAAATTATCTTGTAACAAAATATGTAAAAACTAAACATTGGAATTCATTCTAAATCTACATGAATATAAAAGTTAAAGTTACATTATAAAAGTGGTAAGATCTGAAGTGTTACCATTTTTACTTTACAGAAGTCACAAGGTAATCTCTGAAAATACTTCAATTTTACAAGAAATATACATGTGATTATCAGTTTCCAAATTACAAATTTCTAAGCCATTAAAAATGAAAAAAAAAAAATGAGATTACATTGAAATGTGTAATCAGTCAAATATGGAAAAGTTGACAGTACTTTTTCAGTCATTTGGTCAAATGCCTCTGACCGCTAGTCATTTGGCCAAATGCCTAAAATTTCCAGTGATTTGGCCAAATGACTGAAAACGAGTGCCCTCAGTTTGACAGATTGCCTGATAAGGAATTTTGAATTCAGTCAATATGTCATGTTTTGTTTGTCTACGGTTTTCACAGTTTTCCGGTTGTTGACTGATTTTGTCTGTTTATATAATTATGAGTTTTGACTTTCTCTTTGTAAGATTGCTCGGAGTTCGGTAATTTTGTTATTACCCTTATTGACAGATTGCCTGAATGGGAATTTATTTCAATCATTATGTCAAATATTGTAAACACTTTTTTGTTTTTGTTTTGTACTAATCAGCCTGTGTCCTTAAAGCAGCACTAAGATTACACATTGTGATCAGTTCTTACAACTGTATTACGTGCATATCGAAGAGACATTTGATATTATCAAACGTGCCCACATTGCCACTGGCCACGGTGGTCGCGATCGAATGTTAAAGGAGCTAGGCAAGAAGTATGCCAATGTTACCAGGGATTCTATTGAACTGTTTAATGTGCATTGACTGTCAGCGTAAACATGTTCGACCGATGACAAAGGGTGTGGTTGTCCAACCGATCTTGTCTAAAGAGTTCTCCGCTCGTGGCCAAGTAGATCTCATCGATATGCAATCGTTAACCGCATGGTTCTTTCAAGTGGATTATGGTGTATCAGGACCATCTTACAAAGTTCGTTGTTATCCGCACACTGACACCAAAGCGAGCTGCTGAGGTTGCATACCAGCTCATGGACATTTTCTGCTATTCGGTGCGCCACATATATTACAGAGCGACAACGGTTCCGAATTTACAGCTCAAATCATTTCCGATTTGAAGGAGTTGTGGCCAGAGCTAGTTATAGTGCATGGTAAACCGTGCCACCCACAGAGTCAAGGTTCTGTAGAACGTGCGAATTATGACATTAAAGACATGCTTGTTGCGTAGATGAGTGAGAATAATACCGCTGATTGGACTGTTGGTGTTAAATTTGTTCAGTTTCGAAAGAACTCGAGTTTCAATGCGGGAATAAAACAGTCACCTTATGCAACCTTATTTGGCATCAAAGCCAGGATTGGTTTGACTTCCTCGTCGTTACCGCATGATGTTATCCAGAAGCTACAGACAGAAGATGACTTACTAGCCATTCTGTCCAGCAGCTCAACTCAACCAGAAACTTAACCTCTACCAGATACGACTCAACCTCTACCAGAAACAACTCAACCTCTACCAGAAACAACTCAATCTCTATCAGAAACAACTCAACCTCTATCAGAAACAACTCAACCTCTACCAGAAACAACTCAACCTCTATCAGAAACAACTCAACCTCTATCAGAAACAACTTAACCTCTACCAGAAACAACTCAACCTCTATCAGAAACAATTCAACCTCTATCAGAAACAACTTAACCTCTACCAGAAACAACTCAAGCTCTATCAGAAACAACTCAACCTCTATCAGAAACAACTTAACCTCTATCAGAAACAACTTAACCTCTATCAGAAACAACTCAACCTCTACCAGAAACAACTCAAGCTCTATCAGAAACAACTTAACCTCTATCAGAAACAACTCAACCAACGAGCAGCATAGATAAGATAAGAAATAAATGAAGTATGTATTATGTGTCACCAATGCATTATACTGGTAAGCGATGTGCTTGTTTCAAAAATAATGTTTTGTGTAATAGCAGATGTCACAACAGTGTAAATGGTTTAAATAAAGAAGTATGTATTATGTGACACCAATGCATTATACGGGTAAATTTGTTGTTGCATGTATTTGATTATTCATTTTTGCTATAATAAACATAAATACAGATGAAACATAGTTTTAGTTATTAGAAAACACCCAAGAAATACCCTTTAGTCATTTGGCCAAATGACTGGAGGTCATTTTCAGTCATTTGGCCAAATGACTGCAAATTTTAGGCATTTGGCCAAATGACTGGCAGTCAGAGGCATTTGACCAAATGACTGTAGCCAAATGACTGGTTTGACACATTAACTGTAACATATATATGAATTATCAACTATAATAAAGGGCAAGTTTTAGTATCGTTTGGGCTATCTGTGTTTATCCTCATCTTCAGCAATTTTCGTCCACAGGATGACTACCAAACTTTATGGGAGAGGAAACAAACAGTTTGAGTGAGTGAGTGATTGTTGTTTAATGCCAATTCAGCAATTTTTTAGCTATATCATGGCGAGAACATGTTAATTTTCAATGAGATGATGATGACGTCTGCTTTGTTCTAGATCAACATGCTGAGTTGGATTTTTATAGTGCTAGCTCACTGAAACAATCCACGGGTAGACATGTCGCTCCACTCAGACACATTATTCTGATTCTGAGCCAACCAGTCTTTGCTCTTACTTTTTAATGCTGCGTGCTTAGCAGAGAAGCAACAAATACCAATTTTATAGACCTGACCGGGCTCGAACCCCCGATCTACCGCACTCGAGGGGAGCACGCTAACCATTACACCACCGATACGGTTCAAACAGTTTGAGGTGAAAGGTGGTTGTTCGTTTGGTGGAATTGTTTTGACCATCACTGTTTAAACTATCTTTATATAATTATAATGAAATGATCATTGAAATCTCTGGTTATCGCTAGCCAATATTTTAGTGGTGGGTTTTTTAATATATTGTATCAATCTTTTAGTGGGTTTTTTTTTTTTTTAATATTGCATCAAGTATAAAAAAATGTTTACACTCCAAATATTACAATGTAAGAATTTATAAGTAAATAATAATGACAAAAATAAACAGAAATGAAGATGTGGTCTAATTCTTGAACTTTAAAATGAGGATTGTGATATTACATCAGAGTGTAACATTTCAACACAACACAAAAATTACTGAATAAATTGCACAAGATTTAGAGATATGTAGTATTAATAATTAGAAATAAAGCTATATGTATACAACCTTTCACAAATAATAACAGCTTATCACTACTGTATGTATAAACCATCTACTGTAATGAACACCACGATATATCTGAAATACTGCTAAAGTTGGCATTAAACACCAATCAATCAATCTACTGTAATGGTATTCAGCTTAAACACCTACAGAGTTTTTTGGCATTGAAAATCAATAATTTTCTTCAAATTTAACCAAAATTTCTCATTGATCTCTGATCAGATTTTATTTTTTGCATCACTCTGGTCTATTGAATTGTTATCTATATAACATTTGATAGCATACTTAATACTTTAAAATTCTAGATACAAGATATAATCAAAATGTAACAAAAATTGAAAAAAATTAGAAAAAGTAATCACCTATATAAAATACAAAGCCTTTCGTTTGGAAAAAATATAGTAAAATGTCTGCCATTTATGTCCACAATGAAAGATGACAGCTTTTTTATTTTATTTTTTTGATTATTTTTTACAATTGGCATATAATTTCTACAATAGTTCAATTTATTACAGAATAACTTTCGTGATACATTTGATTATGTGATATAATTGTATATTACTTAATGACAATTCTCACATTCCATGGATTTTTTAACAAAGAAAGCAGTGCAATTATTTTCTATTAATACTTGACGAATAAAAAATTAAAGCATGACTTTTCACATGTATATTTTAACTAATAATTTTTTTCCAGAATATAAATTAAAGTAAAAAAGTACTATAATTATCCATTTCCATAATACTAAGAGCTGGTATATACAGACAGTAACTGATATAAAGATACACCCAGTCTTTGTGCTAACCCACTTGCCTGAAGCTTGGGACAAGCAAAAATGGATTTGGAGAAGTGAAAATTATGAAAGAATTTGTTTAAATAAATAGCAAATTTTTCTAAATTTGGCCTTTGGGCAAGTAGGTGAAAAAAATTAAAGCATGGACTGTATACTCCGTGTGATATTGAAAGAAAATCATTAAATATCACACGGATGAAGATAACAAATTAAACAAAAAATAATTTATAAAAGATATTATTATATATGAATATTTCTGGTGGTTTACAAGAATAGGTATAATTGATGTCAATGGCCATGAGACAAAATCGCAATATACACCTAGAAAATAACGATTCAAAATAAAGGAACTGTACTTTTATTGTCATTCTTCTTCCCATTAACACAAGGACAACAAGCAAATTGATAAACAAAATTAACATCTAATAACAAATTAACTTTCTTCCTAGAACAAGCAGAAATTATATTTTAAACATTTACTAATCTTTCAACAGATTTACCCGTGAAAATTACAAAAAAATATACATCTTCAGCAAAAATATTTTCATAGCAAAATTAATAAAAAATATATATATATATATCAACAAATTTGGTACTTCGAGGCACAATTGAGCATAAATATAAAATTAATTTGATAACAATAAAGATTATAACAAGGGTTAACTCTCATCCATTCAATTTTATAATAAACAAGTCATAATTTTGTTATCCATGATCATAATACAGGGAGATTTAAAAAAAAATATCATTCATTAACAAATAAAAAGGACCAAATATAACCCTTGGCATACACCTACAATGTTACAAAATGACAATAAAATGCTTTACAACTATGATTTACTCTCATTTTAATTGCTTTTGTTTGATTTACCTCTGGATCGCAAGGCATAACCTCTTGTCGCACCATTTTGATATTTACGAGTTTCTACGTTGTTTTTCAATCGTCCATTGGACTCTGAGGATTCTATAGGTAAATCACTTTTCACATCCCTAAAAATGTAGAATTTCCACACGGTGAAGATCAGAAGAAATGAAAAACCTAAAATCCAACCGTAAGCAACATGTGTTGGTAGAGGTTTAGTTATAGTTTCCCAGTCAAACTTAACTACTATCAGTAATTCTGTAATAATAATGGCTGCTATCATCCAACTTTGTCGACCAAAGTTCTTGGTATTTCTGAAAGATGAAAATTAAAATTAAGACTATAACCCTAAATATATTTACAGCTACAAATGTCTACATCTGAATCCAGACGGGTCCAAATTAAAATTCATTTTCATGCTTTCAGTAATTTTTAAACAAATAATTTATATCGTTATCATGCAGTTCAGATTTGATCAAATTTGGCAAAAAATATATCTTTTATGTTGCAATAGTTTAAATTTAATTTAAAAATGTAGATATTTTGGTCATTTGCAGAATTTTCTATTTTGAGTTGGATGGAGAGAGTGATTCAGTGATGCTAATTGGGCAATTTTTCAGTTATATCATGGCTAGACCAATTTACATTTCGACTTGTTGATGATGATGTCTGCTAACTCACTGAAACAACAATTTAATAGTCTTTGGTTTGACCGAATAGAGACTCAATCCCATGATGTACCACACAAGAGTCAAACACTGTAACAATTACACCACTAATGATCCCATGATGTACCACACAAGAGTCAAACACTGTAACAATTACACCACTAATGATCCCATGATGTACCACACAAGAGTCAAACACTGTAACAATTACACCACTAATGATCCCATGATGTACCACACAAGAGTCAAACACTGTAACTATTACACCATTAATGATCCCATGATGTACCACACAAGAGTCAAACACTGTAACTATTACACCACTAATGATCCCATGATGTACCACACAAGAGTCAAACACTGTAACTATTACACCACTAATGATCCCATGATGTACCACACAAGAGTCAAACACTGTAACTATTACACCACTAATGATCCCATGATGTACCACACAAGAGTCAAACACTGTAACAATTACACCACTAATGATCCCATGATGTACCACACAAGCATCAAACACTGTAACTATTACACCACTCATGATCCCATGATGTACCACACAAGAGTCAAACACTGTAACAATTACACCACTAATGATCCCATGATGTACCACACAAGAGTCAAACACTGTAACTATTACACCACTAATGATCCCATGATGTACCACACAAGAGTCAAACACTGTAACTATTACACCACTAATGATCCCATGATGTACCACACAAGAGTCAAACACTGTAACAATTACACCACTAATGATCCCATGATGTACCACACAAGAGTCAAACACTGTAACAATTACACCACTAATGATCCCATGATGTACCACACAAGAGTCAAACACTGTAACTATTACACCACTAATGATCCCATGATGTACCACACAAGAGTCAAACACTGTAACAATTACACCACTAATGATCCCATGATGTACCACACAAGAGTCAAACACTGTAACTATTACACCACTAATGATCCCATGATGTACCACACAAGAGTCAAACACTGTAACTATTACACCACCAATGATCCCATGATGTACCACACAAGAGTCAAACACTGTAACTATTACACCACTAATGATCCCATGATGTACCACACAAGAGTCAAACAATGTAACAATTACACCACTAATGATCCCATGATGTACCACACAAGAGTCAAACACTAACTATTACACCACTAATGATCCCATGATGTACCACACAAGAGTCAAACACTGTAACAATTACACCACTAATGATCCCATGATGTACCACACAAGAGTCAAACACTGTAACTATTACACCACTAATGATCCCATGATGTACCACACAAGAGTCAAACACTGTAACTATTACACCACTAATGATCCCATGATGTACCACACAAGAGTCAAACACTGTAACAATTACACCACTAATGATCCCATGATGTACCACACAAGAGTCAAACACTGTAACTATTACACCACTAATGATCCCATGATGTACCACACAAGAGTCAAACACTGTAACAATTACACCACTAATGATCCCATGATGTACCACACAAGAGTCAAACACTGTAACAATTACACCACTAATGATCCCATGATGTACCACACAAGAGTCAAACACTGTAACAATTACACCACTAATGATCCCATGATGTACCACACAAGAGTCAAACACTGTAACTATTACACCACTAATGATCCCATGATGTACCACACAAGAGTCAAACACTGTAACTATTACACCACTCATGATCCCATGATGTACCACACAAGAGTCAAACACTGTAACTATTACACCACTCATGATCCCATGATGTACCACACAAGAGTCAAACACTGTAACAATTACACCACTAATGATCCCATGATGTACCACACAAGAGTCAAACACTGTAACTATTACACCACTAATGATCCCATGATGTACCACACAAGAGTCAAACACTGTAACTATTACACCACTAATGATCCCATGATGTACCACACAAGAGTCAAACACTGTAACAATTACACCACTAATGATCCCATGATGTACCACACAAGAGTCAAACACTGTAACAATTACACCACTAATGATCCCATGATGTACCACACAAGAGTCAAACACTGTAACTATTACACCACTAATGATCCCATGATGTACCACACAAGAGTCAAACACTGTAACAATTACACCACTAATGATCCCATGATGTACCACACAAGAGTCAAACACTGTAACTATTACACCACTAATGATCCCATGATGTACCACACAAGAGTCAAACACTGTAACTATTACACCACCAATGATCCCATGATGTACCACACAAGAGTCAAACACTGTAACTATTACACCACTAATGATCCCATGATGTACCACACAAGAGTCAAACAATGTAACAATTACACAACTAATGATCCCATGATGTACCACACAAGAGTCAAACACTAACTATTACACCACTAATGATCCCATGATGTACCACACAAGAGTCAAACACTGTAACAATTACACCACTAATGATCCCATGATGTACCACACAAGAGTCAAACACTCTAACTATTACACCACTAATGATCCCATGATGTACCACACAAGAGTCAAACACTGTAACAATTACACCACTAATGATCCCATGATGTACCACACAAGAGTCAAACACTGTAACAATTACACCACTAATGATCCCATGATGTACCACACAAGAGTCAAACACTGTAACAATTACACCACTAATGATCCCATGATGTACCACACAAGAGTCAAACACTGTAACTATTACACCACTAATGATCCCATGATGTACCACACAAGAGTCAAACACTGTAACTATTACACCATTAATGATCCCATGATGTACCACACAAGAGTCAAACACTGCAACAATTACACCACTAATGATCCCATGATGTACCACACAAGAGTCAAACACTGTAACAATTACACCACTAATGATCCCATGATGTACCACAAGAGTCAAACACTGTAACAATTACACCACTAATGATCCCATGATGTACCACACAAGAGTCAAACACTGTAACTATTACACCACTAATGATCCCATGATGTACCACACAAGAGTCAAACACTGTAACAATTACACCACTAATGATCCCATGATGTACCACACAAGAGTCAAACACTGTAACTATTACACCACTAATGATCCCATGATGTACCACACAAGAGTCAAACACTGTAACAATTACACCACTAATGATCCCATGATGTACCACACAAGAGTCAAACACTGTAACTATTACACCACTAATGATCACATGATGTACCACACAAGAGTCAAACACTGTAACTATTACACCACTAATGATCCCATGATGTACCACAAGAGTCAAACACTGTAACAATTACACCACTAATGATCCCATGATGTACCACACAAGAGTCAAACACTGTAACTATTACACCACTAATGATCCCATGATGTACCACACAAGAGTCAAACACTATAACAATTACACCACTAATGATCCCATGATGTACCACACAAGAGTCAAACACTGTAACTATTACACCACTAATGATCCCATGATGTACCACACAAGAGTCAAACACTGTAACAATTACACCACTAATGATCCCATGATGTACCACACAAGAGTCAAACACTGTAACAATTACACCACTAATGATCCCATGATGTACCACACAAGAGTCAAACACTGTAACTATTACACCACTAATGATCCCATGATGTACCACACAAGAGTCAAACACTGTAACAATTACACAACTAATGATCCCATGATGTACCACACAAGAGTCAAACACTAACTATTACACCATTAATGATCCCATGATGTACCACACAAGAGTCAAACACTGTAACTATTACACCACTAATGATCCCATGATGTACCACACAAGAGTCAAACACTGTAACAATTACACCACTAATGATCCCATGATGTACCACACAAGAGTCAAACACTGTAACTATTACACCACTAATGATCCCATGATGTACCACACAAGAGTCAAACACTGTAACAATTACACCACTAATGATCCCATGATGTACCACACAAGAGTCAAACACTGTAACAATTACACCACTAATGATCCCATGATGTACCACACAAGAGTCAAACACTGTAACAATTACACCACTAATGATCCCATGATGTACCACACAAGAGTCAAACACTGTAACTATTACACCACTAATGATCCCATGATGTACCACACAAGAGTCAAACACTGTAACTATTACACCACTCATGATCCCATGATGTACCACACAAGAGTCAAACACTGTAACTATTACACCACTCATGATCCCATGATGTACCACACAAGAGTCAAACACTGTAACAATTACACCACTAATGATCCCATGATGTACCACACAAGAGTCAAACACTGTAACTATTACACCACTAATGATCCCATGATGTACCACACAAGAGTCAAACACTGTAACTATTACACCACTAATGATCCCATGATGTACCACACAAGAGTCAAACACTGTAACAATTACACCACTAATGATCCCATGATGTACCACACAAGAGTCAAACACTGTAACAATTACACCACTAATGATCCCATGATGTACCACACAAGAGTCAAACACTGTAACTATTACACCACTAATGATCCCATGATGTACCACACAAGAGTCAAACACTGTAACAATTACACCACTAATGATCCCATGATGTACCACACAAGAGTCAAACACTGTAACTATTACACCACTAATGATCCCATGATGTACCACACAAGAGTCAAACACTGTAACTATTACACCACCAATGATCCCATGATGTACCACACAAGAGTCAAACACTGTAACTATTACACCACTAATGATCCCATGATGTACCACACAAGAGTCAAACAATGTAACAATTACACAAATAATGATCCCATGATGTACCACACAAGAGTCAAACACTAACTATTACACCACTAATGATCCCATGATGTACCACACAAGAGTCAAACACTGTAACAATTACACCACTAATGATCCCATGATGTACCACACAAGAGTCAAACACTCTAACTATTACACCACTAATGATCCCATGATGTACCACACAAGAGTCAAACACTGTAACAATTACACCACTAATGATCCCATGATGTACCACACAAGAGTCAAACACTGTAACAATTACACCACTAATGATCCCATGATGTACCACACAAGAGTCAAACACTGTAACAATTACACCACTAATGATCCCATGATGTACCACACAAGAGTCAAACACTGTAACTATTACACCACTAATGATCCCATGATGTACCACACAAGAGTCAAACACTGTAACTATTACACCATTAATGATCCCATGATGTACCACACAAGAGTCAAACACTGCAACAATTACACCACTAATGATCCCATGATGTACCACACAAGAGTCAAACACTGTAACAATTACACCACTAATGATCCCATGATGTACCACAAGAGTCAAACACTGTAACAATTACACCACTAATGATCCCATGATGTACCACACAAGAGTCAAACACTGTAACTATTACACCACTAATGATCCCATGATGTACCACACAAGAGTCAAACACTGTAACAATTACACCACTAATGATCCCATGATGTACCACACAAGAGTCAAACACTGTAACTATTACACCACTAATGATCCCATGATGTACCACACAAGAGTCAAACACTGTAACAATTACACCACTAATGATCCCATGATGTACCACACAAGAGTCAAACACTGTAACTATTACACCACTAATGATCACATGATGTACCACACAAGAGTCAAACACTGTAACTATTACACCACTAATGATCCCATGATGTACCACAAGAGTCAAACACTGTAACAATTACACCACTAATGATCCCATGATGTACCACACAAGAGTCAAACACTGTAACTATTACACCACTAATGATCCCATGATGTACCACACAAGAGTCAAACACTATAACAATTACACCACTAATGATCCCATGATGTACCACACAAGAGTCAAACACTGTAACTATTACACCACTAATGATCCCATGATGTACCACACAAGAGTCAAACACTGTAACAATTACACCACTAATGATCCCATGATGTACCACACAAGAGTCAAACACTGTAACAATTACACCACTAATGATCCCATGATGTACCACACAAGAGTCAAACACTGTAACTATTACACCACTAATGATCCCATGATGTACCACACAAGAGTCAAACACTGTAACAATTACACAACTAATGATCCCATGATGTACCACACAAGAGTCAAACACTAACTATTACACCATTAATGATCCCATGATGTACCACACAAGAGTCAAACACTGTAACAATTACACCACTAATGATCCCATGATGCACCACACAAGAGTCAAACACTGTAACTATTACACCACTAATGATCCCATGATGTACCACACAAGAGTCAAACACTGTAACTATTACACCATTAATGATCCCATGATGTACCACACAAGAGTCAAACACTGTAACAATTACACCACTAATGATCCCATGATGTACCACACAAGAGTCAAACACTGTAACAATTACACCACTAATGATCCCATGATGTACCACACAAGCATCAAACACTGTAACTATTACACCACTCATGATCCCATGATGTACCACACAAGAGTCAAACACTGTAACAATTACACCACTAATGATCCCATGATGTACCACACAAGAGTCAAACACTGTAACTATTACACCACTAATGATCCCATGATGTACCACACAAGAGTCAAACACTGTAACAATTACACCACTAATGATCCCATGATGTACCACACAAGAGTCAAACACTGTAACTATTACACCATTAATGATCCCATGATGTACCACACAAGAGTCAAACACTGTAACAATTACACCACTAATGATCCCATGATGTACCACACAAGAGTCAAACACTGTAACTATTACACCATTAATGATCCCATGATGTACCACACAAGAGTCAAACACTGTAAGTATTACACCACTAATGATCCCATGATGTACCACACAAGAGTCAAACACTGTAACTATTACACCACTAATGATCCCATGATGTACCACACAAGAGTCAAACACTGTAACTATTACACCACTAATGATCCCATGATGTACCACACAAGAGTCAAACACTGTAACAATTACACCACTAATGATCCCATGATGTACCACACAAGCATCAAACACTGTAACTATTACACCACTCATGATCCCATGATGTACCACACAAGAGTCAAACACTGTAACTATTACACCACTCATGATCCCATGATGTACCACACAAGAGTCAAACACTGTAACAATTACACCACTAATGATCCCATGATGTACCACACAAGAGTCAAACACTAACAATTACACCACTAATGATCCCATGATGTACCACACAAGAGTCAAACACTGTAACTATTACACCACTAATGATCCCATGATGTACCACACAAGAGTCAAACACTGTAACAATTACACCACTAATGATCCCATGATGTACCACACAAGCATCAAACACTGTAACTATTACACCACTAATGATCCCATGATGTACCACACAAGAGTCAAACACTGTAACTATTACACCACTAATGATCCCATGATGTACCACACAAGAGTCAAACACTGTAACAATTACACCACTAATGATCCCATGATGTACCACACAAGCATCAAACACTGTAACTATTACACCACTAATGATCCCATGATGTACCACACAAGAGTCAAACACTGTAACTATTACACCACTAATGATCCCATGATGTACCACACAAGAGTCAAACACTGTAACTATTACACCACTAATGATCCCATGATGTACCACACAAGAGTCAAACACTGTAACAATTACACCACTAATGATCCCATGATGTACCACACAAGAGTCAAACACTGTAACTATTACACCACTAATGATCCCATGATGTACCACACAAGAGTCAAACACTGTAACAATTACACCACTAATGATCCCATGATGTACCACACAAGAGTCAAACACTGTAACTATTACACCACTAATGATCCCATGATGTACCACACAAGAGTCAAACACTGTAACAATTACACCACTAATGATCCCATGATGTACCACACAAGAGTCAAACACTGTAACTATTACACCACTAATGATCCCATGATGTACCACACAAGAGTCAAACACTGTAACTATTACACCACTCATGATCCCATGATGTACCACACAAGAGTCAAACACTGTAACTATTACACCACTCATGATCCCATGATGTACCACACAAGAGTCAAACACTGTAACTATTACACCACTAATGATCCCATGATGTACCACACAAGAGTCAAACACTGTAACAATTACACCACTAATGATCCCATGATGTACCACACAAGAGTCAAACACTGTAACTATTACACCACTAATGATCCCATGATGTACCACACAGAGTCAAACACTGTAACAATTACACCACTAATGATCCCATGATGTACCACACAAGAGTCAAACACTGTAACTAGTACACCACTAATGATCCCATGATGTACCACACAAGAGTCAAACACTGTAACTATTACACCACTAATGATCCCATGATGTACCACACAAGAGTCAAACACTGTAACTATTACACCATTAATGATCCCATGATGTACCACACAAGAGTCAAACACTGTAACTATTACACCACTAATGATCCCATGATGTACCACACAAGAGTCAAACACTGTAACAATTACACCACTAATGATCCCATGATGTACCACACAAGAGTCAAACACTGTAACTATTACACCACTCATGATCCCATGATGTACCACACAAGAGTCAAACACTGTAACTATTACACCACTAATGATCCCATGATGTACCACACAAGAGTCAAACACTGTAACTATTACACCACTAATGATCCCATGATGTACCACACAAGAGTCAAACACTGTAACTATTACACCACTAATGATCCCATGATGTACCACACAAGAGTCAAACACTGTAACTATTACACCACTAATGATCCCATGATGTACCACACAAGAGTCAAACACTTGTAACTATTACACCACTCATGAGGTTAATCTTGAATGACAGATGGTGCTGTCAGATACATAGTTGAAAGAAGGCCACCAAGTAATCTTCTCTGCCATGTAAAATATTGATTTAATTTGCAAATTAGTAATATATTGCACTCATCATAAAAAAAAGCAAGAGATATATAAATAATCCAAATCATATAACAGTTTTAATTATATATAATACCATTCAAGTTGAAAATGTAGAGGTTCTGCTCATTTAAAAATAAAATGGTATCTAGTGAATACAGCCAATCAGAAAGACAAAGGGACTGCTGGATATAATTTTGAAAATGATTACTCAAGAAACATACCACAGTAGTTTCAGTAGAGATGATTTTTGTACAAATTTTCTAATAATAATTCAAATTTGTATATTTTTTGTTGTTGAAATTTTGCAAAATTACAACTACCTGATTATATAACTGCATAGATTACTTAAAATTCAGGACTGTATAATACATGTACTAGTAATACCATGATTGTATACTTACGGGTCATCTAAAAATTGAAAAGTTTCTCTCATAGCTGTGGCCCCCATCAACAAGAAGAAGGCTAGTCTGGCTAGATTTAGCCAATGTGGTGGAGCTATCCATAATACATACTTAAGATAGAATGTGTTTAATTCAGCCATCAAAAACTGTAAATAAAAATATTACATTAACATCTATTACTGCCAAAAATAGCACACATTTGACTTCAAATCCATGTTACATTCTAATGCAATATTTATCTACAGTTAAACTTGTCTAGACAGAACCTCCTTGGGACCAACTTTTGTGTTCGGAATAGACAGGTGCTTGGTTTATACAAGTTAAATTAACAAACATTTCCTATATTTGGTCTTTATTTCAAGTTAGATGTAAGACTCTAGTTTAGACAGGTTTCACTGTATCTATAGAATTTGATTGGCTACTGTTTGGTATAATATTGATAATCTATATGTCGTAACTAACGGTTCTGCTATGAATGAGCTGGCATATTAACTTCATAAAATCTAACATATTGATAAATACAATATAAAAGAATAAGAGAACACTGCTTATTAGTTTTGAGGAGATTGTATTGACTTTTGAAGCATAAAGGTAGTTAAAAAAAATACCTCATTTCAAATTTTATTCTGAAAGCAAACATATATTGTTTATTGTTGCTTAATGCCAAGAACAATTTCATTTCGATTAAATGATGATGATGTCCACTAGCTTACTAAAACAATAATCTGCAAGTAGACATGTCGCTCCACTCGGACACATTAGTCTGAGCTCTTACTTCTTAATACCGAGAAGAAGAAGCATCAAATACCAATTTTATAAGTCTTTGGTTTGATTCAACCCAAGATCTACTGCACTCCACAAAACATATAAGAAATGTATCCTTACATAACCTCTCTTCAATGAAAGACAAATATCAAGTGACATTTAATACTAAGCAGAAAATTAGGTTTAATATCTATTTTATACTGTGAATCATAATTCTACCATTACAGACATGAATCAATTAGTACTACACAAAAATAAGTAACAGAATGACAACAAAGACTTACTATAGCAATAACTGCTAACATGGCCAGCCATCTTTTTAAGCTTGACAATGGCCGCCAATCAAAGTCTGTCCAACTATAGGGAGTAAACTGTAAAGCCAATCTCTTCATTTTGCCCCTGAAATATAAAAATAAATTAAGTTTGTACTTGATGATAATATCAACTTATTATTTCTCCAACAACAAGATATTTTCTGAAATCAATTAAAACTGATTAACTGGTGTGTGTTTTGTAATTATAAAATATATTATTATACCTCACATAATAAAGAATCAATTCTATTGGTTAAAAGATAATCACATGACATAAAATAATCTGGATATTTTTGCTTCTAATTGCCGCCAATGGTGAATAACCTCAAGAATTACACACGTCCATTGAATAACCCTATTATTCAACGGTGAATAACCCTCGAAAATTACAACGTCCAGTGAATAACCCTAGTGGAATAACATTT
Source organism: Bathymodiolus brooksi (assembly GCA_963680875.1). NCBI lineage: Eukaryota > Metazoa > Mollusca > Bivalvia > Mytilida > Modiolidae > Bathymodiolus > Bathymodiolus brooksi. The sequence continues at coordinate 95,783,757 of OY804585.1, forward strand.
GTGTACATTTACAACAATTCAATAATTAATTTTGAATACTTGATGTCCTTGAGGTCACATGTCATGACCATAAAACTTTCAAGTAGGAGTTTCATACTCATTACTCAAAATTCTGCCAATAAGTACACTATATGTTTGATAAAGTGTTATGGTTGGATGTATATCAAGTATGAGTACAAACTCAAAAAAGTTTCATGCCAGAAATGCCTGAAATTACTGACATGAAACTTTTATTGTAAATGTACTTACAAAAAACGTTAAATCAGAGCTCATTTATTTATTGGATACAGCCTTCTGATTGGTTGCTTTTTCAAATATGAGTACACTACCCATACTCCATAAAGTTTGTGATTGTAGGGTTAGATGTCTGGTTGACATGTAAGTACACTACATGATGAACCTGTCTATCATTAGATGTCTGGTTGACATGTAAGTACACTACATGATGAACCTGTCTATCATCAGATGTCTGGTTGACATGTAAGTACACTACATGATGAACCTGTCTATCATCAGATGTCTGGTTGACATGTAAGTACACTACATGATGAACCTGTCTATCATCAGATGTCTGGTTGACATGTAAGTACACTACATGATGAACCTGTCTATCATTAGATGTCTGGTTGACATGTAAGTACACTACATGATGAACCTGTCTATCATCAGATGTCTGGTTGACATGTAAGTACACTACATGATGAACCTGTCTATCATTAGATGTCTGGTTGACATGTAAGTACACTACATGATGAACCTGTCTATCATTAGATGTCTGGTTGACATGTAAGTACACTACATGATGAACCTGTCTATCATCAGATGTCTAGTTGACATGTAAGTACACTACATGATGAGCCTGTCTATCAATAGATGTCTGGTTGACATGTAAGTACACTACATGATGAACCTGTCTATCATTAGATGTCTGGTTGACATGTAAGTACACTACATGATGAACCTGTCTACCATCAGATGTCTGGTTGACATGTAAGTACACTACATGATGAACCTGTCTATCATCAGATGTCTGGTTGACATGTAAGTACACTACATGATGAACCTGTCTATCATCAGATGTCTGGTTGACATGTAAGTACACTACATGATGAACCTGTCTATCATTAGATGTCTGGTTGACATGTAAGTACACTACATGATGAACCTGTCTATCAATAGATGTCTGGTTGACATGTAAGTACACTACATGATGAACCTGTCTATCAATAGATGTCTGGTTGACATGTAAGTACACTACATGATGAACCTGTCTATCATTAGATGTCTGGTTGACATGTAAGTACACTACATGATGAACCTGTCTATCATCAGATGTCTAGTTGACATGTAAGTACACTACATGATGAGCCTGTCTATCAATAGATGTCTGGTTGACATGTAAGTACACTACATGATGAACCTGTCTATCATTAGATGTCTGGTTGACATGTAAGTACACTACATGATGAACCTGTCTATCATCAGATGTCTGGTTGACATGTAAGTACACTACATGATGAACCTGTCTATCAATAGATGTCTGGTTGACATGTAAGTACACTACATGATGAACCTGTCTATCATCAGATGTCTGGTTGACATGTAGTACACTACATGATGAACCTGTCTATCATCAGATGTCTAGTTGACATGTAAGTACACTACATGATGAACCTGTCTATCATCAGATGTCTAGTTGACATGTAAGTACACTACATGATGAACCTGTCTATCAATAGATGTCTGGTTGACATGTAAGTACACTACATGATGAACCTGTCTATCAATAGATATCTGGTTGACATGTAAGTACACTACATGATGAACCTGTCTATCAATAGATGTCTGGTTGACATGTAAGTACACTACATGATGAACCTGTCTATCATTAGATGTCTGGTTGACATGTAAGTACACTACATGATGAACCTGTCTATCATCAGATGTCTGGTTGACATGTAAGTACACTACATGATGAACCTGTCTATCATCAGATGTCTGGTTGACATGTAAGTACACTACATGATGAACCTGTCTATCATTAGATGTCTGGTTGACATGTAAGTACACTACATGATGAACCTGTCTATCAATAGATGTCTGGTTGACATGTAAGTACACTACATGATGAACCTGTCTATCAATAGATGTCTGGTTGACATGTAAGTACACTACATGATGAACCTGTCTATCATTAGATGTCTGGTTGACATGTAAGTACACTACATGATGAACCTGTCTATCATCAGATGTCTAGTTGACATGTAAGTACACTACATGATGAGCCTGTCTATCAATAGATGTCTGGTTGACATGTAAGTACACTACATGATGAACCTGTCTATCATTAGATGTCTGGTTGACATGTAAGTACACTACATGATGAACCTGTCTATCATCAGATGTCTGGTTGACATGTAAGTACACTACATGATGAACCTGTCTATCAATAGATGTCTGGTTGACATGTAAGTACACTACATGATGAACCTGTCTATCATCAGATGTCTGGTTGACATGTAGTACACTACATGATGAACCTGTCTATCATCAGATGTCTAGTTGACATGTAAGTACACTACATGATGAACCTGTCTATCATCAGATGTCTAGTTGACATGTAAGTACACTACATGATGAACCTGTCTATCAATAGATGTCTGGTTGACATGTAAGTACACTACATGATGAACCTGTCTATCAATAGATATCTGGTTGACATGTAAGTACACTACATGATGAACCTGTCTATCAATAGATGTCTGGTTGACATGTAAGTACACTACATGATGAACCTGTCTATCATTAGATGTCTGGTTGACATGTAAGTACACTACATGATGAACCTGTCTAACATCAGATGTCTGGTTGACATGTAAGTACACTACATGATGAACCTGTCTATCAATAGATGTCTGGTTGACATGTAAGTACACTACATGATGAACCTGTCTATCATCAGATGTCTGGTTGACATGTAAGTACACTACATGATGAACCTGTCTATCATTAGATGTCTGGTTGACATGTAAGTACACTACATGATGAACCTGTCTATCATCAGATGTCTGGTTGACATGTAAGTACACTACATGATGAACCTGTCTATCATCAGATGTCTGGTTGACATGTAAGTACACTACATGATGAACCTGTCTATCATTAGATGTCTGGTTGACATGTAAGTACACTATATGATGAACCTGTCTATCAATAGATGTCTGGTTGACATGTAAGTACACTACATGATGAACCTGTCTATCATTAGATGTCTGGTTGACATGTAAGTACACTACATGATGAACCTGTCTATCATCAGATGTCTGGTTGACATGTAAGTACACTACATGATGAACCTGTCTATCAATAGATGTCTGGTTGACATGTAAGTACACTACATGATGAACCTGTCTATCATCAGATGTCTGGTTGACATGTAAGTACACTACACGATGAACCTGTCTATCAATAGATGTCTGGTTGACATGTAAATACACTACATGATGAACTTGTCTATCATTAGATGTCTGGTTGACATGTAAGTACACTACATGATGAACCTGTCTATCATCAGATGTCTGGTTGACATGTAAGTACACTACATGATGAACCTGTCTATCAATAGATGTCTGGTTGACATGTAAGTACACTACATGATGAACCTGTCTATCATCAGATGTCTGGTAGACATGTAAGTACACTACATGATGAACCTGTCTATCAATAGATGTCTGGTTGAAAGTACACTACATGATGAACCTGTCTATCATCAGATGTCTGGTAGACATGTAAGTACACTACATGATGAACCTGTCTATCATTAGATGTCTGGTTGTAAGTACACTACATGATGAACCTGTCTATCATTAGATGTCTGGTTGTAAGTACACTACATGATGAACCTGTCTATCATTAGATGTCTGGTTGTAAGTACACTACATGATGAACCTGTCTATCATCAGATGTCTGGTTGACATGTAAGTACACTACATGATGAACCTGTCTATCATCTGATGTCTGGTTGACATGTAAGTACACTACATGATGAACCTGTCTATCAATAGATGTCTGGTTGACATGTAAGTACACTACATGATGAACCTGTCTATCATCAGATGTCTGGTTGACATGTAAGTACACTACATGATGAACCTGTCTATCAATACATGTCTGGTTGACATGTAAGTACACTACATGATGAACCTCTCTATCATCAGATGTCTGGTTGACATGTAAGTACACTACATGATGAACCTGTCTATCATCAGATGTTGGATGTAAGTACACTACATGATGAACCTGTCTATCATCAGATGTCTGGTTGACATGTAAGTACACTACATGATGAACCTGTCTATCAATAGATGTCTGGTTGACATGTAAGTACACTACATGATGAACCTGTCTATCATCAGATGTCTGGTTGACATGTAAGTACACTACATGATGAACCTGTCTATCAATAGATGTCTGGTTGACATGTAAGTACACTACATGATGAACCTGTCTATCATCAGATGTCTGGTTGACATGTAAGTACACTACATGATGAACCTGTCTATCATCTGATGTTTGGTTGACATGTAAGTACACTACATGATGAACCTGTCTATCAATAGATGTCTGGTTGACATGTAGTACACTACATGATGAACCTGTCTATCATTAGATGTCTGGTTGTAAGTACACTACATGATGAACCTGTCTATCATTAGATGTCTGGTTGACATGTAAGTACACTACATGATGAACCTGTCTATCATCAGATGTGTGGTTGACATGTAAGTACACTACATGATGAACCTGTCTATCAATAGATGTCTGGTTGACATGTAAGTACACTACATGATGAACCTGTCTATCATCAGATGTCTGGTTGACATGTAGTACACTACATGATGAACCTGTCTATCATCAGATGTCTAGTTGACATGTAAGTACACTACATGATGAACCTGTCTATCAATAGATGTCTGGTTGACATGTAAGTACACTACATGATGAACCTGTCTATCATTAGATGTCTGGTTGACATGCAAGTACACTACATGATGAACCTGTCTATCATCAGATGTCTGGTTGACATGTAAGTACACTACATGATGAACCTGTCTATCAATAGATGTCTGGTTGACATGTAAGTACACTACATGATGAACCTGTCTATCAATAGATGTCTGGTTGACATGTAAGTACACTACATGATGAACCTGTCTATCATTAGATGTCTGGTTGACATGTAAGTACACTACATGATGAACCTGTCTATCATCAGATGTCTGGTTGACATGTAAGTACACTACATGATGAACCTGTCTATCAATAGATGTCTGGTTGACATGTAAGTACACTACATGATGAACCTGTCTATCATCAGATGTCTGGTTGACATGTAAGTACACTACATGATGAACCTGTCTATCATCAGATGTCTGGTTGACATGTAAGTACACTACATGATGAACCTGTCTATCATTAGATGTCTGGTTGACATGTAAGTACACTACATGATGAACCTGTCTATCAATAGATGTCTGGTTGACATGTAAGTACACTACATGATGAACCTGTCTATCATTAGATGTCTGGTTGACATGTAAGTACACTACATGATGAACCTGTCTATCATCAGATGTCTGGTTGACATGCAAGTACACTACATGATGAACCTGTCTATCAATAGATGTCTGGTTGACATGTAAGTACACTACATGATGAACCTGTCTATCATCAGATGTCTGGTTGACATGTAAGTACACTACACGATGAACCTGTCTATCAATAGATGTCTGGTTGACATGTAAATACACTACATGATGAACCTGTCTATCATTAGATGTCTGGTTGACATGTAAGTACACTACATGATGAACCTGTCTATCATCAGATGTCTGGTTGACATGTAAGTACACTACATGATGAACCTGTCTATCAATAGATGTCTGGTTGACATGTAAGTACACTACATGATGAACCTGTCTATCATTAGATGTCTGGTTGACATGTAAGTACACTACATGATGAACCTGTCTATCATCAGATGTCTGGTTGACATGTAAGTACACTACATGATGAACCTGTCTATCAATAGATGTCTGGTTGACATGTAAGTACACTACATGATGAACCTGTCTATCATCAGATGTCTGGTAGACATGTAAGTACACTACATGATGAACCTGTCTATCATTAGATGTCTGGTTGAAAGTACACTACATGATGAACCTGTCTATCATCAGATGTCTGGTAGACATGTAAGTACACTACATGATGAACCTGTCTATCATTAGATGTCTGGTTGAAAGTACACTACATGATGAACCTGTCTATCATCAGATGTCTGGTAGACATGTAAGTACACTACATGATGAACCTGTCTATCATTAGATGTCTGGTTGTAAGTACACTACATGATGAACCTGTCTATCATTAGATGTCTGGTTGTAAGTACACTACATGATGAACCTGTCTATCATTAGATGTCTGGTTGTAAGTACACTACATGATGAACCTGTCTATCATCAGATGTCTGGTTGACATGTAAGTACACTACATGATGAACCTGTCTATCATCTGATGTCTGGTTGACATGTAAGTACACTACATGATGAACCTGTCTATCAATAGATGTCTGGTTGACATGTAAGTACACTACATGATGAACCTGTCTATCATCAGATGTCTGGTTGACATGTAAGTACACTACATGATGAACCTGTCTATCATCAGATGTCTGGTTGACATGTAAGTACACTACATGATGAACCTGTCTATCAATACATGTCTGGTTGACATGTAAGTACACTACATGATGAACCTCTCTATCATCAGATGTCTGGTTGACATGTAAGTACACTACATGATGAACCTGTCTATCATCAGATGTTGGATGTAAGTACACTACATGATGAACCTGTCTATCATCAGATGTCTGGTTGACATGTAAGTACACTACATGATGAACCTGTCTATCAATAGATGTCTGGTTGACATGTAAGTACACTACATGATGAACCTGTCTATCATCAGATGTCTGGTTGACATGTAAGTACACTACATGATGAACCTGTCTATCAATAGATGTCTGGTTGACATGTAAGTACACTACATGATGAACCTGTCTATCATCAGATGTCTGGTTGACATGTAAGTACACTACATGATGAACCTGTCTATCATCTGATGTTTGGTTGACATGTAAGTACACTACATGATGAACCTGTCTATCAATAGATGTCTGGTTGACATGTAGTACACTACATGATGAACCTGTCTATCATTAGATGTCTGGTTGTAAGTACACTACATGATGAACCTGTCTATCATTAGATGTCTGGTTGACATGTAAGTACACTACATGATGAACCTGTCTATCATCAGATGTCTGGTTGACATGTAAGTACACTACATGATGAACCTGTCTATCAATAGATGTCTGGTTGACATGTAAGTACACTACATGATGAACCTGTCTATCATCAGATGTCTGGTTGACATGTAGTACACTACATGATGAACCTGTCTATCATCAGATGTCTAGTTGACATGTAAGTACACTACATGATGAACCTGTCTATCAATAGATGTCTGGTTGACATGTAAGTACACTACATGATGAACCTGTCTATCATTAGATGTCTGGTTGACATGCAAGTACACTACATGATGAACCTGTCTATCATCAGATGTCTGGTTGACATGTAAGTACACTACATGATGAACCTGTCTATCAATAGATGTCTGGTTGACATGTAAGTACACTACATGATGAACCTGTCTATCAATAGATGTCTGGTTGACATGTAAGTACACTACATGATGAACCTGTCTATCATTAGATGTCTGGTTGACATGTAAGTACACTACATGATGAACCTGTCTATCATCAGATGTCTGGTTGACATGTAAGTACACTACATGATGAACCTGTCTATCAATAGATGTCTGGTTGACATGTAAGTACACTACATGATGAACCTGTCTATCATCAGATGTCTGGTTGACATGTAAGTACACTACATGATGAACCTGTCTATCACCAGATGTCTGGTTGACATGTAAGTACACTACATGATGAACCTGTCTATCATTAGATGTCTGGTTGACATGTAAGTACACTACATGATGAACCTGTCTATCAATAGATGTCTGGTTGACATGTAAGTACACTACATGATGAACCTGTCTATCATTAGATGTCTGGTTGACATGTAAGTACACTACATGATGAACCTGTCTATCATCAGATGTCTGGTTGACATGCAAGTACACTACATGATGAACCTGTCTATCAATAGATGTCTGGTTGACATGTAAGTACACTACATGATGAACCTGTCTATCATCAGATGTCTGGTTGACATGTAAGTACACTACACGATGAACCTGTCTATCAATAGATGTCTGGTTGACATGTAAATACACTACATGATGAACCTGTCTATCATTAGATGTCTGGTTGACATGTAAGTACACTACATGATGAACCTGTCTATCATCAGATGTCTGGTTGACATGTAAGTACACTACATGATGAACCTGTCTATCAATAGATGTCTGGTTGACATGTAAGTACACTACATGATGAACCTGTCTATCATCAGATGTCTGGTAGACATGTAAGTACACTACATGATGAACCTGTCTATCATTAGATGTCTGGTTGAAAGTACACTACATGATGAACCTGTCTATCATCAGATGTCTGGTAGACATGTAAGTACACTACATGATGAACCTGTCTATCATTAGATGTCTGGTTGTAAGTACACTACATGATGAACCTGTCTATCATTAGATGTCTGGTTGTAAGTACACTACATGATGAACCTGTCTATCATCAGATGTCTGGTTGACATGTAAGTACACTACATGATGAACCTGTCTATCATCAGATGTCTGGTTGACATGTAAGTACACTATATGATGAACCTGTCTATCAATAGATGTCTGGTTGACATGTAAGTACACTACATGATGAACCTGTCTATCATCAGATGTCTGGTTGACATGTAAGTATACTACATGATGAACCTGTCTATCATCAGATGTCTGGTTGACATGTAAGTACACTACATGATGAACCTGTCTATCAATAGATGTCTGGTTGACATGTAAGTACACTACATGATGAACCTCTCTATCATCAGATGTCTGGTTGACATGTAAGTACACTACATGATGAACCTGTCTATCATCAGATGTCTGGTTGACATGTAAGTACACTACATGATGAACCTGTCTATCATCAGATGTCTGGTTGACATGTAAGTACACTGCATGATGAACCTGTCTATCAATAGATGTCTGGTTGACATGTAGTACACTACATGATGAACCTGTCTATCATTAGATGTCTGGTTGTAAGTACACTACATGATGAACCTGTCTATCAATAGATGTCTGGTTGACATGTAAGTACACTACATGATGAACCTGTCTATCATCAGATGTCTGGTTGACATGTAAGTACACTACATGATGAACCTGTCTATCATCAGATGTCTGGTTGACATGTAAGTACACTACATGATGAACCTGTCTATCATCAGATGTCTGGTTGACATGTAAGTACACTACATGATGAACCTCTCTATCATCAGATGTCTGGTTGACATGTAAGTACACTACATGATGAACCTGTCTATCATTAGATGTCTGGTTGACATGTAAGTACACTACATGATGAACCTGTCTATCAATAGATGTCTGGTGGACATGTAAGTACACTACATGATGAACCTGTCTATCAATAGATGTCTGGTTGACATGTAAGTACACTACATGATGAACCTGTCTATCATTAGATGTCTGGTTGACATGTAAGTACACTACATGATGAACCTGTCTATCATCAGATGTCTGGTTGACATGTAAGTACACTACATGATGAACCTGTCTATCATCAGATGTCTGGTTGACATGTAAGTACACTACATGATGAACCTCTCTATCATCAGATGTCTGGTTGACATGTAAGTACACTACATGATGAACCTGTCTATCATCAGATGTCTGGTTGACATGTAAGTACACTACATGATGAACCTGTCTATCATCAGATGTCTGGTTGACATGTAAGTACACTACATGATGAACCTGTCTATCATCAGATGTCTGGTTGACATGTAAGTACACTACATGATGAACCTGTCTATCATTAGATGTCTGGTTGACATGTAAGTACACTACATGATGAACCTCTCTATCATCAGATGTCTGGTTGACATGTAAGTACACTACATGATGAACCTGTCTATCATTAGATGTCTGGTTGACATGTAAGTACACTACATGATGAACCTGTCTATCATCAGATGTCTGGTTGACATGTAAGTACACTACATGATGAACCTGTCTATCATTAGATGTCTGGTTGACATGTAAGTACACTACATGATGAACCTGTCTATCAATAATGGTGCATCTATGTATGATGTATTGTTGCTAAGAAACTGAAATAAGCACAAAAAATTTACATTGTTTTCATTATGTTGATGACAGGCAATATCTTTCTAAAAAGATCTCCTTTGTACTATAAATAGAAATTTTACCTGTAAGTCGGTATATTCCACATTCCTCTCCAATGGTAGGTTTTCATGGACAAGAACTTTAAAGTCTTCATTCCTAAGTATATACCTAAACCATTACACACTAAAGCATCCATTATCCACTGCAAATAAAAAAAAATACAATGTTATAATAAGTTAACATCTATTATCTACTGTAATTAAACAATAATATCAATAAGTTAATAACTATCATAACTGTTGTAAAAATAGAACTCATATTCACAATAAAATAACTAATCTCTGCATTCCGAATATCAAAAATAACTCATGAGTAACTGAATGACAGTTATTCAAGAAAGTGTGAAATAACTGAGTAATAATTTAAAAGCCCATGGGAGCAATAAGACCAAAGGGCATAAACAGAAAAGACAAAATTGGCTAAGGTCACCTATGTCTGAGGGAGGAGAACCTTAGGCTAAAGTCACCTATGTCTGAGGGAGGAGAACCTTAGGCTAAGGTCACCTATGTCTGAGGTAGGAGAACCTTAGGCTAAGGTCACCTATGTCTGAGGTAGGAGAACCTTAGGCTAAGATCACCTATGTCTGAGGGAGGCGAACTTTAGGCTAAGGTCACCTATGTCTGAGGGAGGAGAACCTTAGGCTAAGGTCACCTATGTCTGAGGGAGGAGAACCTTAGGCTAAGGTCACCTATGTCTGAGGGAGGAGAACCTTAGGCTAAGGTCACCTATGTCTGAGGGAGGAGAACCTTAGGCTAAGGTCACCTATGTCTGAGGGAGGAGAACCTTAGGCTAAGGTCACCTATGTCTGAGGGAGGAGAACCTTAGGCTAAGGTCACCTATGTCTGAGGTAGGAGAACCTTAGGCTAAGGTCACCTATGTCTGAGGGAGGAGAACCTTAGGCTAAGGTCACCTATGTCTGAGGGAGGAGAACCTTAGGCTAAGGTCACCTATGTCTGAGGGAGGAGAACCTTAGGCTAAGGTCACCTATGTCTGAGGGAGGAGAACCTTAGGCTAAGGTCACCTATGTCTGAGGTAGGAGAACCGTAGGCTAAGGTCACCTATGTCTGAGGGAGGAGAACCTTAGGCTAAGGTCACCTATGTCTGAGGGAGGAGAACCTTAGGCTAAGGTCACCTATGTCTGAGGGAGGAGAACCTTAGGCTAAGATCGCCTATGTCTGAGGGAGGAGAACCTTAAGCTAAGATCACCCATGTCTGAGGTAGGAGAACCTTAGGCTAAGGTCACCTATGTCTGAGGGAGGAGAACCGTAGGCTAAGGTCACCTATGTCTGAGGGAGGAGAACCTTAGGCTAAGGTCACCTATGTCTGAGGGAGGAGAACCTTAGGCTAAGGTCACCTATGTCTGAGGGAGGAGAACCTTAGGCTAAGGTCACCTATGTCTGAGGGAGGAGAACCTTAGGCAAAGGTCACCTATGTCTGAGGGAGGAGAACCTTAGGCTAAGGTCACCTATGTCTGAGGGAGGAGAACCTTAGGCTAAGGTCACCTATGTCTGAGGGAGGAGAACCTTAGGTTAAGGTCACCTATGTCTGACATAGGAGAACCTTAGGCTAAGGTCACCTATGTCTGAGGGAGGAGAACCTTAGGCTAAGGTCACCTATGTCTGAGGTAGGAGAACCTTAGACTAAGGTCACCTATGTCTGAGGGAGGAGAACCTTAGGCTAAGGTCACCTATGTCTGAGGGAGGAGAACCTTAGGCTAAGGTCACCTATGTCTGAGGGAGGAGAACCTTAGGCTAAGGTCACCTATGTCTGAGGGAGGAGAACCTTAGGCTAAGGTCACCTATGTCTGAGGGAGGAGAACCTTAGGCTAAGGTCACCTATGTCTGAGGGAGGAGAACCTTAGGCTAAGGTCACCTATGTCTGAGGGAGGAGAACCTTAGGCTAAGGTCACCTATGTCTGAGGGAGGAGAACCTTAGGCTAAGGTCACCTATGTCTGAGGGAGGAGAACCTTAGGCTAAGGTCACCTATGTCTGAGGGAGGAGAACCTTAGGCTAAGGTCACCTATGTCTGAGGGAGGAGAACCTTAGGCGAAGATCACCTATGTCTGAGGGAGGAGAACCTTAGGCTAAGGTCACCTATGTCTGAGGGAGGAGAACCTTAAGCTAAGGTCACCTATGTCTGAGGGAGGAGAACCTTAGGCTAAGGTCACCTATGTCTGAGGGAGGAGAACCTTAGGCTAAGGTCACCTATGTCTGAGGGAGGAGAACCTTAAGCTAAGGTCACCTATGTCTGAGGGAGGCGAACCTTAGGCTAAGGTCACCTATGTCTGAGGGAGGAGAACCTTAGGCGAAGATCACCTATGTCTGAGGGAGGAGAACCTTAGGCTAAGGTCACCTATGTCTGAGGGAGGAGAACCTTAGGCTAAGGTCACCTATGTCTGAGGGAGGAGAACCTTAAGCTAAGGTCACCTATGTCTGAGGGAGGAGAAATAATTACATGATTTGTAAAATCAAGTAATAAATCTAATAAGTAATAAGTAATACCCCATGTTGGTGCCGAAACACGGACTACTGGGTAGATGATACCATTATTTGACCCCGACATTATTGGTAATAAATGTTACCCATGTTTGACCTAAATATTCTCACATTTATTATCTAAACTAGATATGTATGTAGACGGAACTGGAAGTATTTCATAAATCAGCAAGCATCCATCATTATACAGAGTTGTAGGCTGTCGTAGTATTAAGACTTGTAAGTAAAGAAAGTAAGTGGAACATTTTTATTTCTTCTTATATGGAAAACAAATGATACCTGACAAAGATTATGTTTACCTCATAAGACTACAGCAAGACAAATAATAACTACAAACAGTTTATTTTCAAGTAGAGGAAAACAAGAAAGGTCTGAGTTTTGAAATTTAAAATATTTTTACTCACATGATCCCACCAGCATTCACTAAAATTTGGAAGTTGATGCTCTAATGTGTACTCTAATAACTCAAACATAATACTTAAGACTGTACATAACCACCAATCTCTTAAGATTAATGTCTACAAAAGATAGAGTTTGTAATATGAATTAATAACTTAATATTGTGAAATGTGTAATCATAAATAAATCAAGAAAGTTTATAAACAATTAAAGAAATAATGTTTTTTTTTAATTTCAATTGGCTAAAAAGGTTTATATTACAATTTTTGTACCTGTTTAATATTCTTTGGAAATTTAATACCTAAATTCAAATAATACTGTAATCAAGAATAGCTGTACCAAAATTGAAAGAAGAATAGTCTAGTTATCATGTGTGTCAAAGTAACAAAAATATAAATTTATTCATCAAGTTATATTTTTGATTTGAAGAAACCTAGAAAAAGTTCCTCATAATTTTTTCATATCCATAAAATTTCAACTTATAAAAATTAACAATAACTAGAATGCACAGAATTTTTTAGTTGCCAGGTAAAATTTTAAACTAATATAATAATTCAATATAACAACTGATATTCTATATACCAGTATAAAAGTTAATTTACCTTCAGCCACCATCCAAAAAAATGAGTAGAAACAAATCCATCCATTTTATCCTGTAAGAGAAGAAAGAATATACAAATTGTATTGTTGTTGTCCTTTGCATTATGGCAAGTAGCCAAGTATCTCAATCTACAGATAAGATATTTACATTTATCACATCTCATTTCCAGTAAACTGCAATATTTTTCCGAACTACATGTAATTAAATTCATTTATTATTCTGCATTAACATTTGATACAATTTAACTTCACATTCAGGTGAACTTTAGATTAACCAATGAAAATGCTGCATCCATTGGCACTACTGGAAAATATTCCCCAGCGAATCAAACATGTATTAATTAAGTTTGCCTTGATGAAAAATCAGATTGTGTAAGATGTTAATGTATTAATTAAGTTCACCTTGATGAAAAATCAGATTGTGTAAGATGTTAATGTATTAATTAAGTTCACCTTGATGAAAAATCAGATTGTGTAAGATGTTAATGTATTAATTAAGTTCACCTTGATGAAAAATCAGATTGTGTAAGATGTTAATGTATTAATTAAGTTCTCCTTGATGAAAAATCAGATTGTGTAAGATGTTAATGTATTAATTAAGTTCACCTTGATGAAAAATCAGATTGTGTAAGATGTTAATGTATTAATTCAGTTCACCTTGATGAAAAATCAGATTGTGTAAGATGTTAATGTATTAATTAAGTTCACCTTGATGAAAAATCAGATTGTGTAAGATGTTAATGTATTAATTAAGTTCATCTTGATGAAAAATCAGATTGTGTAAGATGTTAATGTATTAATTAAGTTCACCTTGATGAAAAATCAGATTGTGTAAGATGTTAATGTATTAATTAAGTTCATCTTGATGAAAAATCAGATTGTGTAAGATGTTAATGTATTAATTAAGTTCTCCTTGATGAAAAATCAGATTGTGTAAGATGTTAATGTATTAATTAAGTTCACCTTGATGAAAAATCAGATTGTGTAAGATGTTAATGTATTAATTAAGTTCGCCTTGATGAAAAATCAGATTGTGTAAGATGTTAATGTATTAATTAAGTTCACCTTGATGAAAAATCAGATTGTGTAAGATGTTAATGTATTAATTAAGTTCACCTTGATGAAAAATCAGATTGTGTAAGATGTTAATGTATTAATTAAGTTCACCTTGATGAAAAATCAGATTGTGTAAGATGTTAATGTATTAATTAAGTTCACCTTGATGAAAAATCAGATTGTGTAAGATGTTAATGTATTAATTAAGTTCACCTTGATGAAAAATCAGATTGTGTAAGATGTTAATGTATTAATTAAGTTCATCTTGATGAAAAATCAGATTGTGTAAGATGTTAATGTATTAATTAAGTTCATCTTGATGAAAAATCAGATTGTGTAAGATGTTAATGTATTAATTAAGTTCATCTTGATGAAAAATCAGATTGTGTAAGATGTTAATGTATTAATTAAGTTCATCTTGATGAAAAATCAGATTGTGTAAGATGTTAATGTATTAATTAAGTTCACCTTGATGAAAAATCAGATTGTGTAAGATGTTAATGTATTAATTAAGTTCACCTTGATGAAAAATCAGATTGTGTAAGATGTTAATGTATTAATTAAGTTCACCTTGATGAAAAATCAGATTGTGTAAGATGTTAATGTATTAATTAAGTTCTCCTTGATGAAAAATCAGATTGTGTAAGATGTTAATGTATTAATTAAGTTCACCTTGATGAAAAATCAGATTGTGTAAGATGTTAATGTATTAATTAAGTTCACCTTGATGAAAAATCAGATTGTGTAAGATGTTAATGTATTAATTAAGTTCACCTTGATGAAAAATCAGATTGTGTAAGATGTTAATGTATTAATTAAGTTCATCTTGATGAAAAATCAGATTGTGTAAGATGTTAATGTATCAATTAAGTTCACCTTGATGAAAAATCAGATTGTGTAAGATGTTAATGTATTAATTAAGTTCATCTTGATGAAAAATCAGATTGTGTAAGATGTTAATGTATTAATTAAGTTCGCCTTGATGAAAAATCAGATTGTGTAAGATGTTAATGTATTAATTAAGTTCACCTTGATGAAAAATCAGATTGTGGAAGATGTTAATGTATTAATTAAGTTCACCTTGATGAAAAATCAGATTGTGTAAGATGTTAATGTATTAATTAAGTTCACCTTGATGAAAAATCAGATTGTGTAAGATGTTAATGTATTAATTAAGTTCACCTTGATGAAAAATCAGATTGTGTAAGATGTTAATGTATTAATTAAGTTTGCCTTGATGAAAAATCAGATTGTGTAAGATGTTAATGTATTAATTAAGTTCACCTTGATGAATAATCAGATTGTGTAAGATGTTAATGTATTAATTAAGTTTGCCTTGATGAACAATCAGATTGTGTAAGATGTTAATGTATTAATTAAGTTCGCCTTGATGAAAAATCAGATTGTGTAAGATGTTAATGTATTAATTAAGTTCATCTTGATGAAAAATCAGATTGTGTAAGATGTTAATGTATTAATTAAGTTCACCTTGATGAAAAATCAGATTGTGTAAGATGTTAATGTATTAATTAAGTTCATCTTGATGAAAAATCAGATTGTGTAAGATGTTAATGTATTAATTAAGTTCATCTTGATGAAAAATCAGATTGTGTAAGATGTTAATGTATTAATTAAGTTCACCTTGATGAAAAATCAGATTGTGTAAGATGTTAATGTATTAATTAAGTTCACCTTGATGAAAAATCAGATTGTGGAAGATGTTAATGTATTAATTAAGTTCACCTTGATGAAAAATCAGATTGTGTAAGATGTTAATGTATTAATTAAGTTCATCTTGATGAAAAATCAGATTGTGTAAGATGTTAATGTATTAATTAAGTTCACCTTGATGAAAAATCAGATTGTGTAAGATGTTAATGTATTAATTAAGTTCATCTTGATGAAAAATCAGATTGTGTAAGATGTTAATGTATTAATTAAGTTCTCCTTGATGAAAAATCAGATTGTGTAAGATGTTAATGTATTAATTAAGTTCACCTTGATGAAAAATCAGATTGTGTAAGATGTTAATGTATTAATTAAGTTCGCCTTGATGAAAAATCAGATTGTGTAAGATGTTAATGTATTAATTAAGTTCACCTTGATGAAAAATCAGATTGTGTAAGATGTTAATGTATTAATTAAGTTCACCTTGATGAAAAATCAGATTGTGTAAGATGTTAATGTATTAATTAAGTTCACCTTGATGAAAAATCAGATTGTGTAAGATGTTAATGTATTAATTAAGTTCACCTTGATGAAAAATCAGATTGTGTAAGATGTTAATGTATTAATTAAGTTCACCTTGATGAAAAATCAGATTGTGTAAGATGTTAATGTATTAATTAAGTTCATCTTGATGAAAAATCAGATTGTGTAAGATGTTAATGTATTAATTAAGTTCATCTTGATGAAAAATCAGATTGTGTAAGATGTTAATGTATTAATTAAGTTCATCTTGATGAAAAATCAGATTGTGTAAGATGTTAATGTATTAATTAAGTTCATCTTGATGAAAAATCAGATTGTGTAAGATGTTAATGTATTAATTAAGTTCACCTTGATGAAAAATCAGATTGTGTAAGATGTTAATGTATTAATTAAGTTCACCTTGATGAAAAATCAGATTGTGTAAGATGTTAATGTATTAATTAAGTTCACCTTGATGAAAAATCAGATTGTGTAAGATGTTAATGTATTAATTAAGTTCTCCTTGATGAAAAATCAGATTGTGTAAGATGTTAATGTATTAATTAAGTTCACCTTGATGAAAAATCAGATTGTGTAAGATGTTAATGTATTAATTAAGTTCACCTTGATGAAAAATCAGATTGTGTAAGATGTTAATGTATTAATTAAGTTCATCTTGATGAAAAATCAGATTGTGTAAGATGTTAATGTATCAATTAAGTTCACCTTGATGAAAAATCAGATTGTGTAAGATGTTAATGTATTAATTAAGTTCATCTTGATGAAAAATCAGATTGTGTAAGATGTTAATGTATTAATTAAGTTCGCCTTGATGAAAAATCAGATTGTGTAAGATGTTAATGTATTAATTAAGTTCACCTTGATGAAAAATCAGATTGTGGAAGATGTTAATGTATTAATTAAGTTCACCTTGATGAAAAATCAGATTGTGTAAGATGTTAATGTATTAATTAAGTTCACCTTGATGAAAAATCAGATTGTGTAAGATGTTAATGTATTAATTAAGTTTGCCTTGATGAAAAATCAGATTGTGTAAGATGTTAATGTATTAATTAAGTTCACCTTGATGAATAATCAGATTGTGTAAGATGTTAATGTATTAATTAAGTTTGCCTTGATGAACAATCAGATTGTGTAAGATGTTAATGTATTAATTAAGTTCGCCTTGATGAAAAATCAGATTGTGTAAGATGTTAATGTATTAATTAAGTTCATCTTGATGAAAAATCAGATTGTGTAAGATGTTAATGTATTAATTAAGTTCACCTTGATGAAAAATCAGATTGTGTAAGATGTTAATGTATTAATTAAGTTCATCTTGATGAAAAATCAGATTGTGTAAGATGTTAATGTATTAATTAAGTTCATCTTGATGAAAAATCAGATTGTGTAAGATGTTAATGTATTAATTAAGTTCACCTTGATGAAAAATCAGATTGTGTAAGATGTTAATGTATTAATTAAGTTCACCTTGATGAAAAATCAGATTGTGGAAGATGTTAATGTATTAATTAAGTTCACCTTGATGAAAAATCAGATTGTGTAAGATGTTAATGTATTAATTAAGTTCACCTTGATGAAAAATCAGATTGTGTAAGATGTTAATGTATTAATTAAGTTTGCCTTGATGAAAAATCAGATTGTGTAAGATGTTAATGTATTAATTAAGTTCACCTTGATGAACAATCAGATTGTGTAAGATGTTAATGTATTAATTAAGTTTGCCTTCATGAACAATCAGATTGTGTAAGATGTTAATGTATTAATTAAGTTCGCCTTGATGAAAAATCAGATTGTGTAAGATGTTAATGTATTAATTAAGTTCATCTTGATGAAAAATCAGATTGTGTAAGATGTTAATGTATTAATTAAGTTCACCTTGATGAAAAATCAGATTGTGTAAGATGTTAATGTATTAATTAAGTTCACCTTGATGAAAAATCAGATTGTGTAAGATGTTAATGTATTAATTAAGTTCACCTTGATGAAAAATCAGATTGTGTAAGATGTTAATGTATTAATTAAGTTCATCTTGATGAAAAATCAGATTGTGTAAGATGTTAATGTATTAATTAAGTTCATCTTGATGAAAAATCAGATTGTGTAAGATGTTAATGTATTAATTAAGTTCATCTTGATGAAAAATCAGATTGTGTAAGATGTTAATGTATTAATTAAGTTCACCTTGATGAAAAATCAGATTGTGTAAGATGTTAATGTATTAATTAAGTTCATCTTGATGAAAAATCAGATTGTGTAAGATGTTAATGTATTAATTAAGTTCATCTTGATGAAAAATCAGATTGTGTAAGATGTTAATGTATTAATTAAGTTCACCTTGATGAAAAATCAGATTGTGTAAGATGTTAATGTATTAATTAAGTTCACCTTGATGAAAAATCAGATTGTGTAAGATGTTAATGTATTAATTAAGTTCATCTTGATGAAAAATCAGATTGTGTAAGATGTTAATGTATTAATTAAGTTCACCTTGATGAAAAATCAGATTGTGTAAGATGTTAATGTATTAATTAAGTTCATCTTGATGAAAAATCAGATTGTGTAAGATGTTAATGTATTAATTAAGTTCATCTTGATGAAAAATCAGATTGTGTAAGATGTTAATGTATTAATTAAGTTCATCTTGATGAAAAATCAGATTGTGTAAGATGTTAATGTATTAATTAAGTTCATCTTGATGAAAAATCAGATTGTGTAAGATGTTAATGTATTAATTAAGTTCATCTTGATGAAAAATCAGATTGTGTAAGATGTTAATGTATTAATTAAGTTCATCTTGATGAAAAATCAGATTGTGTAAGATGTTAATGTATTAATTAAGTTCATCTTGATGAAAAATCAGATTGTGTAAGATGTTAATGTATTAATTAAGTTCACCTTCATGAAAAATCAGATTGTGCAAGATGTTAATAGAGTATAGCTTATATATCATTTTTGTGTCTGTCACATGCCAGGATGAGGATATTCAACACCATAGATAGTGGTCTTTTTTGTATTCAATGATTTGAGGTGAGGAGGTGGTTGTTTATTTTGTTGATATTGGTGGAAATAATTTTAATTAGATCGTGTTAAGTCAAAATATTTTCTAACGAAAAAAATATAAGTTTTATATGCAATTGTTTACAGTACAGCAAAACCTGTCTAAACCAAACCCTGAATAAAACGGAATCCTGTATAAACCGAACTTTCATTAAAGTCTCATTGTAGGTAATATTTGTTAATTTAACCTATATAATCCGAACACCTGTTTATTTCAAACACAAAAGTTGACCCCATGGAAAACCGGTATAGACAGCTTTCACTATTTACCCAGATATTGTGAAAAGGATCTGTATTATTTGTATCATATAATAAACAGTTTCCACCATAAGACTTCTGTTCCATCGGTATACCAAGTTCTGGATCAAAATGAGTTAACATTTTTCTAGCATCGTGTACTGTCTGGAAAAGAAGAAAATATTATTTATTAGACAGAACTATTAAATTCAATTAAATTATTGATAGGTTACCTAGGAGATTTTACTCCACATTATACAGTAAGCATAATACTTTTTTCCCCATGAGAATTATCACATATTTCATATATCACCTTACACATAGGAAAGAGGTATGCCAATCATTGATCACCCATACTAAATAAGAAAGTCATCCTTGTATAAACACAGGGCTCACAACACTTGGTAAAAATAGGGTGACTTGACTTCTCTCACTGTTAACATAATGGGAAACTTCTGAAAAGCTAGCATAATGTTAATGTTTCTTTCCAAGCACTGCATGTCCCCCTACCTTGCACAAAACAAACCTGCTGCACAATGATCTTAAAAAGGATGCAATCAATGAGTTAAGAATAAATATTGAACATCAAACCATGTATGGGTTAAATTTTAGGGACATGGGAGCTCCTTTTATGTAAATATTGAAGAAAAAGTATGATTATTGGTGAAAAAAATACCGACTTACAAAGACTGACAGGGCGACTAAAACTTTGCCTTTTGTTGGAAATAGGGTGATTTCAATGAACCCAGGGCAAAAAGGACACCCACTTCACCTGGTTTAGTGAGCTCTGGAACAACAGGACCTGTATATGGTAGCCATGCAATCCATGTGATGTGGTGAGGTAATGAACATCTGTTCTAATTAGCATGAAAATCAACTGTAAATGTAAAACACTGTGAAATAAAGGAAACAGTAACGTTTGATACCCCCTTTCCCCATCCCACATGCCTTTAGATGTCTGTCACTGTAACATTTGATACCCCCTTTCCCCATCCCACGTGCCTTTAGATGTCTGTCACTGTAACATTTGATACCCCCTTTCCCCATCACACGTGCCTTTAGATGTCTGTCACTGTAACATTTGATACCCCCTTTCCCTATCCTACGTGCCTTTAGATGTCTGTCACTGTAACGTTTGATACCCCCTTTCCCCATCCTACGTGCCTTTAGATGTCTGTCACTGTAACGTTTGATACACCCCTTTCCCCATCCCACGTGCCTCTAGATGTCTGTCACTGTAACGTTTGATACCCCCTTTCCCCATCCCACATGCCTTTAGATGTCTGTCACTGTAACGTTTGATACACCCCTTTCCCCATCCCACGTGCCTTTAGATGTCTGTCACTGTAACGTTTGATACCCCCTTTCCCCATCCCACGTGCCTTTAGATGTCCGTCACTGTAACGTTTGATACCCCCTTTCCCCATCCCACGTGCCTCTAGATGTCTGTCACTGTAACGTTTGATACCCCCTTTCCCCATCCCACGTGCCTTTAGATGTCTGTCACTGTAACGTTTGATACACCCCTTTCCCCATCCCACGTGCCTTTAGATGTCTGTCACTGTAACGTTTGATACCCCCTTTCCCCATCCCACGTGCCTTTAGATGTCTGTCACTGTAACGTTTGATACCCCCTTTCCCCATCCCACGTGCCTTTAGATGTCTGTCACTGTAACGTTTGATACACCCCTTTCCCCATCCCACGTGCCTTTAGATGTCTGTCACTGTAACGTTTGATACCCCCTTTCCCCATCCCACGTGCCTTTAGATGTCTGTCACTGTAACGTTTGATACAACCCTTTCTCTATCCCACGTGCCTTTAGATGTCTGTCACTGTAACGTTTGATACCCCCTTTCCCCATCCCACGTGCCTTTAGATGTCTGTCACTAAGGACAGATACTATCACTCACCTGAAATAACAGCCATACTAATATTAATTCATATGCTATACTTAAACAGAGAACCAACCTCCAAAATGCTGGAAAAAAGAACAAAATATAATCATTGTTTAGATTAATATTTCATCATGGACAGTGCATGTAGTCTTAAGCATTCTGGGGAAAAATATACATTAAACTTAATAATTCTTTTTTTTACATGATCTGTAAATCATACTTTACAATCAATACTAGCAATATAATATATACCTAAAGGTTGTTTGAAAACATTTCACCTTTTGACCCTTATTCTGACCAATAAGGGATCTTAAAATTTATAAACTTTCACTTCATCATTCATTCCTATATATTGGTATAATTAAAAGCTTTTCTCTAATCTCCAATTACTTACAAATGTGTATAGGTCACACTTTACCAGTACTCATATTTTTTTCAGTGTTTCAAATCTTTTAAATTTAATAAAAAAAAAAACTTGTAGTCTAGATTACAGAAACAAGTGGACTTATTTAGAAACTTTTGTCCAGCTGAATTGCTCTGTCTTAATTTAGATTTACTATTCAATAAACATGGCATAACCAATCTAGAAGATGTCACATCTTGGCAGGAATCTCTGTCAATCTTTAAATAGTCTTTATTTGTAATTGATTTACAAGATTCAAGGGACAGAACTCAGTCTTTGCTACATGAGGGTAATAATAGACAAAATATGTTGACCTTGAAGTGTCCATAAACTAAATATCAACTGGTTAACTAGTAAACACTAACCTGGATGGGGTCTTTTTAATGGACCATCTGGCGTCTGAGTTACTCCTACTGCTAAAAATGTCACTAGCATGGCTATAATACCTCTAAAATTATAAAAAAAATAAACTTCATCCAGATATGTTTTCATTCCTAAAAATAGGTTAATCTTTGAATCATTTTTCTTCAGAGATGAACATTTTGACAACTTGGGAGTATCAAAGCAGGCTATTATCGGTAATAGGTTCTTATATGAGAGAATATATAAGATCACGAGTACAGCATATCAAGGGATAATAACAGATTTATCACACAAATATATTCCAATCTGAAATTGAAAGGCCTGCTACTATCAATGTTAGTTTTTTTTAAATTTACATGTTTTAACCAATTCTGGTCTATGAATTGTCCCTTTCGTCTTTCTTTTTCTATTCAGTTTTTGGCTTTGTCCAATCAGTACAATGTATTTAAACTCTAACATTACATTTTACATAACCTACAGATAGTCAAGAAGATATAGTACCTTTTCATGTTGTAATCTGAATCTTCAACAACCTCTTCAAATATTGTGACGTAAACTAGTACTAAACTAAATATAACCAATACAAGAATGGTATGGGCCTGCCTGAAATAATAAAATATAACATATATAATATATAATAAAGTTACATCTTGATTATATTAATTGACTGATTGATTGATTGATTGGTGTACAATTCCAACTTGAGCAATATTTCTGCGAGCTAGTGGCATCAATTTTAAATACATGTAGAGAACAATTTTATACGAACAATAAATCTTGTAGTTAACAAGAATTCTGAGTGTATTGCACATAGCAATACATTGTCCCCTATTGACCGCAAAAATAAGAGGACCTAAAATATTAGAAGTATCACCTTGCAGTGACTAGATTTTAAAATACAAGTTCAAGGGCCATAACTCAGCCAAAAATCATTCGACCGGAACAAAATACAAACATAAACTGTAACTCATCTAGATATAGCCACATACCAAATATCAAGTCAATATATCAAAGGACGTAAAAAAAAAGTCCGGACAACTTAAAATTTGAATAAAAAATACAAGTTCAAGGGCCATAACTCAGCCAAAAATCATTCGACTGGAACGAAATTCGAACTTAAACTGTAACTCATCTAGATATAGCCACATACCAAATATCAAGTCAATATATCAAAGGACGTCCAAAAAAAAATCCGGACAACTTAAAATTTGAACAAAAAAGTTCAAGGGCCATAACTCAGCCAAAAATCATTCCACCGGAACGAAATTCGAACTTAAACTGTAACTCATCTAGATATAGCCACATACCAAATATCAAGTCAATATATCAAAGGACGTCAAAAAAAAGTCTGGACAACTTTAAATTTTAATGTGACGGATGGACGGACGGAACCTACAACTATAGTCCCCTTCGGCTTTCGCCGGTAGGGGACTAAAAATGATGCACTGGAATGGCCTTATGAGCAGAAAATTAAAATGAAGTTGTGTGCAACAGTAAGTGAGTAAGAGAGTGTTGTTTAATGCTAAATAAGAAATTGTTCAACTATGTCATGGCATTCTCAAACAAGTTACATTTCGATGAGATCAGGAAAATAATGTTCGCCATGTACTACACCAGAAATCTTTAATAGTTGAATTTTTATAGTGCTAGCTCACTGAAACAACAGTTTGCAGGCAGACGTGTCACTGCACTCCAACACATTATCCTGATTCCAAGCCAATTACAAGTGGTCTATTCTTTGTTCTTACTCCTTAGAAAAAATCAATCCATAAAAAATACAAGATGTTTGCATATTATAATTAAAGGTGCAAAGCTAGAAAATAGTCTGATTTTAGCAATGACAAAAAAATGTGAGAAAGACAGGTGACAGACAGACTGATCTCTGTCTATGCTATGTTACTAAATTCAGTGCCCATGATGCATTTCTGAAATAATCACCAGGTAAACTCAAAGTCAAAAGATTGTAAACCAATTTAATTTAAAATTCTTTAGGAGCAAGAAAACCAAAGTGTCTAAACAGATAACCAGGACTTGTCCCTCTGGCAATAACAAAGTGTCTAAACAGATAACCAGGGCTTGTCCCTCTGGCAATAACAAAGTGTCTAAACAGATAACCAGGGCTTGTCCCTCTGGCAATAACAAAGTGTCTAAACAGATAGCCAGGGCTTGTCCCTCTGGCAATAACAAAGTGTCTAAACAGATAACCAGGACTTGTCCCTCTGGCAATAACAAAGTGTCTAAACAGATAACCAGGACTTGTCCCTCTGGCAATAACAAAGTGTCTAAACAGATAACCAGGACTTGTCCCTCTGGCAATAACAAAGTGTCTAAACAGATAACCAGGACTTGTCCCTCTGGCAATAACAAAGTGTCTAAACAGATAGCCAGGGCTTGTCCCTCTGGCAATAACAAAGTGTCTAAACAGATAACCAGGACTTGTCCCTCTGGCAATAACAAAGTGTCTAAACAGATAGCCAGGGCTTGTCCCTCTGGCAATAACAAAGTGTCTAAACAGATAACCAGGGCTTGTCCCTCTGGCAATAACAAAGTGTCTAAACAGATAGCTAGGGCTTGTCCCTCTGGCAATAACAAAGTGTCTAAACAGATAACCAGGACTTGTCCCTCTGGCAATAACAAAGTGTCTAAACAGATAACCAGGACTTGTCCCTCTGGCAATACCAAAGTGTCTAAACAGATAGCCAGGGCTTGTCCCTCTGGCAATAACAAAGTGTCTAAACAGATAACCAGGGCTTGTCCCTCTGGCAATACCAAAGTGTCTAAACAGATAACCAGGGCTTGTCCCTCTGGCAATAACAAAGTGTCTAAACAGATAACCAGGATTTGTCCCTCTGGCAATAACAAAGTGTCTAAACAGATAACCAGGACTTGTCCCTCTGGCAATAACAAAGTGTCTAAACAGATAGCCAGGGCTTGTCCCTCTGGCAATAACAAAGTGTCTAAACAGATAACCAGGGCTTGTCCCTCTGGCAATACCAAAGTGTCTAAACAGATAACCAGGGCTTGTCCCTCTGGCAATAACAAAGTGTCTAAACAGATAACCAGGACTTGTCCCTCTGGCAATACCAAAGTGTCTAAACAGATAACCAGGACTTGTCCCTCTGGCAATAACAAAGTGTCTAAACAGATAACCAGGACTTGTACCTCTGGCAATAACAAAGTGTCTAAACAGATAGCCAGGGCTTGTCCCTCTGGCAATACCAAAGTGTCTAAACAGATAACCAGGACTTGTCCCTCTGGCAATAACAAAGTGTCTAAACAGATAGCCAGGGCTTGTCCCTCTGGCAATACCAAAGTGTCTAAACAGATAACCAGGACTTGTCCCTCTGGCAATAACAAAGTGTCTAAACAGATAGCCAGGGCTTGTCCCTCTGGAAATAACAAAGTGTCTAAACAGATAACCAGGGCTTGTCCCTCTGGCAATAACAAAGTGTCTAAACAGATAACCAGGACTTGTCCCTTTGGCAATAACAAAGTGTATAAACAGATAGCCAGGGCTTGTCCCTCTGGCAATAACAAAGTGTCTAAACAGATAACCAGGATGTGTCCCTCTGGCAATAACAAAGTGTCTAAACAGATAACCAGGGCTTGTCCCTCTGGCAATAACAAAGTGTCTAAACAGATAGCCAGGGCCTGTCCCTCTGGCAATAACAAAGTGTCTAAACAGATAACCAGGGACTGTCCCTCTGGCAATAACAAAGTGTCTAAACAGATAACCAGGGGTTGTCCCCCTGGCAATAACAAAGTGTCTAAACAGATAACCAGGGCTTGTCCCTCTGGCAATAACAAAGTGTCTAAACAGATAACCAGGACTTGTCCCTCTGGCAATAACAAAGTGTCTAAACAGATAACCAGGATGTGTCTAAACAGATAACCAGGATGTGTCCCTCTGGCAATAACAAAGTGTCTAAACAGATAACCAGGATGTGTCCCTCTGGCAATAACAAAGTGTCTAAACAGATAACCAGGGTTTGTCCCTCTGGCAATATGGATAAGAGCAGGTATTTTATTTGTTTAACAAATGCACTATACATTGTATGTGTTTAATTGTGCTTTAAATAAATAAGATGGCAATCCAATGATAAAGATTACTCTTTATAAAGTAATCAAAACATTTAAATCACTAAACATTATTTTATAATATATCAGTTATGCGATATCAGACTTTTGGCAATTCTACAACTGTATTAAGTAGTTTCTCAAAAGTATCAATGGAAGTTAGTCTGGAAAATTATCTAAAACACCTTCGTTATGACTACCACAGGCATTTTTTTATGGGGATGGCAGAGATGAGGGGGGAAACAAACATTACTTTAGTTTTGGCTTATAACTGGTTTTTATTTTGTTTTAGTTAACATGGAATATAACTCAATGATAACAATGTTTAATTCAATAGAAATCCTCTTTTGTGATGAAGGAAAGATTTTTTTCCAAGGGACTCAATGTCTGTATTAAACCTTATCTTTATTCTGACCAATCATAATGTTGTAGCTTAGTTCAAACTAGATACTGAAAGGTAAATTAACTGGATAACAGACTGACCCCCCAACCCCCAACCCTTCCAAAATAAAAAAATATATAAAAAAATTAAAAGCACAAAAAAGCAGTTTAAAATACCATGATGCTTGCTTGTTTTATCTTGTTATCTAAATCATGATTCTATGTTTCACTTATACTCAATTTATGGTTTAATAAATAAAAATTTGCTGATAAATTTCTGCTAAAAGTAACAAATCAAATGTACTTTACTGACTACTATACAACTAGTGTTAAGCTTTATACTGTCAACTCTATATAACCTTATAATTGATAAATAGATACAAATTAAAAAACACCAGATAGTGTACTATTTTTCTTTAAATCACACCATGCTTTTTTTTGCTATATTTAATCACTTGACAATGACATGTACCTGTACAATGTACTGAGGGGATATTTATAGATTAGACCTGAATGGAAAATTCTGAAGGTCTTCATAGAGAGTGTGTGACATTATGAGTGGGAAAGAAACATCTGGGCAGGATGACCTTTGTACAAGTTAATTAAAACTTTTACCTGGATCAACAGGTGTTGAAACTTTTACTGGTTAAATTTGTGGTATTTAAGCTGTTCACATGTACATACCAAAGATTTTGGGGTTGGGTGTGTTTGAGGGGTAGTGAGGGGCATGAGGAGTGGGATGAAAAATAAGAGTCATAACCTTGACCTTAAGACAAGAGTCATGTCTTTTCTTCATGATATATCTGTGTATAAACTCTACATATTTATGCATTCTAATTTATATAATTTTTAATTTTCATGAAACCTATAAACTAGAAATTTAATTTTATTAAATATTATAAAACCCTGTTGAACTATGTTTGACGCCAATACACAATAAAATCATAATTGGAGGCTTACTTGAGCTTGTAAGAATCACTTGGTAAACAAAATATATTGAACAATTGCTTATATGGA
This sequence comes from Bathymodiolus brooksi, assembly GCA_963680875.1. Taxonomy (NCBI): domain Eukaryota; kingdom Metazoa; phylum Mollusca; class Bivalvia; order Mytilida; family Modiolidae; genus Bathymodiolus; species Bathymodiolus brooksi. The sequence continues at coordinate 95,812,483 of OY804585.1, forward strand.
TAAAAGTTATATTTTGATCTTTCAGGACTTGAACCCAAAAGATCTTGGGACATTCACTGGTGTAAAATTGAGTCTTCATACTGTCTGCAAAATACAATTCCTGGTTCTTACGAAGATTTATAAATTTTAACCATTGCAGCCTACTTTTTTAAATTAATTTCCTAATTGCAGACTATGTTAAACTTAGGACTCCCATCTTGAATTTCAGATCAGCACCAAAATCACAAAATTATAATGACCATTGCAGCAAAGTTTGGCTCCTATTGGCCACAGTGGTTTATAGCAGAAGATTGGCTGGCAGCCAAGTGATGGCAATAGTTCATATGTCTTTTACCCAGGTGAGCTAAAAATGACAATCTAATGATTACACAGGCACATTTCAGTGGTTTGAAACTACATTGTAAAATATATTTGAACATAATTTGATGGACTCTTCTACCAAACTATCTATGTTCAATATTAATAGTGGTGGCTATCTTCTATTTCCAATCTACACAAAATACAAAGACTTGGAACTGGAACATCTAATTATCAATGTAGGAAATGGAGACGAAAAAAATGACTGATGATATACAAAAAGTAATGACAATAGGTAATTAATAAAGGTCAAGTAAACTAAAACTGACATTTCTAAATAAAAACTTACCAGAAGAAAGACATTGTGCCATCATCTTGAATGTCTTTGTATCTATTCCGTTCAAACTCCCAGTCGTGAGCTGTGGCTTTATGTAGTTCAATAACATCATGAGATTTGTTGTTGGCAGAAGCCATTTTAATGATATTTATCCTTCACTAATCGGCACTGTTAATATTTCACATTACACAAACCTGAAAAAATATCAAATTGAAAAAAGTTCAACAAAAATCAAAGGAAGATTTTTTAACTAACTGATTTCACTATTTTATTAAATTTAAATTTACCAGTAATTTGATAAACGAGTATGAAGTAACAAAAATATCCCTGTACAAATTTGTACAAAGTAATCCTAATTTATTTATACAGTAAAGGACAGTAGCCCCAATTCATGAACACAGTAACCCCAATGTACACAAAACTAATGCCTATGAACACAGCACATGTATTCCATATTCATGTACACAATACATCCCACTTATGTACAAAGTAATCCCATTAGTGCAAACTTGAACCCATAGGACATGGGGGTCTTTATTTGAAGAAGACTGAATCTCCACATCACAGGGACATTTAATGCCAACAACAATAACATCTCCATTGTTGATTCTTTAGAATACTATTTTTGAATATTTTTCATTGCAGCTTATGAAAATTTTTGGACTCACATGGTACAGATCCCCAGGACTCTGGTCTGGGACTGGGACCTTTACTTATACAAGCTTGAATCTGTATATGACAACAATGATTTGTGTCATGTAAAAACACATTTAGTATTCTTTTACACTACTAATAATTGATTGAAACACAACAATTAGATTAAATAATTTAAGTTCTTCTCATAAAAGCAAACATATATTGACAAATGGTACCACTGATATAAGAGAATGCAATTATACACATATACAGGGTTTCTGCTATGCTCAGGACAATTGTCCTAAAACCAGCATTTCCTATCAGTCATGCCTTAATAATGTAACCAAAAAAATGTCCTATAAGTTTTAAAAATTTAAGCCATTTCGAAAATCTTTAGGTCAATGACCTAAAAAATGCCCCAATCTGAAACCCTGATATATATAAATGCCTTACCACTATAATGTCATATTAAAATAGTAATTAATTTCTTTATCTGAAAATAATTGTCCCTAAATTGTAAAATTAAAATTGTAACTTATTCCTTTATTATTTAAAATACATTTGATACCAAACAGTTTTTTTTACATTCTATACCATCATACGGCCAGTGTAAATTAGAAAGCATATATTATTTACATAAAGTGTCTTTTTTTTCACCACGTTAACTATACAATATATTTAACTTGTAATCTTATAATCAAACACTTCACTTTTTAAATCAATTTTCAATATGGAATTATTTATCCATTTGTTCATCAAATGTAAATAATTTTCCTACCTATATTATATAAACTTTTCCCAAGTCCTATGACAATCTTATATAAAAGTACACAAGGTTAATTGTAGGTACCAGATAATGGAACATACCAAATGTACTACTAGACCAGTCTATTATTCCATAGAGACAATTATTTAAAATAAAAAAATACCAAGCACAAATCAAATTTTTTATTCTAAAATATGTTTAAATAGAATATTTAACATGAGTCTGTTGTGGATACATTACTGCTACTTATCAAACAGAAAAACAGTGGTTCAGCTACTGAGATTAGAGCTTTAATACATTACTGCTACTTATCAAACAGAAGTAAAGTGGTTCAGCTACTGAGATTAGAGCTTTAATACATTACTGCTACTTATCAAACAGATGAACAGTGGTTCAGCTACTGAGATTAGAGCTTTAATACATTACTGCTACTTATCAAACAGAAGTACAGTGGTTCAGCTACTGAGATTAGGGCTTTAATACATTACTGCTACTTATCAAACAGAAGAACAGTGGTTCAGCTACTGAGATTAGAGCTTTAATACATTACTGCTACTTATCAAACAGAAGTACAGTGGTTCAGCTACTGAGATTAGAGCTTTAATACATTACTGCTACTTATCAAACAGAAGTACAGTGGTTCAGCTACTGAGATTAGAGCTTTAATACATTACTGCTACTTATCAAACAGAAGTACAGTGGTCCAGCTACTGAGATTAGAGCTTTAATACATTACTGCTACTTATCAAACAGAAGTACAGTGGTTCAGCTACTGAGATTAGAGCTTTAATACATTACTGCTACTTATCAAACAGAAGAACAGTGGTTCAGCTACTGAGATTAGAGCTTTAATACATTACTGCTACTTATCAAACAGAAGTACAGTGGTTCAGCTACTGAGATTAGAGCTTTAATACATTACTGCTACTTATCAAACAGAAGAACAGTGGTTCAGCTACTGAGATTAGAGCTTTAATACATTACTGCTACTTATCAAACAGAAGAACAGTGGTTCAGCTACTGAGATTAGAGCTTTAATACATTACTGCTACTTATCAAACAGAAGTACAGTGGTTCAGCTACTGAGATTAGAGCTTTAATACATTACTGCTACTTATCAAACAGAAGTACAGTGGTTCAGCTACTGAGATTAGAGCTTTAATACATTACTGCTACTTATCAAACAGAATAACAGTGGTTCAGCTACTGAGATTAGAGCTTTAATACATTACTGCTACTTATCAAACAGAAGTACAGTGGTTCAGCTACTGAGATTAGAGCTTTAATACATTACTGCTACTTATCAAACAGAAGAACAGTGGTTCAGCTACTGAGATTAGAGCTTTAATACATTACTGCTACTTATCAAACAGAAGTACAGTGGTTCAGCTACTGAGATTAGAGCTTTAATACATTACTGCTACTTATCAAACAGAAGTACAGTGGTTCAGCTACTGAGATTAGAGCTTTAATACATTACTGCTACTTATCAAACAGAAGAACAGTGGTTCAGCTACTGAGATTAGAGCTTTAATACATTACTGCTACTTATCAAACAGAAGTACAGTGGTTCAGCTACTGAGATTAGAGCTTTAATACATTACTGCTACTTATCAAACAGAAGTACAGTGGTTCAGCTACTGAGATTAGAGCTTTAATACATTACTGCTACTTATCAAACAGAAGTACAGTGGTTCAGCTACTGAGATTAGAGCTTTAATACATTACTGTTACTTATCAAACAGAAGAACAGTGGTTCAGCTACTGAGATTAGAGCTTTAATACATTACTGCTACTTATCAAACAGAAGTACAGTGGTTCAGCTACTGAGATTAAAGCTTTAATTAATAATGGTTCTGGGGAGATTTAAAAATGCAAAAAAAAAAATGAAGTAGAGAAAGAGATATAACAATTTACATTTTACAAGGCACTAATCACAATTTTTTGGGGGTGGGGAATGACATTTCATAAACAATTATTTTGTATACTGTCTGGCCAAAAAGAAAAATCCAAATATTTCTTCAAAATTTGCAGCATTTCCCCAATATACCCTTTGTAAATGTTGAAAAAGAAAAAAAATATGCATTGTGTCAAGAGATGAAAAAAATATCTCAGAACAAGATGTCCCTGCCATCCCCAACCCCTCTCTCTCAATAAGAAAATGGTTGGTTCCTATTGTTTGGTTATCACATGTCCATTATCTGGGTCAGACATACAAATACATTTAGAGTCATGGAAACTTATTTTCTAGTATACTTCCTCATATTTAGTTATATTTTTCCACTATAATTGTGACCTTCCTCTACGTGCTACTGGACACTTGTATACATGATACTTATGAGATATAAAGTTTATATAATATAAAAAAAGCACTATAAAGCCTTTTGAGGATGTGTAACTGATCGTCTGGTTTCTAATTACAGGGATGATCCTGATAGAAATTAAAATAACTGAAATCAATGAAAAATAACTGAAACCATCTACACCCCCTTTTCAGAAAACAATTTTCAGAGGAAAATAGCTGAAATCAGCTAAATATATGAAAAGAATCATTCGTGTAATTAAGGTTTATGGTTGATAATCAAATACTTATACAAGCAGAGACCCACCTTAGCCTGTATTAAAGGTTTTTGAGATATAAAAAAAAACAAATTCCATATGAAATATTAAAAGACTGACTCATTGACAAGTACATTTAGAGTCTCAGCAGTAGAAATATCAATAGTTTCCCATATACTAATGTATTAATATAACTATTAAATGTTTAGGTGTGGCTTGGTTTATGGTGTTTAACGCCACTTTCAACAATATTTCAGCTATATCGTGGCAGTTAGTTTTATTGGCGGAGGAAACCTGATAACCCGGAGAAAACCACTGACCTGCCGTAAGTCACTGACAAACTTTATCACATAATGTTTTACTCGGAGAAAACCACCGACCTGCCGTAAGTCACTGACAAACTTTATCACATAATGTTTAATTATTAAATGGGAAGGAAACCCAATCATCATGTAATGTTATAAAAACTTAATTACTTATCTAAAAAGTAATAATACACATTTTATGCTTTAAAAAATTAGAGAAAGCTATTTAATTAAGTAAAATCAAATCAAATATTTTAAACTCCCTGTCAGCATGGCAACTGCTTAATTACCAATATTATTATACTTTACTATAGAAACCAAGCAAGAAATAAGATATTTTACAGTTTTATTCCATGGAACAAGAAATAACTCATTATTCCCGCAGCAAACTGCACGTAGGTCAAATAACTGTTAGGGAATCTGCACGTAGCACAAAATAACTGTTTGAAATTGGCGCACTTTTGCACGTCGAACCAATAACTAGTTATCAAACAGAAGAACAGCTACTGAGATTAGAGCTTTAATACATTACTGCTACTTATCAAACAGAAGTACAGTGGTTCAGCTACTGAGATTAGAGCTTTAATACATTACTGCTACTTATCAAACAGAAGAACAGTGGTTCAGCTACTGAGATTAAAGCTTTAATACATTACTGCTACTTATCAAACAGAAGAACAGTGGTTCAGCTACTGAGATTAGAGCTTTAATACATTACTGCTACTTATCAAACAGAAGAACAGTGGTTCAGCTACTGAGATTAGAGCTTTAATACATTACTGCTACTTATCAAACAGAAGTACAGTGGTTCAGCTACTGAGATTAAAGCTTTAATACATTACTGCTACTTATCAAACAGAAGAACAGTGGTTCAGCTACTGAGATTAGAGCTTTAATACATTACTGCTACTTATCAAACAGAAGTACAGTGGTTCAGCTACTGAGATTAGAGCTTTAATACATTACTGCTACTTATCAAACAGAAGTACAGTGGTTCAGCTACTGAGATTAAAGCTTTAATACATTACTGCTACTTATCAAACAGAAGAACAGTGGTTCAGCTACTGAGATTAGAGCTTTAATACATTACTGCTACTTATCAAACAGAAGTACAGTGGTTCAGCTACTGAGATTAAAGCTTTAATACATTACTGCTACTTATCAAACAGAAGAACAGTGGTTCAGCTACTGAGATTAGAGCTTTAATACATTACTGCTACTTATCAAACAGAAGAACAGTGGTTCAGCTACTGAGATTAGAGCTTTAATACATTACTGCTACTTATCAAACAGAAGAACAGTGGTTCAGCTACTGAGATTAGAGCTTTAATACATTACTGCTACTTATCAAACAGAAGTACAGTGGTTCAGCTACTGAGATTAGAGCTTTAATACATTACTGCTACTTATCAAACAGAAGTACAGTGGTTCAGCTACTGAGATTAGAGCTTTAATACATTACTGTTACTTATCAAACAGAAGAACAGTGGTTCAGCTACTGAGATTAGAGCTTTAATACATTACTGCTACTTATCAAACAGAAGTACAGTGGTTCAGCTACTGAGATTAGAGCTTTAATACATTACTGCTACTTATCAAACAGAAGTACAGTGGTTCAGCTACTGAGATTAGAGCTTTAATACATTACTGCTACTTATCAAACAGAAGTACAGTGGTTCAGCTACTGAGATTAAAGCTTTAATACATTACTGCTACTTATCAAACAGAAGAACAGTGGTTCAGCTACTGAGATTAGAGCTTTAATACATTACTGCTACTTATCAAACAGAAGTACAGTGGTTCAGCTACTGAGATTAAAGCTTTAATACATTACTGCTACTTATCAAACAGAAGAACAGTGGTTCAGCTACTGAGATTAGAGCTTTAATACATTACTGCTACTTATCAAACAGAAGAACAGTGGTTCAGCTACTGAGATTAGAGCTTTAATACATTACTGCTACTTATCAAACAGAAGAACAGTGGTTCAGCTACTGAGATTAGAGCTTTAATACATTACTGCTACTTATCAAACAGAAGTACAGTGGTTCAGCTACTGAGATTAGAGCTTTAATACATTACTGCTACTTATCAAACAGAAGAACAGTGGTTCAGCTACTGAGATTAGAGCTTTAATACATTACTGCTACTTATCAAACAGAAGTACAGTGGTTCAGCTACTGAGATTAGAGCTTTAATACATTACTGCTACTTATCAAACAGAAGTACAGTGGTTCAGCTACTGAGATTAAAGCTTTAATTAATAATGGTTCTGGGGAGATTTAAAAATGCAAAAAAAAAAATGAAGTAGAGAAAGAGATATAACAATTTACATTTTACAAGGCACTAACCACAATTTTTTGGGGGTGGGGAATGACATTTCATAAACAATTATTTTGTATACTGTCTGGCCAAAAAGAAAAATCCAAATACTTCTTCAAAATTTGCAGCATTTCCCCAATATACCCTTTGTAAATGTTGAAAAAGAAAAAAAATATGCATTGTGTCAAGAGATGAAAAAAATATCTCAGAACAAGATGTCCCTGCCATCCCCAACCCCTCTCTCTCAATAAGAAAATGGTTGGTTCCTATTGTTTGGTTATCACATGTCCATTATCTGGGTCAGACATACAAATACATTTATAGTCATGGAAACTTATTTTCTAGTATACTTCCTCATATTTAGTTATATTTTTCCACTATAATTGTGACCTTCCTCTACGTGCTACTGGACACTTGTATACATGATACTTATGAGATATAAAGTTTATATAATATAAAAAAAGCACTATAAAGCCTTTTGAGGATGTGTAATGGATCGTCTGGTTTCTAATTACAGGGATGATCCTGGTTAGAAATTAAAATAACTGAAATCAATGAAAAATAACTGAAACCATCTACACCCCCTTTTCAGAAAACAATTTTCAGAGGAAAATAGCTGAAATCAGCTAAATATATGAAAAGAATCATTCGTGTAATTAAGGTTTATGGTTGATAATCAAATACTTATACAAGCAGAGACCCACCTTAGCCTGTATTAAAGGTTTTTGAGATATAAAAAAAACAAATTCCATATGAAATATTAAAAGACTGACTCATTGACAAGTACATTTAGAGTCTCAGCAGTAGAAATATCAATAGTTTCCCATATACTAATGTATTAATATAACTATTAAATGTTTAGGTGTGGCTTGGTTTATGGTGTTTAACGCCACTTTCAACAATATTTCAGCTATATCGTGGCAGTTAGTTTTATTGGCGGAGGAAACCTGATAACCCGGAGAAAACCACTGACCTGCCGTAAGTCACTGACAAACTTTATCACATAATGTTTTACTCGGAGAAAACCACCGACCTGCCATAAGTCACTGACAAACTTTATCACATAATGTTTAATTATTAAATGGGAAGGAAACCCAATCATCATGTAATGTTATAAAAACTTAATTACTTATCTAAAAAGTAATAATACACATTTTCTGCTTTAAAAAATTAGAGAAAGCTATTTAATTAAGTAAAATCAAATCAAATATTTTAAACTCCCTGTCAGCATGGCAACTGCTTAATTACCAATATTATTATACTTTACTATAGAAACCAAGCAAGAAATAAGATATTTTACAGTTTTATTCCATGGAACAAGAAATAACTCATTATTCCCGCAGCAAACTGCACGTAGGTCAAATAACTGTTAGGGAATCTGCACGTAGCACAAAATAACTGTTTGAAATTGGCGCACTTTTGCACGTCGAACCAATAACTAGTTATCAAACAGAAGAACAGCTACTGAGATTAGAGCTTTAATACATTACTGCTACTTATCAAACAGAAGTACAGTGGTTCAGCTACTGAGATTAAAGCTTTAATTAATAATGGTTCTGGGGAGATTTAAAAATGCAAAACAAAAAATGAAGTAGAGAAAGAGATATAACAATTTACATTTTACAAGGCACTAACCACAATTTTTTGGGGGTGGGGAATGACATTTCATAAACAATTATTTTGTATACTGTCTGGCCAAAAAGAAAAATCCAAATACTTCTTCAAAATTGGCAGCATTTCCCCAATATACCCTTTGTAAATGTTGAAAAAGAAAAAAAATATGCATTGTGTCAAGAGATGAAAAAAATATCTCAGAACAAGATGTCCCTGCCATCCCCAACCCCTCTCTCTCAATAAGAAAATGGTTGGTTCCTATTGTTTGGTTATCACATGTCCATTATCTGGGTCAGACATACAAATACATTTATAGTCATGGAAACTTATTTTCTAGTATACTTCCTCATATTTAGTTATATTTTTCCACTATAATTGTGACCTTCCTCTACGTGCTACCGGACACTTGTATACATGATACATATGAGATATAATATAAAAAAAGCACTATAAAGCCTTTTGAGGATGTGTAATGGATCGTCTGGTTTCTAATTACAGGGATGATCCTGGTTAGAAATTAAAATAACTGAAATCAATGAAAAATAACTGAAACCATCTACACCCCCTTTTCAGAAAACAATTTTCAGAGGAAAATAGCTGAAATCAGCTAAATATATGAAAAGAATCATTCGTGTAATTAAGGTTTATGGTTGACAATCAAATACTTATACAAGCAGAGACCCACCTTAGCCTGTATTAAAGGTTTTTGAGATATAAAAAAAACAAATTCCATATGAAATATTAAAAGACTGACTCATTGACAAGTACATTTAGAGTCTCAGCAGTAGAAATATCAATAGTTTCCCATATACTAATGTATTAATATAACTATTAAATGTTTAGGTGTGGCTTGGTTTATGGTGCTTAATGCCACTTTCAACAATATTTCAGCTATATCGTGGCAGTTAGTTTTATTGGCGGAGGAAACCTGATAACCCGGAGAAAACCACTGACCTGCCGTAAGTCACCGACAAACTTTATCACATAATGTTTTACTCGGAGAAAACCACCGACCTGCCGTAAGTCACTGACAAACTTTATCACATAATGTTTAATTATTAAATGGGAAGGAAACCCAATCATCATGTAATGTTATAAAAACTTAATTACTTATCTAAAAAGTAATAATACACATTTTCTGCTTTAAAAAATTAGAGAAAGCTATTTAATTAAGTAAAATCAAATCAAATATTTTAAACTCCCTGTCAGCATGGCAACTGCTTAATTACCAATATTATTATACTTTACTATAGAAACCAAGCAAGAAATAAGATATTTTACAGTTTTATTCCATGGATCAAGAAATAACTCATTATTCCCGCAGCAAACTGCACGTAGGTCAAATAACTGTTAGGGAATCTGCACGTAGCACAAAATAACTGTTTGAAATTGGCACACTTTTGCACGTCGAACCAATAACTAGTTATTTCCCTCATATTAGTGACATCAACCCAAAATATTATTTTTCAGTTGCTTGTCCCTTTTAACCTAATTTAACCCCTTTTATCAAGGAAACTGTTACTGTTTGAAGAATGCAGGAAGGAAATTTCATTACAAATATATCTAGAAAAAAAAATCAACATCAAACTTTAAAAAGTTCATGAAATTTATACCGTATTTCCTGTACCATTTAACAAATGTATTTATCAATTGCTCAATGAATACCAACTGGTATTTAAACTCCTAGAAGTCACAGTGGTGTTGGTAAGAAAAAGCTTAAAGTTCCTATTGTTGAGAAATAAAGTTCCTATTGTTAGGCAATCAATGAACAATAGGAATTGTGTTTAAACTGCTTTCCTGATGAAAACTTCCTCTCTGATAAAACTTCTTTGATTTTATTTCAAGTTGAAAAATTTCTTCATTGGAATTCATTTCTTTCGTATAATTAGCATTATGCATATGAAAAAAAATTATTCTTTTCTAATTTCATGAATAAATGCAATTACATTTATTTGCTTTTTGGTTTGTAAATTACAATTTGGTCAAATATAAAATAATGATAATAATCCTGAAAATTATGTTAAACATCAATCAATCAATTTCCATACAGTGTTTGCATAAAACTAGGGGTAATAATTAAATTTTTCTACCATGGTTATTGCATAAATAGACCTAAAAATAAAACAAGCAATAATAATATTATTTAATCACTGAATATATCCACAATGTTTGAAAATACTTGAAAAGTACATGAAATCAGTATTTTGCAATATTTTGCAAATTTGAATATTGTATACATACATGTACTATATCCATATCTAGATATTTTTATTGTGAAAATGAGCAATTCACAAAACATTATTTTCCATATCTGCATGAATTCCAAATATAAAAGAAGAAAAAAGGAAAAATATAAATGTTAGAAAAATGTTTACCAGCTATCTAAATTAAAAACAATGGGAGTTATTTCTCAAATTATGAAAAGATTATGATATTATATATATATACCATTATACAGTGCCTGTTATCAGGTATATGAAAGAAAGACAATAAACAATTATGGCCTTCATGCAAAGTTAATATCCATAATTATTAAATTTAGAAAGGGTTATTTTCCCCGAGGTCCGAGATAATAATTATGGATATTAACTTCTCATGAAGGACATAAGTATTATCATACTGAACTAATATGAGGGAAATAACTAGTTATTGGTTCGACGTGCCAATTTCAAACAGTTATTTTGTGCTACGTGCAGATTCCCTCACAATTATTTGACCTACGTGCAGTTTGCCGTGGGAATAATGAGTTATTTCTTGTTCCATGGAATAAAACTTTAAAATATCTTAATTATTTCTTGCTTGGTTTCTATAGTAAAGTATAATAATCATTCTAATGAAGTAATTTTTCAATATGAAATAACATCAAAGAAGTTTCATCAGAGAGAAAGTTTTCATCAGGAAAGAAGTTTAAACACAGTTCATTGATTGCCCAACAATAGGAACTTGATTTCTTAACAATAGGAACTTTAAACTTTTTCTGACCAACACCAATGTGACTTCTAGGAGTTTAAATACCAGTTGGTCAATACATTTGTTAAATGGTACAGGAAATCCGATATAATATGAAACACAAAGACATTTTTTTTAAATCAAAATCGGTTGGAAAATATACCTCAAATATAAAAATAACAGAAACACAATTCTTTTGCCCCTTTGAGCCTCTTGTTTTGAAACAAGTGAGACCACAAACCCTTTTTGCTTTCCCAATATTCATTTAGTGCCAAGTGCCACATAACTGTGTTAAAGTTTCAATAGATCAGTCAACAATTAAATACACAAAAATTATTGTCTACAAATAGATACACAAACTTTATACAGTGGCAATGGCATACAAATAATTGCATGTAATAATATTTAAAAAAAAATGTTTTTTTTTTAATTCAAAAAGTTTTTTGTAGTGATTTATGAAAATGGAAAAAAAATATGTCCTACTTATTAACTAATACAACTCCAGGTTGATAAACTGCAAATCAATAACTATTCTATTTTTAAGTGAATGAAGTCCAGAAGGCCACAAGTTTATTTGTCTGATCCACAAAATAAACACTATAAGTTTTTATTTAAAGATCGAAAAAATCATTGTTCTTGACAGTTTAGATTCCATCAAGCCAACAGTTTCCCGACATAGTTAGCTACATTTGGTCCATTGGTTTGATAGATTTGGAAGATTCAAATGTGAAAAGTTTACGTTGATAGACTCAAAGTGATGACAACAGTTCACATGGCCCTATGATAGGTGAACTAGGAATATGAAATAGGACTGATCTCACATACACCTCCTCACATGGCCCTAGGATAGGTGTGCTAGGAATATGAAATAGGACTGATCTCACATACACCTCCTCACATGGCCCTAGGATAGGTGTGCTAGGAATATGAAATAGGACTGATCTCACATACACCTCCTCACATGGCCCTAGGATAGGTGTGCTAGGAATATGAAATAGGACTGATCTCACATACACCCCCTCACATGGCCCTAGGATAGGTGTGCTAGGAATATGAAATAGGACTGATCTCACATACACCTCCTCACATGGCCCTAGGATAGGTGTGCTAGGAATATGAAATAGGACTGATCTCACATACACCTCCTCACATGGCCCTAGGATAGGTGTGCTAGGAATATGAAATAGGACTGATCTCACATACACCTCCTCACATGGCCCTAGGATAGGTGTGCTAGGAATATGAAATAGGACTGATCTCACATACACCTCCTCACATGGCCCTAGGATAGGTGTGCTAGGAATATGAAATAGGACTGATCTCACATACACCTCCTCACATGGCCCTAGGATAGGTGTGCTAGGAATATGAAATAGGACTGATCTCACATACACCTCCTCACATGGCCCTAGGATAGGTGTGCTAGGAATATGAAATAGGACTGATCTCACATACACCCCCTCACATGGCCCTAGGATAGGTGTGCTAGGAATATGAAATAGGACTGATCTCACATACACCCCCTCACATGGCCCTAGGATAGGTGTGCTAGGAATATGAAATAGGACTGATCTCACATGGCCCTAGGATAGGTGACCTAGGAATATGAAATAGGACTGATCTCACACACACCCCTTCACATGGCCCTATGATAGGTGTGCTAGGAATATGAAATAGGACTGATCTCACATACACCCCCTCACATGGCCCTATGATAGGTGTGCTAGGAATATGAAATAGGACTGATCTCACATACACCCCCTCACATGGCCCTAGGATAGGTGTGCTAGGAATATGAAATAGGACTAATCTCACATACACCCCCTCACATGGCCCTAGGATAGGTGTGCTAGGAATATGAAATAGGACTGATCTCACATACACCCCCTCACATGGCCCTAGGATAGGTGTGCTAGGAATATGAAATAGGACTGATCTCACATACACCCCCTCACATGGCCCTAGGATAGGTGACCTAGGAATATGAAATAGGACTGATCTCACATACACCCTCTCACATGGCCCTAGGATAGGTGACCTAGGAATATGAAATAGGACTGATCTCACATACACCCCCTCACATGGCCTTAGGATAGGTGTGCTAGGAATATGAAATAGGACTGATCTCACATACACCCCCTCACATGGCCCTAGGATAGGTGAGCTAGGAATATGAAATAGGACTGATCTCACATACACCCCCTCACATGGCCCTAGGATAGCTGCGCTAGGAATATGAAATAGGACTGATCTCACATACACCCCCTCCCATGGCCCTAGGATAGGTGTGCTAGGAATATGAAATAGGACTGATCTCACATGCACCCCCTCACATGGCCATTGGATAGGTGTGCTAGGAATATGAAATAGGACTGATCTCACATACACCCCCTCACATGGCCCTAGGATAGGTGACCTAGAAATATGAAATAGGACTGATCTCATATACACCCCCTCACATGACCCTAGGATAGGTGAGCTAGGAATATGAAATAGGACTGATCTCACATACACCCCCTCACATGGCCCTAGGATAGGTGACATAGAAATATGAAATAGGACTGATCTCACATACACCCCCTCACATGACCCTAGGATAGGTGAGCTAGGAATATGAAATAGGACTGATCTCACATACACCCCCCTCACATGGCCCTAGGATAGGTGACCTAGAAATATGAAATAGGACTGATCTCACATACACCCCCTCACATGGCCCTATGATAGGTGAGCTAGGAATATGAAATAGGACTGATCTCACATACACCCTCTCACATGGCCCTAGGATAGGTGACCTAGAAATATGAAATAGGACTGATCTCACATGGCCCTAGGATAGGTGTGCTAAGAATATTAAATAGGACTGATCTCACATGGCCCTAGGATAGGTGTGCTAGGAATATGAAATAGGACTGATCTCACATGGCCCTATGATAGGTGAGCTAGGAATATGAAATAGGACTGATCTCACATACACCCCCCTCACATGGCCCTAGGATAGGTGACCTAGAAATATGAAATAGGACTGATCTCACATACACCCCCTCACATGGCCCTATGATAGGTGAGCTAGGAATATGAAATAGGACTGATCTCACATACACCCTCTCACATGGCCCTAGGATAGGTGACCTAGAAATATGAAATAGGACTGATCTCACATGGCCCTAGGATAGGTGTGCTAAGAATATTAAATAGGACTGATCTCACATGGCCCTAGGATAGGTGTGCTAGGAATATGAAATAGGACTGATCTCACATGGCCCTATGATAGGTGAGCTAGGAATATGAAATAGGACTGATCTCACATACACCCCCTCACATGGCACTAGGATAGGTGACCTAGAAATATGAAATAGGATTGACCTCAGATACACCCCCTCACATGGCCTTATGATAGGTGAGCTAGGAATATGAAATAGGATTGACCTCAGATACACCCCCTCACATGGCCTTAGGATAGGTGAGCTAGGAATATGAAATAGGATTGACCTCAGATACACCCCCTCACATGGCCTTAGGATAGGTGAGCTAGGAATATGAAATAGGATTGACCTCAGATACACCCCCTCACATGGCCTTAGGATAGGTGAGCTAGGAATATGAAATAGGATTGACCTCAGATACACCCCCTCACATGGCCCTATGATAGGTGAGCTAGGAATATGAAATAGGATTGACCTCAGATACACCCCCTCACATGGCCTTAGGATAGGTGAGCTAGGAATATGAAATAGGATTGACCTCAGATACACCCCCTCACATGGCCCTATGATAGGTGAGCTAGGAATATGAAATAGGATTGACCTCAGATACACCCCCTCACATGGCCTTAGGATAGGTGAGCTAGGAATATGAAATAGGATTGACCTCAGATACACCCCCTCACATGGCCTTAGGATAGGTGAGCTAGGAATATGAAATAGGATTGACCTCAGATACACCCCCTCACATGGCCTTAGGATAGGTGAGCTAGGAATATGAAATAGGATTGACCTCAGATACACCCCCTCACATGGCCCTATGATAGGTGAGCTAGGAATATGAAATAGGATTGACCTCAGATACACCCCCTCACATGGCCTTATGATAGGTGAGCTAGGAATATGAAATAGGATTGACCTCAGATACACCCCCTCACATGGCCTTAGGATAGGTGAGCTAGGAATATGAAATAGGATTGACCTCAGATACACCCCCTCACATGGCCTTAGGATAGGTGAGCTAGGAATATGAAATAGGATTGACCTCAGATACACCCCCTCACATGGCCTTAGGATAGGTGACCTAGAAATATGAAATAGGATTGACCTCAGATACACCCCCTCACATGGCCTTATGATAGGTGAGCTAGGAATATGAAATAGGATTGACCTCAGATACACCCCCTCACATGGCCTTAGGATAGGTAAGCTAGGAATACGAAATAGGATTGACCTCAGATACACCCCCTCACATGACCCTAGGATAGGTGTGCTAGGAATATGAAATAGGATTGACCTCAGATACACCCCCTCACATGGCCTTATGATAGGTGAGCTAGGAATATGAAATAGGATTGACCTCAGATACACCCCCTCACATGGCCTTATGATAGGTGAGCTAGGAATATGAAATAGGATTGACCTCAGATACACCCCCTCACATGGCCTTAGGATAGGTGAGCTAGGAATATGAAATAGGATTGACCTCAGATACACCCCTCACATGCTTATGATAGGTGAGCTAGGAATATGAAATAGGATTGACCTCAGATACACCCCCTCACATGGCCTTATGATAGGTGAGCTAGGAATATGAAATAGGATTGACCTCAGATACACCCCCTCACATGGCCTTAGGATAGGTGAGCTAGGAATATGAAATAGAATTGACCTCAGATACACCCCCTCACATGGCCTTAGGATAGGTGAGCTAGGAATATGAAATAGGATTGACCTCAGATACACCCCCTCACATGGCCTTAGGATAGGTGAGCTAGGAATATGAAATAGGATTGACCTCAGATACACCACCTCACATGGCCTTAGGATAGGTGAGCTAGGAATATGAAATAGGATTGACCTCAGATACACCCCCTCACATGGCCTTAGGATAGGTGAGCTAGGAATATGAAATAGGATTGACCTCAGATACACCCCCTCACATGGCCTTAGGATAGGTGAGCTAGGAATATGAAATAGGATTGACCTCAGATACACCCCCTCACATGGCCTTATGATAGGTGAGCTAGGAATATGAAATAGGATTGACCTCAGATACACCCCCTCACATGGCCTTAGGATAGGTGAGCTAGGAATATGAAATAGGATTGACCTCAGATACACCCCCTCACATGGCCTTATGATAGGTGAGCTAGGAATATGAAATAGGATTGACCTCAGATACACCCCCTCACATGGCCTTAGGATAGGTGAGCTAGGAATATGAAATAGGATTGACCTCAGATACACCCCCTCACATGGCCTTATGATAGGTGAGCTAGGAATATGAAATAGGATTGACCTCAGATACACCACCTCACATGGCCTTAGGATAGGTGAGCTAGGAATGTGAAATAGGATTGACCTCAGATACACCCCCTCACATGGCCTTAGGATAGGTGAGCTAGGAATATGAAATAGGATTGACCTCAGATACACCCCCTCACATGGCCCTATGATAGGTGAGCTAGGAATATGAAATAGGATTGACCTCAGATACACCCCCTCACATGGCCTTAGGATAGGTGAGCTAGGAATATGAAATAGGATTGACCTCAGATACACCCCCTCACATGGCCTTAGGATAGGTGAGCTAGGAATATGAAATAGGATTGACCTCAGATACACCCCCTCACATGGCCTTAGGATAGGTGAGCTAGGAATATGAAATAGGATTGACCTCAGATACACCCCCTCACATGGCCTTATGATAGGTGAGCTAGGAATATGAAATAGGATTGACCTCAGATACACCCCCTCACATGGCCTTAGGATAGGTGAGCTAGGAATATGAAATAGGATTGACCTCAGATACACCCCCTCACATGGCCTTATGATAGGTGAGCTAGGAATATGAAATAGGATTGACCTCAGATACACCCCCTCACATGGCCTTAGGATAGGTGAGCTAGGAATATGAAATAGGATTGACCTCAGATACACCCCCTCACATGGCCTTATGATAGGTGAGCTAGGAATATGAAATAGGATTGACCTCAGATACACCACCTCACATGGCCTTAGGATAGGTGAGCTAGGAATGTGAAATAGGATTGACCTCAGATACACCCCCTCACATGGCCTTAGGATAGGTGAGCTAGGAATATGAAATAGGATTGACCTCAGATACACCCCCTCACATGGCCCTATGATAGGTGAGCTAGGAATATGAAATAGGATTGACCTCAGATACACCCCCTCACATGGCCCTAGGATAGGTGACCTAGGAACATGAAATAGGATTGACCTCAGATACACCCCCTCACATGGCCCTAGGATAGGTGAGCTAGGAATATGAAATAGGATTGACCTCAGATACACCCCCTCACATGACCTTATGATAGGTGAGCTAGGAATATGAAATAGGATTGACCTCAGATACACCCTCTCACATGGCCCTATGATAGGTGAGCTAGGAATATGAAATAGGATTGACCTCAGATACACCTCCTCACATGGCCCTATGATAGGTGAGCTAGGAATATGAAATAGGATTGACCTCAGATACACCCCCTCACATGGCCCTATGATAGGTGAGCTAGGAATATGAAATAGGATTGACCTCAGATACACCCCCTCACATGACCCTAGGATAGGTGACCTAGAAATATGAAATAGGATTGACCTCAGATACACCCCCTCACATGACCCTAGGATAGGTGACCTAGAAATATGAAATAGGATTGACCTCAGATACACCACCCAAGTTAGGAATCAATTAATTCTATTTAAATGTAAAATTCTATGTTTTATTACCTGTTCCTTCCTCCCTATTATATAAAAATCAATGGTCTGAAATGTCAGTTGGTTTAAACATTATTTTATTCGATAATTGATACAAAATAAAAAGACATTTACTTAAGACTAGGATTTGGAAAAAGAAACATGCTCAAAATTAATTCATTTCCTTTATACATAACAAGAATAAACAACTAATTGCATTATTTGCACATCATTCCAGTAATTGGGTAATCAATACAAGTTGATATTATTTTATTCTTTTCGAAATTTTTATAATCTTAAACATATGTTCTAGTTTTAAGGAATTCTGATTCATTCTAATTTGTTGCTAAATTTTTACTGCATGGTATAGCTGATCTATATATATGTTTTAAATTAGTAATGCATGTTGTTATCTTTTTGTTGTTTTAAGTTATGCATATGATTTTGTGTGTTTGATTTTATGCCGAATCAAAATGGATTTTTCTTATCTTATCTTATGTTGGTGCCAGTTTTAAGTATTCAGTATAAATTTTTAACTGCCGTGCTTTTTGTTGGAGCATCTGTGTGTGGATCTTGAACAAGAGTCCAAAGAGGCACTTGCCACGTGGGTTCTTGTTCAGATCTATACACAGTCCTCCTTTTTATGCCTGTATGTCTTAGCTTATTTTAGTTTGTAACTTTGCATGTGACTTGTGTTGTTTTATTGTTAATGTATATTCGGTAAAAAGCCACAGAGCTTATGTTGTACTGTTTTTATTATGTGCCGAATCAAAATAAAGTTTTCTTATCTTATCTTATCTTAACTAAAACTTTAAAGACATGTTCAGTACACACCAAAAACTGAAGTTGAACTTGTGTACTCCGGAAGGGTAGGCAGTTCCTGTTCTACTAGAGGCACCCATCATGTTACTCGTGTTAAATCTTCAAATATTAATGTAATAAAATGAAACAGCGTAATGTCAAATCTCTATAATGTACATGTATGATGTCACATCTAATTAACAGCGTAATGTCAAATCTCTATAATGTACATGTATGATGTCACATCTAATAACAGCGTAATGCCAAATCTCTATAATGTACATGTATGATGTCACATCTAAATAACAGCATATGTCAAATCTCTATAATGTACATGTATGATGTCACATCTAATTAACAGCGTAATGTCAAATCTCTATAATGTACATGTATGATGTCACATCTAAATAACAGTGTAAGGTCAAATCTCTATAATGTACATGTATGATGTCACATCTAATTAACAGCGCAATGTCAAATCTCTATAATGTACATGTATGATGTCACATCTAAATAACAGCGTAATGTCAAATCTCTATAATGCAGTAAAACCTGTCTAAATCAAACTTTAAATAAAGTCCTAATGTAGGAAATCTTTGTTAACCTGTATAAACCTAACACCTGTCTATTCCAAACAGTTTAGACAGGTTTTACTGTACTAATAACTGTTAAACAATATAACTGTCAAAAACAATAGGTAACTACATTAGGGAAGTACATGATATTGATTATTTATGAGAAAAGTTTTAAGGATTGATCACAATTTTTGTTTGGTTCATGAAGAATTAACCTCAATCAGGTTGTACACACCGTGTAGCCCGAGTAGCGGGTTAGGCAAGGGTGTGTACAACCTGATTGAGGTTATTTCGTATGAACTGAATAAATAATTTCGATCAATCCTTATAAATGAATTCAAAGTTTTTTTGTTATGATATTGAAAAATATATTTATTTTTTCAAAATAAGGCAAATAATCGGAAATAAATTTAAATAACCCCAAAGGTGCCTCATTTAAAGAAAATCACCTGATGACAACGGCACGTGACGCCTTGAGAACGACGTCTATTTTCAGATTCCATACATTGGAAAATAACCTCAACTTTTTAAACCAATCAAAAGACGTATACAATGACATATGACTAAAATTAATTTATTTGGTAAAAGAGGTCATTTACCAGTCATTATGCAGTCCTCGAAATGAAAATTTGAATTTATGTTTAAATAGTTCTAATTAAAAACTGAAACATTTACTGGTCTGAACAAATTGTACTGGTCTTGGGCCAGAGGACCGGTGCTCATCGTGAGGACTGGTTATGTATTAACCAAGAATACACTGAGTCTATATCAGTAGTGTCACTCACCTGTTTTATCCTACACAGTTTGGCCTCAAGCAATTCAGAGTCTCTGAGAAGAATGTCTTCATTCATATTCCCATAATGTTTTATTTATGTTTAACAATGAGTGATGATGACCAACTTGGATTTCCATCCCACACAAAAAATGAAAATGTTGTAAGAGACCATCCAATGATTATTAATGTACAGATTATGGTAAATCATTTTTTTATATTTCTGATTATAATTATTT
The DNA here is from genome assembly GCA_963680875.1 of Bathymodiolus brooksi. Classification (NCBI taxonomy): domain Eukaryota; kingdom Metazoa; phylum Mollusca; class Bivalvia; order Mytilida; family Modiolidae; genus Bathymodiolus; species Bathymodiolus brooksi. The sequence goes on from OY804585.1 coordinate 95,833,581, forward strand.
ATTAATTTCCCATAAGATCCTACATTGTACATGTACGTTAAAACTTTGTCCTTCAGTGACAGTCATCTTGGATGTCCCATCCATACAACAAAAAAACCCAACACATTTGGTAGAGTACCATCCAACAGAAATTCCTGCCACACTTGCTTTCAAATGGTTCAGTGGTTTCAGAGAAGAATATTTTTCCCTATAAACATTTGTCCTGAGCTGGCAGCCAACTTGGATACAAACTTTCAGGACTAGAGCCTAGAGGATCATATAATGAGCATTGCTACCATGTAACAATTATATCACACTATTGGTTTCTGAGAATTAAAAAAAATATTTCAATCGATCAGCTCTGTCCAGTGACGATCATACCAACATTCACTGTTCTGGTTCTTCACACAAATGTCAGATAAAATGTAAGAAATGTTTGACAATACAAAAGAGGTAATCGGAAGCCATATCTGACATTAGGAAACAATTAAAGCACATTTATTTTAATACCACTGCCAGGCAATGTATGCAGTCTTTCAGAACTTCTCTAGAAAGCATGGCTCACTACACTAACACAGGATTACTTGACTTCTCTCTCCGTTGACTTGAGGACGAAGTGAGGGGAAATCTGGAAGACTTCCGAAAAGCTCACGAAATTTTACCTTTTCTTGTCCTCCCATCTTTCACAAAACAAAGGTGCTGCACAATGACCTTATAAAGGCTGCAATCAATGAACTTGGAATAAATTATTGAACAACAAATCCTGTATAGGTCAAATTACAGGAACATGAATATTGAAGAAAAAGTATGATTATTAGTGAAGAAATACTGACAGGAACAGGTCAAATTCATTAATACCTGGGTGAAAAGGTCACACACTTCGCCTGGTTTGGTGAGCCCTAACAAAAACACCAGAAGACAAAAAAATATTCACTTCAGGACTGCTTTTTATCATAAGTGGCATTGTAATATAAATGGCTACTTTGTGGGAAATATTTGAAAAACGTTCGTCCAATGACTAGTTCAGGTCAGAAAGTTGTGATTTTATTGAACTAGAGGCTCAGCACTGAGCTGAGCCTGTGTCGCTCACCTTTCATTCTGCTCTGAGGAAACTTAATACAGAACCTTCCATAGCCTATAGGTGCTCCCACCAAATTTTGGTTCGTTTTGGCAAAGCAGTTTCAGAGAAGATTTTTAGAAAGCGACCAATCTAAAAGAAGAATTGCCTGTGGCAGCCATGTTTGTTAATGGATCTATAGATGCTTCTTATCAAGTTTCATATCATTTGGCCAAGCGGATTCAGAGGAAAAGCTGTTTTAGAAATCGAACAATAAGAAACAAGAATTGCCTATGACGGCCATGTTTGTTAACGGATCAAAACGGAATGAGCAATTCCAATAGAGGACCTTCCATAGATGCTTCCTACCAAGTTTCGGTCTATTTGGCCAAACTGTGTCAGAGTAGAAGATTTTTTAGAAATTGACCTATCAGAAAAAAGAATTGTCTGTGGTGGCCATGTTTGTTAACAGATTGGGACAAAATGAGCAATCTTTATAAGAGGACTTTCCATAGATGCTTCCTACCAAGTTTCGGATCATTTGGCCAAGCGGTTACAGAAGAGAAGAATTGTTTAAATCAGCCAATCAGAAACAAGAGTTGCCTGTGGCGGCCATGTTTGTTAACGGATCGGGACGAAATGAGCATTCTTTATAGAGGCTCTTCCATAGATGCTTCCTACCAAGTTTCAGTTCATTTGGCTGAGGGGTTTTAGAGGCATATTTATCTGTAATTTAATTCATAGTATCTATATTTAAATTAGAGTTATCTCCCTTTCCACACAAAAACAGATTCTTTTTTTAAAGAAAACATACAATCATAAACATGAATTGCCTGTGGTGGCCATGTTTGTTAATGGATCGGGATGAAATTAGCAATCTGTATAGAGGACCTTCCATAGAAGCTTCCTACCAAGTTTCGGTTCATTTGGCTAAGCGGTTTCAGAGAAGATTTTTAAAAATAGGCCAATCAGAAACAAGAATTGTCTGTGGTGGCCATGTTTGTTAATGGATCGGGACAAAATTAGCAATCTTTATATAGGACCTTCCATAGATGCTTCCTACCAAGTTTCAGTTCATATGGCTGAGGGGTTTCAGAGGAGAAGATTAAAATGTGGAAAGTTAACGGACAACGGACGCCATTGGCCAAGTGATGGCAAAAGCTCACATTGCCTTTGGCAAGGTGAGCTAAAAATTAATTAATGCGGAAGAGACGGAAAATATATACAGTTATAAATATCAACAATTTGAACACCAGACGTCTAAACTTCATGATTCCCTTTTCATACTACATACCTGGTAGGCATATTCGACCCCTGACATTCTTGATCTTGGCTTTTAATAATTCATGCTTTTGATCATTCAAACAAACTATTTTTACAAGTTCCTGTAGTGTGAGTGGGAATAAGGACGAAAAGATTCACCATTGGCTATCCAGCTCCATTGACCACAGAGCTGTGTTGATTAAATCACATATGCTACTATCCATGCATAAACACAAAGAATGTATCACCAGAATTTGTGTTTAATTATTTGTAATAAATTATTCAGTAAAATTCTTTGAAGTATTCCGAAGTATTTTGACATATCATGTCATTATTTTTTACCTTTACACAGTAAAGATATCATTTACATTTTGTGGATATTTAGTATCCTAGATCAAAGGAGTCTGCACAATCAAAATTTATTTTTTAATACATATCTATAGTTCAGTTTTATTGAGAATTTGTCAAGAAATAAAAATAGAAGTCTGGCAATATTATGATTAGCTTTATCATAATTATATGGCAATGTGGTTTTTTACATAATTAACAGAAATTTTGGAATGAAACAAAAAATAGTTACATGTTTCTTTCAGTGTCCATACATTACATATACATTGTATTTAAGTCTAAACAAAAGTTTTATGACGCTATGACTACAAAATGTATCTATCTATCTCTTCTCAAGTTGCACCTGCTCTTTATAATGACTTGAAAAACCAGAGGCTCTCAAGAGCCTGTATCGTTCACCTGGTTATAAAAAAAAAACAATTGGTCCTATGTAAAAACTATGTCCTGCAGTGGTAGTCATCTTGGAATTACGATCAACATAAAAAACACAAAGTTTGTAAAGGACCTTCCAATGATGGATGCACAGTTTAGGTTCAATCAGTGCAATAGCTTCAGAGAAGAATATATTTCTGTATTTTCCCCATATGGTCCTGTGTTAATACTATGACCTGTGGTGGCAGCCATCTTGGATTTCCGATCGGCATAAAAAACAGAGGACCTTCCAATAATCATTCCTGGGCAGTTTGGTTTCAACTGTCCTAGTGGTTTCAGAGAAGAAGTGTTTTGAAAATTTTTTCCCATAGGGTCCAATGTTAAACTAAGTCCTGTCGTAGCTGCCATTTTGAATTTCATATCGGAACAAAAAACGTAAAGTTTGTAGAGGACCATCCAATGAACATTCATGTACAGTTTGGCTTTAATCATATTTGTAGTTTCTGAGAAGAAGGCATTTGAACATTTTCCCATAGGGTCCAATGTTAATCTATGTATTGCGGTGGTGGCCATCTTGGATTTCCGATCGACATAAAAAACATAAAATTTGTAGAGGACCTTCCAATGATCATTCCTGGGCAGTTTGGTTTCAGAGAAGAAGCGTTTTGAAACATTTTTCCCATAGGGTCCAATGTTAAACAAGTCCTGCCGTAGCCGCCATTTTGAATTTCATATCAGAACAAAAAACATAATGTTTGTAGAGGACCATCCAATGAACATTCATGTACAGTTTGGCTTTAATCATATTTGTAGTTTCTGAGAAGAAGGCATTTGAACATTTTCCCATAGGGTCCAATGCTAATCTATGTCCTGCGGTGGTGGCCATCTTGGATATCCGATCGGCATAAAAAAACACACACCTTGTAGAGAACCTTCCAATGATCATTCCTGGGCAGTTTGGTTTCAATTATCCAAGTGGTTTCAGAGAAGAAGCGTTTTGAAACATTTTTCCCCATAGGGTCCAATGTTAAACTAAGTCCTGCCGTAGCCGCCATTTTGAATTTCATATCGGAACAAAAAACGTAGAGTTTGTAGAGGACCATCCAATGAACATTCATGTACAGTTTGGCTTTAATAATATTTGTAGTTTCTGAGAAGAAGGCATTTGAACATTTTCCCATAAGGTCCAATGTTAATCTATGTATTGCGGTGGCGGCCATCTTGGATTTCCGATCGACTTAAAAAACATACATTTTGTAGAGGACCTTCCAATGATCATTCCTGGGAAGTTTGGTTTCAATTGTTCAAGTGGTTTCAGAGAAGAAGCGTTTTGAAACATTTTCCCCATAGGGTCCAATGTTAAACTAAGTCCTGCCGTAGCCGCCATTTTGAATTTCATATCGGAACAAAAAACGTACAGTTTGTAGAGGACCATCCAATGAACATTCATGTACAGTTTGGCTTTAATCATATTTGTAGTTTCTGAGAAGAAGGCATTTGAACATTTTCCCATAGGGTCCAATGTTAATCTATGTATTACGGTGGCGGCCATCTTGGATTTCCGATCGGCATAAAAAACATAAAATTTGTAGAGAACCTTCCAATGATCATTCCTGGGCAGTTTGGTTTCAACTGTCCTAGTGGATTCAGAGAAGAAGCGTTTTGAAACATTTTTCCCATAGGGTCCAATGTTAAACTAAGTCCTGCCGTAGCCGCCATTTTGAATTTCATATCGGAACAAAAAACGTAAAGTTTGTAGAGGACCATCCAATGAACATTCATGTACAGTTTGGCTTTAATAATATTTGTAGTTTCTGAAAAGAAGGCATTTGAACATTTTCCCATAGGGTCCAATGTTAATCTATGTATTGCAGTGGCGGCCATCTTGGATTTCCGATCGACATAAAAAACATAAAATTTGTAGAGGACCTTCCAATGATCATTCCTGGGCAGTTTGGTTTCAATTGTCCAAGTGGTTTCAGAGAAGAAGCGTTTTGAAACATTTTTCCCATAGGGTCCAATATTAAACTAAGTCCTGCCGTAGCCGCCATTTTGAATTTCATATCGGAACAAAAAACGTAAAGTTTGTAGAGGACCATCCAATGAACATTCATGTACAGTTTGGCTTTAATAATATTTGTAGTTTCTGAGAAGAAGGCATTTGAACATTTTCCCATAGGGTCCAATGTTAATCTATGTATTGCGGTGGCGGCCATCTTGGATTTCCGATCGAAATAAAAAACATAGACTTTGTAGAGGACCTTCCAATGATCATTCCTGGGCAGGTTGGTTTCAACTGTCCTAGTGGTTTCAGAGAAGAAGCGTTTTGAAACATTTTCCCCATAGGGTCCAATGTTAAACTAAGTCCTGCCGTAGCCGCCATTTTGAATTTCATATCGGAACAAAAAACGTAAAGTTTGTAGAGGACCATCCAATGAACATTCATGTATAGTTTGGCTTTTAATCATATTTGTAGTTTCTGAGAAGAAGGCATTTGAACATTTTCCCATAGGGTCCAATGTTAATCTATGTATTGCGGTGGCGGCCATCTTGGATTTCCGATCGGCATAAAAAACAGAAACTTTGTAGAGGACCTTCCAATGATCATTCCTGGGCAGTTTGGTTTCAACTGTCCTAGTGGTTTCAGAGAAGAAGCATTTTGAAACATTTTTCCCATAGGGTCCAATGTTAAACTAAGTCCTGCCGTAGCCGCCATTTTGAATTTCATATCGGAACAAAAAACCTTGAGATTGTAGAAGACCGTCCAATGAACATTCATGTACAGTTTGGCTTTAATCATATTTGTAGTTTCTGAGAAGAAGGCATTTGAACATTTTCCCATAGGGTCCAATGTTAATCTATGTCCTGCGATGGCGGCCATCTTGGATTTCCGATCGGCATAAAAAACAGAAACTTGGTAAAGGACATTCCAATGATCATTGTTTTACAGTTTGGGTTCAGTCAGTTCATTAGTTTCAGAGAAGAAGATCTTTGAAATTTCAGCCAATCAGAGCATATTATAGGCCCTGGCAGCCATATTGAATATCCGACTGGAACGAAAAACAGTAACTTTGTAGAGGACCATCCAAGGAACATTCCTGCTAAGTTTGGTTCCAAATGTGAAAAGTTTACAGACGACGGATAACAGACGATGGACAACAGACGATGGACGACGGACGCCAAGTGATGGCAATAGTTTGGTCCAGGTGAACTAAAAAATCTAGGGTCGGTCGGTCGACATTAATTTTTTATTTTTTTTTTGACTATCCGTTCTATCGGCAAAACCGGAATTAGTCGTTCCCGGTATTTCATTTTCGAAATTTCCGGTAAGCCGTAATTTGTTGAAGCTGTTTTATGATGAGTTACACAGTTTTTCTACCTTCTTTGCTCTCAGATTTCGACAAAAAGCTAGCGGTTGAATAAATAAAACATGGTTGCTGATTCAACAACAAAAATGGTTATCCGAATTCTGTGTAAAAATTGATAGGGTTGCTAGCAAAAATTAGGGTCGAATAATTGCCGATAAAAAAGGTTAGGGTTGGCGGCTGAAAAATAGGGTCGGTCGGGTGACCGTAAACACACATATTTTTTGTTGTTGGCCTAAGCCACTGCTCTTCCAACTGAGCTAAAGGAGATCTCCTCAAAAGCAGTTGACAAAGGTGGTTATGAACCTACTACGGTTGCTATAACTTCTCCATCTCTCAAGAGTCATCATACCTTGATGATGATATCTTAAATACCAACATTCAACCGACCAGTTTTCCTGTTCTGACCATCATGGGTTATTTAGTTGGGTGCCAATGTAACAGTAGAGCATATTTTATCTCTTAAAAAATGCAATGTCCCAGACAGGATTCGATCATGTGACCTCTCACATCGTTAACCACTGCTCTACCAACTGAGCTAAAGGAGATCTCCACTAGCACAGTTAGCAGATGTGGTATTGAGCCTACTATAGACTACAGTTCCTATTTTAGGTAGGGAAGCGTTTCCGTTACAAATGCCGACAAGAAGAGTTAGGAGACGCCAAATGGTAATTAGAAGTCATAAACCGAAGGACAGCCAAAACAATGGCAAACAGAAAGACAAAAATGCGTAGATAGTCAGCAAGGCATTATGACTTTATGTGAACATACCATACCGTTTTCGTTCATTAATTTTTTTAATTGCTTGTTTCTGTTTCTGCCATGTAATTGCCTCCTTCATCATGTTGAAGATTATGCAATGACTTTGGACTGCACATTTTAGTTGAACTAATCAAGTGTGTGGGATAATGATTTAATGGGGCTTATTTATTTACAATTAAAAGTTAACTACAAATGTATATACATGTTGGGACTGCCTGGTGTTTAAAGGGACACAATCCTGGCCTTAAAGGCTTCAGCTGTGTCCAGCTCCACAATGTCTGGTGGCAGCAGATTCCAATCCCTCACCGACACTGTTCTTGGGGAAAAAGCCATAAGGACATCTTTCTGGTGTCAATACGACAATGTTGACAATGTATCTGTGACTAACTTAACAATACCAAATTTCTTTTCCATTGATATGCATATTTCACATGACTGTCTGATTTTATATATACCTGTTTAGTATATCTAGGGGATTAAAATATTTGCGAAGCTTGAAAATAAATACCGGAAGCAGGGGATACCATAGGGAAAAGGGATGGAATCAGCAAATAATGATGCTAGAAAATGGCCGATTTTACCATTCGATTTATCTCGGGATTTTGTAATAAGTAATGAATTTCTCGTCTAGTTCTCGTATATCGAGAAACTTTTCATTGGATAATTTTTTGACGTATTTGAAGCGTCTATGCAAATTTAGAATCGACCGAAATAAATCGGAAAATACCGAAGTATAATTGTAATATACGGAAAATATCGAAGGAAATTCGGCAATATAATTATAATAAAGTGGGCGTTGATTATATAAATAAATCTAAAGTTCTTCAAGGTAGGTATATTTAATTTAAATAATTGCAACTATAATATTCATATAAATATGAACATAAATTTTTTTTATTGTTTAATAATATGAAATCGGCACGGCCATGAATGCTCGCTCATCTGAAAATTTCATCAAAAAGTGTCGAGATTTTTTGGGCCGAGATATATTAGGGACGACTTTTTTTAGGGCCGAATCTAGTCTCTTTTTTGAAACTTTGAAACTTTTTATTTCACTAAAGGCCCCACATAGGGCATGATAGTACAAATAATTATAAACAATTAAACAACATGTAATGCATGAACCGAGCTGTCGTTCCTTTATTCGAGTTATCGTTCCTTACGAAATCTCAAAAGTTAACTTCCGCGTAGAAACAACAATTCTTGTCAGTATGTCAGAAGAGATTTAATAAATTAAAAAATATCAATATAAGTAAAACAAGCTGGCAAAATGACTTTTATTACACATGGGTTCCAGTGGTATCGGACGTACGAGAGAGGGTACGAGACTTCAGGATCACATTTACGCTTTATGTTAAGAAGATCTTCATTAGTTGAGTGTGTTAGTGTGTTACCCGGAAACCGGTGTTTACAAAACGTAGAATTTTGTTTTCTTCGACAATATGTTCAACCCTGTTTGTTAAAAAATCCTAAGTACACATTCTATACCATAAAGAGCTCGCTTAAGCTCGCATATTAATAACAATTTCAAAATATAACAATTAAATGCAAAAAGTTGAATTAACAATAATTATTGGGGAAAATGCTTTTTAAGGAATATAAATAAAGGGAGATAATCATAGTACTGTATAGTATTAAAAAATAACTACTGAAGAACTTTTTGTAAAAAAAAATTTGAACCAACAGTGATTAACACAGTTTGTTTATAAGTTTATATTTAAAAAAAAAATGAAATAAATATTTTACAATACTGTCTATACTCCTGTAGGAGTGTGAAGCCCATCTATGATCTAAATAGATCCTCTGTTTTTAATAACAATTTATATTCATAAAATAAAATAATCAAAATGCATATGTATGCTAAATAAAACTTGGATTAAGTGTTAACTATGTTAGATACAATGTATCTACATACCATTAGTTGTTTACAAAATACACTTATATATATAATAATTGTTTGTAAACAAACATCTGCTTTGCATGTTATTTAAATATGCCGACTATAAATAAAACTTATCTTATCTTATCTTACCCTCGGATTTACCATATTCTAAGAAAACACGTGTTTCTTTTAATTAATTTATTTCATAAAAATATATAACCTATATTTTCTGTTTTTATATATAATTATTAAGGTAAAAATACCTTACAAAAGAACAAAAAGCCATCCAGAAAAAATTGTCAAACAAAAAATCTTCCTGATTCTGATCCTGATCTTACCAGCAGCTCGCTGGTAACATTTGGCCCAAATTTTGATTGTATTTTACTTCACATCCAAAATTTTACATGAAGACGTATGTTGAATGTAAAATAATACAAACCTCCTTGGGAAATATATATTTCAAACAAATACATCCATATTTTGTCACAATATATCCATTAATAAATGTCTGGCAAACTCATTTACCTAACACGATACACACATTAGCACCCCCCTTTTGGTTGTAATGGCTGAGTATATAGCCAAGGGAGATTATCGTTTCCGTAGCCTGCCGGAAGTCATCGTGCTGTATTTTTTACAGCAGATATTAAGTAATACTATTTTCGTATTAAGTATTACCCCTTTGACAATTAGATTTTTGCATATCATATTATGTGTATTTTTTTACGTTTTCATAATTGAAGTTATATAATATAAAAATTCGAAACTTCAATCGGAAGTGCTTTATTACGCACTGAGGTTACTTTCACAATATTCACAACAGAGAAACAAAATGATCAAGCTGTTTTCATTAAAACAACAGAAGAAAGACGGCACTGATGGTGGAGAATATTCAGGAAGTCAGAAAAAATCATCGGCTGCACAATTAAGAATACAAAAAGGTGTCCTTAATATGAAATTTTAGAAATAATTCCAATTCAACTGACAATAAAAATGGTCTCGAACAGTCGAAAATCACATTCCATTGATTTGACTAATCACCATATGATATAATACAGCAATGTTGGGTAATGGATAAAAAAAAATCAGAATTGATTGTAGTTTTAAGATAATAAAAGCTAAACTAATCAAATATTGATTACCCAATCATTTGAAATACTAAAGTCTCAAAATGTTCAAGGAACAATAATATGAGGCAGGTGCAGGTAAACCTGAAACTCTCTCGAAGAACAGTAATTTTTCTTCCTGTTTACAAAATATCCTCTCCAGCATAGGACCTACTACCAGCTCTTATATTACCAGTTGTAAAGGTAGTCAATCAAGGTAGTCTGGGGACTTTTTACATCACACGGAACTTTCAATGACATACTTATGCTAGTTAATGTATTTTTAAGCTTAAAAATAACACTACCTAAAACTCTACAGCTAAAATCTTTGGATTCCTTGCAGCAGACGATCACAATGAATGAGAATGCGCAGTGGCAAATGATTAAAAATTTGGTGTTATTCGCTTTGAGTTTGGGTTTTTCCGTTTAATTGTTTCATTTTTATTTGAAAAAAAATCGACTTATTGTTCTGTATTTCTCAGGGTTGGCAAAAAATCTTCATAATTTACCCAAGATAAATTCTAAAACACTAAGTGATCACTGTTATCATTTGGATTTAAGTTTCCCTGAACTGTTAGTCTTAGGATAAATTCTAAAAGTTAAAAACACTGAGTGATCACTGTTATATGCCTTAACTGTTTTTTTAATCTTTTCTAAAGGTTATTGAAGATGTGTTAATTAGTTTGTAAAAACAAATTTAAAAAGTTATTCATTATTATAGCATAAAGGAAATGCCCTTAGGATATTAGATTACATGTATACAACCTGGCAAAACAATCAGCTATTAAATGAAACTCTGAAACTGTAAGATTGAACTGAAAATTGTAGATATGAAATTGTGGTGACAGTTTTAACATGTTTTTAATAAAAGTCTTTTGTATAAATATTATGTTTATATGAAGATTACAATTTCAAAAGTTGTCTGAAGTCCTTCTTAATGGTCCTACATCTAGACTGTATACCCATATTTATTAAACTGATGTAATTTTCAACACTGTGTTAAAATGTTAATTTTTAGCAACTTTGAAGAAATTAATCACATCTAAAAATCATATTTCCCAGTATTTCCCACTTGAGCTAAAATTTAGAGTATTTTCCAGGACGGTATTTCCCGGTAATTACCACTGGTATTTCCCGACCAACCCTGGTATTTCTTCTTTTTTCTTGTTGCATCAATCACTTTATTTGCTACTCGCATATTGTTTATATTGGAGATAGTTTAGGTCACATGACCAATCATACGCTAGTTGCAGATTATTTAAATAAATAAATGACAAGACTCCATAAAGCAAGCAAAGAAATTTCACATGCCTGAAAAAAGAAAGTCAAGTGTAATGAGTGTTGAAATTTATTTTTGTACGATTTTTTTTTTATCAATTTTGCATGTGTACATCTTGTAATTTGTCTTTTAATTTATTTCCGGTTGGCAGCCATGTTGTTGAACATTTTGAAGTGCATTAGTACGTAACCTATTCATACTTCTACCATTGACGCTCCCTTCGGGAACGTATCGATGAAGAAGGGTGCACCCAATATGGCAAAGTCAATTTATTTCTACCTCAAATTTCCTGGTGTCCTTCTATATTTTACTTCTAAGTAAGACGGAATCAAAAACAAAAAAAGTTACTTTATATTAAAGGGGAAAGAAATCCAACATAAGAAGAGTTTGAAGATACCAAAGGGGTAATCAGAATCTGTATATCGAAGAACAGACAACACCATGGCCAAAAGAAAACATACAAAAGGACAAACAACGATCTACAAAACATACACATAACACTAAAGATCGAGTAACACGAACCCCACAAAAATCCGGGGGTGAACTCGGGTGCTCCGGAAGGGTAAGCAGTTCCTGCTCCACTAGTGGCACTCGTCGTGTTAATCTAGTTACAAACCCGGTGATAAGTCATGAATGAGGAAAGGACTGGGGAGTGCTTACGACAAGTAGAACATATCCATGGTATTTTGTGACACAGATATTCCATAACGGTCAACCAAGTCATGGTGGCAACCATAAAACTTTCGAAGTGATGACTTCAACTTAACCAATAGGAACCTTTGGTTCAGTAGATTCCCTGTTAGCAGCAACCCTCTATCAAGGAAATCCTGATAGGAACCACAAGCTATGGAATATCGTATCAACTGAGAGTTATATACTCCATATGCAGGTGCTGCTGGAATGTTGCTACATGTAAATAGAAAGTTCACAATGGGAAAATTGAAATAAGAAGTGTGATTATTTCAAACAGTAGATGTAACAATGACCAATAGTATTGTCACATAGATGGTTAAAGAATTTTGATTTTTATGGGTGCCTCCATTTTGTGAAACTCTCTGGTATTGAACTGCACAAAAATTGCACATATACCAAGCCATAAAAGTGAGCAGTCATGTATCTTAAATTCTCTGTGAAAGGGTGTCGGCCTCTGTAGACTGTTTCTACAATTTTTCTATTAGTTCCAACAGTCTGGTATCTTTTGTTTTTCATGTTAGATTTAGGTACTGTTCCAACAGTGTGGTATCTTTTGTTTTTCATGTTAGATTTAGGTACTGTTCCAACAGTCTGGTATCTTTTGTTTTTCATGTTAGATTTAGGTACTGTTCCAACAGTCTGGTATCTTTTGTTTTTCATGTTAGATTTAGGTACTGTTCCAACAGTCTGGTATCTTTTGTTTTTCATGTTAGATTTAGGTACTGTTCCAACAGTCTGGTATCTTTTGTTTTTCATGTTAGATTTAGGTACTGTTCCAACAGTCTGGTATGTTTTGTTTTTCATTTTATTCCAAGCTTTGGTTTTATTTACCTTTGTATTAATGATAAATGAGAAAGTTTGCAGTTTGATGTTCAAAAAATTAAGTTTGAACTCATTTTCATATAAAAATTAGTTTGAAGATCTATCACACACAATACATCCACAACTGTATAGAGTCTACACCTTAAACATAGGGAAATGTTTCATTAATTCTACACCTTAAACATAGGGAAATGTTTCATTAATTCTACACCTTAAACATAGGGAAATGTTTCATTAATTTTACACTGCACAAAAGATAACACTGAATATCAATCAGTAAGAAAGGATATGGACATGAGAGACTATCCAACATTACACTTGGACACAAATTAAAGTAAATGAATAGTTCTTTTGTTGCTGTTCTATATTTCACAGTCACAACAGAGTCTTTATCAATGAACATAACTCGTACCATGAAAATGAGCATAAAACGGTCCCTACACTGCAGTTGAGAGTGTATTCATAAAACAACATTCAAATTGTCTTTTTCTGTGATGGGAAATTTTAAGAAGACCTACCCAAGTTTACTAAGTACAGAATTTACCATGTTTGGTGCAAAATTAACTACAGTAGTGGTACGGTCAGAGATATAGCGTGATAAATCACTGTGATAGACGTATCACCATTCTTAGTGATACTGATGCACATATGTCTTTTGCTCTGTTTAATCTACTTACTTACTTTCTTGTGCATTTTGGACAATAACAAGTAACACTCTTAAAAACAAAAGAAATTTTGAAGATATATTAAACAGAACAAAAGATTTATCAGTAACACTAAGATGAGTGATACATCTATCACATGATTTTTCATGGTATATCTCTGATCGTACTGTAACCTGACAGTCTGAGAAATTGGCCAATGGACTGAAGACTGAGGCTAGTAAACTTGCTGTCAGACCAGTAAAAAGAGTTTGGGTGGTCCGACAGCCCATATACATTTAAATGGTGAAAATGATGTTTCTGTTGATTAAAATTTATCTTGAGATCTTTTCATGAAGGATTGTAATAAATGTTAGAGAATATCGGAGGGGCAATAAAAAAAATCAACACAATATGTGTTGGACACCACTATATGCAAACAGACACAAATAAAGTAAATAAGACATGAACCCTCCTACAAACAACTGAAGATAAAGACGAACCGAACATCATTTTTATGTGAGAATTGTAACTGACATCACAACACCAGTCCTCGAAATGGTCTGAATCAAATTCTTGATAATTTGTAATGTTTCTATTCTTACAGATGTCCATGAACTTAATTTACCAAAGACATGTCAAGTAGATTTTCCTGATCAAGATGACTTGTTAACTTTCAAACTTATTATTTGTCCAGATGAGGTAAGTAGAAGATCTCTCTGTCATTGATTCATCAGAAGATACCCATGAATTATTTATTAACTTTTCATCCATTGTCAATTTAGCTGGAATTTATTGGATAGTCCTCTTCAGTAAGTTTTGTGTTGATTAGAAATCCAAAATGGCAACCTCCTCCACCAGAGTTAATTTAACAGACACAATGGGAAAATGTTGTATTAAATATCTTTCCATATAGTACTGCTTGACCATAGTTCAACAATCAACACATCAAAATCTACAGGGCTGTACCAGAATGATCATTGGATGGTCACTCTCAATGATTGTGTTTTAGATCACATCATGTTATAGCTGAAATACATGTACTGCTAAAGTTGGTGTTAAACACCCAATCAATCAATGTTTTAGCTAACTGGCCCAAAGAACCATGTACATTATTTTCCTGACTTCATCTTTACTTCTTATTTGTAAACTGTCCATATCAATATTTTTTCAGAAACCATTGTACTAAATGGAGCCATACCTTTACATGAATGTCACTTTACATACATTAGGCATTCATTTAGTCATCTTGGGCTGGCATCCATTAACTATTCTTGGCTTGCTGTTCCATTTACTTTTCAAATATATTAGGATATTTTTAGAGGCTTTTCATTTAAACTGCAATTCTTTCTTAATTTGTATATGTTGTCTATTTTAAGGGCTTTTATAGAGGAGGACGATTTGTGTTTAGTTTTAAAGTGGGTCAAGGTTATCCACATGACCCTCCCAAGGTCAAATGTGAAACCATGGTTTATCATCCTAATATAGATCTGGAAGGAAATGTATGCCTCAACATTTTAAGGTAGGCTTTTGCTAAATATGAAAAATATTAATTTTCAAGGGTTCATAAGTCTTGTCTTGGACTTTAATTTGCAAGAATATTAGTATCAGAGTGTCCATCTTTGAAACATTGTTAAATAATACACAATTATTGTTTTTGTTTTCTGTAGACATCCAGATTTGTAAATCCACGATTCTTAAAAGGAGTAATTAACATTATACATTTTTATTTTTTGTAGGTTTTTTATTCTTGGTTCGTTTGCTTTGTTCATATTTCTTTTTTCATTCTGGGCCATTGTGATCGTATGGTAGTTGGGTTCACAACAGTTTAGTAGGTTTTTTATTATACCCCCCGCAAACAAAGTTTGGGGGGGTATATAGGAATCACCCTGTCCGTCCGTCCATGTACCTTGTAAGCGCAACTCCTCCTAAGCGGCTTATTGGATTTTTATTAAACTTTACACATTTGTAGTACACTACCTGCAGATGTGCATGAAGGAATATGGTTACTGTCCAAAATTTAAAAGGGGAGATAATTCAACTTATACTTTCACGAACAGGGGGGGCATGTACCTTGTAAGCGCAACTCCTACTAAACTGCTTATTGAATTGTTATGAAACTTTACACAGTTGTAGTACACAACCTGCAGATGTGCATGAAGGAATACCGTTGCTGTCTAAAATTTAGAAGGGGAGATAATTCAACTTATACTTTCACGAAAAGGGGGGTCGTGTACCTTTTAGCGCAACTCCTCCTAAACGGCTAACTGGAGTTTTGTGAAACTTTACACAGTTGTAGTACACTACCTGCAGATGTGCATGAAGGAATGTGATTGCTGTCCAAAATTTAAAAGGGGAGATAATTCAACTTATACTTTCACAAAAAGGGGGGGGGGGGGGGCATGTACCTTGTAAGCACAACTCCTACTAAACTGCTTATTGAATTTTTATGAAACTTTACACAGTTGTAGTACACAACCTGCAGATGTGCATGAAGGAATACCATTGCTGTCTAATAAATAAATAATTAATTTTGAATCAATAACATTTGATGTGACCTATATCCTCTTGTAAAAAAGTTAGGAAATGTTGTAATCCTCATGTATACTGATGAAACCGTATTGGTTTTAAACAATCCCACTTTGTTGAAGACCTTGTGACGACCCCTAGATGTATGTTCTTGGTTAGTTTATTTTGGAGATGGGATGTTGTCTCCTTGACATAACTCCATATCCGTTCATTTTTCATAGGTAACTTGCTAATATACCTGTATTCCAAAGTTTGAACATCATAGTATTGCAAGCGGGGGGTATCACTCAGTGAGGTCACTCACAGTTCTAGTTCTTGGTTAGTTTGCTTTGTTCATATTTCTTTTTGCATTCAAGACCACAGTGATCGTATGGTAGTTGGATTCACAACTACCTATGTAATCGGTACCTGTCACCATTAACGTTGCGAGATCGAATTCCTCTCATGGCGAGGTGTACTTGATACAACATTTTGTGATAAAGTTTGTCAGTGACTTGCAACAGGCCAGTGGTTTTCTCCTGGTACTCCGGTTTCCTCCACCAATTAAACTGGCCGCCACGATATAGCTGAAATATTGTTGAAAGTGGCATTAAACACCCTAACTCTACCCCTCTTTTTTCATTCATCTATTTGTATTTCTCAGTTATCTCACTTGGATTTGTGTATTGACAAGCATTCAGACGTTTCTAATTTTCCCTATATATTTCATATAAAACTATTTTTTGTTAAGTTATCATGAAATCAATTCTTTTACAATTTAGATAATTTTTGTAGTTTTACTCTATAATTTAAATATAATTCAAGATAAAAAAAAAAAAGATGATACACAAGTTAAGTACAAAACTAAATTGATTTTGCTCAAAACCCAATATAAATATAATTTTATTCGTTTGACTGGAGGGAATTAGAATTAAATTATTTTCTCTTGGGCATATTTCATTGTGGAAGGTGGCGCATTGGTAGCAGGTTTCCACCCCCCCCCGCTCAAGTGAGTAATTGGCAGGTTTTTTATTGGGATATATTGTCATTCAGCACGACAGCGTAGAAGTGATCACACACAAAATTTTATTTTTATTAATTATTTTCCCATTTTTGGCATACATATTGTCTTTATTTATTGATTGATAGGACCTGAACAGACTATTCCCATCCTGATAATGGATAAATTTGCATTGTTATTGTGATTGTGTATTCAAGATATGATGTCATGTTTATAATAAATCAGCAGCGGCGTTGTCATGTGGCTTTGCACTTTACATGATTTGTAGTCTTTTTGGCCCTTATATGACATGATGTCTTAGTCTATAATTATGGGATAAGAAGAGTTTGAAGATACCAAAGGGGTAATCGGAATCTGGTACGTTATACATAATGAGATGGTGTTTCCCAAAGACAACTAGTGCTTTTGTAGAAAAAATAATTTAACTCTGTAAATCATGACGATTTGAAAAACATGCTTAAAAATATCTTAAAAATTAGTACTATAAACTATGCATGTATACTGTTCTGGTTTTGTTGGTAGAAACAATTTCAAAATCGGACCAGAATTAACTTTGGCAAAATTGTGTATGAAATAAATAGAGAAAATTTGAATCGTACTAATATTTTTGTCCACTAGCTGTACATTCCTTATTCATATCAAAATATTAAACAGATATAAAACAGTAACACATGTCATGGTTAAAGTATATGTTATCATAATAATGTTTGTATTTCTGTTTTCAGAGAAGATTGGAAACCAGTTTTAACAATAAATTCTATAGTTTATGGATTACAGTATTTATTTTTGGTAAGTCTGCTAATTTACATGTTAGGTCTAGACTTCATAGACAACAGAGCATTGTTTTTGGTAAGTCTGTTAATTTACATGTTGGGTCTAGACTTCATAGACAACAGAGCCTTGTTTTTGGTAAGTCTGCTAATTTACATGTTAGGTCTAGACTTCATAGACAACAGAGCATTGTTTTTGGTAAGTCTGCTAATTTACATGTTAGGTCTAGACTTCATAGACAACAGAGCATTGTTTTTGGTAAGTCTGCTAATTTACATGTTAGGCCTAGACTTCATAGACAACAGAGCATTGTTTTTGGTAAGTCTGTTAATTTACATGTTAGGTCTAGACTTCATAGACAACAGAGCATTGTTTTTGGTAAGTCTGTCAATTTACATGTTAGGCCTAGACTTCATAGACAACAGAGCATTGTTTTTGGTAAGTCTGCTAATTTACATGTTAGGTCTAGACTTCATAGACAACAGAGCATTGTTTTTGGTAAGTCTGCTAATTTACATGTTAGGTCTAGACTTCATAGACAACAGAGCATTGTTTTTGGTAAGTCTGCTAATTTACATGTTAGGCCTAGACTTCATAGACAACAGAGCATTGTTTTTGGTAAGTCTGTTAATTTACATGTTGGATCTAGACTTCATAGACAACAGAGCATTGTTTTTGGTAAGTCTGTCAATTTACATGTTAGGCCTAGACTTCATAGACAACAGAGCATTGTTTTTGGTAAGGCTGTTAATTTACATGTTAGGCCTAGACTTCATAGATAACAGAGCATTGTTTTTGGTAAGTCTGTTAATTTACATGTTGGGTCTAGACTTCATAGACAACAGAGCATTGTTTTTGGTAAGTGTGTTAATTTACATGTTGGGTCTAGACTTCATAGACAACAGAGCATTGTTTTTGGTAAGGCTGTTAATTTACATGTTAGGCCTAGACTTCATAGACAACAGAGCCTTGTTTTTGGTAAGTCTGTTAATTTACATGTTGGGTCTAGACTTCATAGACAACAGAACATTGTTTTTGGTAAGTCTGTTAATTTACATGTTAGGCCTAGACTTCATAGACAACAGAATTTACATGTTGGATCTAGACTTCATAGACAACAGAGCATTGTTTTTGGTAAGTCTGTTAATTTACATGTTAGGCCTAGACTTCATAGACAACAGAATTTACATGTTGGATCTAGACTTCATAGACAACAGAGCATTGTTTTTGGTAAGTCTGTTAATTTACATGTTGGGTGTAGACTTCATAGACAACAGAGCATTGTTTTTGGTAAGTCTGTTAATTTACATGTTGGGTCTAGACTTCATAGACAACAGAGCATTGTTTTTGGTAAGTCTGTTAATTTACATGTTGGGTCTAGACTTCATAGACAACAGAGCCTTGTTTTTGGTAAGTGTGTTAATTTACATGTTGGGTCTAGACTTCATAGACAACAGAGCCTTGTTTTTGGTAAGTCTGTTAATTTACATGTTAGGTCTAGACTTCATAGACACCAGAGCCTTGTTTTTGATAAGTCTGTTAATTTACATGTTAGGTCTAGACTTCATAGACAACAGAGCATTGTTTTTGGTAAGTCTGCTAATTTACATGTTAGGTCTAGACTTCATAGACAACAGAGCATTGTTTTTGGTAAGTCTGCTAATTTACATGTTAGGCCTAGACTTCATAGACAACAGAGCATTGTTTTTGGTAAGTCTGTTAATTTACATGTTGGATCTAGACTTCATAGACAACAGAGCATTGTTTTTGGTAAGTCTGTCAATTTACATGTTAGGCCTAGACTTCATAGACAACAGAGCATTGTTTTTGGTAAGGCTGTTAATTTACATGTTAGGCCTAGACTTCATAGATAACAGAGCATTGTTTTTGGTAAGTCTGTTAATTTACATGTTGGGTCTAGACTTCATAGACAACAGAGCATTGTTTTTGGTAAGTGTGTTAATTTACATGTTGGGTCTAGACTTCATAGACAACAGAGCATTGTTTTTGGTAAGGCTGTTAATTTACATGTTAGGCCTAGACTTCATAGACAACAGAGCCTTGTTTTTGGTAAGTCTGTTAATTTACATGTTGGGTCTAGACTTCATAGACAACAGAACATTGTTTTTGGTAAGTCTGTTAATTTACATGTTAGGCCTAGACTTCATAGACAACAGAATTTACATGTTGGATCTAGACTTCATAGACAACAGAGCATTGTTTTTGGTAAGTCTGTTAATTTACATGTTAGGCCTAGACTTCATAGACAACAGAATTTACATGTTGGATCTAGACTTCATAGACAACAGAGCATTGTTTTTGGTAAGTCTGTTAATTTACATGTTGGGTGTAGACTTCATAGACAACAGAGCATTGTTTTTGGTAAGTCTGTTAATTTACATGTTGGGTCTAGACTTCATAGACAACAGAGCATTGTTTTTGGTAAGTCTGTTAATTTACATGTTGGGTCTATACTTCATAGACAACAGAGCCTTGTTTTTGGTAAGTGTGTTAATTTACATGTTGGGTCTAGACTTCATAGACAACAGAGCCTTGTTTTTGGTAAGTCTGTTAATTTACATGTTAGGTCTAGACTTCATAGACACCAGAGCCTTGTTTTTGATAAGTCTGTTAATTTACATGTTAGGTCTAGACTTCATAGACAACAGAGCATTGTTTTTGGTAAGTCTGTTAATTTACATGTTGGGTCTAGACTTCATAGACAACAGAGCCTTGTTTTTGGTAAGTCTGCTAATTTACATGTTAGGTCTAGACTTCATAGACAACAGAGCATTGTTTTTGGTAAGTCTGCTAATTTACATGTTAGGTCTAGACTTCATAGACAACAGAGCATTGTTTTTGGTAAGTCTGCTAATTTACATGTTAGGCCTAGACTTCATAGACAACAGAGCATTGTTTTTGGTAAGTCTGTTAATTTACATGTTAGGTCTAGACTTCATAGACAACAGAGCATTGTTTTTGGTAAGTCTGTCAATTTACATGTTAGGCCTAGACTTCATAGACAACAGAGCATTGTTTTTGGTAAGTCTGCTAATTTACATGTTAGGTCTAGACTTCATAGACAACAGAGCATTGTTTTTGGTAAGTCTGCTAATTTACATGTTAGGTCTAGACTTCATAGACAACAGAGCATTGTTTTTGGTAAGTCTGCTAATTTACATGTTAGGCCTAGACTTCATAGACAACAGAGCATTGTTTTTGGTAAGTCTGTTAATTTACATGTTGGATCTAGACTTCATAGACAACAGAGCATTGTTTTTGGTAAGTCTGTCAATTTACATGTTAGGCCTAGACTTCATAGACAACAGAGCATTGTTTTTGGTAAGGCTGTTAATTTACATGTTAGGCCTAGACTTCATAGATAACAGAGCATTGTTTTTGGTAAGTCTGTTAATTTACATGTTGGGTCTAGACTTCATAGACAACAGAGCATTGTTTTTGGTAAGTGTGTTAATTTACATGTTGGGTCTAGACTTCATAGACAACAGAGCATTGTTTTTGGTAAGTCTGTTAATTTACATGTTGGGTCTAGACTTCATAGACAACAGAGCATTGTTTTTGGTAAGTCTGTTAATTTACATGTTGGGTCTAGACTTCATAGACAACAGAGCCTTGTTTTTGGTAAGTGTGTTAATTTACATGTTGGGTCTAGACTTCATAGACAACAGAGCCTTGTTTTTGGTAAGTCTGTTAATTTACATGTTAGGTCTAGACTTCATAGACACCAGAGCCTTGTTTTTGATAAGTCTGTTAATTTACATGTTAGGTCTAGACTTCATAGACAACAGAGCATTGTTTTTGGTAAGTCTGTTAATTTACATGTTGGGTCTAGACTTCATAGACAACAGAGCCTTGTTTTTGGTAAGTCTGCTAATTTACATGTTAGGTCTAGACTTCATAGACAACAGAGCATTGTTTTTGGTAAGTCTGCTAATTTACATGTTAGGTCTAGACTTCATAGACAACAGAGCATTGTTTTTGGTAAGTCTGCTAATTTACATGTTAGGCCTAGACTTCATAGACAACAGAGCATTGTTTTTGGTAAGTCTGTTAATTTACATGTTAGGTCTAGACTTCATAGACAACAGAGCATTGTTTTTGGTAAGTCTGTCAATTTACATGTTAGGCCTAGACTTCATAGACAACAGAGCATTGTTTTTGGTAAGTCTGCTAATTTACATGTTAGGTCTAGACTTCATAGACAACAGAGCATTGTTTTTGGTAAGTCTGCTAATTTACATGTTAGGTCTAGACTTCATAGACAACAGAGCATTGTTTTTGGTAAGTCTGCTAATTTACATGTTAGGCCTAGACTTCATAGACAACAGAGCATTGTTTTTGGTAAGTCTGTTAATTTACATGTTGGATCTAGACTTCATAGACAACAGAGCATTGTTTTTGGTAAGTCTGTCAATTTACATGTTAGGCCTAGACTTCATAGACAACAGAGCATTGTTTTTGGTAAGGCTGTTAATTTACATGTTAGGCCTAGACTTCATAGATAACAGAGCATTGTTTTTGGTAAGTCTGTTAATTTACATGTTGGGTCTAGACTTCATAGACAACAGAGCATTGTTTTTGGTAAGTGTGTTAATTTACATGTTGGGTCTAGACTTCATAGACAACAGAGCATTGTTTTTGGTAAGGCTGTTAATTTACATGTTAGGCCTAGACTTCATAGACAACAGAGCCTTGTTTTTGGTAAGTCTGTTAATTTACATGTTGGGTCTAGACTTCATAGACAACAGAACATTGTTTTTGGTAAGTCTGTTAATTTACATGTTAGGCCTAGACTTCATAGACAACAGAATTTACATGTTGGATCTAGACTTTATAGACAACAGAGCATTGTTTTTGGTAAGTCTGTTAATTTACATGTTAGGCCTAGACTTCATAGACAACAGAATTTACATGTTGGATCTAGACTTCATAGACAACAGAGCATTGTTTTTGGTAAGGCTGTTAATTTACATGTTAGGCCTAGACTTCATAGACAACAGAGCCTTGTTTTTGGTAAGTCTGTTAATTTACATGTTGGGTCTAGACTTCATAGACAACAGAACATTGTTTTTGGTAAGTCTGTTAATTTACATGTTAGGCCTAGACTTCATAGACAACAGAATTTACATGTTGGATCTAGACTTTATAGACAACAGAGCATTGTTTTTGGTAAGTCTGTTAATTTACATGTTAGGCCTAGACTTCATAGACAACAGAATTTACATGTTGGATCTAGACTTCATAGACAACAGAGCCTTGTTTTTGGTAAGTCTGTTAATTTACATGTTGGGTCTAGACTTCATAGACAACAGAGCCTTGTTTTTGGTAAGTCTGCTAATTTACATGTTAGGTCTAGACTTCATAGACAACAGAGCATTGTTTTTGGTAAGTCTGCTAATTTACATGTTAGGTCTAGACTTCATAGACAACAGAGCATTGTTTTTGGTAAGTCTGCTAATTTACATGTTAGGCCTAGACTTCATAGACAACAGAGCATTGTTTTTGGTAAGTCTGTTAATTTACATGTTAGGTCTAGACTTCATAGACAACAGAGCATTGTTTTTGGTAAGTCTGTCAATTTACATGTTAGGCCTAGACTTCATAGACAACAGAGCATTGTTTTTGGTAAGTCTGCTAATTTACATGTTAGGTCTAGACTTCATAGACAACAGAGCATTGTTTTTGGTAAGTCTGCTAATTTACATGTTAGGTCTAGACTTCATAGACAACAGAGCATTGTTTTTGGTAAGTCTGCTAATTTACATGTTAGGCCTAGACTTCATAGACAACAGAGCATTGTTTTTGGTAAGTCTGTTAATTTACATGTTGGATCTAGACTTCATAGACAACAGAGCATTGTTTTTGGTAAGTCTGTCAATTTACATGTTAGGCCTAGACTTCATAGACAACAGAGCATTGTTTTTGGTAAGGCTGTTAATTTACATGTTAGGCCTAGACTTCATAGATAACAGAGCATTGTTTTTGGTAAGTCTGTTAATTTACATGTTGGGTCTAGACTTCATAGACAACAGAGCATTGTTTTTGGTAAGTGTGTTAATTTACATGTTGGGTCTAGACTTCATAGACAACAGAGCATTGTTTTTGGTAAGGCTGTTAATTTACATGTTAGGCCTAGACTTCATAGACAACAGAGCCTTGTTTTTGGTAAGTCTGTTAATTTACATGTTGGGTCTAGACTTCATAGACAACAGAACATTGTTTTTGGTAAGTCTGTTAATTTACATGTTAGGCCTAGACTTCATAGACAACAGAATTTACATGTTGGATCTAGACTTTATAGACAACAGAGCATTGTTTTTGGTAAGTCTGTTAATTTACATGTTAGGCCTAGACTTCATAGACAACAGAATTTACATGTTGGATCTAGACTTCATAGACAACAGAGCATTGTTTTTGGTAAGTCTGTTAATTTACATGTTGGGTGTAGACTTCATAGACAACAGAGCATTGTTTTTGGTAAGTCTGTTAATTTACATGTTGGGTCTAGACTTCATAGACAACAGAGCATTGTTTTTGGTAAGTCTGTTAATTTACATGTTGGGTCTAGACTTCATAGACAACAGAGCCTTGTTTTTGGTAAGTGTGTTAATTTACATGTTGGGTCTAGACTTCATAGACAACAGAGCCTTGTTTTTGGTAAGTCTGTTAATTTACATGTTAGGTCTAGACTTCATAGACACCAGAGCCTTGTTTTTGATAAGTCTGTTAATTTACATGTTAGGCCTAGACTTCATAGACAACAGAGCCTTGTTTTTGGTAAGTCTGTTAATTTACATGTTGGGTCTAGACTTCATAGACAACAGAACATTGTTTTTGGTAAGTCTGTTAATTTACATGTTAGGCCTAGACTTCATAGACAACAGAATTTACATGTTGGATCTAGACTTTATAGACAACAGAGCATTGTTTTTGGTAAGTCTGTTAATTTACATGTTAGGCCTAGACTTCATAGACAACAGAATTTACATGTTGGATCTAGACTTCATAGACAACAGAGCATTGTTTTTGGTAAGGCTGTTAATTTACATGTTAGGCCTAGACTTCATAGACAACAGAGCCTTGTTTTTGGTAAGTCTGTTAATTTACATGTTGGGTCTAGACTTCATAGACAACAGAACATTGTTTTTGGTAAGTCTGTTAATTTACATGTTAGGCCTAGACTTCATAGACAACAGAATTTACATGTTGGATCTAGACTTTATAGACAACAGAGCATTGTTTTTGGTAAGTCTGTTAATTTACATGTTAGGCCTAGACTTCATAGACAACAGAATTTACATGTTGGATCTAGACTTCATAGACAACAGAGCCTTGTTTTTGGTAAGTCTGTTAATTTACATGTTGGGTCTAGACTTCATAGACAACAGAGCCTTGTTTTTGGTAAGTCTGCTAATTTACATGTTAGGTCTAGACTTCATAGACAACAGAGCATTGTTTTTGGTAAGTCTGCTAATTTACATGTTAGGTCTAGACTTCATAGACAACAGAGCATTGTTTTTGGTAAGTCTGCTAATTTACATGTTAGGCCTAGACTTCATAGACAACAGAGCATTGTTTTTGGTAAGTCTGTTAATTTACATGTTAGGTCTAGACTTCATAGACAACAGAGCATTGTTTTTGGTAAGTCTGTCAATTTACATGTTAGGCCTAGACTTCATAGACAACAGAGCATTGTTTTTGGTAAGTCTGCTAATTTACATGTTAGGTCTAGACTTCATAGACAACAGAGCATTGTTTTTGGTAAGTCTGCTAATTTACATGTTAGGTCTAGACTTCATAGACAACAGAGCATTGTTTTTGGTAAGTCTGCTAATTTACATGTTAGGCCTAGACTTCATAGACAACAGAGCATTGTTTTTGGTAAGTCTGTTAATTTACATGTTGGATCTAGACTTCATAGACAACAGAGCATTGTTTTTGGTAAGTCTGTCAATTTACATGTTAGGCCTAGACTTCATAGACAACAGAGCATTGTTTTTGGTAAGGCTGTTAATTTACATGTTAGGCCTAGACTTCATAGATAACAGAGCATTGTTTTTGGTAAGTCTGTTAATTTACATGTTGGGTCTAGACTTCATAGACAACAGAGCATTGTTTTTGGTAAGTGTGTTAATTTACATGTTGGGTCTAGACTTCATAGACAACAGAGCATTGTTTTTGGTAAGGCTGTTAATTTACATGTTAGGCCTAGACTTCATAGACAACAGAGCCTTGTTTTTGGTAAGTCTGTTAATTTACATGTTGGGTCTAGACTTCATAGACAACAGAACATTGTTTTTGGTAAGTCTGTTAATTTACATGTTAGGCCTAGACTTCATAGACAACAGAATTTACATGTTGGATCTAGACTTTATAGACAACAGAGCATTGTTTTTGGTAAGTCTGTTAATTTACATGTTAGGCCTAGACTTCATAGACAACAGAATTTACATGTTGGATCTAGACTTCATAGACAACAGAGCATTGTTTTTGGTAAGTCTGTTAATTTACATGTTGGGTGTAGACTTCATAGACAACAGAGCATTGTTTTTGGTAAGTCTGTTAATTTACATGTTGGGTCTAGACTTCATAGACAACAGAGCATTGTTTTTGGTAAGTCTGTTAATTTACATGTTGGGTCTAGACTTCATAGACAACAGAGCCTTGTTTTTGGTAAGTGTGTTAATTTACATGTTGGGTCTAGACTTCATAGACAACAGAGCCTTGTTTTTGGTAAGTCTGTTAATTTACATGTTAGGTCTAGACTTCATAGACACCAGAGCCTTGTTTTTGATAAGTCTGTTAATTTACATGTTAGGTCTAGACTTCATAGACAACAGAGCATTGTTTTTGGTAAGTCTGTTAATTTACATGTTGGGTCTAGACTTAATAGACAACATAGCATTGTTTTTGGTAAGTCTGTTAATTTACATGTTGGGTCTAGACTTCATAGACAACAGAGCATTGTTTTTGGTAAGTCTGTTAATTTACATGTTGGGTCTAGACTTCATAGACCACAGAGCATTGTTTTTGGTAAGTCTGTTAATTTACATGTTGGGTCTAGACTTCATAGACAACAGAGTCTTGTTTTTGGTAAGTCTGTTAATTTACATGTTGGGTCTAGACTTCATAGACCACAGAGCATTGTTTTTGGTAAGTCTGTTAATTTACATGTTGGGTCTAGACTTCATAGACAACAGAGCATTATTTTTGGTAAGTCTGTTAATTTACATGTTGGGTCTAGACTTCATAGACAACAGAGCATTGTTTTTGGTAAGTCTGTTAATTTACATGTTGGGTCTAGACTTCATAGACAACAGAGCATTGTTTTTGGTAAGTGTGTTAATTACATGTTGGGTCTAGACTTCATAGACAACAGAGCATTGTTTTTGGTAAGTCTGTTAATTTACATGTTGGGTCTAGACTTCATAGACAACAGAGCCTTGTTTTTGGTAAGTCTGTTAATTTACATGTTGGGTCTAGACTTCATAGACAACAGAGCATTGTTTTTGGTAAGTCTGTTAATTTACATGTTAGGTCTAGACTTCATAGACAACAGAGCATTGTTTTTGATAAGTCTGTTAATTTACATGTTAGGTCTAGACTTCATAGACAACAGAGCATTGTTTTTGGTAAGTCTGTCAATTTACATGTTGGGTCTAGACTTCATAGACAACAGAGCCTTGTTTTTGGTAAGTCTGTAAATTTACATGTTGGGTCTAGACTTCATAGACAACTGAGCATTGTTTTTGGTAAGTCTGTTAATTTACATGTTAGATCTAGACTTCATAGACAACAGAGCATTGTTTTTGATAAATCTGTTAATTTACATGTTGGGTCTAGACTTCATAGACAACATAGCATTGTTTTTGGTAAGTCTGTTAATTTACATGTTGGGTCTAGACTTCATAGACAACAGAGCATTGTTTTTGGTAAGTCTGTTAATTTACATGTTGGGTCTAGACTTCATAGACAACAGAGCATTGTTTTTGGTAAGTCTGTTAATTTACATGTTGGGTCTAGACTTCATAGACAACAGAGCATTGTTTTTGGTAAGTGTGTTAATTTACATGTTGGATCTAGACTTCATAGACAACAGAGCATTGTTTTTGGTAAGTCTGTTAATTTACATGTTGGGTCTAGACTTCATAGACAACAGAGCATTGTTTTTGGTAAGTCTGTTAATTTACATGTTGGGTCTAGACTTCATAGACAACAGAGCATTGTTTTTGGTAAGTCTGTTAATTTACATGTTGGGTCTAGACTTCATAGACAACAGAGTCTTGTTTTTGGTAAGTGTGTTAATTTGCATGTTGGGTCTAGACTTCATAGACAACAGAGCATTGTTTTTGGTAAGTGTGTTAATTTACATGTTGGGTCTAGACTTCATAGACAACAGAGCCTTGTTTTTGGTAAGTCTGTTAATTTACATGTTGGGTCTAGACTTCATAGACAACAGAGCATTATTTTTGGTAAGTCTGTTAATTTACATGTTGGGTCTAGACTTCATAGACAACAGAGCATTGTTTTTGGTAAGTGTGTTAATTTACATGTTGGATCTAGACTTCATAGACAACAGAGCATTGTTTTTGGTAAGTCTGTTAATTTACCTGTTGGGTCTAGACTTCATAGACAACAGAGCATTGTTTTTGTTGATTAAGGAGAATGTAGATAGAGCATCGAATTCCCCTTTTTTTTTGGTAAATCTGTTTTAGACAAGTCTTCATAGAAGATGAAGTATGGAATTGCTGTGTTTTTTAATGTCTGTTTCAACCTTCATTACTGCTGTTATTCTATTTATACAATAATTTCATCATGTAAATTGGTTTATTCTTTTGATTTTGCAGAGTAATTAACAGAATTAATTTCATGTTGGTTTGTCAAGAGAATTAAATCTTCTTAACTTTATGTAGATTATGATATAACTCTCCTTGTATCATCTGTAGAAGCTAAACTCTAGATAGAGATGGTCGTGATTTACAACTACCTATGGAATCGGTGCCTATCACCACTAAAGTTGTGAGTTCGAATCCCACTCATGTGCAGGTGTACTCGATAAAAAATTATGTGATAAAGTTGGTTGGTGTGGAAGGCCGTTTTATTTCCCTGAGTATTCCGGTTTCCTCCACCACTAAAGATGTCAGCCGCAATATAACTGAAATATTGTTGAAAGTGGCACTAAGCACCATAACCATAACATTTTTCATTATAAGGAATTACTTTAGTTCAATTTCAGTCAAACCTGTATTAAGAGGTCACCTTTGGGACAAAGAAAAAGTGGCTTCATAAGACAAGTGACCTCTTAAAAGAGGTTCAATTCATATGAAATTTTCTATGACAGGACAAGAAAAAGGTGACCTTTTAATGCAAGTGACTGCTTAATAGAGGTAACTGCATGGGCAGGTTTGATTTTATGTGATTTTTTTATCTTCTACAGGAACCAAATCCAGAAATTATATGATTTTTTTTATCTTCTACAGGAACCAAATCCAGAAATTATATGATTTTTTTATCTTCTACAGGAACCAAATCCAGAAATTATATGATTTTTTTTATTTTCTACAGGAACCAAATCCAGAAATTATATGATTTTTTTTATCTTCTACATGAACCAAATCCAGAAAAAATTATATGATTCTTTTTTCTCACTTTTAAGACAGACCGGTTCCTATTTTTAGCAATGTGAG
This sequence comes from Bathymodiolus brooksi, assembly GCA_963680875.1. Taxonomy (NCBI): domain Eukaryota; kingdom Metazoa; phylum Mollusca; class Bivalvia; order Mytilida; family Modiolidae; genus Bathymodiolus; species Bathymodiolus brooksi. Next base: position 95,863,158 of record OY804585.1, read on the forward strand.
ATTTTCTTATCTTGCACTAGTGCAAGACAAAAAAATCATGTGCGTTTTACCGGCAAATGCATGCTGTACTGTACAGTTTATGTCAACTGCCCCAATTCTCCATGCTTTTCCTTTTTAAAATAAACAATTCACTGTATACAAGTTTTCAATCTTTTATAAACACGCAAATCCTAACAATCAGCCATATTAAATAATAGAGTGCTCTCCCTTGTTAGTAACTAACGTAAAGAAAGAAATTACCTCCCTTTGACCAAATTCAAATATATTTTTTTACAGGTATTTATCGCTGTTGTAGTAACATTTATAATATATTAATTAAATACATTATATTTTATTATGAAATACATTTAAAATACTGCCAAGACATGGATGCATATGGATAAATCGAATATTTACTTTAGCAATGAAAAAAAAATTGCGGGAAAACGCTCGATGGAATGTAAGCAAAACAATTAGGTGTTTAGTGAGAAATAAAATCAAACACCGGAAAAAGTACAAGATAGGGAAATCTCTGACACCCTTGGGTAAGAGATTTCCCTATCTTGTACTCCCCCCGGTGTTAGATTCTATATATCTTCTACAGGAACCAAATCCAGAAATTATATGATTTTTTTTATCTTCTACAGGAACCAAATCCAGAAATTATATGATATTTTTTTATCTTCTACAGGAACCAAATCCAGAAATTATATGATTGTTTTATCTTCTACAGGAACCAAATCCAGCAATTATAGGATTTTTTTTTATCTTCTACAGGAACCAAATCCAGAAATTATAGGATTTTTTTATCTTCTACAGGAACCAAATCCAGAAATTATATGATTTTTTTTATCTTCTACAGGAACCAAATCCAGAAATTATATGATATTTTTTATCTTCTACAGGAACCAAATCCAGAAATTATATGATTTTTTTTATCTTCTACAGGAACCAAATCCAGAAATTATATGATTTTTTTTATCTTCTACAGGAACCAAATCCAGAAATTATATGATTTTTTTTATCTTCTACAGGAACCAAATCCAGAAATTATAGGATTTTTTTATCTTCTACAGGAACCAAATCCAGAAATTATATGATTTTTTTTATCTTCTACAGGAACCAAATCCAGAAATTATATGATATTTTTTATCTTCTACAGGAACCAAATCCAGAAATTATATGATTTTTTTTATCTTCTACAGGAACCAAATCCAGAAATTATATGATTTTTTTTATCTTCTACAGGAACCAAATCCAGAAATTATATGATTTTTTTTATCTTCTACAGGAACCAAATCCAGAAATTATATGATTTTTTTTATCTTCTACTGGAACCAAATCCAGAAATTATATGATTTTTTATCTTCTACAGGAACCAAATCCAGAAATTATATGATTTTTTTTATCTTCTACAGGAACCAAATCCAGAAATTATAAGATTTTTTTTATCTTCTACAGGAACAAAATCCAGAAATTATATGATTTTTTATCTTCTACAGGAACCAAATCCAGAAATTATATGATTTTTTATCTTCTACAGGAACCAAATCCAGAAATTATATGATTTTTTTTATCTTCTACAGGAACCAAATCCAGAAATTATATGATTTTTTTATCTTCTACAGGAACCAAATCCAGAAATTATATGATTTTTTTATCTTCTACAGGAACCAAATCCAGAAATTGTATGATTTTTTTATCTTCTACTGGAACCAAATCCAGAAATTATATGATTTTTTTTATCTTCTACAGGAACCAAATCCAGAAATTGTATGATTTTTTTATCTTCTACTGGAACCAAATCCAGAAATTATATGATTTTTTTTATCTTCTACAGGAACCAAATCCAGAAATTATATGATTTTTTTTATCTTCTACAGGAACCAAATCCAGAAATTATATGATTTTTTTTATCTTCTACAGGAACCAAATCCAGAAATTATATGATTTTTTTTATCTTCTACTGGAACCAAATCCAGAAATTATATGATTTTTTATCTTCTACCGGAACCAAATCCAGAAATTATATGATTTTTTTATCTTCTACAGGAACCAAATCCAGAAATTATATGATTTTTTTATCTTCTACAGGAACCAAATCCAGAAATTATATGATTTTTTTATCTTCTACAGGAACCAAATCCAGAAGACCCGCTAAACAAAGAAGCAGCAGACGTGCTACAGAACAACAGACGTTTATTTGAACAAAATGTTTCTAAGTCTATGAGAGGAGGCTATATTGGTTCTACAATGTTTGAACGATGTTTATTAAAATGATAAACGTTAATTTAGTTATCATTCAAATTATTGTGACAAGTTATACGAGAAAATGTATCCTGCAAAAAATACCTACTCTACCACCAGTACAGCATTTTGATTGTTTGATAGACAGAATGGACTGATATTATTTTGTTGTATGCTATGTATGCTTGTTGGAAGTTAGTAATAACTTGTTCACTGATATAAACAAAAACACAATGCATTCTGGTTGATTTTCATTGTTACAAATTTTCATTGGTTGATCAGGTTGTAATGGTAGACAATGTCATTAATTAATGAATCTTTGATAAACTGGTCGTAAACTGGACTAACAAATTATCTTGCTATTTTATATGTATTTAACTTAAATTGAATATTAGACTGGACATTACTTTAATTATCAATGAATATATACATGTAGTTACTTGTTATCTTGTTAACAAACATGGAATGGGGAGTCGATATTGTATTTATTATCACCTTGACAAATTAAATTCAGAGAATATTTAACATTTTACTTGTTTATTACTATGTTCATTTAACATTTCTGCTTCAGAAATTAGTATATTCTCAATTCTTTGGAATTATGATCATCAGTTGAAATATCTTGTAGATATATGATTAGATGTATTGCCTCATTGTGATATGATGGTTACAAGACTATATTCAGCCTTCAGCTTCCTGCTCATATTGAACAAGAAGATAGAAAGATTATATTACATTGTATTGGTGACCCTTTCCTTGTTTTATTTTTTGACATAATTAAAAATTGAAACAGTTCACACAGAGAAATTGCTTATAGCAATAAGTTGACCATTTGAATTTTAATTGGTGGCTTAAAAACTTCTTTTTAGCTCACCTGGCCTTTAGGCCATGTGAGCTATTGTCATCACTTTTCGTCCGTCGTCCGTCGTCCGTCCGTCAACATTTCACATTTTAATCTTCTCCTCAGAAACCACTGGACCAATTGCAACCAAACTTTGATGGAATGGTCCTTGGATGGCCCCCTTTCAAAATTGTGTCCGGTGATCCCAACCTGGCCGCCAAGCTAAAAATAGAAAAAAGGGGGGATGAAATTTTAATTGTCCATTGCTGCTTTAGTGTAAGTCAAAATGAGCTGAAATTTTAACTGCAGCTACATGGCAAGGAGTAGTTTAACATATATTCCGGGTTTTTCTGTGAAATTTTTCTTTCAGCCGATATATACCGATTATGCAAATTAGGCATATTTTGATAAAAGATCACATTTAAATCTTCTCCTCTGAAACCGCTGAACCAAATTAAACCAAACCTGGCAGGGATGGTCCCTGGGTGGTTCCCTTTCAAAATTGTGTCCGACAGCCCCGCCCTCCATTCAAGATGGCCACTGTTATTAAAAATAGAAATTTCTTCAAATGGCCAAAACTGCTCTATTTTAAGCCAGAATGTGCCCAAATTTGAACTGTGTAAGCATAATGATGAGCTTTTTAGCATATATTACAGGATTTTTTTATGAACTTTGAACTTTTGCCGATTTTGACCGATTATGCAAATTAGAAAAAAGGGGGGATGAAATTAAAAAAAAATCTTCTCCTCGGAAACTACTGAGCCAATCTCAACCAAACTTTGCTGAAATGATTCTTGGATGGCCCCCTTCCAAAATTGTGTCCGTTGATCCCGACTTCCAACCAAGATGGCCGCCAAGCTAAAAATAGAAAAAAGGGGGGATGAAATTTTAATTGTCCATTGCTGCTTTAGTGTAAGTCAAAATGAGCTGAAATTTTAACTGCAGCTACATGGCAAGGAGTAGTTTAACATATATTCCTGGGTTTTTCTGTGAAATTTTTCTTTCAGCCGATATATACCGATTATGTAAATTAGTCATATTTTGATAAAAGATCACATTTAAATCTTCTCCTCTGAAACCGCTGAACCAAATTAAACCAAACCTGGCAGGGATGGTCCCTGGGTGGTACCCTTTCAAAATTGTGTCCGACAGCCCCGCCCTCCATTCAAGATGGCTGCTGTTACTAAAAATAGAAATTTCTTCAAATGGCCAAAACTGCTCTATTTTAAGCCAGAATGTGCCCAAATTTGAACTGTGTAAGCATAATGATGAGCTTTTCAGCATGTATTACAGGATTTTTTATGAACTTTGAACTTTTGCCGATTTTGACCGATTATGCAAATTAGAAAAAAGGGGGGATGAAATTTAAAAAAAATCTTCTCCTCTGAAACTACTGAGCCAATATCAACCAAACTTTGCTGAAATGATTCTTGGATGGCCCCCTTCCAAAATTGTGTCCGGTGATCCCGACTTCCAACCAAGATGGCCGCCAAGCTAAAAATAGAAAAAAGGGGGGATGAAATTTTAATTGTCCATTGCTGCTTTAGTGTAAGTCAAAATGAGCTGAAATTTTAACTGCAGCTACATGGCAAGAAGTAGTTTAGCATATATTCCTGGGTTTTTCTGTGAAATTTTTCTTTCAGCCGATATATACCGATTATGCAAATTAGGCATATTTTGATAAAAGATCACATTTAAATCTTCTCCTCTGAAACCGCTGAACCAAATTAAACCAAACCTGGCAGGGATGGTCCCTGGGTGGTTCCCTTTCAAAATTGTGTCCGACAGCCCCGCCCTCCATTCAAGATGGCCGCTGTTACTAAAAATAGAAATTTCTTCAAATGGCCAAAACTGCTCTATTTTAAGCCAGAATGTGCCCAAATTTGAACTGTATAAGCATAATGATGAGCTTTTCAGCATGTATTACAGGATTTTTTATGAACTTTGAACTTTTGCCGATTTTGACCGATTATGCAAATTAGAAAAAAGGGGGGATGAAATTTAAAAAAAATCTTCTCCTCAGAAACTACTGAGCCAATCTCAACCAAACTTTGCTGAAATGATTCTTGGATGGCCCCCTTCCAAAATTGTGTCCGGTGATCCCGACTTCCAACCATGATGGCCGCCAAGCTCAAAATAGAAAAAAGGGGGGGTGAAATTTTAATTGTCCATTGCTGCTTTAGTGTAAGTCAAAATGAGCTGAAATTTTAACTGCAGCTACATGGCAAGAAGTAGTTTAGCATATATTCCGGGTTTTTCTGTGAAGTTTTTCTTTCAGCCGAGATATACCGATTATGCAAATTAGGCATATTTTGATAAAAGATCACATTTAAATCTTCTCTGAAACCGCTGAACCAAATTAAACCAAACCTGGCAGGGATGGTCCCTGGGTGGGTCCCTTTCAAATTTGTGTCCGACAGCCCTGTCCTCCATTCAAGATGGCTGCTGTTACTAAAAATAGAAATTTCTTCAAATGGCCAAAACTGCTCTATTTTATGCCAGAATGTGCCCAAATTTGAACTGTATAAGCATAATGATGAGCTTTTTAACATGTATTACAGGATTTTTTATGAACTTTGAACTTTTGCCGATTTTGACCGATTATGCAAATTAGAAAAAAGGGGGGATGAAATTTAAAAAAAATCTTCTCCTCTGAAACTACTGAGCCAATCTCAACCAAACTTTGCTGAAATGATTCTTGGATGGCTCCCTTCCAAAAATGTTTCCGGTGATCCCGACTTCCAACCAAGATGGCCGCCAAGCTCAAAATAGAAAAAAGGGGGGATGAAATTTTAATTGTCCATTGCTGCTTTAGTGTAAGTCAAAATGAACTGAAATTTTAACTGCAGCTACATGGCAAGAAGTAGTTTAGCATATATTCCTGGGTTTTTCTGTGCAATTTTTCTTTTAGCCGATATATACCGATTATGCAAATTGGGCATATTTTGATAAAAGATCGCATTTAAATCTTCTCCTCTGAAACCGCTGAACCAAATTAAACCAAACCTGGCAGGGATGGTCCCTGGGTGGTTCCCTTTCAAAATTGTGTCCGACAGCCCCGCCCTCCATTCAAGATTGCTGCTGTTACTAAAAATAGAAATTTCTTCAATTGTCCATTGCTGCTTTAGTATAAGTCAAAATGAGCTCAAATTTGAACTGCAGCTGCATGGCAAGGAGTAGTTTAGCATATGTACGGGTGTTTTTTTTGAAATTTTTCTTTCAGCCGATTTATACCGATTATGCAAATTAGGCATATTTTGATAAAAGATCAAATTTAAATCTTCTCCTCCGAAACCGCTGAACCAAATTTGTGTCTGGTGGTCCCGCCCTCTGACCAAGATGGCTGCACAGCTGTACTTAGTTTAACATAGGACCCTATGGGAAATTCACATAAAAACCATCTTGTCTGGAACCAGTAGCTCAATTAAAACCGAACTTAGATGGAATAGTCATTGAATGGTCCTCTTCCAAAATGGTGTCCGGCAGTTGCACTCTCCCGCCAAGATGGCCACCACAGTACAGTTGCGTTGTTATTGAAAGCAGCTTTGATCCAGGTGAGCGATTACAGGCTCCTGGGAGCCTCTGGTTTTTTAATCTGATACCTGGGTAACTTAATTAAATCCAGTTTTTGTTTTGTAATATTTAATGTGGTCTTTATGAAACCTTATGTTGTATTTAAGTTATTCTGTGTTTTATTAATTTTTGAAATTCATTTGTATTAAGTTTGAATCAGTTTCAATATTTTAGAAGAGTTATCTCTCTTTGTTTTTTGAGCTCATTTCCTGTATACCAGGGGGTTATCATTGAATGTAAACTTAGCCATTTACGTTTATAGTGGAGGTTTAGAATTCAAATCTAAAATACTTTTATTTTAATCACATATTCTTAGAGAAGAAATAGTATGTTGATTTTTATTTAAAGCTAACAGTATGTTGAAAACACATTACCTTACACTGGGAGATATACCAGTCTGCATTAATTTTTTCACCTACTTGCCCGAAAGCCAAATTTAGAAAAATTTTCTATTTATTCAAACAAATTCTTTCATAATTTTTACTTGTCCGAATCCAGTTTTACTTGTCCCAGGCTTCAGACGGGTTAGCATGATGACTATACTGCAATGAGAAAGTATTTATTTTAATTGAATCCCTTCCTTCTTCATAATTGGATCTCCATTATATTTTCTAGAATACATGTATACAAGATAATAGGTATTGTTTTAAAACATTTTTTGATAGTGATGGATACATATGGCTATTAATAATTAATAGAATTTTTCAATTATTCATTTTACTCTGTAGGTACTCATATATACCATCATTAGGGTTGCATAATGCACATTCTATGTAAAATCTAGCACATTATACATAGGTCATTATGATACATCTGAAAATTAAACCCAACAGTGTTAGGATTAGATTTTTGAGCTGGCAAATATTTTGTTTTACCTTCGAACCCACACCTTTGATACACTACAGCACCAATTGCTAAGGTTTATATCCAGGACCCTAGACCATTTGACCACATAAGAAGATTGTTTGAATGAAAATGACTTTAATATGTAATTAAATATGCAGTACTTGTAGGCATTAATCTATAGGGTTTATATGTCAACTGTTCATTTATTAATTTTTCTTGTATATGTTTGATAGTCTAACCTGTCCTTTTGTTTAAATATTTTTTTCTTCTATGTGTTTGGTGATCTAAGGTGTCCTTATAATTATTTGCTTTCTCTTTCTCCTATTAGTTTGACTGCCATGATATAACACAACCCTAACCCTATTTGTTTAATGGTTTACAGTAATGCTACATTAATTGAATTAGCACATTTTCTGTTTAGTTTTGTATCAACAAATTATTAGTTTTGTTAGCTCATCTTGTTTGAGCATATTTTTTCTTTGTTTCTATTCATTATATACATAGCTATAACTTTAACATGTCACATATATTTCTGACACATAGGTATCAAATAGGAAAGAAGAAGATTTGTGTGGTACACATGATATGTATATGGGGGGTAGGCATGATACATATTTGTGAGTACATGTGATACACATATGAGTACACATGATATACACATGTGAGGTACACATGATACATACATGTGAATACACATGATACACACGTTTGGAATACTACAATATGATTAACACATGTGAGTGAATGTGGTAAAAAATTGGGAAAAATGTTTAGATTGAAATGTGTTTTAACATAACTTTAGAACTGCATAATAACAAGTTGAAGTTATACATATGTGAGACACATGTGTCACTGTGTAAACAACTCATACTCATGTTAGGGCACATGTTAGATATATGTGAAAACCATAACAAGCATGTGTGACTGATGTGTAATACAAAAGAAACTGTCCTGTATGGTACATATGTGAAAACATCACAAACATGCTATTAATGTGTAAAAACATGTGTAAAAGATATTGCTGTGTAGTGTAAACATTACATCATCATTGTCAATACATGTGTTTGTTATATGTATTGTTAATATTCATTTGTATTATTGTGGTTTTGTATATAGTTTATGCAGAGTTAATTTAAAACTTGCCTTTAAATCTACTCTCTTTTTGTTAAATCCTAAAGAGATCAATTCCAGATTACCTGTACTACTCGTATTTAAGGTACCGCCACGATATAACTGAAATATTGTTGAAAGTGGCATTAAACCCCATAGTCTGTATTCAAGGCTTTAGTAGCCCCATTTGATTTTGAGAAAGCATTGTATTAAGAAGTATATCATGAAAAGGAAACCAGAACTTAGATTTAATAAGCTTTTCAACTTTTTTGTTTTTTTAATTTCACTAACTACATGTACCTACCTTTTTTGGCAGAACTTTAACTTGCTAAACACAATGTTTCATGAATAGTACCTGGTACTATCAGAAAACAGTTTTGTTGATTAAGCTGTTCATTTTTTAGCTCACCTGGCCATAGGCCATGTGAGCTTTTGTCATGGGTAAGCGTCCGTCGTCCGTCCGTTCGTTAGCTTTTCACATTTAAATCTTCTTCTCTGAAACCGCTGAACAGAAATCAGCCAAACTTGCCAGAAATGTTCACTGGATGGTCCTCTACCAGATTTATGTTTTTGGTGCTGATTTGAAATCCAACATGGCTGCCAGGGTCCATAATGTGTTCTCATTGGCTGAAATTTTAAAAATCTTCTTGTCAGAAACCACTAAGTCAATTGAATTGTGACTTTGCAGGAATGATCATTGGGTGGTCCTGTACTAAAATTGTGAATCGTTTGCCGATCGGAGATTCAAGATGGCCACCATGACTCTACTTAGTTTAACATTGGACCCTATGGGAATTTCACATTTTCATCTTTTTTTCTGAAACCACAAAACAGATTTGAACCAAACTTGGCAGAAATGTTCATTGGATGGTCATATACAAGATTTTTGTTTTTGGCGCTGATCGGAAATCCAACATGGCTGCCAGGGCCCATAATGTGTTCTGATTGGTTGAAATTTTAAAAATCTTCTTGTTAGAAACCACTAAGCCAATTGAATTGTGACTTTGCAGGAAAGATCATTGGGTGGTCCTGTACTAAACTTGTGAATCGTTTGCCGATCGGAAATTCAAGATGGCCACCATGACTCGACTTAGTTTAACATTGGACCCTATGGGAATTTCACATTTTCATCTTTTTTTCTGAAACCACAAAACAGATTTGAATCAAACTTGGCAGAAATGTTCATTGGATGGACATATACAAGATTTGTGTTTTTGGCGCTGATCGGAAATCCAACATGGCTGCCAGGGCCCATAATGTGTTCTGATTGGTCGAAATTTAAAAAATCTTCTTGTTAGAAACCACTAAGCCAATTGAATTGTGGCTATGCAGGAATGATCATTGGGTGGTCCTGTACTAAACATGTGAATCGTTTGCTGATCGGAAATTCAAGATGGCCACCATGACTCGACTTAATTTTAACATAGGACCCTATGGAAAAAATGTTTAAAAGTCTTCTCCTCTGAAACCAGTAGGTCAGTTTAAAGCAAACATGGGATGAATGGTCCTTAGGTGGTCAACTTTCAAAATTATGTCCTGTGACCCCGACCTCCATCCAAGATGGCAACCATCAGCGAACATAGTTTTAACATAGGACCCTATGGGAAATATATTTAAAAATCTTCTTCTCTGAAACCAGTAAGCCAATTTAAAGCAAACATGGCATGGATGGTCCTTAAGTGGTCAATTTCCAAAATTGTGTCCAGTGACCCTGACCTCCATCCAAGATGGCCACCTTCAGCAGACATACTGTAGTTTTAACATAGGACCCTATGGGAAAAAATGTTTTAAAATCTTCTCCTCTGAAACTAGTAAGCCAATATAGCAAACATGTCATCGATGGTCCTTAGGTGGTCAACTTCCAAAATTGTGTTCAGTGATCCCGATCTCGGTTCAAAATGGCTGCCGTCAGCAGACATAGTTTTAACATAGGACCCTATGGGAAAATTGTTTAAAAGTCTTCTCTTCTGAAACCAGTCAGCCAATTTAAAGCAAACATGGCATGGATGGTCCTTGGGTAGTATACTTTCAAAATTGTGTCCGGTGACCACGACCTCCATCCAAGATGGCTGCCATGAGCAGACATAGTTTTAACATAGAACCCTATGGCAGTATGGGATTTGAATAGTAACTTAGATGTATTCAGCATGCAGACATTCTTAAGAGGACTTATTTATGTCAAGTGAGCGATACAGGCTCACCTGAGCCTCTAGTTTCTTCAAAACAAAGTAATCTACAACATAATTATGGTCAATGTCAACCTTTTACAAGAAATCAAATATCATCAGATATATTTGTTTAATTACACCAAATTACACAAAAAAGTACATCAAGCTGTTTCCCTCTATTTCTATATGAATGTTTACATTGTTTAATTAACATGGAATAAATTACATGAAGCTAGTGAGAGATTTTGATTTGTTGCATAATTTGTTGAGCAGTTTTTTTTTTTGGAATTTTTAGTTTGGAATTTATTGCTTATTACGGGAATTTAATATTTATTTTTAATTATGTTTTTGCTTTACAAGCTTTGAGAAGTAGATAAATCATAAAAAATATATCTTTAATTCACAGCATGATCGTACATGATGGCAACACTTTCATGTTAAATCTATGATGCCACAAGCACATTTTGTGTCATACCGTAGCTGATTGGTGATATATTTTTTTTAATGAAGTTCATTTTGTGTTAAGATGTATTAATATTCCATGCCTAGGGATGTTTGCATGTAAATGTATAAGTGAAATGTCATTTGAAAGTCAGTCATTCTATTGTATTCCATGCTATAACAGGGTAATATATTTACTATATAAAAACACAAACTGGGTACCAGTCAAAAATAAATCTGGTATCATTATATAAACAATCAGTCTGGATTACAGTAAAAAATGAATGTGGGTACCAGTATATAAAAAACATTTGGACTGTATCAGTTAAAAAGGAATATGGATACCAGTAAAACAATTCATGGACTGTATCAGTTTAAAAGGATTATAGCTATTTTAAAATGCTCAAAATTCATGTTGATTTCTTTAGTTAAATACATAATGTATTTATGTTAGATTTTTACTTTATTACAAAGATATTACAGTATACCAACATGTCTAAACTGAACTTGATGATCAACTGTAAAAAAAAACCAACATAATATCTTTTAAATTTTTGTAAGTTTGATTTTGTAATCTGCTAGTAAGAAAGGATGTGGATGTAAATGAACATGAGAGACTATCCAACTTTACATTTAGACACAAATTAAAGTAAAGGAACAGCTTGTAGTAAGAAAGGACATGGATGGAAATGAACATGAGAGACTATCTAACATTACACTTAGACACAAATTAAAGTAAAGGAACAGTGCTTTTATTTCTGTCTTAAATTTCAGTCACAGTGGAATCTTCAACAATGAGCATAATTAACCCATAACATGAAATGAGTGTGAAACGACCCCTAGCAGTTGATCAGTATTCTTTACTTCTACCACACAGAATAGTTTGTACCAATGGGTCGGCATCAGACATGTTTCAGTGTACAAAGAAAAGTCTTTTTTCTTAAAAATTTATTCGTACATATAGCAACAAAGTTTTTTTTTTGCAGTATGATATTCAAGCTATGTAACTTCTAACTTGTATAATTGAATAATTTAATTTATTGGGCATATCACAGGGCAACATTTAAATCAATATTACATGTATAATTTAATTGTAAGTAAATAATTTATACCACTATAGTATAGTATGTTATATAATCTATCAAGTTTTCTGCAAAGCTGAGAGAAAAACTCTTAGACTGCAAAAGTAGGGTCTGTTTCTGTATTGTGAACTAGCTTTTTTGACCTACATCCTAGTTTTTGACCTACATACTTGCTACAGTACCATAGACAACTCATTAAATAGATGTATAAAAATAGACTATAATTTGTATGTTAGATCATCATTATCAGGTACACGATCAGAGTGATGTGCTATTATATTTATATCATTATTTTGTTCTGTAAGATGAAAATAAGTCAATTAAAATATTGAACATATGTTTGAGTGTAATTCATTACAAGGCCAGATGATTTATTGTAATAAAAAAGACAAAATGACATTTCTGCAAACTGGATTGAAATACTGTAATTGGCCGTTGTTGTAGTGATGGTATGGTACCACGGCCAACAAAGGTCTTTTATGAGCAATCTATGAATCTAAATTTCATTCAGATAATTGAGGCAAGAAAGAATGATTAGTTTTCGGGAGAACCGGAGCTAAACTCCAGTTTTTAGTGGGGTTTGAGTTGCTCAATCTTTTGTTCAGGACACTGATGAAATACACCATTTTACCATTCTACAGATTTATACAGAGGAGATTAATGACTATCATATTAATGACAAAATAGAGATCAACTCCTATGGTATGTAACACAGACTAAATTATGATAATATTATTAATGCCATGTATTTATATATAATTGATTAAATTAGCTTTTACAGTGTTCCTGTATGTGTATTATACATTTCTTTTGTTGGCGTCTAGTATGAAATCCCCATGTATGTATTATTTGACTACATATAATTGTAGGATTTACATCTACCTATGTAATAAGTGTCCATCCATTTTGACATCCAAACATGGTAAAGTGTACTTTACACAACTTATATGATATAACATCAGCTACCTGTGGCAAGGTGTACTCTATTCAAGTTGTTATTGGTAATTTAGACATTTTTCCTTTCCAATATCAGTATTAACAAACTGACAAAATGATTGGTTAGTGTGACACTAAACAGATCACGATGTTAACGGTAAAAGCAATAACATTAGATGAATAATATTCAACCAGTCGTCCTTAGAACAAGCCTAGTGTCTGGAGAATGTCCTTAGAACAAGCCTAGTGTCTGGAGAATGTCCTTAGAACACGCCTAGTGTCTGGAGAATGTCCTTAGAACAAGCCTAGTGTCTGGAGAATGTCCTTAGAACAAGCCTAGTGTCTGGAGAATGTCCTTAGAACAAGCCTAGTGTCTGGAGAATGTCCTTAGAACAAGCCTAGTGTCTGGAGAATGTCCTTAGAACAAGCCTAGTGTCTGGAGAATGTCCTTAGAACAAGCCTAGTGTCTGGAGAATGTCCTTGGAACAAGCCTAGTGTCTGGAGAATGTCCTTAGAACAAGCCTAGTGTCTGGAGAATGTCCTTAGAACAAGCCTAGTGTCTGGAGAATGTCCTTAGAACACGCCTAGTGTCTGGAGAATGTCCTTAGAACAAGCCTAGTGTCTGGATGTCCTTAGAACAAGCCTAGTGTCTGGAGAATGTCCTTAGAACAAGCCTAGTGTCTGGAGAATGTCCTTAAAACAAGCCTAGTGTCTGGAGAATGTCCTTAGAACAAGCCTAGTGTCTGGAGAATGTCCTTAGAACACGCCTAGTGTCTGGAGAATGTCTTTAGAACACGCCTAGTGTCTGGAGAATGTCCTTAGAACAAGCCTAGTGTCTGGAGAATGTCCTTAGAACAAGCCTAGTGTCTGGAGAATGTCCTTAGAACAAGCCTAGTGTCTGGAGAATGTCCTTAGAACAAGCCTAGTGTCTGGAGAATGTCCTTAGAACAAGCCTAGTGTCTGGAGAATGTCCTTAGAACAAGCCTAGTGTCTGGAGAATGTCCTTAGAACACGCCTAGTGTCTGGAGAATGTCCTTAGAACAAGCCTAGTGTCTGGAGAATGTCCTTAGAACAAGCCTAGTGTCTGGAGAATGTCCTTAGAACAAGCCTAGTGTCTGGAGAATGTCCTTAGAACAAGCCTAGTGTCTGGAGAATGTCCTTAGAACAAGCCTAGTGTCTGGAGAATGTCCTTAGAACAAGCCTAGTGTCTGGAGAATGTCCTTAGAACAAGCCTAGTGTCTGGAGAATGTCCTTAGAACAAGCCTAGTGTCTGGAGAATGTCCTTAGAACAAGCCTAGTGTCTGGAGAATGTCCTTGGAACAAGCCTAGTGTCTGGAGAATGTCCTTAGAACACGCCTAGTGTCTGGAGAATGTCCTTAGAACACGCCTAGTGTCTGGAGAATGTCCTTAGAACAAGCCTAGTGTCTGGAGAATGTCCTTAGAACAAGCCTAGTGTCTGGAGAATGTCCTTAGAACAAGCCTAGTGTCTGGAGAATGTCCTTAGAACAAGCCTAGTGTCTGGAGAATGTCCTTAGAACAAGCCTAGTGTCTGGAGAATGTCCTTAGAACAAGCCTAGTGTCTGGAGAATGTCCTTAGAACACGCCTAGTGTCTGGAGAATGTCCTTAGAACAAGCCTAGTGTCTGGAGAATGTCCTTAGAACAAGCCTAGTGTCTGGAGAATGTCCTTAGAACAAGCCTAGTGTCTGGAGAATGTCCTTAGAACAAGCCTAGTGTCTGGAGAATGTCCTTAGAACAAGCCTAGTGTCTGGAGAATGTCCTTAGAACAAGCCTAGTGTCTGGAGAATGTCCTTAGAACAAGCCTAGTGTCTGGAGAATGTCCTTAGAACAAGCCTAGTGTCTGGAGAATGTCCTTAGAACAAGCCTAGTGTCTGGAGAATGTCCTTAGAACAAGCCTAGTGTCTGGAGAATGTCCTTAGAACAAGCCTAGTGTCTGGAGAATGTCCTTAGAACAAGCCTAGTGTCTGGAGAATGTCCTTAGAACAAGGCTAGTGTCTGGAAAATGTCCTTAGAACAAGCCTAGTGTCTGGAGAATGTCCTTAGAACAAGCCTAGTGTCTGGAGAATGTCCTTAGAACAAGCCTAGTGTCTGGAGAATGTCCTTAGAACAAGCCGTGTCTGGAGAATGTCCTTAGAACAAGCCTAGTGTCTGGAGAATGTCCTTAGAACACGCCTAGTGTCTGGAGAATGTCCTTAGAACAAGCCTAGTGTCTGGAGAATGTCCTTAGAACAAGCCTAGTGTCTGGAGAATGTCCTTAGAACACGCCTAGTGTCTGGAGAATGTCCTTAGAACAAGCCTAGTGTCTGGAGAATGTCCTTAGAACAAGCCTAGTGTCTGGAGAATGTCCTTAGAACAAGCCGTGTCTGGAGAATGTCCTTAGAACACGCCTAGTGTCTGGAGAATGTCCTTAGAACAAGCCTAGTGTCTGGAGAATGTCCTTAGAACAAGCCGTGTCTGGAGAATGTCCTTAGAACAAGCCTAGTGTCTGGAGAATGTCCTTAGAACAAGCCTAGTTTCTGGAGAATGTCCTTAGAACAAGCCTAGTGTCTGGAGAATGTCCTTAGAACAAGCCTAGTGTCTGGAGAATGTCCTTAGAACAAGCCTAGTGTCTGGAGAATGTCCTTAGAACAAGCCTAGTGTCTGGAGAATGTCCTTAGAACAAGCCTAGTGTCTGGAGAATGTCCTTAGAACACGCCTAGTGTCTGGAGAATGTCCTTAGAACAAGCCTAGTGTCTGGAGAATGTCCTTAGAACAAGCCTAGTGTCTGGAGAATGTCCTTAGAACAAGCCTAGTGTCTGGAGAATGTCCTTAGAACAAGCCTATTGTCTGGAGAATGTCCTCAGAACAAGCCTAGTGTCTGGAGAATGTCCTTAGAACAAGCCTAGTGTCTGGAGAATGTCCTTAGAACAAGCCTAGTGTCTGGAGAATGTCCTTAGAACAAGCCTAGTGTCTGGAGAATGTCCTTAGAACAAGCCTAGTGTCTGGAGAATGTCCTTAGAACAAGCCTAGTGTCTGGAGAATGTCCTTAGAACAAGCCTAGTGTCTGGAGAATGTCCTTAGAACAAGCCTAGTGTCTGGAGAATGTCCTTAGAACAAGCCTAGTGTCTGGAGAATGTCCTTAGAACAAGCCTAGTGTCTGGAGAATGTCCTTAGAACAAGCCTAGTGTCTGGAGAATGTCCTCTGAACAAGCCTAGTGTCTGGAGAATGTCCTCTGAACAAGCCTAGTGTCTGGAGAATGTCCTTAGAACAAGCCTAGTGTCTGGAGAATGTCCTTAGAACACGCCTAGTGTCTGGAGAATGTCCTTAGAACACGCCTAGTGTCTGGAGAATGTCCTCAGAACAAGCCTAGTGTCTGGAGAATGTCCTCAGAACAAGCCTATTGTCTGGAGAATGTCCTCAGAACAAGCCTAGTGTCTGGAGAATGTCCTTAGAACAAGCCTAGTGTCTGGAGAATGTCCTTAGAACAAGCCTAGTGTCTGGAGAATGTCCTTAGAACAAGCCGTGTCTGGAGAATGTCCTTAGAACACGCCTAGTGTCTGGAGAATGTCCTTAGAACAAGCCTAGTGTCTGGAGAATGTCCTTAGAACAAGCCGTGTCTGGAGAATGTCCTTAGAACAAGCCTAGTGTCTGGAGAATGTCCTTAGAACAAGCCTAGTTTCTGGAGAATGTCCTTAGAACAAGCCTAGTGTCTGGAGAATGTCCTTAGAACAAGCCTAGTGTCTGGAGAATGTCCTTAGAACAAGCCTAGTGTCTGGAGAATGTCCTTAGAACAAGCCTAGTTTCTGGAGAATGTCCTTAGAACAAGCCTAGTGTCTGGAGAATGTCCTTAGAACAAGCCTAGTGTCTGGAGAATGTCCTTAGAACAAGCCTAGTGTCTGGAGAATGTCCTTAGAACAAGCCTAGTGTCTGGAGAATGTCCTTAGAACAAGCCTAGTGTCTGGAGAATGTCCTTAGAACACGCCTAGTGTCTGGAGAATGTCCTTAGAACAAGCCTAGTGTCTGGAGAATGTCCTTAGAACAAGCCTAGTGTCTGGAGAATGTCCTTAGAACAAGCCTAGTGTCTGGAGAATGTCCTTAGAACAAGCCTAGTGTCTGGAGAATGTCCTCAGAACAAGCCTAGTGTCTGGAGAATGTCCTTAGAACAAGCCTAGTGTCTGGAGAATGTCCTTAGAACAAGCCTAGTGTCTGGAGAATGTCCTTAGAACAAGCCTAGTGTCTGGAGAATGTCCTTAGAACAAGCCTAGTGTCTGGAGAATGTCCTTAGAACAAGCCTAGTGTCTGGAGAATGTCCTTAGAACAAGCCTAGTGTCTGGAGAATGTCCTTAGAACAAGCCTAGTGTCTGGAGAATGTCCTTAGAACAAGCCTAGTGTCTGGAGAATGTCCTTAGAACAAGCCTAGTGTCTGGAGAATGTCCTTAGAACAAGCCTAGTGTCTGGAGAATGTCCTTAGAACAAGCCTAGTGTCTGGAGAATGTCCTCTGAACAAGCCTAGTGTCTGGAGAATGTCCTCTGAACAAGCCTAGTGTCTGGAGAATGTCCTTAGAACAAGCCTAGTGTCTGGAGAATGTCCTTAGAACACGCCTAGTGTCTGGAGAATGTCCTTAGAACACGCCTAGTGTCTGGAGAATGTCCTCAGAACAAGCCTAGTGTCTGGAGAATGTCCTCAGAACAAGCCTAGTGTCTGGAGAATGTCCTCAGAACAAGCCTAGTGTCTGGAGAATGTCCTTAGAACAAGCCTAGTGTCTGGAGAATGTCCTCAGAACAAGCCTAGTGTATGGAGAATGTCCTTAGAACAAGCATAGTGTCTGGAGAATGTCCTTATAACAAGCCTAGTGTCTGGAGAATGTCCTTAGAACAAGCCTAGTGTCTGGAGAATGTCCTTAGAACAAGCCTAGTGTCTGGAGAATGTCCTCAGAACAAGCCTAGTGTCTGGAGAATGTCCTTAGAACAAGCCTAGTGTCTGGAGAATGTCCTTAGAACAAGCCTAGTGTCTGGAGAATGTCCTTAGAACAAGCCTAGTGTCTGGAGAATGTCCTTAGAACAAGCCTAGTGTCTGGAGAATGTCCTTAGAACAAGCCTAGTGTCTGGAGAATGTCCTTAGAACAAGCCTAGTGTCTGGAGAATGTCCTTAGAACAAGCCTAGTGTCTGGAGAATGTCCTCAGAACAAGCCTAGTGTCTGGAGAATGTCCTTAGAACAAGCCTAGTGTCTGGAGAATGTCCTTAGAACAAGCCTAGTGTCTGGTGAATGTCCTTAGAACAAGCCTAGTGTCTGGAGAATGTCCTTAGAACAAGCCTAGTGTCTGGAGAATGTCCTTAGAACAAGCCTAGTGTCTGGAGAATGTCCTTAGAACAAGCCTAGTGTCTGGAGAATGTCCTTAGAACAAGCCTAGTGTCTGGAGAATGTCCTTAGAACAAGCCTAGTGTCTGGAGAATGTCCTTAGAACAAGCCTAGTGTCTGGAGAATGTCCTTAGAACAAACCTAGTGTCTGGAGAATGTCCTTAGAACAAGCCTAGTGTCTGGAGAATGTCCTCAGAACAAGCCTAGTGTCTGGAGAATGTCCTTAGAACAAGCCTAGTGTCTGGAGAATGTCCTTAGAACAAGCCTAGTGTCTGGAGAATGTCCTTAGAACAAGCCTAGTGTCTGGAGAATGTCCTCAGAACAAGCCTAGTGTATGGAGAATGTCCTCAGAACAAGCCTAGTGTCTGGAGAATGTCCTTAGAACAAGCCTAGTGTCTGGAGAATGTCCTCAGAACAAGCCTAGTGTATGGAGAATGTCCTTAGAACAAGCCTAGTGTCTGGAGAATGTCCTTAGAACAAGCCTAGTGTCTGGAGAATGTCCTTAGAACAAGCCTAGTGTCTGGAGAATGTCCTCAGAACAAGCCTAGTGTCTGGAGAATGTCCTTAGAACAAGCCTAGTGTCTGGAGAATGTCCTCAGAACAAGCCTAGTGTATGGAGAATGTCCTTAGAACAAGCCTAGTGTCTGGAGAATGTCCTCAGAACAAGCCTAGTGTATGGAGAATGTCCTTAGAACAAGCCTAGTGTCTGGAGAATGTCCTCCGAACAAGCCTAGTGTATGGAGAATGTCCTCAGAACAAGCCTAGTGTCTGGAGAATGTCCTCAGAACAAGCCTAGTGTATGGAGAATGTCCTTAGAACAAGCCTAGTGTCTGGAGAATGTCCTCAGAACAAGCCTAGTGTATGGAGAATGTCCTTAGAACAAGCCTAGTGTCTGGAGAATGTCCTCAGAACAAGCCTAGTGTCTGGAGAATGTCCTTAGAACAAGCCTAGTGTCTGGAGAATGTCCTTAGAACAAGCCTAGTGTCTGGAGAATGTCCTCAGAACAAGCCTAGTGTATGGAGAATGTCCTTAGAACAAGCCTAGTGTATGGAGAATGTCCTCAGAACAAGCCTAGTGTATGGAGAATGTCCTTAGAACAAGCCTAGTGTCTGGAGAATGTCCTTAGAACAAGCCTAGTGTCTGGAGAATGTCCTCAGAACAAGCCTAGTGTCTGGAGAATGTCCTTAGAACAAGCCTAGTGTCTGGAGAATGTCCTCAGAACAAGCCTAGTGTCTGGAGAATGTCCTTAGAACAAGCATAGTGTCTGGAGAATGTCCTCAGAACAAGCCTAGTGTATGGAGAATGTCCTTAGAACAAGCCTAGTGTCTGGAGAATGTCCTCAGAACAAGCCTAGTGTATGGAGAATGTCCTTAGAACAAGCCTAGTGTCTGGAGAATGTCCTCAGAACAAGCCTAGTGTATGGAGAATGTCCTTAGAACAAGCCTAGTGTCTGGAGAATGTCCTCAGAACAAGCCTAGTGTATGGAGAATGTCCTTAGAACAAGCCTAGTGTCTGGAGAATGTCCTCAGAACAAGCCTAGTGTATGGAGAATGTCCTTAGAACAAGCCTAGTGTCTGGAGAATGTCCTCAGAACAAGCCTAGTGTCTGGAGAATGTCCTTAGAACAAGCCTAGTGTCTGGAGAATGTCCTTAGAACAAGCCTAGTGTCTGGAGAATGTCCTCAGAACAAGCCTAGTGTATGGATAATGTCCTTAGAACAAGCCTAGTGTATGGAGAATGTCCTCTGAACAAGCCTAGTGTATGGAGAATGTCCTTTGAACAAGCCTAGTGTATGGAGAATGTCCTTAGAACAAGCTTAGTGTCTGGAGAACGTCCTTTGAAGCTGCTCCTACCGCCACCTTTATCCTACAGTTTATTATTTCCACTTGTAATCTTGGGTCTCGTCATTAATATATCTGTTATATTGCTCATTTAACAAAAAAACAACATTCAATCCAATAATAAATTTTATATCGATTGAACGGTTGCATAGTGCCATTTGCAACAATTTGCCATCTACATTGCAGGAGCGGATCCAGGGGGGGCATACGCCCCCCCTAAAATTGGAAAAAATATGATTTTTTGGCATAAAATCGTGATTTTTCACACGAATTACCCCAAAAATTTTCGCGCCTCTCTCCGCAATTGGAAAAAATATGATTTTTTGGCGTAAAATCGTAATTTTTCACACGAAATACCCCAAAAATTTTCGCACCCCCCCCTCCGCTCGCCGCAATTTTTTTAAGTGCCCCCCCCCCTAACTTGAAATCCTGGATCCGCCCCTGCATTGTAGTGACCAGTGATGGGGAGAGGCCAGTCTTTCTTGGAAACGAACACACAGCACATCTAAGTACATGTAACTAATAAATTGCTACATGTAATTTGCAACAATCTGTCATCTACATCATCACAACCAGGCTTAGTGATGGAGGAAGCTGGTGGTTCTAAGAAATAATATATAGAGTTTCTAAGTAACCATGCAAGTCAAGCACAACCCACAATGAGTGGTATGTGTAGCTATACATAATGGTGGATAATTATTAAGTGGTTATTATAGACGTCTTAGTCTCCATAGCCATTAGAACATCACAGATTTTCCTTATTAACTTAGAATTGACAGTTTTGCTACACACCAAATATTACTTAATTACTGTGAAAGGACTTTTCTTCGTGGGTATCAATTTTCGTGGTTTGGTTAAAAATTACAATTTCGTGGATTTTGTGTTTGTACCCAAAATAAAATTCGTTGATTTTATATTTTCAACATAATAAGTTTCACTGGGTTTCCAAACTTCGAGAAAGCTTCAATACATTTAGACAAATGAGCCGTAGAATTATGTAATCGGAAGTGGAACGTGCATATTAACGTGTTCATTTTCTCAATTTTTTGTTTTTTGTTACATATATCAACTTTGAATCGGAACAAAATCTGCTTTGACTTTCATAATTATAGATCAGTGCAAATCAGTGTTATTTTATCGAATTTGAAAATGAAAAAAAAATCATCTGAAATTATTTTATGAGCACGTACATTTGCAATTTCCATCAATATATATTAAGTTTGTTTTTATGTTTTACAAATATTTAATCTCCATTTTATTTTCAATTTTTGTTTTTCACAACTAAAAAAAGAACAATAAAGTTTGTTTTATCTCATTATTTTGATTCCAATGACAGATTGTACTTGTAAAATTACTTCAGCATGTTCGATCTTTCATTACCCTTATCTCGGAGTGTGAAACCACTCGTAATCAGATCACAAGATCAATCCTGACCCCGGGGCAAATGTACAGTTAACTAATTAACAATTTGAATTGTTTAAAGAAAGGTGATCAAATATGTTAGTTGAAGGGTGTTATAATTTAACAGAGAAATGTTTATACAACACTTAAAAATTTTGTCACCGTTAGTGTTTGGTTTGGAAGTAAATTTTATTACCGAAAGTTGTTAAAATCTTTTCACAAATAAACATTTGTCATTTTTACACATGCATTCAAAATCAAATCATTCACAAACATGTTCATGTGAATTATAACCCATTAAAAGGTTTGCTCGTACTTATTTCGTCATTAAAATTGGCAACTTTCCCCTATGCAGCTGGTCCAGAAAGTCGAGGTCACTCGAGAAGAGCATGGCTATATAGCGATGTCAAACTGCTTCCCAAGTTTCATTGTTCGTTGGATTCTTAATTTCGTGGATCAGCCTACCCACGAAAAAAATTGATTTGACAGTATGTTAATTTCTGTATTATATTTTGTTGTTAAAGTTTTTTCTAAGTCAGTATTCCCTTGTTATATCCCTGTCTTTTGGACCACACTATATTCTGATAAAAAACAAGTGTGGCAATACATTGAGGAGAAATTTACATAAAAACTACATGATTTAAAAACTAGAGGCTCAGCCCACTGAGCCTGTATCGCTCACCTGACAATAGAATGATACTGAAGCAAATCTCAAAGGGAGATAATCATTACCTTAAAAAACAGCAACCATCTTGAATGGAGGGTGGGGGCTGTCGGACACAATTTTGAAAGGGACACACCCAGGGACCATCTATGCCAGGTTTGGACCTTACATAGATGCTTCCTGCCAAGTTTGGCTCCATTTGGCCAAGCTGTTTCAGAGAAGATTTTTTTTTAACATTAGCCAATCAGAAAAAAGAATTAATCTTGGTGGCCATGTTTGTTGGCCGAATGGAACCAAATGAAGAAGCTTTATAGAGGATCTTACATAGATGCTTCCTGCCAAGTTTGGGTCCATTTTGCCAAGCAGTTTCAGAGGAGAAGATTTTTTTAAACAGTAGCCAATCAGAAACAAGAATTGCCCTTGGCGGCCATATTTGTTGGTGGAACGGAATGAAATGGAGAAACTTTATAGAGGACCTTACATAGATGCTTACTGCCAAGTTTGGTTCCATTTGGCCAAGTTGTTTCAGAGGAGAAGATTAAAATATGAAAAAAGTTAACGGACGGACGACGGATGCCAAGTGATAGCAATACCTCACATGGCCCTTTGGGCCAGGTGAGCTAAAAAATGATGAAAAAAAGGGCAATAACTCCTAAATTTAACATCTATCTCTTATAGTTTTTGAAATAAAGGACAAAAAGTATTAACATTTTGAAAATTTGATGAAAAAAGAGCAATAATTCCAAATTGGGTACTCAGATTAACTTCAAAATTGCAGGGTAGGTAGATCTTGATATGCTGCACATTTTTGCAATTTAAACTAACCTTTATCTCTAATAGTCTTTGAAATATCAGACAAAAATGTTTAAATTAAAAAAGGGCAACAACTCCTAGATGGGTAATCAGATTGACTTCAAAATTGCAGGGCATGTAGATCTTGACAAGCTGAACATGTTTTCAGTTTACACTTAACATCTATCTCTTATAGTTTTTGAAATAAAGGATGAAAAGTAATAACATTTTTAAAATTTGATGAAAAAAGGGCAATAACTTCAAGATGGGTAATCAGATTTACTTTAAAATTGCAGGCTAGGTAAATCTTGACATGCTGCACATGTTTGTTGTTTAAACTTAACATCTATCTCTTATAGTTTTTGAAATAAAAAACCAAAAGTATAAAAATTTTGAAAATTTGATGAAAAAAGGGCAATAACTCCAAGATAGGTAATCAGATTTTCTTCAAATTTTCGGGGTAGTTAGATCTTGCTGTGCTGATCATTTTTACCCCATCAGATTTCTGATATTATTAATGGTTTTTGAGTTATTACCAAAAAACATGCAATTTTACCATATGTTCTATTTTTAGTAACAGCTGCCATGTTTGTTGGCCGATTGGAACCAAATGAAGAAGCTTTATAGAGGATCTTACATAGATGCTTCCTGCCAAGTTTGGCTCCATTTGGTCAAGCAGTTTCAGAGGAAAAATATTTTTAAATTAGCCAATCAGAAACAAGAATTGCACTTGGCGGCCATATTTGTTGGCGGAATGGGACGAAATGAAGAAACGTTATAGAGGACCTTATATAGATGCTTTCTGCCAAGTTTGGTTCCATTTGGCCCAGTTGTTTCAGAGGAGTAGATTAAAATATGAAAAAGTTAACGGACGGAAGACAAGTGATGGCAATACCTCACATGACCCTTTGGGTCAGGTAAGCTAAAAAATTGGACTTTGAACTTTGATGGCAATAAGTGAGGATGACGGAATAGCGAGTGTACACTGTTTATAAAACAAAACAAAATGGTCGACAAATTACAACAATACAATTGCAATGAAGCATTTATTATACAACAACCTAACCTGTTAACATTCAAAACCAGATTGTTAACTTACATCATAAACATAACATAAATCTGGTCTTAACACTAACCTAACCTGTTAACAATCACAACCAGATTGTTAACATAACTCTAGTCTGTTAACACTAACCTGACCTGGTAACACTCACAAACAGATTATTAACATAAATATGATCTGTTAACACTCACAACCAGATTATTAACATAAATATGATCTGTTAACACTCACAACCAGATTGTTAACTTACACCATAAACATAACATAAATCTGGTCTGTTAACACTAACCTAACCTGTTAACACTCACAACCAGATTGTTAACATAACTCTAGTCTGTTAACACTAACCTGACCTGGTAACACTCACAAACAGATTATTAACATAAATATGATCTGTTAACACTAACCTGACCTGTTAACACTCACAACCAGATTGTTAACTTACACCATAAACATAACATAAATCTGGTCTGTTAACACTCACAACCAGATTGTTAACATAACTCTAGTCTGTTAACACTAACCTGACCTGTTAACACTCACAACCAGATTGTTAACTTACACCATAAACATAACATAAATCTGGTCTGTTAACACTAACCTAACCTGTTAACACTCACAACCAGATTGTTAACTTACACCATAAACATAACATAAATCTGGTCTGTTAACACTAACCTGACCTGTTAACACTCACAACCAGATTATTAACTTACACCATAAACATAACATAAATCTGGTCTGTTAACACTAACCTGACCTGTTAACACTCACAACCAGATTGTTAACTTACACCATAAACATAACATAAATCTGGTCTGTTAACACTAACAGCCATGGCACCTTATGAATCAACAACAATAAAGCAATTACTACAAAACTCTAAACAAAATGAAAATACATACAATATATAATTGTGAAAACTTTACAAGTGGTCAAAATAGGAAATTTGTAAAATTAAACAGAACTTTTTTTTTCTAAATCAACAATGCAACAATATTTAAAATACATAATCTTCAAATTGTTGAAGGCAATAAAAACCATGATACATAATAATGTGCAGACGTTAACAATTGATTCTAACAGAACAACTTGACATTTCACCATGTTGATACATAAAAAAAAGAAAAGGAAAATCAAGTCACCATACCTACAAATTTGAGATTTCACTTTTAAATCAAATTTTTGGCAATTCATGTTAAAATAGACAACTCCAAATTGCAGTATCTAGTAAGATTCAAGATCAAAGTTAATTTCCAATTTAAAAAAAAAAAAATTAAATCATCACTTGTTATGTTAAAAAAAAAAAAATCAAAATTACACTCTCTCTCTATCATATCTCCAAATGGATCCATCTTCCAATTCTTTTTTTTAAATGTTGATAGATTTCATTTCAGCATTTCACATTTTTCAATTTTATTAACAAATGAACAAACTAATAGAAATATTATAAGAGATACGAATCAATTACATGTACTGCCTAGCTACAAAGAGAGATTCCATTTTCCGGATAATAATGAATCAAGCAAAGCCCAACACAGGAGTCCGAGGTCTCAAAAGGTTGAAACAAATACAGCCCTAGATTAAATAAGAATAAATACAAGTAATAAGAAATATATACACATATTCACTGGTATGTCTTGACTAGTACAAATATTATACACAATAAATTACACGATAATTTGGCAGGTTTTTTTTATAAGGCTTTAAAAATGTAAACATTTATCCAAACAAAATAATTATT
This sequence comes from Bathymodiolus brooksi, assembly GCA_963680875.1. Classification (NCBI taxonomy): domain Eukaryota; kingdom Metazoa; phylum Mollusca; class Bivalvia; order Mytilida; family Modiolidae; genus Bathymodiolus; species Bathymodiolus brooksi. The sequence goes on from OY804585.1 coordinate 95,889,244, forward strand.
GGTCCTTTTCAAGAAATTCTATTGGTCCGATATTACTTCCAATTATAAGATGTTGCAGAATGTGTACAGTACATATGATAACTGATATATTCTCCTTAGAAATGGGCAATAATTTAAATGATAAATCTAACTTTACAAGAAAAATGATACACATATTACCACACTGTTATCAAAACTAATCAATTCTAGGTACTAATCCTATCGTTATGTTATAGCGATCATTCTTTTTATGTATTTCTTGAAGTTTTCATGTAAAAAAAACATTTTAAAGATTAAGTATTCACATTCATATAAAACTAATTACTTATGGGCCCAATTTATATTCTTATTTTATATTGATAGAATTGTTTTAAGTATTTCTTCAAGTTTTCAATAAAAAAAAAATGGATGTGCTATCCAATTTTACACTTAGACATAAATTAAAGTGAAAGAACAGTGCTTGTATTGCTGTTCTAGATTTCACAGTAAAAAATAATACAAAACCATTGAAATATAATATTGTATAACAAACAATATCTAACATTGTAAAAACATATCTAATACAAAAAACACAGTACGTACTAAAAATTTACATTAAAAATTCTCAAATATTATACAAATTGAGATAATTACAACCTTCCAAATTATAATATGGATTAGGCACAGCCTACGGGCGAGCATCGCATCTACGCATAAACATGTACAAATAGTAGTTTGGGTTCTTTTCTTCATTATTCTTGATTATTTTTCTTTGTTCTTCAATTCGACTTACCCGGTTAATTCTATTGCAAAGGAGATTTTTTAGGGCAGAGATATATCAGGGACGACTTTTTTTTAGAGCCGAGATATATCAGGACGACTTTTTTTTTAAGGGTCGATCGTTCTTTAGAGGCAAAACAAGAAGGTCTAACGATTGTCCATTTTTAAAATAAATTATTCGTTTCATGTAAAGAAGCTGTAGTTTCCTTTCTAATTTTTTGGGGGTTATTTTTAAACTGGATAGTTATTTTTTATTCAAATTAAAACGCTATTTCCTGTACTTCACTCCGATTGTCCATTCTATGCCAAAACTTAGAATCAATTTCCGATTGGTATTGATCATATATTGATTCATCTCCTTACACACATGTTGATGTTTAGCTCGCATCTTGCGATGCTCGCTATAACAATTAAATATAAATTTCATTGAATATTTAAAATTGATGACAACCCCATACTAACTACATATAGATTCATTCATAACCTGCTTTAAATTACCTACAACTTATTTAGTGATATTCAAGAAAATTCTATTTATAAGTACTCCATATTGATGGACATGGATCAAGGTGGAGAACCCCATTACCACAAGAATAAGTGTATAACCATTCTTATCACCAAATTTACATGTTACAAATGGGTAGGGAACTACGTGTAGCATGGGGATATCATAAAAATATTTTAAACAGATTTAAAGTAAGTTTACTTCTTCAATACTAGAGTACATGAAATCTCTGTTCCCTTGTTACTCTCTCCCCACATGTGGCATTAACCCTTTATCTACTAGTGACGCCTATATGCGTCAGTAAAAAATAGCTATGAAATCCCGGTGACGCACCTGTGCTTCAGTGATAACTACTATCGCAATCTAATTTATTTCATCAAAATTGGTCAACAAATAATGAAAATATCCAATTTTATAAACTACAGGTAAATATTTACATTCTCTGCAGTCAGCCATTTTGATGCTGCAGTATTCACCCTGGAAACAAGCATCAGTAGTTGATAAGAGATATAAATAGAGTAGTGAATCAGCAGTACAGCTGTAGTAGATAAATAGGACACCCTGAAAACTATCAACATCAGACTTCAACAACTGAAGCACTGACACAAGCAATAACATACAATCATCTTATAAGTAACATTATGGTAAATTTTTAATTAAAGTTGACTTTTAATACTGGAATTTCATTTCTTTTTTCAGTATTAACCATTTCTAAATGATTAGTTGGTTGAATATAGACAACAGTTGCCATATTTTTTGGTAAAACAAGTTCACAACAATAAAAACCAATACATTTTAATTAATTGAGGCTCTAATTATCTATATTTTAATTAATTGAGGCTCTAATTATCTATATTTTAATTAATTGAGGCTCTAATTATCTATATTTTAATTAATTGAGGCTCTAATTATCTATATTTTAATTAATTGAGGCTCTAATTATCTATATTTTAATTAATTGAGGCTCTAGTTATCTATATTTTAATTAATTGAGGCTCTAGTTATCTATATTTTAATTAATTGAGGCTCTAGTTATCTATATTTTAATTAATTGAGGCTCTAGTTATCTATATTTTAATTAATTGAGGCTCTAGTTATCTATATTTTACTTATTGAGGCTTTAGTTGTCTTAATCTAATTGATTGAGGCTTTAAGTCTAAATTAATTGAGGCTCTTGGTCTAAAAATTAATTATTGGGGCTCTAGTGGTCAAAATATAATTGATTAGAGGCTTTAGTGGCTTGTGAATCTTGTAGCCTAATTATCAAGCTTTATCCAATACATTCAATAACTGCTCCATTTTGACATTTTAACATTTGTTTGTTGCTCTTTTTGGAATGTATGGTAAACATACAAAATACATAAATATTTACTTTTCCAAAAACCTTTCATTAAACCCAAATGATCCCTTGGAATGCTATTATATGTATTATTTATACAGTTGTTCCCTTATCATAAGGCCATCCTATATGCAATAAAAAGTGTTCTTATAAGAGGGGTGGCTTCACTTGAAGGGGCAATTTAGTAGAATTTTACTATCTAAAAGCATTTGAAATCTGGCCAGTTAAGGGTAGCCATTGGCGAGAGTGGCTGTATAAGAGGTAGAATACTGTATTAGCACCAAGGTACGCTAAATACCATGTACCTATTATTTATCTTACTTTTTTATTCATTATTACAAACATGATATTTCTTTAAACTGCAAACTTAAATCTATACCATTAAAAAATTGTTGAGCTTTAACAAGATGAACTGTGAGCTAATGCTCACCTATGATACCCCCGCTCTTCGGCAAACAGGAAGTAGGAATCTTGACGGGTCAAAAAACGCTTCCCATGATATGGGGTACCTATATGAAGCTTGTGACCAAATATCAGATTTCTGCCATCAATAGTTGCTGAGAAAAATGCAACGAAAAATGGGGCATATATGTTCAATGTGTAGAAAAATCAACAAAGTCGTCAAACAGGAAGTAGGAATCCGATGGGTTCAAAAACGCTTCCCACGATATGGGGTACCTATATGAAGCTTGTGACCAAATATCAGATCTCTGCCATCAATAGTTGCTGAGAAAAATGTGCATATATGTTCAATGTGTATAAAGACCAACTAAGTCGGCAAACAGGAAATAGGAATCTGACGGGTTCAAAAACGCTTCCCACGATATGGGGTACCTATATGAAGCTTGTGACCAAATATCAGATCTCTGCCATCAATAGTTGCTGAGAAAAATGTGACGAAAAATGTGCATATATGTTCAATGTGTATAAAAACCAACTAAGTCGGCAAACAGGAAGTAGGAATCTGACGGGTCCAAAAACGCTACCCACAATATGGTATACCTATATGATGCTTGTGACCAAATATCAGATTTCTGCCATCAACAGTTACTGAGAAAAATGTGACGAAAAATATCTTGGACGTACGGACAGACGGACAGAGGTAAAACAGTATACCCCCCTCCCCCTTCGGGGAGCGGGGGTATAATCATTGCTGGTAACTAAAAGTTAGTCTACAGTAACTAAATATTGTCTATAAATATACCTATATACAGAGTATAAACTTCCTATCTATGATTACAACATACTGTAAATACTAGTGATGGGAATCGGTAACGTTTTCAAGATCGATGATCGTTATATCAACATCGACCGATGATCGATCATCGGTGACAATTGCCTGCTAAATGTATTTACTGACTATAATTAATCAAGTAGTCTTTATTTCAAGAGTATGATTGACAAAAGTAAAGATATAAATAAATTTGTATCATAAATTTATAAACTATAATTTTTAATTTTTCCATTAGTAAACATTAACTTAGAACAAAACAAAAGATCGTTTTCCATATGTGTTTTACCTGATATAGATAGATAAATAATAGACTAGTCCAAATATGTGTTTGACAAAAGTAAAGATTTGAATAAAATCAAATAATATATTTACAAACTACAATTTTTCCATTTGTAAACATTAACTTAGAACAAAACAAAAAATCGTTTTCCATATGTGTAACACCTGATATAAAATGGACTATTCTGGGAAGTAGATAAATAATAGACTAGTCCAAATATGTGTATTGACTGAGTCAAAAATACGCTTGGACAAAACTACCAGATGTTTGTCACTATGAGGGCAAAAAAAACCAGCTGGGATAAAACTGCAATATTTTTGTCAGTATGGAGACAAAAAAAACCAAAAACAACCAAAGAACAAAGTTAAGCATATATATTTTAGACACTATAGAATCAGAATCGACCACAAGGTTTAAGAATCGATCATCGGATCGTATGACGACGTCCGACTGATTAGTCGATGTTTCCGATGATCGGTACACCACTAGTAAATACTGTTTATAAATTGATCATAATAAAAGTGCTAAATAGAAAAAATTTAATGCTGATCTTTCCAGTTCATCTCTCAGTAAAAAGTAAGGGCCTCTATTTTATAACACCATTGCACATTTAGATAGTAAAGATACTACTTATATGACTTCTTTAGCAGAGTCTTCTTCCCTAAAAGGCCAACTTTTTTCATTGTATACAAAATATTGTATTTATTAAGTCACTTTGTGTAATTTGAAGAGGCAAGACAAAACAGAAATTTGGGCTAAATATTATCTAAGCATAAAAACCTATAAAACCATTAAAAAAAAAAAAAATTAAAAAAAAAACAACCTTAAAGATCTATTAACTGATTATTTTCAGTGCAAAACATGAAAAAAAATCTGGTTTGATTATTCTTAAAATACAAGAAATGTAAAATAAACAAATATATAGAAATACAAATTGGTTTGATTTAAATTATATCTAATATCAAGAGATTCAAAATATACCTGTAACATGATGATTTTTAAATAAAATAAAACATTATATTCCTACAACACAGTCAATGATACATCCATTTCCTTGTATACAATAGTATAATTCTTATATGATTTACATAATTAGAAATCCTATTCTCTGATTGGGTATAAGCGCTTATGGAGGCGGGGTTTTTGTCAGTTTATTTTTCGATAGACGATGTTCACCGGACTACTTTTTTCGTAATGTAAACAAAATGGCGGCTTGGATTCCCGATAATAAAAAAAGATAAAAGAAACAATGTTTATTGTTAATAATCGACAATTATTGTTAGATATGAAATAAAAAAATAAATACCAATGAAAAAAAAAGCTTGTACAAAAAAATTCCGAAAAAAATACTTAAGACAACCATCTATCGATTTTGACCTTTGTAATATATCGTCATCCTGTGACGTAGTTTACAAGGGACGCTGATCGACACAAGCTGGTTACTGATTTATTTTACGATTTTGTGAGCATTTTACTTGTTTGAGTAGCTAAATGCCAAATGCCATCAAATTGGAAAATATCAGTAACTTAATTACATCACCGTCTAGTTATCAATGTAGGAAAACAACTTAAACAAGGTTAGTTCATTTTGTTTTTCATGGCCGACACACATCAATGGAATGTATGTGTGCGTACTGGGGATCACCAAAGGTAAATTTTCAAAACAAATGAAAAGAAAATACTTAGTTACAGAATTATAAGGATTAAACGCATTTTTTCCAGAGTATATTTATGTATAACCTGGACCAATTCACTCACAAACTTTCATAAAAGTCCTTTGGACTTTTATTTGTTTGTGAGTGAATTGGTCCAGGTTATACATAAATAAACTCCGGAAAAAATGTGTTTAATCCTATAATAAAACTACTGTAACAAGGATTACTAACACTGTTAATATACATATATAAATATATATTGACATTGAATTGGTTATATGTTAACACATTACAACATCAAAACTAACATAAAATTTAGGAATTAATATAAAATTTCAATCTAAAAAGTCTAATATATGTAAAAAGAAAATATAATAAAAATGTCTCACATTTTCAACATTATAAAATATTTTATGAGACTTTGATGAATTAAAAAAAAAAGGTCTTCATTATTTTGTTTATCAAGTATGCAAGTCTGAAAGCCTGATATTTTGTTCCTTTAATCGTAAATAAGAGTAAACTATTTTTTACTCTCATGAAAGGAGGCAATTTATATATAAAAAAAAACATTTGAAGGCCTGCTCTGTGTTCAACACCAAAGAGGTTTGTTAATTATTAACTGAAGATGAACAAATACAAACACGGTCCTAATAATATGTCGGGTATGGAATCTAGAAAAGAATATAAAAATGGACCTTTGTAGATTTCATGACCTTAAGTACACTACTGGCAAGGTCAAATATGTGTAGATTATCATTTGGATCCTTGAGAATTTTCATATCCAATCTCTCATTGACTATTTTTGTGGTAATAGAATATGTGTGTGGTATATATAGGTAACACATATTATATGTTATTCAGCTATCAGATATAATGTGACATTCCCGGCTTAGGATCTATATTCCCTGAGGTGCAGCCGAAGGGAATATACATCTTAAGCCGGGAATGTCACATTATATACTCTGTCTGATAGATGAATAACAGATATATTACGGATTTAACCTTTTTTTTTAAATACAACATCCAACTGTATTAAATAAATTTGCCTCTTTTATTTTCATTTTTCGTATCTCTAGATGTCCGTTTCCGTACCTTTGACGTCATTCTTCAATGACGTCAAAATATGTGTCACGTCATATTTCATGTATGGGGTGTCTCATGAAGGAAAATACTGTACTAAATTTCTAAATCAATACAGTTTCATATGTAGTAAATTTTATAAACTTTATAAATATAACATTAATATATCACATAACAAAACAACGGGTTTGCGAAACAGTTTCAATAATTTAAATGTTAACAACATGTAAATAAAACCTTGGTGTGGCACCATGACGTCTAAAGTTTTCAAGGCTCAACGTTTTGTTTATTTGTTATGGTACAGCCGTGGAACATAGGAGTTTGCTGAATCGATCAGGTATTTGTGACGGAATTAATCGTTGTAATATTTTTTTGTTCATGCAGCCGTTTTGAGTATTGAAAACAGCATTTAATTTGGTAAAAATACATTTATTATTCCGAATTATACCATTGATTCAGTGAAGCGTAATGTTTTGTCGTCCATAATTTAATCGTTTTTGGGGACTGAAATATATACCCCGTCTGTTTTCCGAATATATGCTGACATTCAGGGTTGAAGCACCAATGAAAATATGTGTAACAAACTAAATTCGTAATATAAAACAATATAAATTAACTATCATTTACATTGTCATAAAACAATCAAAACAAAAATATAGTGTAATTTGTAGCTTGTAATTAACTGTGTCAAAAATTAAATACATTATGAATTTCACATTGTGCCAACAACTATTTTGGCCAGGATTGTTATAAAATTAGAATAAATGATAATGGTGAATAAGCATAATAATATAGTAGCATAACTAACTATACAGAGGCAATTGATCATTTTATAATAAAATACAAAATATCGTCTTTTACAATTTAATTGTTATACATTTGTAGTGACAGTTTGATTCTGTGTCCTGAATATTATTCCATACATCATTGACCTTTCAACTGTTACAATCATTGACCTTTCAACTTTCATCTTTCATCATTCTATTATTTAACCTGTATGCTGAAGTGTCTGTCCAAATCCAAATCCTTTCGGTCCAAAATATTTTGCATAACAAGCTGTAAAACAAAGAACACTTTCATTAGTAAATACATGTATGCTTTCTTCTTTTAACTTGTAAAGAAAAAATGTAATTATATGAATTACATTTTTTCTTTACAATTGAATATTTTATGCCAATTTTCAAACATTTTCAGATATATCTGGGTGAATATGTAATAAAATATAAACTTCATACGATGTTCAATAAGTGCTGAAGGAGGTGGTATTTTAAAGTGTCGACGATCTTTTGAACAGAGATTTTCGTTTTCCAATTTTTGTGACAAAGTCAAACTCAGATATTAGTTTGAAACAGACCAAGGGGTCTCATGGGGTAATGAATTGATTAAAAAATTTAAATAATGTTTAGGTCAATTAAACACAGGAAGTTGGGATCTTTTTTTATTTTAATTGTTTGTGTGTTATGTCCCTTGTTATGCAAATATTGACATTTGTAAAAGTTTCCATCTCTGACTTGCAAATTAAAACTATATTCCATTGGATCAAATACAGATTGTTTAATTTTGGGTTTTAGACAATTTCAATTAATCCCTTTAATCTTGCAAAAAACAGTAAAACATTTTTAATGAGGGAAAATGCCTAAAAATGTAACTTTGTTTTGTAAATGTCATATGGACTGCGTCAGAGGAGTAATGGTTATCCTGTTTGTCTCATTTACAGAAGATCGTAAGTTTGAGTCAAACCAAAGACTATGACATTGGTAATGGCTGAAAGATTGTGTGACTTGGAATCAGGATAATGTATCCAAGAGGAGTGACATGCCTACCTGCCGATTGTTGTTTCAGTGAGCTAAAACCATAAAAAAAAATCCAACTAAGCGTGCTGGTCTAGTACAAAGTAGACCTCATCATCTCATCCAAAGTAACTTGGTATCGCTATGATATAGTGGAAAAATTGCTCATTTGGCATTAAACAACAGCCACTCACTCACAGCATGTCATATATGTCCTTACAATGTTATACATGTGACTTACATCTACAGAAAACATCATCGTCTTTATGTGTTAAGGTTGTAGAGTCTAAGCCTTTCCCACATGAAGTACATTTAAAACAACTCTTATGGTATGTCTGCAAAATAAAGTTATTGAATATTTTATACTGCATGTATGAAAGATATATAAGGAATATTTGAAATTGTTGAACAGGTTATACAATATAACCTGGTTTGGGTCAGTTTACGCTTAATAAACCGCGAATCGGTTTATGAAAAGCGTAAACTGACCCAAACCAGGTTATGCAAACTTGTATAACCTGTTCAACAATTTCAAATATTCCATATAATTTAATTTTTACAACAAAATTTAATGATTCCTCGATTTTAATTACGATTATTTCATGTGACTATTTGAATTTGTCGTTGGCGGATGAACACGTTGGTGACGTCACAATACCAACCCAGGTTATCGAGTATAACCAAAATGTTCTCCAGGCGGATTAGCCAATCAGATTGAAATATTCAAATCAAATTAAATTATTACACAATGTATATTATAATCAAACAACACAAAGTGACAAAACATTTGTAATGTTATTTTCTAAATGTAAGAAAAATGTTAATATAATCTGGGGGATTTCTAAAGTTAGTTATAATGGCTTTTCAATTCATGGAAAGCATACTTTTTGTACATTTTGTAAATTCTTCATCAGTCAATGAAGTGTAAAATAATTCAACGGCGCTCACGTCCAGAAACTATTTTCCAACATCATAAAAACTAACCGTTGAAAATGTGGAATATGAAAACAAATAATAATAATTATAATTGTATTTAATGATGTAAAAATGTAATTGTAAGTCTTGAATGCAATTTTTGTATCTTTAATGGGTGTAAAGCATTGACAAAAGTACAATTTTTATATGAAGCGATATTGTGCTTCATATAAAATGTACTTTGGTTAACACGTTTACATGCCAACAAGACCACAAAAGATTCCAATCAATCTTAATTAAATCCAGGCATTTAAAAAAACATAAATTCCTAGATAAAAAACTAAACGACCCTCAAATATGTGAATTTCTCTAAAACTTGGCATAGATTAAACTTAAATGTATTAAAAGAAGTTGTAATATGTGGATATTTAGGGAAAGAGTCACAAAATGTTTTAACTAATGTACAATATCTATAACATGTCTGTTATTATCAAGTAGAAAAGGAAAAATGGGAAAATTCATCATAAGGATAATCTGATTTTGGTGTTTAATGCCACTTTAAACAATATTTCAGTTATATCTTGGCGGCGAGTTTTATTGATGGAGGAAACCAGAGTACCTGGAGAAAACCACTGACCTGCCTCAAGTCACTGACAAACTTTATCACATAAGGTTGTATCGAGTACACCTCGCTCATCATAAGGTATTGCTTTATAATTTTTGGTACCAAACATCAACAATCGATAATTTGTATTTGCAAGGAGGAAGTAGAATAAGCAATGAGTTTGAAAATGTATCACACTGTATAGAGAAACCTGGATAAATATTGACAGCTGTAATTTTAGGGTTTTTATTACATCAAGCCAAATACATACTTTTAGTAAACAGTAAGTTGATAGGTTTTTATTAAAAAAAAATGCATCAATGGTTACTGACTAAATCTTAAAGTTGTCTCTAGGTTCTATCAGCTTGCCTCATATCCTCCTCCCTCTAAATTTATATGTGAAATGCCCAATACCATCCTCCTCTCAAAATATGAGTTTACATCAAAAACAAACATTAATAGTATCAGCTTTGTGTAGCTTTTACATCTAATATTAATATGGTTACTAGGGGGAATGGATTTTAAACATGCATTGATCACTTCCATGTGAAACACAATTATTACAAATATTTTCTGAACAATCAATGACAAAAACTTGATGGAAATGTTATTATCCTGTTAAGAGAATTCATCCAAAAGATGCTATTTGGGTTATTTAAATAACATCTATTTAAATATCTATAAACATAGGGTTATGGTTATGGTGTTTAATGCCACTTTCCACAATATATCAGTTATACTGTGGTTGTCAGTTTTATTTGTGGAGGAAACTGGAGTACCCGGAGAAAACCACAGATCTGCTGTAAGTCACTGACAAACTTTATCACATAATATTGTATCGAGTACACCTTCCTATTAACATAGCCATAGGTCAATCACAATCCTATTGTTATGTATATAGTGCTGTCACAGTGTTTAACATGACACGATTTAGATGTAAGTAAAAATTAATAAAAATCCATCCAAAAAACCATGAAGGACTCGACTAGGATTTAATTTTAGCCTGTGGATCCCATAGTAAAATATAGGGTTTGGGTTTATGGTGTTTAATGCCACTTTCAACAATATTTCAGTCATATCGTGGCAGTCAGTTTTATTGGTGGAGGAAACAGGAGTACCCTGGGAAAACCACAGACCTATCGCAAGTCACTGACAAACTTTATCACACAATATTGTATCGAGTACACCTCACCATGAGCAGGATTAGAACTCACAACTTTAGTGGCAATAGGCACTGATTGCATAGATAGTTCCAACTACCATATGATCACGACCACGACGCCCCATAGTAAAATATAAATATTTACTACATGTAGAATGATATAAAAGTGCAAAGGAAAGAAGAAATTAGACTACTGATAAGATATTTTGTATGTAGATATACATCTAAACTAGCAGAAATTAAAACAGTTTTCAAGGTTAACATTGTGAAAAGAACTAACATTTTTTCTGATGTTCTTCATCCTAAAATCACAGTATATAATATAGAAGATATTGTTTTTGGTGATGGGATGGGATTATGGTGTTTTAACACCACTTTCAACAATATTTCAGCTATATCATGGCGGTCAGTTTTATTGGTAGAGGAAACTTGCGTACCCGGAGAAAACCAGACCTGTCGCAAGTAATTGACAAACAATTGTTTTTGGTCAAGTATTTACATGTACATAACTTATTAATAGACACGTAGGATCCCAATACAACAGGAAATATATACAAGTTTATCTCAAAGTAATGGACGATTCATGAATATTCATTTCATATGGAGGACTTCTACAGTATCAATTAGAACACTTCTGGTCTGTTGTTCACCGATGACTTGTTACAGATCTTGTAAAAAGTGAATAGCTATTAGTTCTACATATTATTATTTTTCTATGTTATTATTGCTTTTTTTTACTTGAAAAAAAAAAACATGTTTCTTTTGGGTATGGATCATGTTTTCATTCTGATTTTTGAAGAAGTACATAAACTGTTAACTATCAGTATTCAATTCCTCTTTATTACACTGTCCATATTGATATTGTCATAATTTCTTTGAAAGTATGTGATTTTTTTTTAAATTGAATTGAAATGGTGCAGGTTGTGTGTATTGTTTAGCCTATGAATGTCTAGCTATCAAGAAAAAATGGTTGGAAAATATCTTTAACAAGTTCAACTCGGCCACATATTTGTATCCAAATGAAGGCAGGACCAATACTTTCTCTGATTTAAATTTTGGGGATTTTGTGGCAATTTATGGTCGTTCATGATGGTGTGCTTGGCCGGTCTGTCAACTACAACCGTAGAACCTGTCTATTTCAGAATAATTCCATGAAATTCTATAACAGTAGTAACATAAATATCTTAGTTTTATGTAACAAGTATCTACATTTTAGACAAGCCGTTCATATCAAGTTGAGCAAACCACATTTTCAACAGTATAAATGAGCTTAATGAATAATAATGTTGTTTTTTTTTATTATAGAGAAATGACTTCATTATCTCCTGATAATAAGAACAACAGTTTCCTTATGCTCTATGTTTTGTAGCAGAAATCAAAATGACACCATATTATTGACAGTTGATAAAGAGTCCCTCCCACTCATGTAGATGAGCTTAGAAAGTAATTTAAGACAAGATAAACACAGTTCAAGTAAAGTGCTAAAGTGCTAACAAAATTCACATTGCTAGAATGTTTATTGCCATGACTGCTGGCCAGTATGGGAAAAAAAGAAGACATCTGTGCTACAGAAAAATATCAGAATTCACCAGATAAGTTTTGTTAAGACTAGATATACATGTACAATACAACATCAATATCTATTTCATTCAAATGAAATAATAATGTGTTGACCTCATCTCCTGAAGGATTTTCTTCCTAACAAAAATAAAAGAAAATGTTTTTTTACAATATACACAAAGAAAATCTATTAATAGATTATCAATGTTGTAAATATTATTCATACTTGCCAACTGCAAAGTGTCAAAGAGGAACAAGAGTGGGCCAGGGTATGGGTGTTTAATTAGTGGTCTTAACAGTTAACACTACTGATATGAGTTCATGCTCCGTTACTGGGGTATGGGTGTTTAACTAAAAGTCTTAACAGTTAACACCACTGATATGAGTTCATGCTCCGTTACGTATATTGCCAGTCTTCGCACTAACCCACTTGCCCGAAGTGCGGGACAAGTAAAACTGGATTCGGACAAGTGAAAATTATAAAAGAATTTGTCTGAATAAATAGAATTTTTTTCTAAATTTGGCTTTCGGGCAAGTAGGTGAAAAAAATTAAGGCAAATACTGTATAACAAAAGGGCAATATGTCCTTCAAAAATAGTCTGATCCAACTGTTGTAGCGATATGCAAAAATAGTCTGATCAAACTGTTGTAGCAATATGCAAAAATAGTCTGATCAAACTGTTGTAGCAATATGCAAAAATAGTCTGATCAAACTGTTGTAGCGATATGCAAATCTTGATTTGGTAATAAGGAAGCTTGCAAAGTTTTGAGTAATTCCTATTTAAAACAAGATGTTGCATGCTACCTCGTGCTAAGAATAACCCCACTCATTCATTTGTAAGTTGCACGATAAACAGGAAGTAGATGTGTGGTAAACCTGGAAAGGGGAGACACAGTACAAGTCACCATGCCAAAGCCATATATCAAATATAAAATCATTTCTTCCAGTAGAAGCTGAGATAACTGTTACGAAAGTTTTCATTACGACAAACATGAAAAATTCTAAGTCGCACTGTAAACAGGAAGTAGATGTGCGGTAAACCTGGAAAGGGGAGACACGGTACAGTCACCATGCCAAAGCCATATATCAAATATAAAATCATTTCTTCCAGTAGAAGCTGAGATATCTGTTACGAAAGTGTGAACGGACGGATGGACAAGGTGATTGCAATATAGCCCCCACTCTATGAGTGGGAGTATAATATAGGAGGAGTTGCATGGGGAAACATAAATATCAAAGACAATATTGTAGAAACGTGGAGAAAAAATGTGGTTGTATAATAAAAACCAGTCGATTCATGCTTAATGTACTTTACAGGAAACACTACATTTAACAAACAATGAAATGGGGGCATTCAAGCATAAAAATAAATCCAACAAAAAGTCTGATAAAAACCAAAATGTTTCGAGTTCTAAATATAAATATAACTTACTTGTCCTCCTCCAAAAACTTTCTCTGCAAAGTAGACAGCTTTGCCACATCTAGGACATATGTCCCCGCCTCCTATTACAGCATGTTGTTTCGTCTCTGGAAGTAGTGGTGCTGCTTGGGCAATCGACAAGCTTGAAACATTACTATAGATAGAAATAGTATTTACGGTAATTAGCTATGCATAGTATACATGTGCATTCTTGTGAATTTACAAGTATTGTATGATAAATATACATAATCTATAAATAGAATGGACAGTCAATGTTCTTTAAGACACAAGCAAGTGAATTTTTTTTAAATTCATAAAAATATTTTAGCTATAAATGAGATGATGATGATGCTTGCTGTTTACTGACTTGATTTGATTTATTGTGTTTAACGCCACTTTCAACAATATTTCAACTATATCATGGCGACCAGTTTTAGTGGTGAAAGAAGCCGGAGTACCCGGAGAGAACCACCGACAATGGGCAAGCAATTGATAAACTTTATCACTTCCGGCTGCGAGTCGAGTGCACCCTTTTTTGTAATTTACAAAGCTGGGCGCGAACCCATGCCGTATTGGTGATAGGTTTGTATGAGTTGTTAGGTAATCCAACTATCTAACTCATTGAGCCACTTGACCCGATCATAGATCAAATACATGATCATCTATACTTGAGGCTATGACGCAATAAACCAATAGTTTTAGTACTGAGGAGGTTGAAATTTGAACTTTAAAAAACATTTCAAAATTTAAATCAAAATATGTCACAGTATAACGTACTCCCTGGTAACCATGGTGTATGTTTTGAGGCAGTTGAAATCTTCACTTAAAATCATGTGTACATTCAAATTTTAAACAATGTCACAGTATATAACCTACTCCCTCGTAACTTCCTCAGGATTGCCTGTATCCATGGACAGACCAGAAGCACCACCAGCAAATCCATAACCTTTTGGTCCAAACAGCTTTCCATAACAATTCCTACAGAAGATGTCATTATCATGGTCAGTACAGGTTGTACTGTCCAACAACTTATTACAGTTCCCTGTAAAAATAAATCAAATATATATCTTAAAAACAAAACTTAGGTTAGGTATAAATGCCACTTTCAACAATATTTCAGTTATATCATGGTGGTCAGTTTTTTTGGTGGAGGAAATTGGAATACCCACAGAAAATGACCGACCAGTTGCAAGTCACTGACACACTTTATCACATAATGTTGTATCGAGTACATCTCGTCATGAGCAGCATCTAAATTCACAACTTTAGTGGTGATAGACATTGATTGCATGGGTGGTTGTAAATCCAACTACCATACAATCACGATAACGACGGCCCGTGTTTAATGGGACCACTAAATGTTGTAGCATCAACTTCTTACAACTATTGTCTAGAAATGTTATTAAAAAAGAATAGGGTGTCTATAAAAGCCATGTCATGTCAGCGGTCTTTGATTAATCTGCAACATTACAACAATTTTTTTGAAATGTTGCTTGTTGTGGCAAATGGAAATCTTAAATAAAATAGAAAAATAACAAAGATGCATATCAGTAGGTTATGAGAAGGAATGTGGAAAAATAAGTTAAATTCCATCAATGAATGTGGTAAAATAAATTCCATCAACGAATGTGGTAAAATAAGGTAAATTCCATCAATGAATATGGTAAAATAAGTTAAATTCTATCAATGAATGTGGTAAAATAAGTTAAATTCCATCAATGAATGTGCTAAAATAAGTTAATTCCATCAATGAATGTGGTAAAATAAGGTAATTCCATCAAGAAATGTGGAAAAATAAGTTAATTTCCATCAATGAATGTGGTAAAATAAGTTAAATTCCATCACTGAATGTGGTAAAATAAGTTAAATTCCATCAATGAATGTGGTAAAATAGGTTAATTCCATCTATGAATGTGGTAAAATAAGGTAATTCCACCAAGAAATGTGGTAAAATAAGTTAAATTCCATCAATGAATGTGGTAAAAATAAGTTAATTTCCATCAATGAATGTGGTAAAATAAGTTATATTCCATCAAGGAATGTGGTAAAATAAGGTAATTCCATCAAGAAATGTGGTAAAATAAGTTAAATTCCATCAAGGAAGTTGGTAAAATAAGTTAAATTCGAAAAGTATTGTAATAGTGTGACAATGAAAAGTGACTGTGATCTTGGCTGTGGACATTGTTTCACAAAGTCTCCATTGATCCTGTATACAACTAACTGTAATGAATTTGTTTTTACTTGTACTTGACACTTATATGTGTGAAATGGTACCCTGTGATGCAATAAACTATTCAGTATGTGTTTATATCGTAAAGACTAAAATCTTATAAAAGTTGCCTGAAAAGCATAGATCTAAAAAAATTGACATTTTAAATAAACCGTCACTTTGAACATCATGCGCCTCAGGGAATATAGAACCTAAGCCGGGAATGTCACATTATATACCCTGTCTGATAGCTGCACCTCAGGGAATATAGAACCTAAGCCGGGAATGTCACATTATATACCCTGTCTGATAGCTGAATAACAGATATATTACGGATTTAATCGTTGTTTTTGTTTAAATACAGAATCCAATAGTATTAAATATATTTGTGTCTTTTATTTTCATTTTTCGTATTTTAAGATGCCCCTTTTCGTACCTCTGACATTCTTTCTACAATGACGTCAAAATATGTGTCACGTCATATTTCATATATGAAGTGTCTCATGAAGGAAAATCCTGTACTAAATTTCTAAATCAACACAATTTCATATGTAGTAAATTTTATAAACTTTATAAATTTAACATTAATATATCACATAACAAAACAACGGGTTTGTGAAACATTTTCAATAATTTAAATGTTAACAACATATAAACAAAACCTTGGTGCGGCCCCATGGCGTCGAACATTTTCAAGGCTCAACGTTTTGTTTATTGTGATGTTTACGTTTGTTATGGTACAGCCGTGGAACATAGGAGTTTGCTGAATCGATCTAGTGTTTGTGACGGAATTATCTGTTGTAATATTTTTTTGTTCATAGTCGTTTTGAGTATATAAACAGCATTTAATTAGGAAAAAATACATTTATTATTCCGTATTATGCTATTGATTCAGTGAAGCGGGTTTTTTTTCTCGGCCATGTTATTATCGTTTTTGGGAGCCTGAAATATATACCCTGTCTGTTTTCCGAATATATGCTGACATTCATGGTTGAAGGACCAATGAAAATTTGTGTAACAAACTAAATCCATTATATAACATAATATTGAATATATGGGCAAGTTCCTGAAGTGTGCAAAATACTACAGTAGTCCCGGGGCTACTGTCCCCTTCTACAATGAAAAAGTGGCCTTATAAGAGGGATTCCTATCTTGACAGCGACTGAAATATGGCCTAAAAAGAGTGGTAGCCTTTTATGGGAGGTGCCTTATAAGAAAGGGACTATACTGTATCCCCAGTTTTAATATATTCTTTCAACAATAATTCCTACATTATCCTTACCACATCTAAGACATAGTTTGTGGTACTTCTTTCCTAGAGCACTGACTTCTTCAGCAAAGTAGACAGCTTTACCACACTTAGGACACATGTTACCCCCTACAAACTTCCTGTCACCATCACCATTAATCAGTGGAGCTGCCTGAGCCTTCTGATAGCTTGATACATTCCTATAATAGTAGAAATTTAAATCAATATTTCTAATAAACTAAATCTAAAGGTTTTTTTTTGCTTTTTTTAGGTTTTAATGATTGATTGATTAGTGTTTAATGCCAACTAGCAATATTTCAGCTTTATCGTGGCATCACCAATTTTTTTTTTTAACTTCTGACACCTTTTTTTTTTAATGAGGATGGATTTTTTTTTTTTTTTGCTGTTATAATAATGGCAACAACAAAATTTGTGTACAGTCTATGATCTATAATTACAATGGATAAGGTTACCAGAAATATATGATAAGTATATTTGATAAACATTTTCAATTAATGTACAAGTCTGGTACATCTCATTATTGTCAATTGGGCATAAACTTTCATCTCCTTGGTGAACCGAGTAGCTATTATGGTGAGTTGGGAACAAACTTTCATCTCCTTGGTGAATAGTCGTTATTATGGTGAGTTGGGAACAAACTTTCATCTCCTTGGTGAATCGAGTAGCTATTTATTACATATCAAAAAATTGACTTAATTGTTATATTACTATGACTCACTTGTGTTGCTTTCTTGTGCTGATAACATAGGATGTCAATTATTTAAATTCCTTGTGCTGATAATATAGGATGTCAATTATTTAAATTCCTTGTGCTGATAACATAGGATGTCAATTATTTAAATTCCTTGTGCTGATAACATAGGATGTCAATTATTTAAATTCCTTGTGCTGATAACATAGGATGTCAATTATTTAAATTCCTTGTGCTGATAACATAGGATGTCAATTATTTAAATTCCTTGTGCCGATAGCATAGGATGTAAATTATTTAAATTCCTTTTGAAATAAAATCACTTATTTTAAACTTTTATACCAGGTCTGATGGACCAGAACAGTAAGTGATTTCGCTTAATGCTAGATCACTGAAACAACAGTTTGTGGGTAGGGTAGGGCCACTCCACTTGAACACATTATTGTGATTCCAAGCCAACCAGTCATTGCTCTTTCTCCTTAATGCCAAGTGCTCAGTGGAGAAGCAGCAAAGACCAATTTGACATTTGATTTGATCTGACCCGAGCTTGAACCCTCTATATACCACATCAAAGGTTTACATACTAACCATTACACCACTGATCCAGAATAAAGTCAAGGATAAGGTTTCTAAATAAAGTTAATAAGATGCCAGAGTAATATGATTAACTTACTTAGTCGTTACTTCTCCTCTCACCCCTGTATCCATATTTAGTCCTGATGAACCTCCAGCAAAGCCGTAACCTTTTGGTCCAAAATTTTTACCATAACAGGATTTACAATAAATTTCACCATCGTGATCGTTACATGTTGTGCTGTCTAACTGTTTTTTACATTGATCTACAAATAAACACAAATTCTAAAAAAAAGATCAAATAAATAAAAAAAAGTAATTAATTGAAAAACTGCAGGATTCAATCACTTAAGTAATCACCAAGGTATTTCATAATATCCAAGAAAGCTGTAATTAATTAATTGTAAACTGAAAATACCTATTAAAGGCTAGTTTCTGATGCAGATATAGCTTTGCAGATCCCTGCAAGTGATGTGATTATTTATAGCGAGATAAACCGCTGTAAAAAAATCAATACATGTACCTTTATAATTATCTGATAAAGGAGTTAGTTTACTTAATGTGATGAAATAAATATTCATCTAACGGTCAAGGTCATTCTGTCATTAAAGTTCAAATCTAAGGCTATTCTTAAAAAGATATTGGATTGGTTTAAACCGACTTAATAAAGTTTAAGCTGATAGAGTCAAGGTCGTCCTATAATCAAAGTTCAATTCTAAGGCTATCATTAAAAGATACTGGGTCTAATCAGACAAGCTTCAGTTGGTAGGTACATGTAGATAGGCTAATTATTTTTTTCTTTTCAATTATCTGAGAAACTTTCTTTAATACAAAAATCTGGATAAAAGAAATAAAACAAAATTTGGAATTCCTGATAAATAATTTAATGTCAAGGACAGTTTTAGAGTAAGGTTACATACAACAAACTAACATTACTCTAACTGTGGTTGAGAACTACACATTTTCTTGTCTAAGGAGAGCTTGAAGATACCAAAGGAGTAATCAGAATCCATAAATCGAAGAAGGATATAGAAAACAATGGCCAAAAGGACAAACAACGATCTACAAAACATTACACAAAAAACTAAAGATCGAGTAACACGAACCCCACTAAAAACTGGGGGTAAATTCAGGAAGGATAAGCAGTTCCTGCTCCACTAGTAGCACCCATCGTGTTACTCTAGTTACAAACCCGGCGATAAGTCATGAATGACGAAAGGACAGGAAAATGTTCACGACAAGTGGAATATATCGATGGTCATCTGTGACACAGATGTCCCGTAATGGTTAACCAAATCATGGTGGCACCTGTAGAACTTTGGAAGTGATGACTTCCAACTTAACCAAAAGGAACCCTTGGTTCAGTAGCTTTCTTGTTAGCAGCAATCTTCTATCAAGGAAATACTGATAGGAACCACAAGCTCTGGAATATTAGATCAACTGAGAGATGCATACTCTATATGATATGCAGGCACTGCTGGAATGTTGCTACATATAAATGGAAAGTTCACAATAGGAAAATTGAAATCATCTCTTTTATTGTAAAGTTTTGTTTTTAACTGCCCCTCACTGTCAATTTCGAGATGTATGTCAAGGTCTGAAGCAGATCTAACTGTATCTGTGGTATCTTTTATTTCAAGCTCAATGGGATAGATGCACTATAAATTTTACTAGTGTGGTTGAGCACTACAAATTTTGCTTGTTTAAATGTGGTTGGGCACTACAAATATTGCTTGTCTAAATGTGGTTCGGCACTACAAATTTTGCTTGTCTAAATGTGGTTGGGCACTACAAATTTTGCTTGTCTAAATGTGGTTGGGCACTACAAATTTTGCTTGTCTAAATGTGGTTGGGCACTACAAATTTTGCTTGTCTAAATGTGGTTGAGCACTACAAATTTTGATTGTCTAAATGTTGTTGAGCACTACAAATTTTGCTTGTCTAAATGTGGTTGGGCACTACAAATTTTGATTGTCTAAATGTGGTTGGGCACTACAAATTTTGATTGTCTAAATGTGGTTGGGCACTACAAATTTTGATTGTCTAAATGTGGTTGGGCACTACAAATTTTGCTTGTCTAAATGTGGTTGAGCACTACAAATTTTGATTGTCTAAATGTGGTTGGGCACTACAAATTTTGCTCGTCATTGCCATCCCATCAAACAGACAAGAAACAATTTAACAGAATTGGGTTTTTTCCAATACCCATGTCATAATCACGTCTAGTCATCATGATTTGAAAGCAAGGCAATTATCAGGGGTTAAAAAATCTTGGACCACCTCACTAGCCCAGGGCTAGCATACTCCCAAATATTACTAGCCCGAATCTATGAACCACTAGTCCTGGTCAATACCATGATTTCATGAATCCCACTTGCAGACTTGAACCCTTGTACAACATGTACAATGTACAGTAGAGTTCGTTTATAACGAACAGGCTTGTAACGAAATCAGGCTTATAACGAAGTAAAGATAAATCCCCGGTCCAATCGCTATTTAAACAATGTATTTTTGAAGGCCTATTACGAAGAGAATTTTAAACCCAAACAACATTTTTATTACTCAAAATTGACCTGATATAACCAAGAAAATTGCTGAACAAACAAATCATTTACCTGTCTTCCGTTACGCACGGACGATCACATATTAGAATGGCACTTGCACGACACTGACACTTCCGTTATCGGCAATTGAAAAATCAATAATCCCACCCGAGATGTTGCTAATGATGTCAATTAAGACTTTTCTTTAAAATATTCAAACAATAAAATGGGTATTAATGATTAACAAGTTGTCAATTAATAACACAAACGTTAATTAATTGCATTAAAAATTAATAAAACGTAATCTAAATTTTAATGAATGGATGCACAAGTTAAAGAAATTAAAAACAAAGTCATGTGTGAGATTAATTCATTCGCTATTGTTTATTTTTTCTTTGATGATACTCTTTAATTAAACAATAAAGCGTCCTTTAAATTTTAATTCTACCGTTGTTTTTCACACTGCAAGCCGAACATTGTGGTGATCATTCAGTATGGCTAGCAGAAAGAGAAAGGCAATAGATCTTGATACAAAATATCAGGTCAGATCAGTTTTATTTTAACTGCTGAATTAATAAATTTTATTCAACAATTTTCCTTTTTGTTTTTATCTATTCAGAAAAACGATGTCATATTTTAACAGTATAGGTCACGTTAATTTATTCCTCAACATAGCTTGCATTATGAATGTTGTTACAAAAAAACAAAGACTCACAAAACAAAATCCGCTGAAAGTATTTTATTACAACAAAATCATCGAAGTAAAAACATTATTATCTGTCAAAAAATAACAAAACAAAGCAAACAAAACAGTTACACATCACTTGAAATAATTTTTTTGAAATATTATACATCATTTTTCAAAAGGGGAGGTAATTCTACATTATTTCTCTTATAACGAACGATGCCTATAACAAAATAAGATCGAGAGTCCCCTGGAT
Source organism: Bathymodiolus brooksi (assembly GCA_963680875.1). NCBI lineage: Eukaryota > Metazoa > Mollusca > Bivalvia > Mytilida > Modiolidae > Bathymodiolus > Bathymodiolus brooksi. Next base: position 95,911,754 of record OY804585.1, read on the forward strand.
TTCGCTATAAACGAACTCTACTGTATACTAGTTTAACTATCTTTCTTTTCAGATCTGGTATTGCGTTTTATTTTCACTTATTTTCCACAATTCAGGTCACTGTAATGCAAAAAAAAAAAAATTGTGTGTTTACGGTCGGTCACATGTCAAAAAAATCTAGGGTCGGTCAGCATTATTATTATTTTTTTTTTTTAATATTGGCAAAACCGGAAATATTTGTTCCCGGTTCCGGAATCCGATATTTCATTTTAGAAATTTCCGGTAAGCCGTCATTTGTTGAAGCTGTTTTATGACGAGTTACGCAGTTTTTCTACCTTCTTTGCTCTCAATTTCGACAAAAAACTAGCAGATGAATAAATAAAACATTGCTGCTGATTAAACAATATATAACATATATGAATATAAGTAGATACGCGAATATTGACAAGTTTGTCAATATCCGATATATATTTTTACTAGCCCGTCGGGCATACAGCTGATTATTTCAGCTAGCCCAAATGTGGAAATTACTAGCCCCGGGCATCGGGCTAGTGGATTTTTTAACCCCTGAATAATGTTGCATAAATTTTCAAAGGGTACAACTGCTGGATCATCTTACAAAGGTTACGTTTTATTTGGGCGTGGTTTTGAAAATGAAGAATAAAATATTTGTTTTGATTTTGAGCGTACCTGATGTAGGTTATTCCAGAAACGTGTCGTGCACACTAAATTTGATATCTACGTTTTTATTTCAAGTGACGATAAACTCCAAATGACCTTTGGTAGTTGGCAAGATGTTCGTTATTTACCATCAATGAAGTGACAAACAATAGAATTCAGATAGATGAATAAATTTGAGTAAAATGTGGAAAAACAAGTTTACATATACGTATGATATATACAAAATTATATGTTTTCTTATTATTTGTTCGATTAATTTTTCTGATCAATGAAATATTATACCAATAATTAATTAAGGTTTTTTACCCACAACTAATCTTTTGTGAACAATTGAGTATTATTTTTTTGATGATACTTATATATTTACAACCATTGGTAAACTAATCAGTAACCATGGCAACCAATAATTTTACACATAAATGGTGCTTACATGACTTTTTTTCAATAGATAAGGGTTTGTCAATTAATTTTTTCACATTTTGGATAATAAAAGTATTCTGTAAACAAACAGCTATGAGAGTCATAGATACATAAACAGCGAGAGATGCACTTTTATCCTAAACAGTATAAAAACCAGCTGTTTTATTGTAGAGCCTTTAATTGCTCACCTGGTCAATAGTTGTCTTATATTTTCTCAACTGAGGGAGTGATTGCTGTTTAATGCCAAGTACATGTATTAGTACGCAATAATTTTTCAGCTTATATTTTGGAGAGAACAAGTTGCATTGTGACAAGATAATGATACCAGTTTTACCAGACCAACAGAATGGTCTGGATTTTAATCCTACTGCTAGCTCTGCATTGTGACAAGATGATGATACCAGTTTTACCAGACCAACAGAATGGTCTGGATTTTAATCTTACTGCTAGCTGACTTAAACAAACAGTCTACAGATAAAACATGTCGCTCCCCTCTGACACATCATTCTGACTTGGTATTATTCTTTGTTCTCACTCCTTCATTATGCTTACTTACTTGAGGAGCCTTAAAATGCCATATTTTGTTCCATCTTCACCCTCTTGAAGATTGTTAATACATTGCACATTAGTACTGACATATGAATTTCAAAGATTTCATGTTATTTATCACCAACTCAGATATATTTCAATAAGAAGAAATTGAAGACAGTTAACATGAATTTAAACTTACAGCCCAAATTATCAAGAGATATCAAAAGTTTTTAAATAGTTTTCTTCTTAAGAGTAGTATTTGGATAACATTAAAGGGAAATCCTTCTTTTCAGGTTAGGGTTAACGCCACTTTCAACAATATTTCAGTTATATCGTGGCAGTCAGTTTTATTGGTGGAGGAAACCAGAGTACCCATAGAAAACCACTGACTTGTCGCAAGTCACTGACACACTTTATCACATAATCTTGTATCGAGTACATCTCTTCATTAAAGGGGTTCAAACTTTAATGGTGATAGGCACTTATAAATTCAATTACCATACGATCACGACCATGACGGCCCCTCCTTTCTATCATTCAAATGTTTTGGCCACAAGGCCTTCATCAGTGTTTTTTTAATGAAGCCTGTTACATCATGTGCTACATCTGAGGTATAATCCAATTAATTCAATAGGGTTTATAGAAAATAAAACAACTTACAACAGCTAAGACAGATTTTATGCCCCTTTTTTTAATGAAGCCTGTTACATCATGTGCTACATCTGAGGTATAATCCAATTAATTCAATAGGGTTTATAGAAAATAAAACAACTTACAACAGCTAAGACAGATTTTATGCCACTTTTTTTAATGAAGCCTGTTACATCATGTGCTACATCTGAGGTATAATCCAATTAATTCAATAGGGTTTATAGAAAATAAAACAACTTACAACAGCTAAGACAGATTTTATGCCCCTTTTTTTAATGAAGCCTGTTACATCATGTGCTACATCTGAGGTATAATCCAATTAATTCAATAGGGTTTATAGAAAATAAAACAACTTACAACAGCTAAGACAAATTTTATGCCCCTTTTTTTAATGAAGCCTGTTACATCATGTGCTACATCTGAGGTATAATCCAATTAATTCAATAGGGTTTATAGAAAATAAAACAACTTACAACAGCTAAGACAAATTTTATGCCCCTTTTTTTAATGAAGCCTGTTACATCATGTGCTACATCTGAGGTATAATCCAATTAATTCAATAGGGTTTATAGAAAATAAAACAACTTACAACAGCTAAGACAGATTTTATGCCACTTTTTTTAATGAAGCCTGTTACATCATGTGCTACATCTGAGGTATAATCCAATTAATTCAATAGGGTTTATAGAAAATAAAACAACTTACAACAGCTAAGACAGATTTTATGCCACTTTTTTCCTAGTGCTCTTTTCTCTTCTGCGAAGTAGACTTGTCTACCACATCTAGGACATCCGTCAACAGATCCATACTTTGGTTTACTTGTTCCGTTATTCAGTTTTGGTGCTATCTGGGCAGTCTGCAGGTGTGAAACATTACTGTAATGATAACATTGTAGTATTATTGATACAATTCCTGGACCACGTTTTCTTTTTGAAGTGTTTTGTGATTGTAGAGAAGACTTAAATAAACATTAGAGAACACCGAACCAAAAATGGACAATCCAGAAAAACTGGCAACATACACAAGACGAAGACAAGCAAAACAAAAATACAACACAATATGCATCGCAAACAAACACAAATAATGTAAATGAGGGTCCTAAGTTGAACTATCTGCTGCGAAGAAGGCAATCTTGGATCTCAGATTGGAACCAAATCATAAATCATTTTGGATAACCATCGATAGATGATTCCAGCAGAGTTTTTAGTTCAATGCTCCTAGTAATTTCATAGAAGATTTGTCTTTTGTCCAATTAGAATGCTTGTTTAGTGTTTTCTGCAGGACTTTCAACTGGATCCAGTGATCATCGAAATTCTACATCTTTTTTTTATTATTGTATTTATTCATTTGTTATATTGTCCTTCTTTCTTTCTTTGTTGTAAAACCAATCAAACCAATCAATATGAAATCAAATGTATGTAATTCACTTAATTGTTCTGCTCAATATATTGGGCGTCATGATTGACAATAAAAGATTTGTATTGTATTGTCTACATATTACTTGACCACGGGCTACTTTTTATTAATCAAAAATAAAAATATGGGATCCTGATTTTTGTTTTTATTTCTAGAGAAAATGTTTGTTTTGAGTCATATATCTAACCATCAAAGTTGCATTAATATCTTTCATATGATTTGACATATCTGGGCAATATATTTAGCTTAAACATACATGTACTCAGATTCATCAGGTCCTTTCCCCTTTGTGACATGCATGTGAATATTTTGAAATGGCAATAGTTTTAAAATGCGTCCTTCAACAGTTGTAAAATCTGAAAGCGGCCATTTTGACAAAGAAAGATATATAACTCTGTGACGGCAAATGTTAAAATAGTTTAAATCATAAGAGAGCTATTTTTCACCAATCTTTACATTGCATGATCATTTTTTTTTTTAGATTTATATGGAAAAAGCAAACGTAAGTTATTGTATAGTTGTATTAAATGTGGTAAAATACTTTTTTTTACATGAACAAAGTCTTGAAAGAGGAAAATCTTCAAAATCAAAGCACCATACTTATATCATTGCTAAGTTTTTTGTAAAAAATTTCATAGTTTGGTCAAAGTTAACCTGGGTTATTGACAAACATGTGAAAATATGCCTAATGCTTTTATAGCAAAGTCCCTTAACTCTGCAACAGCAAAAGTGAACATCGTCAAAATTGAAACGTCCTTTCATCAATTCTATGGCTGTTTAAAAACTTCATTGAATTTGATCAAAGAAAACTTATTTTTTTCAGAACAAAGTCCCATTACTCTGCAATGACGAAAGTGAAAATCATCAAAATCAAAAGGTAACATAATAATTTACTTTCATCAATCCTCAAAGCTGCTACAAAATTTTAGTGAAATTTGGTCAAAGCAAATTCTAGCTATCGTAGACCGTGCATATGGACAGGCTGACAGACACACAATATTAAAAACGTAGATATCAAAGTTAATGTGCACGACACCCATACATCCCGTCTGACCTTCACATAAATTGATAATAGGTTTCCCATTTTCCATTAAATTGTGACCAGTAACTCACCTCCCCATTCAATCTATTGTACATTGTCATCAGAATCAATTACATGTTCTCAAAACTTTATGTAGTTACAATATCTTCACTTTGTTGCTGTTTAACGATATGTACAGGTACAATTCACAAGTATTAAATAATTAACACATAACATCCATATTGAACATAATCGTAACTTATGTTGAAATATTAATTGTTTGTGGTATACATGTATGTACTTTTAATATCAACGTCAACAAAACTCAAATTAATCACTTCCAATGAATATTTCTTTGGTCTCAGAATTATATAAAACACTTGAGGAAATATCTGATTTTTTTTGTTCACTTTCCGTCTTAATTAAAGTGTATTCCTTTACTTTTCTTTATTCAATGAATTAATAACATCATCAACACACTACTTATCACAAAATCCAATTGCTCAGTTAAATAATTTTACGACTAACTTATTTCACAACCAAGTCTTGTTTCAGTGTTAACCACCTGAATATGTTTATATTAATTTTCCTGTAGCATTATAATATCATTCTCTTTTTAAAGATCTGGTTTCCTAACAATGTAAACAAACTTTATCCAGATTGCCGTTTTCTCGTCGGAAAATTATTTATACTATTTTACATGAATAAATTCTAAATAAATCGTACAAGCAGATTTTCTCGCCTTATTCAACAACTTGATAAACATTATTTGATACAGCATTGTTAATATTTATTTTCAAAATAATTGTAATTTGCTACGAAATACCATGGGAAACCCGGGAAATCTCAAATTCCATTTCATAATTACGGAATAATTACAAAGGTGATGGAATTACTAGAAAAATCGGTAAAATATTATTGACAGTTTATTGATCAGTAAACGTGATGCCGTACCATGATACGTCCGACTGATTAGAATCAGATATTGACCTCATATAGCAATTAAACACTATTGTTTAATTATTTGTTTTTCAGTTTTTTTCAAAGTTAAGAAAAGGCAAGTAAAATCCTTTTCTCTACCGTAAACGGCCTTATATTACCCACATTGGTGCATTATCCACACCACCTTTTGCTCCTAAAATTACTTATTGTTCATAGTGATTAATCCATTATACAAGAAGTATTCAACTCTGGTAGTATTCAAAATATCTCATTTATGAAAAAGGTACAATACAAAAAAAATAAATGGTCGATATATGTGTAAGACCCAGATCGACGTCCAGCCTCTAATTGACGTCCAATCCTCAAATCGGCGTCCGATTCTCAAATCTACGGCCGTTTCTCACTTTCTCAAATCGACGTCCAATGACGTCATTAGCTTATGCTTCAAATGACGTCACACCCGTAAATGATGGAGCCACGACAAGACAATATCCTAGATGAGGGATTCTTATTGACAAAAAAAGAAGAAAAGGAGTCAGCAAAGACCCAAATACGGAAACATTCTGGGCAGATATGCCGTATATAATTCTAATAGCAAAGACAAAAGAAGTAAATCCTAATTGGGGACCAAAGAAACTACTAAGCGAGTTAAAACTTGGATACACGGAGAGAACAGTAAAAGGTATGCTGACTTTATACTTTTATGATTCAGAAGCGGAATGTATGTTCCGAAAATCCGTTGATAACAACGTCCATCACAGGAAATGTGTTTCAAAGTTTCAAAAGAACAACTGATTAATATGATTAGAGAAAACCACATGAAAGATCACAGAAAGGCAGAAGCTATTTATGAGACACTTCGGATGTCAGTATTTCTGATTGTCAGAGAGAACATAAAAAACCTTTTCAAGACGGAGGTTAATTGTGAACATTGCAGAACTTCTGTGGAATTGCCCAAGACAACAAACATTAACACGCAGATCAATTACTGCAACTTATCTGAACAGTAGATGGCAGATTGATTTGAATGCCTCCAGTGAGAGGATATCAATACACATGTAATATTGTTGACTGTTACTCAAGATTTGCTTTCGGTGGACCGACAAAAGGGAAAACGGCAAAGGAAATATCAGACATTGTATTGAAGTATATATATTTATTAGGATCGCCCCGTATTCTGCAATCAGATAACGGTAAAGAGTTTACAAATGCTGATTTAGCTGAAGTTGTTTCCATCTTCAAAACCAGACAAATACACGGAAGACCATACCACCGACAAAGTCAAGGACAGGTAGAGAGGTTTAACCGAACGCTGACGGAATTCTTTAGGGCACAGATGTCACAGAGTAAAGACTGGCCATCACAGCTTCATGAATTTTATTACAACTATAACAATTGTGTGAACAAAAGTACCAAGGCGAGCCATCAACTCCATACCAGTTGTTTTTCAAGCGAGCTAACTTTGCACCCCCAGTAGATGATCAGGTGAGCAATTGATTATTTCTGCAAATAATAATAGTTTTTAAATAAGATTATTTTTACTACCTGTACTTTATACGTCATTGAATTTGATTTATCAAATTCAATTTTCATGTTTGTTATTTATGAGAGTTTGTAACAAATGACCACTACAATCATTTCGTACCTTAAATTCATAAGATACAACAGTAGGCTTTTACATTTATTATGAATATTCAATGTCGTAGTATATTTTATTTTCAAACTTTTTTAAATAAAGGGTCGCTGATGAGCTTTTTATGCTATGTAGAAGATGTGAAAGGGTTAAGGTTATGGCTATGGTGTTTAACGCCACTTTCAACAATATTTCATTTATATCGTGGCGGTCAGTTTTATTGCTGGAGAAAACCGGAATACCTGAGGAAAACCACTCACGTGCTGTAAGTCACTAACAAACTTTATCACATAATGTATCAGATGATGTATAAACTTGACCAAGATCCATCATGTGACAAAATATAAGCACAGTTATTAGCTCTGAAAAGGACGTCGATTTGATAGCAATAAATCGGCCATAGATCTGAGAATTTGGAAAAGATGCCGATTTGAGAATACCCTTAAATTGGACCGTGATTTGAGATAATGACGTCAGTGGACGTCGATTTGAGAATACTCTTAAATTGGACCTTGATTTGAGATTGTGACGTCAGTAGACGCCGATTTGAGGATTGGACGTCGATCTGAGTCTATCATATGCATATATCAATATTTGGCCAACATTATAAATACATCTCTATATTCAATATCCTATGCTTACCAGCACTTTAAAAGTAAAATAATTCTTTGAAGGATTCTCCCCTAATTTAACCAATATCTCTTTATTTCAAGAAAATCTCAATTAAGCTTAGAAATGATTGATATCCAATACTTTTTGGGATTTAATGATGAAAAGCTGAATTTTAATAATTGCTGCTTATATGCACTCTAACAAATTCATTATTTTAATGGATTCTTACCAAATTTATACAAAATCTTTATCGTAAGTTTCTAAATATTTTAATACAAACTTTGATAAATATCCTGGCAGACTTTCATACCTACTATTTTTTTTTTTAAATGTGCCTAGCAACCATACATTACTAGAATCAGTAGAACAGATGAGACATGGAACAATTGGATTTGAAAATATTTGAATTTCCCCATTATTTATTTATTTATTTATGCACCTTTTTTTATGTATCTACAATATTTTCTATGATTTTTCGTCACCCTTCTATTTATATAAGACTATTAAGATTTTGTAGGTAAATCATAATTAGTTAGTTTACTGGTGTTTTTGTTTCCATCATTTCCATTATATCATGGAGTCATCGTGATCGTGATCTTTTGGATTTACAACTATCTATGCAATCGGTGCCAATCACCACTGATGTTGTGGGTTCGACATTATGTGATAAAGTTTGTCAGTGACTTGCAGCAGGTCAATGGTTTTCTCAGGATCCTCCGGTTTCCTCTACCATAAAACTGACTGCCACGATATAACTGAAATATTGTTGAAAGTGGCTATAAAACCAAGCCAACCATTATATCGTGACAACCAGACTTCATAGGGAATGAAAGCCTAGATTTATATAACAAACTGACTGGTGAACCCCCACCATCTCCATGGGGGTGTCTGGAAAATATACGTGTATGACTCAGATCGACGTCCAGCCTCTAATCAATGTCCAATCCTCAAATCCATGTCCGATTTTAAATTCTCAAATCGGCGTCCTATTCTCAAATCTTAGGCTGTTTCTCACTTGCTCAAATTGACGGCCAATAACGTCACTGACGAATGCCCTAACCCTAACCCATGAACTCATGTCAGTGGTGTTAAGACCACTAATTAAACTAGACCCTAGTAAATAACAGTTCTCGAACTGAAAATTTGATATTACTGGTCTGAATCAAATTTTTGAATTTATTTTTATATATATATCAAAATAAAAACTGAAATATTTACTGGTCCGAACAAAGTTTTACTGGTTTTGGGCAGGGGGACCGATGCTCGTCCTGAGGACTGAAATAATAATTACACTGATAAATTAAAATAAAAGTGGTAAAATTAATTTACATGAGAGATTAAGACCAATCTGTATAAGTTATAACGTGACAAATCATTGTTTATCAATCATTACGTTCTCTCATCATGATCCTGATAATTGATAAATCAATAAAAAAAATACATTAAAAATCATTTATAAAGATAATTAATTTGTAGATCATTGTTGTAAAGGGAACCAACATCCTCCTTAATAGCCTTCTGAACATTTAATAATACAACACTGATATTGTACCTACGAAAATAAAATCATGATATTAAAGATAAATATAGGTACAGTGGTCTTCCTCTTATAAGACAAGATTTTAGAGGACACCCCTCTTATAAGACAAGATTTTAGAGGCACTGAGATCATAAAACACTACTAAATTGTCACCCTCAAGAGAGGACACCCCTCTTATAAGACAAGATTTTAGAGGCACTGAGATCATAAAACTCTACTAAATTGTCACCCTCAAGAGAGGACACCCCTCTTATAAGACAAGATTTTAGAGGCACTGAGATCATTAAACACTACTAAATTGTCACCCTCAAGAGAGGACACCCCTCTTATAAGACAAGATTTTAGAGGCACTGAGATCATTAAACACTACTAAATTGTCATCCTCAAGAGAGGACACCCCTCTTATAAGACAAGATTTTAGAGGCACTGAGATCATAAAACACTACTAAATTGTCACCCTCAAGAGAGGACACCCCTCTTATAAGACAAGATTTTAGAGGCACTGAGATCATAAAACACTACTAAATTGTCACCCTCAAGAGAGGACACCCCTCTTATAAGACAAGATTTTAGAGGCACTGAGATCATAAAACACTACTAAATTGTCACCCTCAAGAGAGGACACCCCTCTTATAAGACAAGATTTTAGAGGCACTGAGATCATAAAACTCTACTAAATTGTCACCCTCAAGAGAGGACACCCCTCTTATAAGACAAGATTTTAGAGGCACTGAGATCATTAAACACTACTAAATTGTCACCCTCAAGAGAGGACACCCCTCTTATAAGACAAGATTTTAGAGGCACTGAGATCATTAAACACTACTAAATTGTCATCCTCAAGAGAGGACACCCCTCTTATAAGACAAGATTTTAGAGGCACTGAGATCATAAAACACTACTAAATTGTCACCCTCAAGAGAGGACACCCCTCTTATAAGACAAGATTTTAGAGGCACTGAGATCATAAAACACTACTAAATTGTCACCCTCAAGAGAGGACACCCCTCTTATAAGACAAGATTTTAGAGGCACTGAGATCATAAAACACTACTAAATTGTCACCCTCAAGAGAGGACACCCCTCTTATAAGACAAGATTTTAGAGGCACTGAGATCATAAAACACTACTAAATTGTCACCCTCAAGAGAGGACACCCCTCTTATAAGACAAGATTTTAGAGGTACTGAGATCATAAAACACTACTAAATTGTCACCCTCAAGAGAGGACACCCCTCTTATAAGACAAGATTTTAGAGGCACTGAGATCATAAAACACTACTAAATTGTCATCCTCAAGAGAGGACACCCCTCTTATAAGACAAGATTTTAGAGGCACTGAGATCATTAAACACTACTAAATTGTCATCCTCAAGAGAGGACACCCCTCTTATAAGACAAGATTTTAGAGGCACTGAGATCATAAAACACTACTAAATTGTCACCCTCAAGAGAGGACACCCCTCTTATAAGACAAGATTTTAGAGGCACTGAGATCATAAAACTCTACTAAATTGTCACCCTCAAGAGAGGACACCCCTCTTATAAGACAAGATTTTAGAGGCACTGAGATCATTAAACACTACTAAATTGTCACCCTCAAGAGAGGACACCCCTCTTATAAGACAAGATTTTAGAGGCACTGAGATCATAAAACACTACTAAATTGTCACCCTCAAGAGAGGACACCCCTCTTATAAGACAAGATTTTAGAGGCACTGAGATCATAAAACACTACTAAATTGTCACCCTCAAGAGAGGACACCCCTCTTATAAGACAAGATTTTAGAGGCACTGAGATCATAAAACTCTACTAAATTGTCATCCTCAAGAGAGGACACCCCTCTTATAAGACAAGATTTTAGAGGCACTGAGATCATAAAACACTACTAAATTGTCATCCTCAAGAGAGGACACCCCTCTTATAAGACAAGATTTTAGAGGCACTGAGATCATAAAACACTACTAAATTGTCACCCTCAAGAGAGGACACCCCTCTTATAAGACAAGATTTTAGAGGCACTGAGATCATAAAACTCTACTAAATTGTCATCCTCAAGAGAGGACACCCCTCTTATAAGACAAGATTTTAGAGGCACTGAGATCATAAAACACTACTAAATTGTCACCCTCAAGAGAGGACACCCCTCTTATAAGACAAGATTTTAGAGGCACTGAGATCATAAAACTCTACTAAATTGTCACCCTCAAGAGAGGACACCCCTCTTATAAGACAAGATTTTAGAGGCACTGAGATCATAAAACACTACTAAATTGTCACCCTCAAGAGAGGACACCCCTCTTATAAGACAAGATTTTAGAGGCACTGAGATCATAAAACTCTACTAAATTGTCATCCTCAAGAGAGGACACCCCTCTTATAAGACAAGATTTTAGAGGCACTGAGATCATAAAACACTACTAAATTGTCACCCTCAAGAGAGGACACCCCTCTTATAAGACAAGATTTTAGAGGCACTGAGATCATAAAACACTACTAAATTGTCACCCTCAAGAGAGGACACCCCTCTTATAAGACAAGATTTTAGAGGCACTGAGATCATTAAACACTACTAAATTGTCATCCTCAAGAGAGGACACCCCTCTTATAAGACAAGATTTTAGAGGCACTGAGATCATAAAACACTACTAAATTGTCACCCTCAAGAGAGGACACCCCTCTTATAAGACAAGATTTTAGAGGCACTGAGATCATAAAACTCTACTAAATTGTCACCCTCAAGAGAGGACACCCCTCTTATAAGACAAGATTTTAGAGGTACTGAGATCATAAAACACTACTAAATTGTCACCCTCAAGAGAGGACACCCCTCTTATAAGACAAGATTTTAGAGGCACTGAGATCATAAAACACTACTAAATTGTCACCCTCAAGAGAGGACACCCCTCTTATAAGACAAGATTTTAGAGGCACTGAGATCATAAAACACTACTAAATTGTCACCCTCAAGAGAGGACACCCCTCTTATAAGACAAGATTTTAGAGGCACTGAGATCATAAAACTCTACTAAATTGTCACCCTCAAGAGAGGACACCCCTCTTATAAGACAAGATTTTAGAGGCACTGAGATCATAAAACACTACTAAATTGTCACCCTCAAGAGAGGACACCCCTCTTATAAGACAAGATTTTAGAGGCACTGAGATCATTAAACACTACTAAATTGTCACCCTCAAGAGAGGACACCCCTCTTATAAGACAAGATTTTAGAGGCACTGAGATCATAAAACTCTACTAAATTGTCACCCTCAAGAGAGGACACCCCTCTTATAAGACAAGATTTTAGAGGCACTGAGATCATAAAACACTACTAAATTGTCACCCTCAAGAGAGGACACCCCTCTTATAAGACAAGATTTTAGAGGCACTGAGATCATAAAACACTACTAAATTGTCACCCTCAAGAGAGGACACCCCTCTTATAAGACAAGATTTTAGAGGCACTGAGATCATTAAACACTACTAAATTGTCACCCTCAAGAGAGGACACCCCTCTTATAAGACAAGATTTTAGAGGCACTGAGATCATTAAACACTACTAAATTGTCATCCTCAAGAGAGGACACCCCTCTTATAAGACAAGATTTTAGAGGCACTGAGATCATAAAACACTACTAAATTGTCACCCTCAAGAGAGGACACCCCTCTTATAAGACAAGATTTTAGAGGCACTGAGATCATTAAACACTACTAAATTGTCACCCTCAAGAGAGGACACCCCTCTTATAAGACAAGATTTTAGAGGCACTGAGATCATTAAACACTACTAAATTGTCACCCTCAAGAGAGGACACCCCTCTTATAAGACAAGATTTTAGAGGCACTGAGATCATTAAACACTACTAAATTGTCACCCTCAAGAGAGGACACCCCTCTTATAAGACAAGATTTTAGAGGCACTGAGATCATAAAACACTACTAAATTGTCACCCTCAAGAGAGGACACCCCTCTTATAAGACAAGATTTTAGAGGCACTGAGATCATTAAACACTACTAAATTGTCATCCTCAAGAGAGGACACCCCTCTTATAAGACAAGATTTTAGAGGCACTGAGATCATAAAACACTACTAAATTGTCACCCTCAAGAGAGGACACCCCTCTTATAAGACAAGATTTTAGAGGCACTGAGATCATTAAACACTACTAAATTGTCACCCTCAAGAGAGGACACCCCTCTTATAAGACAAGATTTTAGAGGCACTGAGATCATTAAACACTACTAAATTGTCACCCTCAAGAGAGGACACCCCTCTTATAAGACAAGATTTTAGAGGCACTGAGATCATAAAACTCTACTAAATTGTCATCCTCAAGAGAGGACACCCCTCTTATAAGACAAGATTTTAGAGGCACTGAGATCATTAAACACTACTAAATTGTCACCCTCAAGAGAGGACACCCCTCTTATAAGACAAGATTTTAGAGGCACTGAGATCATAAAACACTACTAAATTGTCACCCTCAAGAGAGGACACCCCTCTTATAAGACAAGATTTTAGAGGTACTGAGATCATAAAACACTACTAAATTGTCACCCTCAAGAGAGGACACCCCTCTTATAAGACAAGATTTTAGAGGCACTGAGATCATAAAACACTACTAAATTGTCACCCTCAAGAGAGGACACCCCTCTTATAAGACAAGATTTTAGAGGCACTGAGATCATAAAACTCTACTAAATTGTCACCCTCAAGAGAGGACACCCCTCTTATAAGACAAGATTTTAGAGGCACTGAGATCATTAAACACTACTAAATTGTCATCCTCAAGAGAGGACACCCCTCTTATAAGACAAGATTTTAGAGGCACTGAGATCATAAAACACTACTAAATTGTCACCCTCAAGAGAGGACACCCCTCTTATAAGACAAGATTTTAGAGGCACTGAGATCATAAAACTCTACTAAATTGTCACCCTCAAGAGAGGACACCCCTCTTATAAGACAAGATTTTAGAGGCACTGAGATCATAAAACACTACTAAATTGTCACCCTCAAGAGAGGACACCCCTCTTATAAGACAAGATTTTAGAGGCACTGAGATCATAAAACACTACTAAATTGTCACCCTCAAGAGAGGACACCCCTCTTATAAGACAAGATTTTAGAGGCACTGAGATCATAAAACTCTACTAAATTGTCACCCTCAAGAGAGGACACCCCTCTTATAAGACAAGATTTTAGAGGCACTGAGATCATAAAACACTACTAAATTGTCACCCTCAAGAGAGGACACCCCTCTTATAAGACAAGATTTTAGAGGCACTGAGATCATAAAACACTACTAAATTGTCACCCTCAAGAGAGGACACCCCTCTTATAAGACAAGATTTTAGAGGCACTGAGATCATAAAACACTACTAAATTGTCACCCTCAAGAGAGGACACCCCTCTTATAAGACAAGATTTTAGAGGCACTGAGATCATAAAACACTACTAAATTGTCACCCTCAAGAGAGGACACCCCTCTTATAAGACAAGATTTTAGAGGCACTGAGATCATAAAACTCTACTAAATTGTCACCCTCAAGAGAGGACACCCCTCTTATAAGACAAGATTTTAGAGGCACTGAGATCATTAAACACTACTAAATTGTCATCCTCAAGAGAGGACACCCCTCTTATAAGACAAGATTTTAGAGGCACTGAGATCATAAAACACTACTAAATTGTCACCCTCAAGAGAGGACACCCCTCTTATAAGACAAGATTTTAGAGGCACTGAGATCATAAAACTCTACTAAATTGTCACCCTCAAGAGAGGACACCCCTCTTATAAGACAAGATTTTAGAGGCACTGAGATCATAAAACACTACTAAATTGTCACCCTCAAGAGAGGACACCCCTCTTATAAGACAAGATTTTAGAGGCACTGAGATCATAAAACACTACTAAATTGTCACCCTCAAGAGAGGACACCCCTCTTATAAGACAAGATTTTAGAGGCACTGAGATCATAAAACTCTACTAAATTGTCACCCTCAAGAGAGGACACCCCTCTTATAAGACAAGATTTTAGAGGCACTGAGATCATAAAACACTACTAAATTGTCACCCTCAAGAGAGGACACCCCTCTTATAAGACAAGATTTTAGAGGCACTGAGATCATAAAACACTACTAAATTGTCACCCTCAAGAGAGGACACCCCTCTTATAAGACAAGATTTTAGAGGCACTGAGATCATAAAACACTACTAAATTGTCACCCTCAAGAGAGGACACCCCTCTTATAAGACAAGATTTTAGAGGCACTGAGATCATAAAACACTACTAAATTGTCACCCTCAAGAGAGGACACCCCTCTTATAAGACAAGATTTTAGAGGCACTGAGATCATAAAACTCTACTAAATTGTCACCCTCAAGAGAGGACACCCCTCTTATAAGACAAGATTTTAGAGGCACTGAGATCATAAAACACTACTAAATTGTCACCCTCAAGAGAGGACACCCCTCTTATAAGACAAGATTTTAGAGGCACTGAGATCATAAAACTCTACTAAATTGTCACCCTCAAGAGAGGACACCCCTCTTATAAGACAAGATTTTAGAGGCACTGAGATCATAAAACACTACTAAATTGTCACCCTCAAGAGAGGACACCCCTCTTATAAGACAAGATTTTAGAGGCACTGAGATCATAAAACACTACTAAATTGTCACCCTCAAGAGAGGACACCCCTCTTATAAGACAAGATTTTAGAGGCACTGAGATCATTAAACACTACTAAATTGTCACCCTCAAGAGAGGACACCCCTCTTATAAGACAAGATTTTAGAGGCACTGAGATCATAAAACACTACTAAATTGTCACCCTCAAGAGAGGACACCCCTCTTATAAGACAAGATTTTAGAGGCACTGAGATCATAAAACACTACTAAATTGTCACCCTCAAGAGAGGACACCCCTCTTATAAGACAAGATTTTAGAGGCACTGAGATCATTAAACACTACTAAATTGTCACCCTCAAGAGAGGACACCCCTCTTATAAGACAAGATTTTAGAGGCACTGAGATCATAAAACACTACTAAATTGAATTGTCACCCTCAAAAGAGGACACCCCTCTTATAGGGCCACTTTTCTATTACAGAAAAAGGTGGCCTTTTAAGAGGGAGGAATATTGTACATAAAACATATCTACATTTCTTGTACATGTAGCTATGGTCATTCTTATTTCTGTGAACTATGAGTGTTTTATAGAATAACAAATGAAGTATTGTTTGTTTTCATTCTTATACTAACATACATGTAGTCAAACCTGACCTTACAGTCACCTCTATTAAGCAGTCACCTGTATTAAAAGGTCACCTTTGTCTTGTCCTGTCATTTGATATGAACTTAACCTCTTTTAAGAGGTCCCCTGTCTTATAAGGCCACCTTTTCTTTGTCCCAACAGTGACCTCTTAATACAGGTTTGACTGTAATTAATCTGGACTTGGCATACAATTAGCACTATAAATCTCCATGTAATATCATGTTCCTTTCTTAATCCTCTGCATATCACAATTAAATATTGATCTCCTGAGGATAATGACAGTAGCTTTTTATTATGAAAATAATAATTGATATAAAATGGCTTTAAAGGAAATAAAAGTTGGAAGTTGTAGGTTTACCATTCAAGGTCATTGTGTAACAGCTGGTATTTGTTTTTCTTTAAGTTCTATAGTAGTATTAAAGACAGCAAATGGAACCAAATCAAGACTGATATTACCATGGTTTCCTTGATTATAGAAGAGTGTGAAGATACCAAAGGGGAAATCAGAATCTGCAAATCAAAGAAGTACAGACAACACAATGGCCAAAAGAAAAAGTACAAACAACAATCTACAAAATATACACGTAAAACTAAAGATCGAGTAACACAAACTTTGGAATAAAGGTATATTAGCAAGTTACCTATGAAAAATGACAGCAACAGTATTCCGTCATACACATCTGCCGGTTGTGTACTACAACTGTGTAAAGTTTCATAAACATTCAATAAGCAGTTTAGTAGGAGTTGCACTTACAAGGTACATGCCCCCCCTTTTCGTAAAAGTATAAGTTGAATTATCTCTCCTTTCAAATTTTGGACAGCAACCATATTCCTTCATGCACATCTGCAGGTAGTGTACTACAAATGTGTAAAGTTTCATAAAAATCCAATAAGCCGTTTAGGAGGGGTTGTGCTGACAAGGTACATGGACGCTGTCGCGTGCCCCCATTTCTTTACAGAACGCCACTATTAGTATTACAGAGCTTGTAACGTAATGTATACTGTGACGTCAGTGATTAATGACGTTTTAGACAAAGCCTATAAAACAGCCGTTGCAATGTAACCATCAACATAAAACAACTACACAAATTGAATAAAATGTTAAATTAGTTTAAAAAAATGTTTTGTTGTGTGTGTAATTTCAGTATAATAAACAATTTATGGCCCTTGTTGTAGGGAGATATGAGGCTTTGTTTACCCTCAGAAGTCATATTTCTTATGATTTCTTCGGGTAAACAAACCTTTATATCTCTCTACAACAAGGGACATAAATGTATAAAGTAGTTAAAAAGGGGAGGCACCTCTCAATTTCTTAAAGATTCAAATCGTACACTCACATTTTTACCTCAAAAAGTTAATTACAAAATGTTCTTATTAAATGATTGATTGAGTGACTGACTGGTGTTTAACGCCAAGTTTAGCAGTATTTTAGCTATATTGTGGCGTCAACAAATTATTTAAATGATTTTAAAAATCCTTACAAATATAGCACAATAAACATAATAAAAAAAAAAAGAAAAATCGGATTGAAAACATTCACATCAATGTTTTCACATGATCCAAAGTTTATCAACACCGGTGGGTCAACTGGTCAGTTCCCTTAATTCTAATCAACATTAAACATATCTATGGAAATTATAATTTCTACTGGTACTTTTGTGACACCTGTGGTATTATAAATGTAACAGGTATTGTGTTGCAGTGTTGTGAAATCTCAGTCAAAACAATGTTTGGTTTAATGTGAAATCTCAGTCAAAACAATGAAAATTAGATGGTTGTATCTATTGGCATTAGTGAACATTCAATTTTAATTAGATTTGGTTTAGACTTGCTTATTTTATGATTTCCTTAACAGCTGATAAGTAGAACTAATAATAATGTTTATCAAATATATAGACATCCTATCAGTTTTCCTTCCTTTGTATCAAAGCCTTTCAGTTAATCAACTTCTTCATTTATATTATCTCTATACTATATCAGATTTATCTGGTCATCCATTATGTTCATTAAAGTAATATGAAACAAGTTTTTGGTGAAATAAACATCTTCAAAAATATTCTTGATATGTTTACATTCCCTAAAAACTAAACCATTCGTGCATGTTTGAGGACGAAAATCGTGATCATCTGTGATTAAGAACAGAAAATCATTCCATCTCGTACATGTTTTTTCAAGACAATGGCAGCTAATTAACTTTCGGATGCACTTTTGAACTCACAACGTTAGTGGTGATAGGTACTGATTGCATAGGTAGTCGTAAATCCAACTACAATGTACCATATGATCACGACCACGACGGCCCCTTCATTCCTAATGAAGATTTTTTAAAGAAACAAGTATGGACACAGAAATGTGCTGTCCAAAAGGCAAGTGTGGATGTCAATATTTCATATTATTAACTTTAAAAAAAAAAAAATCAGGGACACAGGGGTCCTTGATTTTTTTTAATAAAAAACTAATCCTGGATTATTATTTTTGCTTAAAATCCGGTCCTGTGTTTTTATTTCAAATTTTCATCATAGCCCCCCTCCCCCTCCCAAGGGATATAAAATTGTATCATTAATAATAAATTAATAAATAATAAATTCAGATTTTCTATTTAAAATAAATCTCATTTACAACACCACTGATATTTGTTCAATTTTTAATGCTGATTTAAGCTTTAGTCGCAACAAATTTTTATTTTTCTCTTTAAACTGTCGAAACATAACATTTATTTAACTGTAAAATTCACCCCCCACCCTCCTTTTCCCCTTTTTTCTTGTTTAAATCAATGGTCAACAATATTCCAGAACCAAACAAATGAATAAATATAACATAGATTTCTTTTACATGCATCTTTTTACCATGTGGAGTCAGTGTGTTTTAAATCGGTCATCCAATCAGGACGCTTATTATTCTTGTCCAAGATAAAAATACATCACTAAAATTACCTGTGGGTGTTCCCCACTTCAACTCGTAAATTTACATAGAAATCGGAGATATTTCGTCATAAAACTTCACACATGGTTTTGTCTATCATATTTCTTGAAGACAAACATAAAATTTTATTGCATTTATCAATATTTTATGAGTATCAACAGTTTTTTCAACACCGTATCTGTTTCTCGATACAGCCGCAACTTCAACTCGTAAATTTACATAGAAATTGGAGATGTTTCGCCATAAAACTTCACACATGGTTTTGTCTATCATATTTCTTGAAGACAAACATAAAATTTTATTGCATTTATCAATATTTTATGAGTATCAACAGTTTTTTCAACACCGTATCTGTTTCTCGATACAGCCGCAACTTCAACTCGTAAATTTACATAGAAATCGGAGATATTTCGTCATAAAACTTCACACATGGTTTTGTCTATCATATTTCTTGAAGACAAACATAAAATTGTATTGCATTTATCAATATTTTATGAGCATCAACAGTTTTTTCAACACCGTATCTGTTTCTCGATACAGCCGCCCGATTAGTGACCTGTGACCCACTTTAGCATGTTCTAGCAGTTTTTTCTTAATAATGTTGTTTAATAACATTTCCAATTTAAAAGTCTGATGTCAATAGAGAAAGGTCACAGACCTCTGACCTTCATAACATTTAACCCCTATAAACAGTAGACCAATGATAAATTCCATCTGAAAATTTGAGGTTTCAAGTTTCAATTACTGTAAGGAACATTCCCACAAAATGCAACAATACAACTAATCTTGTAGGTTTATTCCAGTAAACTGATGATGACATTGACAGTCACCATGTATTTGTGATCTGCATTTAAAATATAGACTCAAGACATCATTACAACAAAGATGAATCATTTTGGTTGAAGGATTTCATGGGATTCAAATGTGAAATGTGTTAATATATTGTAAACAAAAGCAAAATCTCACAAATAATGTTTGGCCAACCGGTGAGCTTAATAAACATGATAAAGGGATAAAACCTACTCTCTTGTAACCTCGTAGGCCCTGCCTGTATCCATGGATAGTCCTGATCCCCCAGCAGCAAATCCATAGCCTTTAGGTCCAAACAATTTACCATAACATGATTTACAGAAGATATCTCTTTCATGTTCTGTATAGGTCGAACTGTCTAATAGTTTGTTACAGTTTCCTGTAAAAAAGAGTGAGTGAGTGATTGTTGTTTAATGCCAATTCAGCAATTTTTCAGCTATATCATGGGGAAAACAAGTTAATTTTCAGTGAGATGATGATGAGGTCCGCTTTGATCTAGACCAACATGCTGAGTTTGATTTTTTTTATAGTGCTAGCTCACTGAAACAACAGTCTGCGGGCAGACATGTCGCTCCACTCAGACACATTATTCTGATTCCGAGCCAACCAGTCTTTGCTCCTTCTCCTTAATGCTGCGTGCTTAGCGGAGAAGCAACAAATACCAATTTTATAATCTTTGGTTTGACCCGATTCGGTTTCGAAACCATGATCTACCGCACTCAAGGCGAGCAGGCTAACCATTACGCCACCGATGCGGTTCCTGTAAAAAAGATGTGTACATGAAAATAAACTCATGGCATCATTAACTTTATCACATTTATTTACAAGTGTATACAAATACATCTAAAAACCTTATCTTAACTCGGGCCGTTGTGGGAAAGATCTTATGGTAGTTGGATCGTTAACTACCCATGCATACCTATCACCACTAATGTTGTGAGTTCAAATCCCGCTCAGGTAAGGGGTACTCGATACATTTATACTTATGTAACAAAAAGCACAATACATTAGTAACAAACTGTCTTTGTAAAGTAAGACTTCATAATGGGTGCCATTAATGGAACAGGATATATTAACACTTCCAGAGCACCTGGCTTCTCTCTCCGATTTTGTCATGAGCTTTTGACCAGTTTCACATTAGAGTTAGTTTGTTGTTTTTATATCTCAACTGCTAGGCATCGGGGGGTATTATTTTTTTGAATGATCTGTCCTATATCTGTATGCACCTCCTGCATTTGCCTTAAGCAAATCATTTGAATTTTATACAAAATGTCAGGGACCATAAAAGGAAGGCCAGGTTCTATTTTGGACTTGATCACTTTTTCCGTTCTTGAATTAAGTGCCTTATTTACCTTAACTGAAAGCTGAGGCATCCATGTCCTATGGACATATCCTTCATTTTTTTTTTTTTTTTTTTGCTTTGTTTTGTATTTGAATTGTCCCCTTATTAAAACATATCTTTGACTTTGGTACTTCACATTCATCTTACACACAAAATATATCTAAAAACAAGTCCAATAACATTTATCTATTGCTTACATGCTGCTTTTTGCAAAAGAAAATTTCAATAAAAGGTTGCAAGGTCATCTTGGATGGAAGTGCCAGAGGTTACAGACAGAATTTTTCATGTAAACGGATCAAGAACCATATCAGAATGCCAAGTTTCTTTCAAATTAAAATCCGCCAAGATTATAAAACAATATGAATAATTAATAAGAAAGTAAAAGATGGACAATTGATGATAATGTACAATAATGGACTTTTAATGAGATGGTGACATTTAAATCATCAATAATTTCCTCTAGTTCTATCAGTAGTATTGATCTAAAGCCTTAAGGAGATACATCTCCTGACAGATTTACATAATCTTCACAAAAGTCATCCATATTAATATAATGGCTTTAAAAATCCAGCAAGGTAGCTATATAGCTAGCTATAGCTGACACAGAAATGACTTTATTGATGAACTGACACAACACGGATTACCAGATAACTGATGATGTTATAAATATCTTCACAAAAGTCGTCCATATTAATATAATGACTGAAAATGCAGCAAGATGACACAGAAAACTTTATTGATGGATAGACACTACACTGAATACCAGATAACTGATGATATTATAAAAATCTGTGTCTAATCTCAGTCATATCAAAGGCATCTATGACAACAGCCAGTATATAATATCATTTAATCTAATACACATAAATCTTAATTCATTTTCTATTGAAATCTAATCTTCCTGAAAATTGATTTTTTTTCCTGTATATATATTAATTATTATCATGATCATATGCTATCATGATACAAAGTAAGACACAAAGAAACTTGATGCTGTATGTAAATAGCAGTCTGTAAATACTGGAAATGTATTCCATACAAGGAATTGACTATCATAAACTAGTTTATTTTATTAACTTGACAATGTAAGTTAATAAAAGGGATAGAGACCAAAATTTTTAGATTTTTAGGAATATACATGTAGTCAAACCTGCCCATGTGGTTACCTCTATTAAGTCAAACCTGCCCATGTGGTTACCTCTATTAAGGCAAACCTGCCCATGTGGTTACCTCTATTAAGTCAAACCTGTCTATGTGGTCACCTCTATTAAGTCAAACCTGTCTATGTGGTCACCTCTATTAAGTCAAACCTGTCTATGTGGTCACCTCTATTAAGTCAAACCTGTCTATGTGGTCACCTCTATTAAGTCAAACCTGTCTATGTGGTCACCTCTATTAAGTCAAACCTGTCTATGTGGTCACCTCTATTAAGTCAAACCTGTCTATGTGGTCACCTCTATTAAGTCAAACCTGTCTATGTGATCACCTCTATTAAGTCAAACCTGTCTATGTGGTCACCTCTATTAAGTCAAACCTGTCTATGTGGTCACCTCTATTAAGTCAAACCTGTCTATGTGGCCACCTCTATTAAGTCAAACCTGCCCATGTGGTCACCTCTATTAAGTCAAACCTGTCTATGTGGTCACCTCTATTAAGTCAAACCTGTCTATGTGGTCACCTCTATTAAGTCAAACCTGTCTATGTGGTCACCTCTATTAAGTCAAACCTGTCTATGTGGTCACCTCTATTAAGTCAAACCTGTCTATGTGATCACCTCTATTAAGTCAAACCTGTCTATGTGGTCACCTCTATTAAGTCAAACCTGTCTATGTGGTCACCTCTATTAAGTCAAACCTGTCTATGTGGTCACCTCTATTAAGTCAAACCTGCCCATGTGGTCACCTCTATTAAGTCAAACCTGTCTATGTGGTCACCTCTATTAAGTCAATCCTGTCTATGTGGTCACCTCTATTAAGTCAAACCTGTCTATGTGGTCACCTCTATTAAGTCAAACCTGTCTATGTGGTATTAAGCAGTCATCTGTATTAAAAGGTCACTTTTTTCTATTCCTGTCTAAGAAAATTCATATGAATTGAACCTCTTTTAGGAGGTCACCCATCTTATAAGGCAACTATTTATTTGTCCCAAAGGTGACCTCTTAATACAGGTTTGTCAATATATGTGTATGTTTTAACACAAATTTCAACAATATTTCAGTTATATAATGGAAGTCTGTATTAATGGATAATGAAGGAGAAAACAGCTATAAACCTTTTATTAAAAAATTTTGTTTACAGTACATCTCAACAAGAACCATAACTCATAAACATCTCAACAAGAACCATAACTCATAAACACCTCGACAAGAACCATAACTCATAAACACCTCGACAAGAACCATAACTCATAAACATCTCAACAAGAACCATAACTCATAAACATCTCAACAAGAACCATAACTCATAAACATCTCAACAAGAACCATAACTCATAAACATCTCAACAAGAACCATAACTCATAAACATCTCAACAAGAACCATAACTCATAAACATCTCGACAAGAACCATAACTCATAAACATCTCAACAAGAACCATAACTCATAAACATCTCAACAAGAACCATAACTCATAAACATCTCAACAAGAACCATAACTCATAAACATCTCAACAAGAACCATAACTCATAAACATCTCAACAAGAACCATAACTCATAAACATCTCAACAAGAACCATAACTCATAAACATCTCAACAAGAACCATAACTCATAAACATCTCAACAAGAACCATAACTCATAAACATCTCAACAAGAACCATAACTCATAAACATCTCAACAAGAACCATAACTCATAAACATCTCAACAAGAACCATAACTCATAAACATCTCGACAAGAACCATAACTCATAAACACAAGTATTGTTGCTAGGGACTGATTGTTTATATTGGTAGATGAACACTCAACTACCATACTAACCTGGTGATTATGGCCCAGTTGGGATAGGCACTGAATTCATTATTTCTTTATATCTGTAGAGATGTTGGAGATTATCACGAGGGGGGTGGTTTGGGATCCCCATTAACTGTATTTACCACACCACAATATTGTGCCTGTCCCATGCCAGGACATGGATTTCCAAGTCATATGTTGTGGTTTTTCTATATTCAGTAAATTGAGAATCAGATGAGAGGTGGTTGTTCGCTTTGTGGATTTTGGTGGAATTGTTGACAATCACTGTATATCTATTTACTCTGACTGGTCAGGTTTTAGTGGTGGAGGAAGCATGGACGTAGCTGGATAAAATTAAAAAGCATCAGAACCAGCTTCATGTAAAATTTCCCATCTTTAGTACAAGTCAAGCACACCTTATCCTACCAGTTAGACCCCAAACTTTAGCCTATTGGGAGTGTGTGAGTGATTGCTGTTTAATGCCAACCAGTCTTTGCTTTATCCCTTATACTGAGTGCTTACATAATTTAGCGGAGAAGCAACAAATACCAATCTGACCGGACTCGCACCTATCAACCGCACTCGAGACAAGCACGCTAACCATTACAACACAGATGCGGTTGAAGGATAGGCTATTGGTCTATAAAGGCTATCAACTTAAGACCACCAGAAAAATGCAACCCCATAAATAAACTAGAGGCTCAGTGGGCTTCGAGGAAACTTAATACAGAATCTTCCATACATGTAGATGCTTCCTACCAAGTTTCGGTTCATATGGCTAAGCAGTTTCAAAGGAGAAGATTTTTTAGAAATCGACCAATCAGAAACAAGAATTGCATGTGGTGGCCATGTTTGCTAACAGATCGGGACGAAATGAGCAATCTTCATAGAGGACATTCCACAGATTCTTCCTACCAAGTTTCGGTGGTAGCCATGTTTGCTAACCGATCGGGACAAAATGAGCACTGTTAATAGAGGACATTCCATAGATGCTTCCTACCAAGTTTCGGTTCATTTGGCCAAGCGGTTTCAGAGGAGAAGATTTAAAAAAATCGGCCAATCAGAAACAAGAATTGCCTGTGGCGGCCATATTTGGTAATGGATCATAACAAAATGTGCACTCTTTAGAGAGGACCTTCCATAGATGCTTCCTACCAAGTTTCAGTTCATTTGGCTGAGGGTTTTCAGAGGAGAAGATTAAAATGTGAAAAGTAAACGGATGACAGATGAAGGACACCAAGTGATGGCAAAAGCTCATATTGCCTTTGGCAAGGTTTGCTAAAAAGAATATTAAAATGTGAATACCTACTTGTAATGAGCATTCTTTATAGAGGACCTGGCATAGATGCTTCCAACCAAGTTTCGGTTCATTTGGCCAAGCGGTTTCAGAGGAGAAGACTTTTAAAAATCGGCCAATCAGGAACAAGAATTGCCTGTGGCGGCCATATTTGTTAATGGATCAGGACGAAATGAGCAATCTTTATAGAGGACCCTCCATAGATGCTTCCTACCAAGTTTCGGTTAATTTGGCCAAGCCGTTTCAGAGGAGAAGACTTTTAAAAATCGGCCAATCAGGAACAAGAATTGCCTGTGGTGGCCATGTTTGTTAATGGATCAGGATGAAATGAGCATTTTTATAGAGGACCTTCCATAGATGCTTCCTACCAAGTTTCAGATCAATTGGCTTTGCGGTTTCAGAGGAGAAGATTAAAATGTGAAAAGTTAATGGACGACGGACAACAAGTGATGGCAAAAGCTCACATTGCCTTTGGCAAGGTGAGCTAAAACCCGACATAAGTTTTCTAGATAAGCTTTTCATTATTAAACTTACCACAATTAAAACATAACTTGTGCCATTTTCTTCCGAGCGCTATTATTTCTTCTGCAAAATAAACAGCTCTGTCACATCTAGGGCAGTATTCAGGCATTGTTGTATCTGAAAGAACATAAAAATCTTAATTTTACACCAACTTCAGCTACAAATTATGGTAATAATTGTTCTTTTGAATCAAGTCATGCATTTTTGCTCAGGTACATACATTTCTTCCATACATTCGTGCAGTGTGGAATTGATAAACCATTACCCTGTGCTTAAGGTGTATCTTATTTAGTTGTAGACATATTGTGTGTGATAGAGTATTTAATTTTCACACATCAACTTTCAATTTTTAGATGGTATTTACTGTCTAAGTGCAATGCTAGATAGTGTCTCATGTTCGTTTACATCCCTATCCTTTTTAATTACTACATTTCAAATAATATTGAGGGGCCGTCGTGGCCGTGATCATATATGATAGTTGAATTTACAACTACCTATGCAATCAATACATATCACCACTGATGTTGTGGGTTAGACTCCCGCCCAGGGCGTGGAGTACAACATTATGTGATAAAGTTTGTCAGTGACTACCAACAGGTCAGTGGTTTTCTCTGGGTCCTCCAGTTTCCTCCACCAATAAAACTGACCGCCATGATATAACTGAAATAATGCTGAAAGTGGTGTTAAACATCATAAAACCAACCAACCAAAGAATATAGAAACAAAGTGTATATACATGTACAAGATTTTTGGCAGCAATACAGAAACCAATAATCAATTCAATTGTCTGAAACTGGAAAAAGTTTTTTTTTTTTAATTCGCTATACATGTAGTACAATATTACATTTAACTTTTAGAGGGGGGGGGGCTACATGTATGGTTTTTTTCTGAAAAAAAAATTCTGTCACCATTTTTGATAGAGGGTTAGGGTTGTGGTGTTTAGTGCCACTTTCAACAATATTTGAGCTATATCGTGACTTTTGTTTCATGAAAAAAAAATCTCTGGCGCCTGACTAAAAGTACATGTAAAATGGTTGTTCCCTTACAAAGGCATAAATAACTAATGTACCCATATATCTGCCTATAAATCACTACTACAAAATAAACTATTCAAACTTCATGATATATGCACAAATTTTAAATTCCTTCATCAATAAAAAAAATGTTGTTACACCTAATAAACACTTACAGCACCTGTAAATGTCTTGTCATTAAATACATGTCATAAATATATATCTAAAGGCATATAATTCATAAATTAGTGAATTAATGGAATGCTAGACATATTAATCTCTTTTTTTTACCTGAAGCTGATTTAGCATCAAACAGCAACTAATTACAGTGATAAACAAAACAGGTAAAAAAATCACTCTTGAAACTTACATGTAATTATAAAAAAATATTTACACCTTACCCAGGCCTTTCAATAAGGGGTGATACCAGGTACTTTTACCTGCCTAAAATGGTCTTAGGTACCTCCTGATTTTAAAGAGTGTTGTATAAGATATTCATGAAAATTGTTCAAATTTTAATAAAAAGTACATCTGTAAATAGTGAAGTACTGGTAGACTTGAAAAATATTGAAAGCCCTGCTTACCTTAAATCTTTTGAAAGTTACAATAAATATATTTACACCTTGCCTTAAATCATCATTTTTCAAGATTCAATTACTCATACTGTACCTTGAACAGTTGTTAATCTTAATACTTCCTATGTAGTGACAGTCAGTATAAAATATCAATTACATTAATAGTTATTACTAAATTTATTGCTTTTGTTCAGAGAGAATTCAAGTTCTAATCAATATCAGTATGATCTGACTTCATAATCATATTTGTTATCTTCCAAAAATAGGTAATACATTAATTGTTGAGAAAACTATCTCTTTTTTCAGGTTCAATACAAGGTCAAAGGGAGATAACTCACTCAATTAAATCATGTAGTCACTCTAGTATACGTACTGTCTTCGGTACCCCCATATTTTAAAGCGTGTTGTATAAGATATTCATGAAAATTGTTCAAATTTTAATTTAAAAAAAAGGTACGTCTGTAAATAGTGAAGTACTGGTAGACTTGAAAAATATTGAAAGCCCTGCTTACCTTAAATCTTTTTAAAAGTTACAATAAAAATATTTACATCTTACATGTACCTTAAAACATCATTTTTTTCTTTTTGTTCTAAGATTCAATTACTCATACTGTACCTTGAACAGTTGTTAATCTTAATACTTCCTATGTAGTGACAGTCAGTATAAAACATCAATTACATTAATAGTTACATGTAATTATAAAAAAATATTTACACCTTACCCAGGCCTTTCAATAAGGGGTGATACCAGGTACTTTTACCTGCCTAAAATGGTCTTAGGTACCTCCTGATTTTAAAGAGTGTTGTATAAGATATTCATGAAAATTGTTCAAATTTTAATAAAAAGTACATCTGTAAATAGTGAAGTACTGGTAGACTTGAAAAATATTGAAAGCCCTGCTTACCTTAAATCTTTTGAAAGTTACAATAAATATATTTACACCTTGCCTTAAATCATCATTTTTCAAGATTCAATTACTCATACTGTACCTTGAACAGTTGTTAATCTTAATACTTCCTATGTAGTGACAGTCAGTATAAAATATCAATTACATTAATAGTTATTACTAAATTTATTGCTTTTGTTCAGAGAGAATTCAAGTTCTAATCAATATCAGTATGATCTGACTTCACAATCATATTTGTTATCTTCCAAAAATAGGTAATACATTAATTGTTGAGAAAACTATCTCTTTTTTCAGGTTCAATACAAGGTCAAAGGGAGATAACTCACTCAATTAAATCATGTAGTCACTCTAGTATACGTACTGTCTTCGGTACCTCCATATTTTAAAGCGTGTTGTATAAGATATTCATGAAAATTGTTCAAATTTTAATTTAAAAAAAAGGTACGTCTGTAAATAGTGAAGTACTGGTAGACTTGAAAAATATTGAAAGCCCTGCTTACCTTAAATCTTTTTAAAAGTTACAATAAAAATATTTACATCTTACATGTACCTTAAAACATCATTTTTTTCTTTTTGTTCTAAGATTCAATTACTCATACTGTACCTTGAACAGTTGTTAATCTTAATACTTCCTATGTAGTGACAGTCAGTATAAAACATCAATTACATTAATAGTTACATGTAATTATAAAAAAATATTTACACCTTACCCAGGCCTTTCAATAAGGGGTGATACCAGGTACTTTTACCTGCCTAAAATGGTCTTAGGTACCTCCTGATTTTAAAGAGTGTTGTATAAGATATTCATGAAAATTGTTCAAATTTTAATAAAAAGTACATCTGTAAATAGTGAAGTACTGGTAGACTTGAAAAATATTGAAAGCCCTGCTTACCTTAAATCTTTTGAAAGTTACAATAAATATATTTACACCTTGCCTTAAATCATCATTTTTCAAGATTCAATTACTCATACTGTACCTTGAACAGTTGTTAATCTTAATACTTCCTATGTAGTGACAGTCAGTATAAAATATCAATTACATTAATAGTTATTACTAAATTTATTGCTTTTGTTCAGAGAGAATTCAAGTTCTAATCAATATCAGTATGATCTGACTTCATAATCATATTTGTTATCTTCCAAAAATAGGTAATACATTAATTGTTGAGAAAACTATCTCTTTTTTCAGGTTCAATACAAGGTCAAAGGGAGATAACTCACTCAATTAAATCATGTAGTCACTCTAGTATACGTACTGTCTTCGGTACCCCCATATTTTAAAGCGTGTTGTATAAGATATTCATGAAAATTGTTCAAATTTTAATTTAAAAAAAAGGTACGTCTGTAAATAGTGAAGTACTGGTAGACTTGAAAAATATTGAAAGCCCTGCTTACCTTAAATCTTTTTAAAAGTTACAATAAAAATATTTACATCTTACATGTACCTTAAAACATCATTTTTTTCTTTTTGTTCTAAGATTCAATTACTCATACTGTACCTTGAACAGTTGTTAATCTTAATACTTCCTATGTAGTGACAGTCAGTATAAAACATCAATTACATTAATAGTTACATGTAATTATAAAAAAATATTTACACCTTACCCAGGCCTTTCAATAAGGGGTGATACCAGGTACTTTTACCTGCCTAAAATGGTCTTAGGTACCTCCTGATTTTAAAGAGTGTTGTATAAGATATTCATGAAAATTGTTCAAATTTTAATAAAAAGTACATCTGTAAATAGTGAAGTACTGGTAGACTTGAAAAATATTGAAAGCCCTGCTTACCTTAAATCTTTTGAAAGTTACAATAAATATATTTACACCTTGCCTTAAATCATCATTTTTCAAGATTCAATTACTCATACTGTACCTTGAACAGTTGTTAATCTTAATACTTCCTATGTAGTGACAGTCAGTATAAAATATCAATTACATTAATAGTTATTACTAAATTTATTGCTTTTGTTCAGAGAGAATTCAAGTTCTAATCAATATCAGTATGATCTGACTTCACAATCATATTTGTTATCTTCCAAAAATAGGTAATACATTAATTGTTGAGAAAACTATCTCTTTTTTCAGGTTCAATACAAGGTCAAAGGGAGATAACTCACTCAATTAAATCATGTAGTCACTCTAGTATACGTACTGTCTTCGGTACCTCCATATTTTAAAGCGTGTTGTATAAGATATTCATGAAAATTGTTCAAATTTTAATTTAAAAAAAAGGTACGTCTGTAAATAGTGAAGTACTGGTAGACTTGAAAAATATTGAAAGCCCTGCTTACCTTAAATCTTTTTAAAAGTTACAATAAAAATATTTACATCTTACATGTACCTTAAAACATCATTTTTTTCTTTTTGTTCTAAGATTCAATTACTCATACTGTACCTTGAACAGTTGTTAATCTTAATACTTCCTATGTAGTGACAGTCAGTATAAAACATCAATTACATTAATAGTTACATGTAATTATAAAAAAATATTTACACCTTACCCAGGCCTTTCAATAAGGGGTGATACCAGGTACTTTTACCTGCCTAAAATGGTCTTAGGTACCTCCTGATTTTAAAGAGTGTTGTATAAGATATTCATGAAAATTGTTCAAATTTTAATAAAAAGTACATCTGTAAATAGTGAAGTACTGGTAGACTTGAAAAATATTGAAAGCCCTGCTTACCTTAAATCTTTTGAAAGTTACAATAAATATATTTACACCTTGCCTTAAATCATCATTTTTCAAGATTCAATTACTCATACTGTACCTTGAACAGTTGTTAATCTTAATACTTCCTATGTAGTGACAGTCAGTATAAAATATCAATTACATTAATAGTTATTACTAAATTTATTGCTTTTGTTCAGAGAGAATTCAAGTTCTAATCAATATCAGTATGATCTGACTTCACAATCATATTTGTTATCTTCCAAAAATAGGTAATACATTAATTGTTGAGAAAACTATCTCTTTTTTCAGGTTCAATACAAGGTCAAAGGGAGATAACTCACTCAATTAAATCATGTAGTCACTCTAGTATACGTACTGTCTTCGGTACCTCCATATTTTAAAGCGTGTTGTATAAGATATTCATGAAAATTGTTCAAATTTTAATTTAAAAAAAAGGTACGTCTGTAAATAGTGAAGTACTGGTAGACTTGAAAAATATTGAAAGCCCTGCTTACCTTAAATCTTTTTAAAAGTTACAATAAAAATATTTACATCTTACATGTACCTTAAAACATCATTTTTTTCTTTTTGTTCTAAGATTCAATTACTCATACTGTACCTTGAACAGTTGTTAATCTTAATACTTCCTATGTAGTGACAGTCAGTATAAAACATCAATTACATTAATAGTTACATGTAATTATAAAAAAATATTTACACCTTACCCAGGCCTTTCAATAAGGGGTGATACCAGGTACTTTTACCTGCCTAAAATGGTCTTAGGTACCTCCTGATTTTAAAGAGTGTTGTATAAGATATTCATGAAAATTGTTCAAATTTTAATAAAAAGTACATCTGTAAATAGTGAAGTACTGGTAGACTTGAAAAATATTGAAAGCCCTGCTTACCTTAAATCTTTTGAAAGTTACAATAAATATATTTACACCTTGCCTTAAATCATCATTTTTCAAGATTCAATTACTCATACTGTACCTTGAACAGTTGTTAATCTTAATACTTCCTATGTAGTGACAGTCAGTATAAAATATCAATTACATTAATAGTTATTACTAAATTTATTGCTTTTGTTCAGAGAGAATTCAAGTTCTAATCAATATCAGTATGATCTGACTTCATAATCATATTTGTTATCTTCCAAAAATAGGTAATACATTAATTGTTGAGAAAACTATCTCTTTTTTCAGGTTCAATACAAGGTCAAAGGGAGATAACTCACTCAATTAAATCATGTAGTCACTCTAGTATACGTACTGTCTTCGGTACCCCCATATTTTAAAGCGTGTTGTATAAGATATTCATGAAAATTGTTCAAATTTTAATTTAAAAAAAAGGTACGTCTGTAAATAGTGAAGTACTGGTAGACTTGAAAAATATTGAAAGCCCTGCTTACCTTAAATCTTTTTAAAAGTTACAATAAAAATATTTACATCTTACATGTACCTTAAAACATCATTTTTTTCTTTTTGTTCTAAGATTCAATTACTCATACTGTACCTTGAACAGTTGTTAATCTTAATACTTCCTATGTAGTGACAGTCAGTATAAAACATCAATTACATTAATAGTTACATGTAATTATAAAAAAATATTTACACCTTACCCAGGCCTTTCAATAAGGGGTGATACCAGGTACTTTTACCTGCCTAAAATGGTCTTAGGTACCTCCTGATTTTAAAGAGTGTTGTATAAGATATTCATGAAAATTGTTCAAATTTTAATAAAAAGTACATCTGTAAATAGTGAAGTACTGGTAGACTTGAAAAATATTGAAAGCCCTGCTTACCTTAAATCTTTTGAAAGTTACAATAAATATATTTACACCTTGCCTTAAATCATCATTTTTCAAGATTCAATTACTCATACTGTACCTTGAACAGTTGTTAATCTTAATACTTCCTATGTAGTGACAGTCAGTATAAAATATCAATTACATTAATAGTTATTACTAAATTTATTGCTTTTGTTCAGAGAGAATTCAAGTTCTAATCAATATCAGTATGATCTGACTTCACAATCATATTTGTTATCTTCCAAAAATAGGTAATACATTAATTGTTGAGAAAACTATCTCTTTTTTCAGGTTCAATACAAGGTCAAAGGGAGATAACTCACTCAATTAAATCATGTAGTCACTCTAGTATACGTACTGTCTTCGGTACCTCCATATTTTAAAGCGTGTTGTATAAGATATTCATGAAAATTGTTCAAATTTTAATTAAAAAAAAAGGTACGTCTGTAAATAGTGAAGTACTGGTAGACTTGAAAAATATTGAAAGCCCTGCTTACCTTAAATCTTTTTAAAAGTTACAATAAAAATATTTACATCTTACATGTACCTTAAAACATCATTTTTTTCTTTTTGTTCTAAGATTCAATTACTCATACTGTACCTTGAACAGTTGTTAATCTTAATACTTCCTATGTAGTGACAGTCAGTATAAAACATCAATTACATTAATAGTTACATGTAATTATAAAAAAATATTTACACCTTACCCAGGCCTTTCAATAAGGGGTGATACCAGGTACTTTTACCTGCCTAAAATGGTCTTAGGTACCTCCTGATTTTAAAGAGTGTTGTATAAGATATTCATGAAAATTGTTCAAATTTTAATAAAAAGTACATCTGTAAATAGTGAAGTACTGGTAGACTTGAAAAATATTGAAAGTCCTGCTTACCTTAAATCTTTTGAAAGTTACAATAAATATATTTACACCTTGCCTTAAATCATCATTTTTCAAGATTCAATTACTCATACTGTACCTTGAACAGTTGTTAATCTTAATACTTCCTATGTAGTGACAGTCAGTATAAAATATCAATTACATTAATAGTTATTACTAAATTTATTGCTTTTGTTCAGAGAGAATTCAAGTTCTAATCAATATCAGTATGATCTGACTTCACAATCATATTTGTTATCTTCCAAAAATAGGTAATACATTAATTGTTGAGAAAACTATCTCTTTTTTCAGGTTCAATACAAGGTCAAAGGGAGATAACTCACTCAATTAAATCATGTAGTCACTCTAGTATACGTACTGTCTTCGGTACCTCCATATTTTAAAGCGTGTTGTATAAGATATTCATGAAAATTGTTCAAATTTTAATTAAAAAAAAAGGTACGTCTGTAAATAGTGAAGTACTGGTAGACTTGAAAAATATTGAAAGCCCTGCTTACCTTAAATCTTTTTAAAAGTTACAATAAAAATATTTACATCTTACATGTACCTTAAAACATCATTTTTTTCTTTTTGTTCTAAGATTCAATTACTCATACTGTACCTTGAACAGTTGTTAATCTTAATACTTCCTATGTAGTGACAGTCAGTATAAAACATCAATTACATTAATAGTTACATGTATTACTAAATCTATTGCTTTTGTTCAGAGAGAATTCAAGTTCTAATCAATATCAGTATGATCTGACTTCACAATATATTTGTTATCTTCCAAAAATAGCTAATAATTAATTGTTGTAAAAACTATCCCTTTTTTTAAGGTTCAATACAAGGTCAAAGGGAGATAACTCAATCAATTAAATCATGTAGTCTCTAGCACTGTCCAAGTTAATAAATATTTCACAGGAAACAAATCTTGGACAAATTGAGATGCCAGATGGTGCCAGACAGAATTATCAAACTTAAAATCAAATTGAGTTGGCCTTAAGAGTGAATCACAGATTGTACTTAAAACATTTTGTCTATTTCTTGGTTTAGCTGACTTATTCCATAATTTAACAAGTTCTAACAGATGCAGTATTTTAAACATGCTAAATTAATTACAACGCTCCAGTGATAAGACATGGGTACTTTAATTTAGAACCAGTTAAGATATTTGTAGAAAATCCAAGATTGTGTCAGTGTTACAGTGTAATGGAAGATAATGATTCTTCTGTAAATCAAACTATGAAAAAGTTTTTGTTTCAAACAGTGCTACAGCCTAATGGAAGAGAATTCTTCTTTTAATCAAACTATGAAAGGGTCTTTGTTTCTAACAGTTTTACAGTTTAATGGAAGATAATTTTTCTCTGAATCAAATTATAAGAGGGTTTTTGTTTCTAACAGTTTACAGAATTCCCAACATCAAATTTAACAAACATTATTTCATCAAACAATATTTATTTTGAGTGCACACTTTATAAACAAGTACATTTGTACATATGATACATCACCTGGTCTCTTCTTTTGAAATGAATAAGATTGATATTGATTACAAAAATATGTTGATCTTAAATCAGCTTAATTACATCATAACTATAAATAACTAGAGGCTCAGGTGAGCCTGTATCACTCACCTGACATAAATAAGTCCTCTTAAGAATGTCTGCATGCTGAATACATCTAAGTTACTATTCAAATCCCATACTGCCATAGGGTTCTATGTTAAAACTATGTCTGCTCATGGCAGCCATCTTGGATGGAGGTCGTGGTCACCGGACACAATTTTGAAAGTATACTACCCAAGGACCATCCATGCCATGTTTGCTTTAAATTGGCTGACTGGTTTCAGAAGAGAAGACTTTTAAACAATTTTCCCATAGGGTCCTATGTTAAAACTATGTCTGCTGACGGTGGCCATTTTGAACCGAGATCGGGATCACTGAACACAATTTTGGAAGTTGACCACCTAAGGACCATCGATGACATGTTTGCTATATTGGCTTACTAGTTTCAGAGAAGAAGATTTTAAAACATTTTTTCCCATAGGGTCCTATGTTAAAACTACAGTATGTCTGCTGAAGGTGGCCATCTTGGATGGAGGTCAGGGTCACTGGACACAATTTTGAAAATTGCCCACTTAAGGATCATCCATGCCATGTTTGCTTTAAATTGGCTTACTGGTTTCAGAGAAAAAGATTTTTAAATATATTTCCCATAGGGTCCTATGTTAAAACTATGTTCGCTGATGGTTGCCATCTTGGATGGAGGTCGGGGTCACAGGACATAATTTTGAAAGTTGACCACCTAAGGTCCATTCATCCCATGTTTGCTTTAAACTGACTTACTGGTTTCTGAGGAGAAGACTTTTAAACATTTTTTCCATAGGGTCCTACGTTAAAATTAAGTCGAGTCATGGCGGCCATCTTGAATTTCCGATCAACAAATGATTCACAAGTTTAGTACAGGACCACCCAATGATCATTCCTGCAAAGCCACAATTCAATTGGCTTAGTGGTTTCTAACAAGAAGATTTTTTAAATTTCGACCAATCAGAACACATTATAGGCCCTGGCAGCCATGTTGGATTTCCGATCAGCACCAAAAACACAAATCTTGTATATGACCATCCAATGAACATTTCTGCCAAGTTTGGTTCAAATCTGTTTTGTGGTTTCAGAAAAAAAGATGAAAATGTGAAATTCCCATAGGGTCCAATGTTAAACTAAGTCGAGTCATGGCGGCCATCTTGAATTTCCGATTGGCAAACGATTCACAAGTTTAGTACAGGACCACCCAATGATCATTCCTGCAAAGTCACAATTCAATTGGCTTAGTGGTTTCTAACAAGAAGATTTTTTAAATTTCGACCAATCAGAACACATTATGGGCCCTGGCAGCCATGTTGGATTTCCGATCAGCGCCAAAAACAAAAATCTTGTATATGACCATCCAATGAACATTTCTGCCAAGTTTGATTCAAATCTGTTTTGTGGTTTCCGAAAAAAAGATGAAAATGTGAAATTCCCATAGGGTCCAATGTTAAACTAAGTCGAGTCATGGCGGCCATCTTGAATTTCCGATCGGCAAACGATTCACAAGTTTAGTACAGGACCACCCAATGATAATTCCTGCAAAGTCACAATTCAATTGGCTTAGTGGTTTCTAACAAGAAGATTTTTAAAATTTCAACCAATCAGAACACATTATGGGCCCTGGCAGCCATGTTGGATTTCCGATCAGTGCCAAAAACAAAAATCTTGTATATGACCATCCAATGAACATTTCTGCCAAGTTTGGTTCAAATCTGTTTTGTGGTTTCAGAAAAAAAGATGAAAATGTGAAATTCCCATAGGGTCCAATGTTAAACTAAGTAGAGTCATGGTGGCCATCTTGAATTTCCGATCGGCAAACGATTCACAAGTTTAGTACAGGACCACCCAATGATCATTCCTGCAAAGTCACAATTCAATTGGCTTAGTGGTTTCTAACAAGAAGATTTTTAAAATTTCAACCAATCAGAACACATTATGGGCCCTGGCAGCCATGTTGGATTTCCGATCAGCGCCAAAAACAAAAATCTTGTATATGACCATCCAATGAACATTTCTGCCAAGTTTGGTTCAAATCTGTTTTGTGGTTTCAGAAAAAAAGATGAAAATGTGAAATTCCCATAGGGTCCTATGTTAAACTAAGTAGAGTCATGGCGGCCATCTTGAATTTCCGATCGGCAAACGATTCACAAGTTTAGTACAGGACCACCCAATGATCATTCCTGCAAAGTCACAATTCAATTGGCTTAGTGGTTTCTAACAAGAAGATTTTTAAAATTTCGACCAATCAGAACACATTATGGGCCCTGGCAGCCATGTTGGATTTCCGATCAGTGCCAAAAACAAAAATCTTGTATATGACCATCCAATGAACATTTCTGCCAAGTTTGGTTCAAATCTGTTTTGTGGTTTCAGAAAAAAATATGAAAATGTGAAATTCCCATAGGGTCCAATGTTAAACCAAGTCGAGTCATGGCGGCCATCTTGAATTTCCGATCGGCAAACGATTCACATTTTTATTACAGGACCACCCAATGATCATTCCTGCAAAGTCACAATTCAATTGACTAAGTGGTTTCTGACAAGAAGATTTTTAAAATTTCAGCCAATGAGAACACATTATGGACCCTGGCAGCCATGTTGGATTTCAAATCAGCACCAAAAACAAAAATCTGGTAGAGGACCATCCAGTGAACATTTCTGGCAAGTTTGGCTGATTTCTGTTCAGCGGTTTCAGAGAAGAAGATTTAAATGTGAAAAGCTAACGGACGGACGCTTACCCATGACAAAAGCTCACATGGCCTATGGCCAGGTGAGCTAAATATCAGAGGCTCACCTGAGCCAGCTATATTACTCGGATTATTCATGCAGTTTGTACTTACCGAGAGAAAATGGGTTTTTTTAAATTTATATTCCTACAGGGTTCTATCATACCCCTATGTCAAACCATGTCCTCACATAAAGTATTAAAGTAGTATAAAAATTAAAGTAGTATAAAATAATGTTCTGTCACATTTATATTTATAGATTATAATGTAATGCAAATAATTGCCATACAATCATTTTAAGGTGAAGAATACAAGCAATTTTCTTTCAAGTGTCCAACAAGTAGAGAGTATCAGAGTTAAATCAGCCATGTGTTACTAATGAGGATCCTATAATTAATTTTAACAATTCTATTATAAGACTGGTTTCCAGGTACAGAGAAACTAAATCTCTTATATAATATATATGTATACTATTATAGTGTCATAGACCTTCAGTGGTACATGTAGGGTATTTAAAAATAGCAGCATTTTATTAGAGATAAAATCAAGTATTTAGACTAGACATTTATAAACAACTGTAATGATTCATGGATAAGCCTGGTTATTATCTTTGGTTATATTTCTTAAGACTTTTCAGTTAAAAGAAATTATCAATCAAAGACAAATTCAGAAGACATTCCCCAGCAAGGAGATCATACAACAATCTCCTGATTTTATGTTTCTTTCACCTTTCAGAGATCTTTGCAACTCATCTAAAGCCCGGTATACACGATACAAGTTTTGCATCCAAGTCTCCATTCAAGTTTCTTGAATTCAAGTTTTTTGATCGTGTATACCATACAAGAAACTTGAATCAAAAAACTTGAACGGACTTGGATGGAATAGAAATGCATCCTATTTTTTTTCAACTTGGATGGAACTTGGATGGAGATTTACCAATCAGAAAACAGAATCCTTATCAGCATCAATTTGTTAATGTAAATAATAACAACTACACGTGTTGTGCAAAGATGGCGGGAAAAGAGGAAACTCCAAAATGCAGGAAAGAGACAGTTACATGGACTAATGAAATGATTGAAGATCTAATAGACTTCATAGAAATACATCCCATCGTTGCCTTCGAAGCCATTTACGAGCCCATATTGACCTCTTTTTGGAGCTTAATCTCCTTCGCAGTACAATTGTACATAATAATGCAATACAAAGGGCAGCACCCTCCTCTCCTCCCAAAAATGCCATTTTGTTTGTTGTATCTCTCGCCAAAACTTGTGTGTATTCATTAAAATTTCTTGCATCGTGTATACACAAACTTGAATTCAAGTTTTCTTGATCCAAGTTTTCTTGAATGGAGACTTGGATGCAAAACTTGTATCGTGTATACCGGGCTTAAGAGAGTCCTGGACCTGCCATTTTCAGTTGGGATTCACTAATGTTTTCAATTTTTTTAGATTCGTACAATGGTGGGACTCACCAAAATGTTCAGAAATGTCTTCTGGACTAATCAAATTAATTCGCTACAAGTATACCTGCCATTATACATGTACATATATATTGAATACTGAAAGTTTGGAACACGTTCTATTCAAGTCAATTTCAGATACTTATGTAGCCTGAATGTACATCCAAAGCCTTTCCTGTATTGCCTGTAACCCATTGGGTTTAATATTAAATATGTTTCACAAAGGCAATTAAGGGGGTACCATACACTACAGGGAGATAACTCCTTAAAATCAGTTGAACGTTTTGATCATATGATGTTTGTATGCAGATTTCAAGCATCTCGGGGATCAAAACCAAAGAGAGAAAAGCTGCTATGTGGCTAGTGAATTTATAGCTCCGAGTCTGTTGGTTGGAATTTGTTAAAATTTTGATATTTATTACAGTGGATATATTCAAACACACTGCCAAAAAAATAAGAAAATTAAACGAGCAGATCAAATTCTACTGGAAGTGTATGGTACCACCTTAATAAGTCATCTCATGTACATGTTTGTAGCTGGATAAAGGATCTCCACGGTTATGTACATTGTAGCTGCAGACCAAGTGTATAAAGGATCTCCAGGATTAAATAGAAGCTGGAAAACAAGTGGATAATGGATCCCTTGGATTATATAGTCACTGGAGACCAAGTGGATTAAGGATACTCTAGATTATGTGGCTAGGACCAAGTGGATTAAGGATACTCTGGATTATGAAGCTGGGACCAAGTGTATAAAGGTCCTCAGGATTAAATAGAAGCTGGAAAACAAGTGGATAATGGTTCCCTTGGATTATATACTAGTCACTGGAGACCAAGTTGATTAAGGACACTCTGGATTATGTAGCTGGGACCAAGTGGATTAAGGATACTCTGAATTATGTAGCTGGGATCAAGTGGATTAAGGATACTCTGGATTATGTAGCTGGGACCAAGTGGATTAATGATAATCTGGATTATGTAGCTGGGACCAAGTGGATTAAGGATACTCTGGATTATGTAGCTGGGACCAAGTGGATTAAGGATACTCTGGATTATGTACCTTTTTGTAGCCCAGACCAAGTGTGTAAAGGTCCCCTGGATTAAATAGAAGCTGGAAAACAAGTGGATAATGGATCCCTTGGATTATAGTCACTGGAGACCAAGTGGATTAAGGATACTCTGGATTGTGTAGCTGGGACCAAATGGATAAAGGTCCCCAGGATTAAATAGAAGCTGGAAAACAAGTGGATAATGGATCTCTTGGATTATATAATCACTGGAGACCCAGTTGATTAAGGACACTCTGGATTATGTGGCTAGGACCAAGTGGATTAAGGATACTCTGGATTATGTAGCTCAGACCAAGTGTATAAAGGTCCCCAGGATTAAACAGAAGTTGGAAAACAAGTGGATAATGGATCCCTTGGATTATATAGTCACTGGAGACCAAGTGGATTAAGGATACTCTGGATTATGTAGCTGGGACCAAGTGGATAAAGGTACCCAGGATTAAATAGAAGCTGGAAAACAAGTGGATAATGGATCCCTTGGATTATATAGTCACTGGAGCCCAAGTGGATAAAGGATATCTTGGATAAAGGACACTCTGAATTAGGAGGGATACATGTATAAGTTATTATACTTTAATAAATTTCCAACACCTGTGTCAACCAAAAGTAAAAATAAATGTTTGGATATGTGAATTAGGGGAAATCAGTGTCTAAATATTCCCTCTGGTAAAAAAAAATACCAGAGGCTCTCAGGAGCCTGTAATCGTTCACCTGGATCAAAGCTGCTTTCAATAACAACACCAGTCAAGGAAATTAGGAATTTGAATCCACAGGACATTCGGTCCTGTGAACTGTGAGGAATTACAGGACCGAACTAGATTTTACAGGACCGACAATAAAATAATGATTTTTTTTTAAATAATAAATTTATTTTATTTAAGTGTCACATATTGATTGCGTTAAACTTACAATCACAAACAGCAATATCTACAATTAGACAGCAGCATAAAGGTTAGCGTGCGAGTGCTCATGGGTTCGTGCTCCGGTCGGGTCAAACCAAAGACTATACAATTGGCATTTTTTGCTTCTCTGTTAAGTACGCAGCATTAAGGAGAAAGTGCAAAGACTGGTTGGCTCAGAATCAGTATAATGTGTCCAAGTGGGATGACAATTTGACACTATGTCCATAAATATATTATTGTATACAGCATGATCATATTCATTAAAGTATATTTCCACTCTAAAATTACAAAACTATTTGTGACATTAAAAATTACTACATGAAATATCCATTCTATCTAAACAAATGAATCCTTATATGTAAAAAAAAAATAGAATAAAATAATAGGTCTATGCTACCAGAAAAAGTGTAATTAGAAACCAGAATTTAGAATTACAAAAGAATATATATATAGCTCTTTTGGTCCATTGGCTTCGATGCACCAGTTGCAGACCATAACATTTTGTTCAACGTTGTGATGAAGCCAGGGTCGATCCTGCTTCCAAGAATCAATAAAGGAGTGAGTATGATAAGGGTAGATTTTGGCCCAATCTCAGAAACTGTTTATATAGATATAATATTAAACACAATCATTGAAAGGTAAGAAAAATATTTTTTTTTATGATTTCACTTTGTCCTTTGTTGCTTAGCAATGTAAATGGAGGAGGGTCCAATTAATCATTGGAAATTCAAATATGGTGGTTTTATTTTACATATCTTGCATAATCTTTTCGACAAAATGTTATATTCTGTGTATGTACACTCTAAAAATAATATTCCAATTCTCTATGGTAGCATATAGTATTTTTATGTAGTTTTGTCACCCTAGCAACGGTTTTGTAAACAT
This sequence comes from Bathymodiolus brooksi, assembly GCA_963680875.1. Taxonomy (NCBI): domain Eukaryota; kingdom Metazoa; phylum Mollusca; class Bivalvia; order Mytilida; family Modiolidae; genus Bathymodiolus; species Bathymodiolus brooksi. The sequence goes on from OY804585.1 coordinate 95,954,800, forward strand.
TAAATTAGCCTATATTATTGCAATTAATGGTTGAATTTTGACATCTACGATCTTTTGACTTGATATTTGATTAAGCGGTACATTTTTGTCAAGTTATACACACAACAAATGTCATTTCATATTTCAAAAATACATTTTGATATTTGTATTCATAGTTATGCCCCGTCCATAGCAACAGGTTTCCCTATGCACAGTATTTTCCTGTAGATCTCATGGACCTTTTATTTAATCAAGAAAACAAATTCTACAACAGCACCTTAGCAGATCTAGAGACATCTTATCATTTACTAACCAGTATATATTATAAGAATTCCTTAAACCTTACAATGTCCCTAGAAACCAAATATTATCCCTAGCAACCGCAGAAACTCGTCAAAGCTGAGCTCTGTAAATTGCTTTTTTTAAATCTTTTTATAACCGAATGTTGATCTTTTTATTTTTTAAATCATGAGAGGAAATTATTCTCAGTAATTAGAATGTCAAAGGAACCAAGTCAACTGCATAACATGGTAAAGCAGCGCAACAGCGGCAGGAGAGGATATAATCCATGTTAAATAATTAAGAAATAAATCATGGAAGCCAGAATGTGTTGGGAGTTTTAACATGGATTGGCGGATATATTAGTCTCGAGATGTTATATATCCCATTTTAAAGGGCAGTGGTTTTGTTAAAAGGTCGAACCTTTTAACAAAACCACTGTCCTTTAAAACGGGATATATAACATCTAGAGACTGATAACATTTTTATCTGAATGTTCCAACATTAATAAGTATGTCCTTATTATAGGAAAAACATAAATAGTGTATCTTTGGACAAAGATCACAGAGAGCGATTATTGATTTTCTGTCATCTTGTGAAATGTGTGTCTTCTGCTGTGCACAATGTAAATGGACAGCACATAGGTGAGAGCGATTATTGATTTTCTGTCACCGCAGGGCTTCCCTGAAGTTTTAAAAGTACCTTTTTAGCCAATCAAAATTCTACTTGCCACGAGAACATCAGAGAATAGTATTTTATCCCGAGCCAGAAACGAGGGATAAAATTTACTAATATCCGCCAATCCATGTTAAAACTCAAAACACATTCTGGCTTCCATGATTTATTTCGATTCTGATATGTCTAAGAGTACAAATACGGTAGTATACTTTGATTGGAAGACGGTAATTTATATTTACGGTATCTTCAAACTTTTTTTGTTGAGAAAAGTAAAACGTGATAGATTATATAAATAGAATGCTTGGTAATACTGTATTATCGGTCATGGCACATTAAGGTAAAATCATACCACTAAAATTCCAAGTAATACTACACATTTAGCACTGACTCATAAACCATAGACTATATCAATGACATTATTAGTAAGGATAACAAAGGACCATTATAAACAAAGCACCGAATATGTAAATAAAACCTGACATCCGTGTACTATGTTAAAACATGCATGTTATATTGTTATATGTACTGTATTAGATGAATTATGAATTATCAAATATATTGTTTGTTTTTCCATACTTTATTGAAATAAGTAAGAATAAAATATTGATCTCACGATGTTGTTATCGGCAGTCATGTGTGCTAAACCATTATGCCACCGCAACGTTAATATTAAGCTATATATAAATCAAATTTACGTTAATACAATTAATCATCGGCAATTCACTTTGCGAAAGAGCTAAATAAAATATATTTGTTAAAGTAATATGAAATGCCAAAATCATTATTTTCAGTTTTCTAAAAATTTCTGATATATGTAAAGATTAAATATATAAAGAACGTAAACCATTCACTTTTTGAGAGCTACGATGTATAATTCAGGAAAAAACGTCATTTTATTCTGTCTTCGATAATTCTTGCTACCCGGACAATAATGCATATCATATGCTATTGACCTCAGATTTGAACTCATTCGGTAGAGATTGTGCGCATGCTCCGTTATAGTCTTGACAGGTAACATCATTTTCGTTTGGATTTACATTCCATTATTTTCCATTCAATCCACGATTAAAAACAATTTTCCCTTATCGAAACGTTAAACAAGGATCTCTTTACCTGGAAAATAAATATATATCACCATCTATGATCTAAACTTCCGTAAATGTCTTTTGTGTATAATCAAGGACGTATATAGAATCTTATATACGTCCTTGGTATAATTCAGCAAATTTCGCTGGGCCCAGTAAGGGAACACTGCATACGCAACTTGTAATTATGTTAAAACATTAGTTTTTTTTATATTAAAAATGAATACTACTTTGCTTCAAATCTATTTAAAATTTATTTGGCCTAAGAGATAAGAATGTGAAAGAAAGCACACATTCTTGATCTCATAATAATATATAGGCAAATAATTTGATTCTGAGGGGGCCTGGCAAGATTAGTCAAGTTAGAATATTTGATAGAAAATTCATTCGACGCATAGTGCAGGACAGGTTATAACATTATTTACTCAGTTCAGGCCAGATTTTTTTTTAATTTTCTATGAAACAAAGGCCAGAATTTTTTCCCAAATTCGGGTGGCCAGATTATTTATTTTATTTCCAAATCTGCCAGGCCCTCCTTTCTTGGTTCTGTTTCGATTTCCCTAAATGGGGCCCTGTGTCATTCATTATTACCGATTTCAATGTTTTTGTCCAGTTTTTCGAATAAACTGATTAAGTCAGAATGAAATTTATTGCAGTTGATAATCTTTAAGGTAAAACATACATGAAATAATTTCTTTGCAAGGCAAGAAATGCAAGAAATTTAACTTCTTTCAAAACCAGAATGATACATGTGCTCGCCTGTTTACGTTGGTGATGAAATTTCATTATCGGCAATCATCGGAACGGTGCATTCGAAAGTTAATTAGCCGCCATTGTCTTGACAAAACACGTACGAGATGGAATGATTTTCTGTTCACAGATGATCGCGATTTTCGTCCTCAAATATGCACGAATGGTTTAGTTTTTAGGGAATGTAAACATATCAAGAATATTTTTGAAGATGTTTATTTCACCAAAAACTCGTTTCATATTACTTTAAATAAAAAAAAGATAAAAATAAAGGGACTACTAAAAATAGAAAGTTCCGATGACGCGTTTACATGTCCAATGAATTAATTTCTAAGATAATCTGACATATTAATTTTCTTTTTGGTTGCTTGTTTTGTTCTCTGTACTTTTTGTGAATTGTGGGGATAATATTAAAGTATACTTTAGTATAGTAACACATGAAATTCCACTGAGGGTTAGAAAAAAAAACACGTCGGACTCGATACACAATCAGGTCGGCAGTAAATCACCTCCAAAATTTATTTAACGTCAAAACTGTTTCATAAAAATTGTTAAAGTTTTACTCCCGTAGCAAAACAACTACGATAACCAACTTTATTTTGGATGAGATTAAAAGGTCGATATCTATTTCTGTCTATTACGGATGAAAACGGTCAATAAAAAAATGGCCGCTGACGAGAAATCGACCTTAAAATTATTTTTTGATTGCAGATTTCATACTCTCCACACTCGGGTACCAACACAAAAATTAAATGAGATATGTGTTTATGTATATTAAACATCATACTAAAATATGCCATTGGTACCTGCTTGTGGTTATACTGAAAATTGACATTAAATACACATTTCTTGTTAGATTTCATATATTTTCACGAATCAATAGACTTTTCATTGACTAGTGTGACGTCATCGCACGTGCAAATATGGAAAATTGTTACCAAAATAGTAGTTGGGGTAAAGGTCTTATAAAATCAAGAAACAACGAAAGCTATACGTTTCATCTATAATTTGTCTATTTTTTAGGCCAATTTCTGCCCTTATCATACCTACTCCTTTACATTATCGGTCTTTTTCATACTGTTTCTTCCGTTCTCTCGTCTCCTCTTGGGTTACTTTTCTCTTTAATAGCTTTCCTGGTATGGCTTCTGTCTTATACTGCATGAAAGCCACGACCACCGTGTTTTGAAGTGATAAAATGTTCCGAATTAACGACGATTGTTAATGAAGAAAACTATATAGAATAATATTTTTCCAAAATACCACGATCACTGTAGTCACACGAAATATTTTACGACATCAAAATTTTACGACAATAACTGTCGAAAATAGTTAGTGTCTTTGCCAAAACTCGTGATTATCATATGTATTATTTATTTTAGATTTTTCTTGATCTAAAAATAACAAATAAAAGAGAATTAGAAATATTTTTAAGTTGAATTTACCAAGAACCTCGATTTATCTATTCTTAAAGGCAGCGGCTGACAAAACAATTTACCGCACAGTCGGTCCGGTGAGTTAACGAAAACTACCGGACCGCCGGGAAATTTATCGGACGCGGTCCGTCGCCAATTTCCTTGACTGCAACACAACTGCACTGTGGTGGCCATCTTGGCGGGAGAGCGCAACTGCCGGACACAATTTTGGAAGAGGACCATCCAATGACTATTCCATCAAAGTTTGGTTTTAATTGAGCTACTGGTTCCAGACAAGATGGTTTTTATGTGAATTTCCCATAGGGTCCTATGTTAAACTAAGTACAGCTGTGCAGCCGTCTTGGTCAGAGGGCGGGACCACCAGACACAAATTTGGTTCAGCGGTTTCAGAGGAGAAGATTTAAATGTGATCTTTTATCAAAATATGCCTAATTTGCATAATCGGTATAAATCGGCTGAAAGAAAATTTCAAAAAAAAAAAACAAACATATGCTAAACTACTCCTTGCCATGTAGCTGCAGTTCAAATTTGAGCTCATTTTGACTTATACTAAAGCAGCAATGGACAATTGAAGAAATTTCTATTTTTAGTAACAGCAGCCATCTTGAATGGAGGGAGGGGCTGTCGGACACAATTTTGAAAGGGAACCACCCAGGGACCATCCCTGCCAGGTTTGGTTTAATTTGGTTCAGCGGTTTTAGAGGAGAAGATTTAAATGCGATCTTTTATCAAAATATGCCTAATTTGCATAATCGGTATATATCCGCTGAAAGAAAAATTTCACAGAAAAACCCGGAATAAATGCAAAACTACTTCTTGCCATGTAGCTGCAGTTAAAATTTCAGGTCATTTTGACTTACACTAAAGCAGCAATGGACAATTAAAATTTCATCCCCCCTTTTTTTTATTTTGAGCTTGGCTGCCATCTTGGTTGGAAGTCGGGATCACCGGACACAATTTTGGAAGGGGGTCATCCAAGGACCATTCCACCAAAGTTTGGTTGCAATTGGTCCAGTGGTTTCTGAGAAGAAGATTAAAATGTGAAATGTTGACGGACGGACGACGGACGAAAAGTGATGACAATAGCTCACCTGGCTTAAAGGCCAGGTGAGCTAATAATAGTTAATGATGGTTTGATAAAATATATGTGTATTACCATTAAGAATGTCCAGGCTTTCGGTAAGGGGTTGTACCAGGTACTTTTACCCACCTAAAATGGTCTTTGGTACCTTCTGATTTTAAAGAGTGTTGTAAAGGATATTCATGAATATTGTTCAAATTTTAATAAAAAGTACCTCCTGTAAATAGTGAAGTACTGGCGCATTTGAAAAATATTGAAAGCCTTGAATGTCACAAATGGATTTTACTACATGTACAGAGCTCCAGATAATTTTCAATTCCAAAGGGTAATTACCCCCTACTTTTGAAAATGATGGGTATTTGCATATTTCCTTTGCACTGTTGTACTCTCTACTTCAGAAAAGATTGCTTACATGTACACTTTTAAAATTATGTTTGACACAAGTGTTATTCAATAAACGCAGGATGCAAGTGAAATGTATATCTCTGTTTAATTTGACACGATTGTTGTAAATCATTTAATGTTGTAAATATTTTGTTTTTTGCTCGTCGACTTCGGCAGTTTTCACAGACGTTTTGATAATGTCATCAATGATTCCTTTAACTATACTGTCACTAGACACAGATGAAACTGTCAGGAACTTAAGTATAGAATTTTCCGTAGCGCTCTTGCGCTCAGTAGTGCACTTATTCATGTTCTTGCTCATTTTCAACGAACAACGTGTTCCCAAATTTACTTTCGTTTTAGTTCTTACTTATTACGTAAACAGCATTTATTTGTAATATTGACCGCGATTGGATGATTTATCATAAACATCCAATCAGATCTCTTTTGACATCGATGTTTAGAAAGGCAAACGTTCGGTACCCCTCGGATGTATGCACTCTCTCCTTCGAAAAGTATAAAGGGAAGTAATTACGTGGAATTTCTCAAAGACAAAAATGTATTGTTATGTACACGACTGTACAAGTAAGCTCCGATTTTGGAAAGTTTGCTTACACAGCAATATGTATGCGTAATGTGTACACTCTGATCTGATAATACATGCGTTTTTACTCGTTTTCATAGCGTAAAAAACGCAAATACGCAGCTTATCTGGAGCTCTGCATGTATAACCTGATTTAAAATTGTCCCAGAGTAAGCAAGTATTATGGTGTAATCAGCTGTTTACCTATTATCTACATTTACAGGTTATATATGGGAGATGTATGTACCATGAAATGATCAAGTTTTTACAAACATTAAAAGATGGTGAATCTTATCAAATTACCTGAAGCAATTATACTGAGAGATAACATATGTCAAATTATGGCAGATCAAAAAACAGACGAGATTCTTAACTCCTCCAGGTCATGATTAAAACAGAAAGTTTACATTTTAAATACATGTATTTAAAAGTACAACACATTACATCCTGAAAATATATCCAGGAGATATGGAAATCTACATGTAAACATATAAAACTATTTTTATATGATCATGACTGACAAAATAAAAGCTAATTTCTTGTTATTGAATGTTATGATTTTATCTTGAATTCTATTTAATAATTTGTATATTTTTTTCTCCATTTCCATTTTTTTCAGATCTACATGTAGACAGTACGTTATATTCTAGAAAAAGAGTAAATTTATTAATTTATTTGGCAAATATAATAATATTATCTCAAAAATATTTTTTGCAAACTTGAACAAGAAAAATAAAACCTCAGGTTATATGTTACATTTTAGTTGCATCATAAATTAAACATGATGTTAAAACTAAGGCCAAAATAAAATAATTCTGGGTTTGCCGATTATATACTTGTAATTTTCTTAGTAGGTAGGAAGGATCGGAAAGTAATTTTTGGGGGTTAATTTCTCACTTAAAAGCTTCTCTAAAGTCAAAAATGAAAACGTGGATAACATTTTTTTCTTGAGATAACGATACTTTGGTGTCCTGTCATCCGTCTAAATCACCAATACTGTCTTTATCCCCCCCCCCCCCAATTTTTTTTATTATCAGGAATTCTAAACAATTTCATGATATATGATACAAAATCTGAAAGAAGACAGATATAGCATATCTACATACTCAGCGTTGTTTCTCCCTTGACCTTTTTAGGTTGAAAATTTGGGCCAATCTAATCAACCTTTTAACCGTGGATTTACAAATAACATTCACTGTGTTTTTATCTATATAGGGTACTTTTAGCCATCTCACAACATATATTTTGTCTATTATATCTTTTTATGTTGGTTTACAACAAATTAAATGATTTGCATCTTTCTGCAATGGAGCAAAATGCTCAGAAAAAACCGGGCTGTACTTGTAAACTGAAGAAAATAGTTATATAAATATATTAACATGCATAAACATACAAAATAGTTCAGTCTATCAACATGATCAAGATTAGTCCTTTCAAATTTTAACAGAGGGCCAGGTATAATTAGATTTTCCTTATATTTAAATCATGTGTTTGATAAAACAGAGGATGTACTTCATAAATTAATGTATTATTATCTATAACTTCAGAGAAGACAACTGAATTTCTAAATAAATACAATTCTGGACCCCCATGATCTTAGGGGGGGAGGTCCATATCAGATGTATCCAAAATTAGGGTCTAGTTAAGTTTATCATGTCTGTTGGCTAAATATGCAATATCTTATTAAATTCTTTATTAATTAATGCTCTTTTATACCCTTATAGGGTTGACAGCATAAGACAAACATGGATATATATACATATTCAAACATGAACATACAAATCAATCATACATTAAAACAAACATAATAATTATGCAGCTATATTGGGTGCACTCTCCTCAGTGCTAATGACTTTTGAATGCTGAAATAATCATTGTATACCAGAAATGCTGAGAAAACAAGACTATGAATTGTGGCATGACACACTCTCAAGTTACATGTATATTGGTGGAAATATTTTTGCAAAAGTACCTACTAAAAACAATGTACATGTACATGTATGCACAAGTAATAATACTTTTAAAAGGAAATCAGTGGACGTTGGCCTCATACTTAATCTTTATCACTTGGTCTTGACTTTACGTTAACATGTATTTTTTTATGTTTAATAATAATGGGTTCCGTTCCAAAAGGTTTATTGATTAACATACAATTTTTTTTCAACGACTTGTCGATACATTTCACAGCTATCATTATACATTTCCAATTAAAACTACTCTTTCTGTGCCAAATGAAACATAAATAGACCAAGAGACAAATCTCTACAAATATTGATCTCGAGAACAAAGTTGAATTTGAATATACAGGATTACGACTAATTTGGCAATATAAAATTCAAATAGTGTACACATTTTGGCACGACAGAAAAAAAGGGGGGAAGGGGTCAAATTGGTAGCTACAGAGACATGCCAAAAGTATTCGGTCACTGTGATTTTTTACTATATATTTCATGTAAAACCACAATTTTTAAAAACATTATCCCAAAGTCGACTCTTGTTCGATTTTGATGATTTTTTTACCAACAAAAACAGAATTAAATGTAGTTTTACACTGTAATTTTAGCATAAATTTATAATCTATAATTTTTATGAGTTCACGATTTAAACACAAAACTAAATTTTGAATGTCAAAAATACAATACAATGATAGTATATTTGAAGACAAATAATTTAAGTTTGTGTTTAAATCATGAACATTTAAAATCTGTGCTCCCAAAAAATATTTTAAAACAATCACAGAAAACTACGTACGTTCTTGCTTCTGTTGGTAAAAATTTCATCAAAATCGAACAAGAATTGACTTTGGAATAATGTTTCCAAAAATTGTGGTTTTATATGAAATATATAGTAAAAAATTAGTGACCGAATACTTCTGGCATGTCTCTGTAGATTCCAATGGTCTATCTCTATCTAGTTTCATAATTCTGACTTTGATCTTTGTATACCTAAGTAACCTTATGTTGTAACTTTAGATATATAGCCTATATTTCCCCCCACATCCTTACCTGTGAGTAATATAACAATTACTCAGTTCTTTTACCGTTATAATTACTTAATACTGTAATGAATATTAATACACAACAGTAGGCTTTGATCATACATTGTATTACTATCACATTTGTATTACAAGTACAGAAATACTACATTTACAATTTAAAAGGTTAGAAAGGTAAGTATTTAAAAACAAAATATTAATCAATATTATAAACGAAACAAGCGCCAAAAATTTACCGGTTTGAAGAAATATAGTAATACTAGTATCCTCCTCGTCTTTTCTCCTTTGAATTAATTTGCCTGATTTAAATAAGATAATATTTCTGGAATTCCAGGTATTTTATTTAAAGGACACCGAGCTAATGTGTTTATGTTTATTGGACCGATTAATCATTAAATTACCTAAGTTTATCTTACCTGTCAAAAAGTTCACAACTGATGCAAACAAACCGGAAGTGGGGAGCACCTGTGTTATGCACACGACACACCGTGCACATTCGAAGTTCAAGTTACATTGGCGGGAAATGAATAAACGTTTCATTTTTCAATGTGTTTTTGTCCTGAACATTTTTGAAAAACAAATAAATGACAGCAAAGTGGGGTTAGTAAGGTACTAGAGCGGGAAGAACAGCCTACTGAAAGAATTGTTGGTCTTCCTTTTTTTTTAAATATTTTTGTGTGAGTTTTAGTTGTCCAGAGTGAGACGAGTAAACTACATAGGTATTCGATTTGTGGACCCCCCCCTTTTTTTTTTAGTTCATCATTTTTGTGGGTTAGCAGTGGCGGATTTAGAGGGGGCGTGCGGGGCGTGCGCCCCCACCCCTAAAATTCGCAAAGCATATGTTATACAACGTTAATTAAGCAGTTCAATAAATAACTTTTTCATGAATGGTTAACTCGTGACCTGTAGTAAAATATTCTTACACATTGTAAATACACGTTGGATGTGTTCGCTGATTCATATATGTATTCGCCGTCAGTAGTTCAAAGATTATTCCATTCTGATTGGTTCCGAGGTACCAGACATCAACTATTTTCTCACGCTAATTAAACATTATTTCTGCAGTCAATTTTACAACTACATGTACACGTGCTATTTAGAAATTATAAAATGGACGAAAATTCTAGGCCAAGAAAACAAGCAAGATTGGATACATTTCTGATTCCTCGACGAGACGAGAAAAGTCAAAGGTAAACTAAAAAGTAAATTCAATCAATACTTCGAATAATTAATTTAACAATTGATCTCATTTATAAAACATACAACGAAAACCTATAACGAGAGAATCAGATGATGAAACTGAGACAGTGTGGAGAAACTTGAGTGCCCCATGAAAATGGTCACTTCTCTTTAAATAATGATTCAAATAGTTCTTGAAATCGAAATTCTGCAATTTCATATGAAAAAAAAAATATAAGTTTGATTTGTATACAAATACCCGAAAATGTTGCCTTTTACTCTTCAAGTAAAGATCAGTAAAAATACGCGTTGGTATGTTGTACATTAAAATACAAAAGTAAAAAAAAAATTAGCTGCAATTTATTTGTAACAATCTCTATCTGCCCGAGGTATCTGCACAAGAAAGTGTGAACAAATCCTTTGTCCGGTACGTTTATATTATTGATATCTACCAATGGATGTCTGTACAATTTTTTTACACATTTTTAACAAAAAATTCTGACTACAATTTATTTGTAATTAATTAATATCTACAACTGCACATGAAAGTGTGAAAATAATCTCGACAAAATGGTCTATGCATATCTCGCACCTGATTTCCGTAAACATATTTCTCGAGAACTTTGATACATTTTTTTTGTTTGATCTTTTAGTGTAATGAGGTTTTTACGCCCGTTGCTCAAACACTTGATGTCCGTCCGTCCGTCCGTCCGTCCGTCTGTAAGATTTCTGCAATCCGCAACTCCCCTGATTGTAACCACGCAATTGATTGACGTTAAACTATATAATGTACTTGAAATACATTGTAGTTGTCCACAATGGTTTTTAGATTTAGGTGGAGGGGGTAGGAGGATGATTCTGCAACCCGCAACTCCTAAATCAGGGGAGGATCCAGGGGGGGGGGGCGCACTCGGCGCGCCCCCCTAAAATTGGAAAAGATATGATTTTTTTGCGTAAAATGGTGATTTTTCACACGAAATACCCCAACAATTTTCGCGCCTCCCTCCGCTCGGCGCAATTTTTTAAAGTGCGCCCCCCCCCTAACTTGAAATCCTGGATCCGCCCCTGGTTAGGGTTAGGATTGTTTACTCACTTGTTACCTTATATATCCAACTACCATACGATCACGACCATGACAGCCCAATTTACAAGAAACAATTGTCACCTATTTCTAAATTACGTACATATATGGTGAAACAATACATCTTCCTTCGTTTGGACGACATAAATATCATTATCTTTCTTACCTTTGCTTCATATAATAGAGGTCCATGGAAGCACAGCACTCTTTCACCTATAACAAAGGTAAAGAAATGTACAAACAGGCTAGCAATAATGAATGCTCCCATATCTCATATTTTATAGGAACTATGTGTGATAGATCATTTTGAAATATATAATGAAAATACAATTAAATTTTAAATATAAAACGGTATATATATATATATATATATATATACCTTCAGTCATTTTTAAGGATCAGGGATAGTCGTCAGGCAGTAGTTCTTGCCAAGTTACAATTCCTGCCATTTAGTAAATTTCACGTTGTCAAACAAATGTTCGTTAAAATTGTCAAAACTTATTACTTTGAATAAAAAGAAGAAATGAATACATTGGCAAGAATCAGTAGTTTGGAAGACCTACTTGTTGACCAGTACCCTTAAATCTTCATAGGCATATAGAGAGGACCTCAAGGGGCAATAACAAATATACATTCATAATTATATCAACAGTTACAACAATACAGAATGGAGACATATGTTCATAAACAAGACAATTCTAACTATTTAAATGATAACATGTTACAAAAAATAATTAAATAGGCTGTGTTCGGCAGCACGACCCGAGGAGAGGCAAGGAGTAATGTATAGTTCCAGAGTGTATCGTATGGTTGAAGAATGGACTACATGTATGCGATTACTTATCTGGAGGAGACACCTGACCAGGGGACGATGCTTAAGAATTGTATTTTGATTCTCCCCGTGTCTGATCCAGCAAAGCAAGCGGCTCAAGTAGTAAAACATCATGTGTTTGATGAAAGGACTGTGATTACTTAGCTGGAGGAGACACCATGGCCAGGGGACGGTGCTTAAGAATCGCATTTCGATTCTCCCCGTGTCTGATCCAGGAAAGCAAGCAGTTCAAGTAATAAACTGAAATGGGAATAAATAGATGTATCGTTTATCTGTAACAAACACCAAGGGACAGTGCTTCAGGAAATGCATTGCATCTACTAAGAATAAGATTAGCAATGAGCATTCCTCCTCGTGTCTAGTGCAGACTGACAAACAACAATATATTTTAGACATTAATATGTAGATTTTGTTAATAAAATTGAATATTATGCGTGCTCATTTAAGCTCTATCTAATATTCACATAACATAGGAATTCAAAAGATTCAGGGATTTCACCTTCTTGGAATTTATATTTGGGTAGCATTTATAATCTTTAAAAATATTACACCGCATGTGTTCACGTCATTGATCTTTGTGCACAGTAAAAATTATAGATTTTAATTGAAACGAAATCAGAACTAGTTAGACACATAACGAAGTTTTCCTGTCCTATCTGAATATTAATGTGATAAAGTAAAGTAGTTTAATTAATTTCATTACACAAAAATAGATAAACAAAAATGTTATTAGGCCTATTCTTCTTCTTTTTCCGTTTTCCCTCCAGTCTAGGAGCACTCTTTTTTTCCACCACCAATTTTGAGTTGACCATGAAATTCTTCCACCAATTTGAATGAATCAGGTATATGTACTTTGCGGAACCCGCACGTGCAGATAGGGTAGCGATAAAGTTAAGAAAAATTAACTCTATAATGTCCTGCTACTACTTTACTATTTGCTTATTACTGTCATTAATAGGCAACCGCTGTTAAGTTCCTGTAATTTTCATAGGATTCAGACGCACCTGAATCGACCTATCCTATATATTGGGCTTATAGTAAAATATAAAACTATATTATTCTTAAAATCTAAAAAGCCTAACTTGTGAAACGTGTAGTTGACTTATTTTAAAATCTAAAAGCTCAATTAACGATATTGAGGATTCATACATATCATATCACAAGCAGTGACAGAAAGGAATAAAAAGTTAAGAACTTATTATAAAATCTAAAACTAAAGTAACGATAAGTAAATTTCTAATAGTCTAATAGATGGTGACATAAATGGATAGAGATGTGGCGGATGTTACACAGAGACTGCCATCCATACCAGCCTTTATTCGGCACAGTTGAAGTTTAGTCTTCTTGTATGTATGGCGTGACATAGGACCTTTGATGCTGTTTCAATATCATATATTAGATCATCATTCTTTGGCAGCAGACCAGTGTCCACCAGTTTTTGACAGTCAATGACTAGCTGGCAGGCATATAATGTCCTTTTTATTGAAATTTCTTTTCCAACTATCAAAGCCAATAGCAGTTATAACAGTTTCCTTAATTTTTACAAAGTGTTCTTTCCTG